>VIBL01000011.1:640833-1281666 GCA_008271625.1 Lutraria rhynchaena
GCCTTCAGGATAAACAGAATTAGGAGAAATTTAATTGAAGTTTAATTGAACAGCCAGTGACTGAAGATCAGACAAGTTTCAGACGTTATATTCCCAAGATTCTGGAAACTCACTCTAAGCCCCGAGCCAAGTTTTTTTCTTATTAATTCACTAACAATGTTATCCCTCAAATTCAAACCAAACATTCTAAATTCTGCAGAATATGCGAATCGAATTATCTTAAACCTTGATTTTTTTGTGTCTGGAATTTGAAAATCTCAGCAATTTCAATCAGGGAGAGCCTCCTGCTCAGATATCAAGTATTAAATTTCTCAAGGAAAATGACCAAAAAAATATTGATGGAAATTAATAACATACTTATCACAACAACAGGTGGTAAAAAAATTAGGAAAATCATTTTAATTAAGCATGGAGAATATCAAGTTTTAAGTCAGAATGCTGAGTTATGAAGAAATCTAACATTTAAGTCAAGTTGTATGATTTGAATTTTGAAAATTGAAACTAGCCTTAAATATCTATAAAATCTCATTTGAACAGCCACTTACTCAAGACCACCTGACTATGAAGACATCTAATTTTCAGACCTGTTCCTCTAAATGTCCTTAACACTGATAATGAGACTGCTTCAATACAAAGATCTTGATCCATGGTTATAAAACTTGAGATTGGTCTCCAAGCTCAAATCTCAATCTTGTCTTATGATGTTCACAGTTAATTACGATCAGACAGTAATGATATTATTGATATATTATTCTGACAGCATAATTGACTTGAATATGTATTAAACCATCATACTTTTCAACCATAATACTTTGAGAACAGAATTGAGATTTGAGCTCGTTTTATAACTTCAGACCCTGGTTTTCTTTGGGTCTAAAGGTGGTCTAAAAATCCAGGCTTTGTAGTGCATCTAAACAACACGGATTACTTCACTGGTGCATTAAAGGGCACTTCACTGGTGCATTACAGGGCACTTCACTGGTGCATTAAAGGGGAAAATGTAAGTACAAATGTTTGATGATTTAGGATGAGAAGAGATTATGGTACCATTGAGTGTAAAACGATCGTGATCCTGACCAAGTAATAGAACAAAAGCACACAAAGTTTACACAATGTTACATTCATTTTGCCACAAACCTTTAAGCTATAGAAATACAATTAAAACTTTACACAGGGAATAAAATTAATACAGAGTTTCATAATCAGATTTGACTTTTTGCCTGCAGGACTTCTGTAACTTTTTGTGAATCAATTAATAATTGTTAAAAGAAAAATGCAACAACTTCTTTCCAAGGTCACTTTCTCCAAGGTCACATAAACTAGAAACATGAGCTAACCATCAATAAAACAACAAAAAGACATAATAACTACCAAAAAGATATAAAACAACTATCAAAAAGACAAAGATGAACCAAAAGTGTCTTTCGTAAAAATCAAGATTTAATAAACAGATTTGAATCAGTCAAAAAACTGCAAAAAACGTATCTTTATGATGACTAAATAATAGAATTCATAATTTCAAGGTTTAATATTTTGAGATCAATCTAAGGTATAAAAACTAAAGATACACATGTGACAGCTAGTTGACATACACTTTCTAATCTCTATCCAGGAAAATATGTAGCATCTTCATCTGAAGTATTAATGTTAATGGTTTGCCAAGTGTGTAATTAACATCAATTATTATATTTACAGTAAAGAGCACAGATACTATATAGACTGTATATCAAATTTTACACTGGTTCACTCATATTTTGTGGTCAAAATATCTAGACACAGTCTATTGATCTAATGGCTATACTTATACATCTGAAGTTCACAATTTTGAACAGAAATACTTACAGTTCTCTGAAGTTCATAATCTTAAATAAAATAATTACTGTTCATATCAAGCAATGTTGTTCAAACAACAACCAATAAATAATATAGAGTACTTCAAAACATTATAGTTGCTTATCAATCAACACCTCTATCATTTTATAAAACTTACTCATGCATGAAAATGAGTAAGTTTATAGAGACATCAAAGATCCAGTGTGTCATTTTATAGACATATCAAAGCTATGATAGCCTTTTTAAGACTTAAAAATCTTGCCAATCATGGACATTTCAGTCATTTACCTTTTCACAGGTGAGACACAGAGACACATCACGAAGACAATTGATAGAATGTACGATTTTTTTCTTTACAAGTCAGGGGTGGCCAGATATTCAAGTTTAAAATTACTATCACAGTTATATCTATGGATCAGACCCCAGATTATTATTTGAATATTTTGATACAGCGTTAATGAATTGATTTAATTTTTAATCAGCTAAGTCTTCTCAACATATCAATATAAATCAGTAAAGCTTTTTTGTGGACGTATTCTATATCATCCAAGTACAACAATTATGAGTTTTCAACATTTTTACGGGTCCACTAACTACAATACTTTTTTTTTTGACTAATCCCTAAATCCTGACTTAAGGATCTGCATGTATTGTATTGAGGACCGTTACAAATTTGAACTGTCTTTGTTTGAAAGCAGGTTGCCTATCATTTGACAAGTGACAGAGAAACACATGCTGTGTGTTTATACCATATGGTATTTCATGTACTCACAGTACCAAACCAGGTGTGACTGAATCAATATTTTGTATTAACACTTCATACTCTCTGACAAAGGACAAAGACATGATGCTGACCATGGGACTATTGTTTTGTTATAATTTGGAGTCTTTGTCTAAACAAATTAAAACAAAATACAGGCTGACTTAGTCTCTAACAAGTGTAGGATCAGTCATAATGAAACATTGTTCAGGGGTGTGGAAATGAGTCGCAAGTCAGGAAAATCAACTGGCTATTTGAGCATTCTCACCAGCTACTTTTTCTCCGCGGGGGACGTTGCAGATAATTTCTGCATATTTACAGATTTTCTTTAAAAATACCGCACCGGATTAAATATGTCATAATAAATTAGCTAATTCTGTCAATGAACATTTCATGGGTTGAATTATAAATTTATAATTTAATAAGCAGAGTGCACCTTGAAACAAGACACAAACACTCATCTGAATCAATAAACATAATTCATAATATGTACAAGAATTTTAATCATAAAACATTCACAATAAGCTCTTACTTTACCAACCAGATCTACCAGAATTAACAACTTGTTCAGCCCCAAAGCAGATGGTGAACTTTACAGAAAATGAATCATGTACATTAAATGATGTTCATGTTCATGAAGACATGGTGAAGTAGCCCAAGGACAAAGTTCATATGCTGTAACTTGACATCTCAATTGCAAGAAGTGCTCATCTTTGGATACTTAGAAACATCTTATTCACATTATGTTAATGTAGGTTATGGAAGGAAATTTCAAGACATATAAGAATGGAAACCAACTACATGGCCTTAATCAATGCCAGGGGATTTAACTCCCAACTTGTGAAACTGAGAAGTAATAGTCATCATAAAAACATTAAAAAGATATTCTAGAAATCTACAAAACACAAGCATTATGGTGTTATAAATGGCTTCAACTTGTGACTGATAGCATCGTTCAGATGTATAGATAGATTTTTTTTTAAAATTACTTCTACAAAATGACAAGCATTTATTTCTTTGTACGGTTCAGCAGAAAAACATGAACATACAAGCCATTGGGAAAAATAACAGAAATTTGGCTTCTAAAAACATTATGTCATCTACAATAATAAAATATTAAAATATCAGTATTTCAGCACTGGTGACAAAAATATAGATTTTATCAAACTCATGCAATATTATGCATGCACTGTTGTGATAACCATAAAATTAATAACTCCATCATCAATTCACAATCAATGAATGGCTTTTTACATCTTGGTGAAGTATTCAATATTACAATTTCCAGTAAGCAATTCTATTTATAACAATTTACTAATGATTTATTACACGCACTTTTAAATAAATATTCTATTCAATAAATATAGATAGTAATGAACTGTTCACATAGTCAGAAAATGCATGATGTATATGGTGAAATTAAATTACGAACTGACTACATCAGTAGAGATCAAATCTATTGATAAAAATATCAATAGATGAGCAAGCCTTGAAAGCAATGCTCACGTACGTGACTTATGTAATGACAATGTGTTTGTTACCTGCGGGTGAATTGTCGGCGACATCATTTGCAACAGGAGGAGATGTTGATAGAATTCCATCAAAAACAAATAACAATACTAAATAATTCCACAACATCTTCACCGGATTACACCTTACACTACTTCTGAAATTTACCCTTGTATTTATTTTCTTACAATACAACTCACAAACGTCACTTCATCGAAGACAAAAAAATACTAAGAAGCACCTAATTCATGTTCAAAATTGTAAATTCACGCGGAAGAGTTTCCAATACAGTTTACTGAATTTCTGCAAGTTTAGCACCGTATTTATCTCCGTCACATTACGCTCGCTCGTGTCACAAACAAAACACATGTGACACTTCAGTAGAGCAGTGCCAAAAATAGACATGTCGCTTACAACATGGAAATTCTAAAAATAAAACAAATAAACCGAAGTAAACATTATTACACCCAACTGGACAGTACACAAATAATAAAATACAGTTATTCTTTTTTTAATATTAATAATAGTGATTTAATTCGATCGGCAATATACAAATTCTGCTCCAATAAAATAAAGCCACTTATATCATTATTAAAATATATAACAAAATAATCCATGAAGAGTACTGTCCCCTTATTATCAAGCCAGCTGCTGAACCTATTAAAGTTCTTTTTAACCGAACACAGGCTTAATATTGATTTTCCAATCTTAACAACAGGTTTTTGCATAATTTTCAATAAAATCATTGATTTTTAAAACCAAATCAGTTTGCCATACCATCCAAGAAGAGAGTCATTAAAATAAATGTTCAATGATAGAGGTTTTTCTACACCACATTGTGTACACAATGTCCGTCATATACAGATGGTGTCTTGTAACAAAACCCACAAAAGTCACAGTGAATGGACACTTCAACAAACAAAGAAACTAAGCCTGGAGAAAGGTACCATCATTTGTCATGAGACACCTGGCAAATATCAAAGCTTACAATCTTAATTGAAAAAACAAATTCCTGGGTATCAATTTACACATATGTTGAAAAATAATGGTTCAACATCAAGACATGGACAGTTTAAACTTCACTGTAAATATGAAATGTCATAAGTTTAATGACAGAAGTGGACAGAATATGAAACTCTGAAAACAAATTTTTGAATTTTTGTTGAAATATAAAACTTTCAGTTACTTTACATACTAGTTGCAAGGCAACACTATCATTAGGAAAAAGAATAAATTGGTAAGTGTTCAAAGTTTCATATTTTTTTCTTGTAAGTATGTGAATATCAATGGAAAAAATGATGTTAATTAAACAATTGAGACAAGAAGCGTTCAACATCACCCCAAAAATCTTATGTCTAGTTCAAGTTAATGCTTTATTTAGACCTTCTATGTTGACATTTAGCTGACACAAGAAAGTCTGAGCTTTTCGGCAGAATTGAAAACATGAATAAAACAAAATCAAGAAATATTTGTTTGTTATCGTAGCTAGACCTATCACAGAATTGTAATTAAATACACCTGCAAAATGGGGACAGACCACGCAACCAACCAACCAACAACCAGGGTGATTCCAGTATACCTCCAAAAACTTCGTTTGCAGGGGTATAAAAGACAACAACAGAATTATTGAAGATTATATGACATATAAATGAACTTAAAAACAAAAAGTGACTCACTAGGTACAAAATCACACGATTCAACTCAAATATATCTAACATGTGAGATGGTTAATCAGAACTTTTTGTATTATATAAAAAGAACATTAATTCAATTTCTGCACTAATGATAAACTGGTTTATATATATTAGATGTGTGTTTTATGTATGTCATCAAGCACTCAGAAGAATCTGTGGCATGTAAAATGCCATCAGATTTTTTGGTCAAAATATAATGATTTCTAAGCTATTTTCTTACATTACGATGATAAATATTCTCAATGATAATTTACAGTATACTGTTTTCCACACTTGATACAAAATAGAGAGTTCATCATTATAAATAAAACTTGGTAAATGTTATATACAGTCAAATCTGTGTTTGCAGTCACCTCAGAATAAAGACCATCCTGTGAATAAAGGCCATTCTTTGGATACGTAGAACTTTGAAAAACTGTCACTGATTATTTAGAGCAAACTGACCTCAAAACAAAGACCACCTGTCAATAAAGGCCACATTTTGTCATAACAGCAATGTGGTCATAATATTAAGGAGGTCGCAATGTGAGGTTTTACTAGAAGTAGGTCAAATCACTAATACACATAATTAAAAAAAAACCTGATTGAACTAGTTTTCAATAAATAAATACACTAAAATTGTTAATAGTTAATGAAATTAATTAATAAATAGCAGAACAAGATAACAAAGACTTATGTATACATGTACCAACTCTCAATGACATAAATAACCATCCAGCTAGCTGTCAATAGTTGAAATAGATTTTGCTAACCATATATATGAATAATAAGTCAAGCCAACTGTAATCATAAATAGTCCTGACATCAAGTATAATATTTTCTGACCATCTAATAGTCATAAATGGTCCAGCCAGCAATACTTAAATAAACAAAACTGTTAGTTAATAGGTATAATAAATCTTGATCTAAAGCCTAAACTTTATACTAGTAAGATGACTTGTAGATAATATATTTATCATATGATTTATCATATGATAATTCATTCAATGAAACTTCTGTTAATATAACAGAAGTTTCATCGAACGAATTATCATATGATAAATCCAGACAACAATGTACATGTATAATATCAACCAAGCCTGAGATTTACATAGAAGGCATCATAAAATATCTCTCAGTACAAGACCTACATGTCCATTATCATCAATACCAAATTTCATTAAATACTTTACACACTTCCAAATTTAGCAGAATTCAGAATAGGATGAACATTAACCCTTTACCTCCTAATGTAGCATTTCCTGGCATCTGAAGCAGATGATTTTTGAAAACATTGTGCCAAAAGAAGCCATTGCTTTTAGTGAGTAATGACTTCTTTTGCCACAATGTTTTCCACTCTGTCAAAGAGAAATAACCCAATTTTCTTAAATAAATTGATGTTTTGTTTATTTGTTTTGAATTTGGAAGATTCTAAAATAGGCTTATGAAGCAAAGGGTTAACTGCTCACCAGTGATTCACAGGATTAAAAATTGCAAATACAATTTTTTTTCTCATACAAAATTTACACATGTTATTTTTCTGAACGAGCATCAACCAGTGAAAATGACAAAAAAAAAACAGTGAACACTTGTTTGTTTATCAAATAAATACAAACAACACTTATAGACAAATATTCACACAGATTTCAAAGTTACTTTGCTGGAGTAAATTGAAAAATAAAAAAAAACAGTGTATAAACAGAACAATTAGAGAAATGCATACCTTTAAATTTATTGTGTAAAGATTTGTCATCATTACTGAGAAATTTCATGGGAAAATGATATGCATGTGTTTGTTGGTTTAGTAAATTCATCCAATGATGACAAATATGCCTCAGTGACAGCATACGGGAAGTTGGTGGATCTACCTAGGTGTATGCTTAGGGTCTGTCTCTACTGTTGAAGCTGGTAAAGTCGCATAATGACCCTGGCTGTTGGAGCAACATTAAACGTCAGAGAAACAAACAAAATGGAGCAGTTGACATAAACAGATACAACAAGACTAAAACTAAGTTACAACAAAAATTCAAGACACCAAAGAAAGAAAAGATAATCTTACATGCGCAAGTTTTGCCGTCCGCCTTCAGTCTTCCATATTTACATTGACAGAAAGCCTCGCCTCTCTCGTTAGTAAAACATTTATCCTGGCATCCATAATTATCCCCATGACATTTGTTTATCTCACAATTTTCACTGTCTTCAGCAACAGCAATGATTCCCATTGGTTGACGTTCTAAATTTTTACGCAACCAAACTATTTCTGTTCCATCGTACTTGTTGGCACGTATGACTGCACGTAACATCCAGTCTGTCCAAAACAGGAAGTCATCATAGATAACCAGTCCGAATGAATGCTGAGGTATGGATGTTATAATTATCTGTAAGAAAGAAATATATCATTACAAAATGTAAGCTTCATACAGATGGCACTGAGGTACAGCAACTTTAGAACGTTTTCATACATAACGTAAAAGCTGAAATGATGCAACATACAAATGAACAAATGAAAGAAAAGATACATATCAATAAAAACATCCAAACAGCAACAATGGTTATCTGAGGGACAGAACACCCAACAAACAATCATAATCTTTTATATTTTTACATCAATAACCACTTGTACAAGCCCATTGTAAATGTGTCTCTGATAAATTCCCACTCACATGTCTGTTTGTTCCGTCCATATCAGATCTTTCAATCTTGTCCAGTCTTGCGTCTGACCAGTACAACATCTTAGCCTTGTGGTCAATAGTCAGACCATTAGGGGTCAGTATGTCCTTCACTATAACATCTTCAACCTGACGTCCACTCAAGTCTGACCTTTGTATTCTAGGTTTATCATTGTTCCAGTTTGTCCAGTAAATCAATCTGGAAGAATTAAAGTAAAAATCAATAAAAAAGTTACAGAAAAAACAATTTATACCTTGATATAACGACCATATAAATGTAAAGACCACTAAATGGATCAGTTTTCTATATTTATTCTATATTTAAACTTGATAATCAGACCACCTCAATATTAAGACTGCTTCTTTCAGGTCCAATTAGTGGTCTTAATATCAAGGTTTTACTGTATTATGTATATGAATATTCCACAAAATATATTGAGCTATGCCAATATGTCATGTTGAATGAAAATTTTTAATTGAAATTAATTATCTAAAGGATACAAACATAAAATCATATAACTATATCAGCCATACATCAAATCCGATAAATCACTTTATTTTCTTTGTTACCGGATATAAGCAAAACACAATTTATATTTTTGTTAATATTTAATTTTTAACATTTATACATGACTTACTCCCAGCAACTGTCTACAACAATAGCACGAGGATGGTCAAGTTTGGACAACTGGACCACAACTTCAGCCTTCTTGGAGACATTGGTCAATGCATCATTTACATTGATTTTGCTGATGCAAGAATTCGTGTAACTTGTCCAGAACAGATCATCATTGATTCGCTCATAAGCCAAGCCTTCAGCTGAGCCAATACCTAGAAATACAGAGAACATTGGATGTCATACTTCACAAACAATTATTTATCATAACCAAAAGCAGTAAAAGAAGGACATATTGACTGAGTCCATATATAATATACAGTCAATCCTGCATAAAAAGGCCTCCCTTAGGAAAGACAAAATGTGGTCTTCATTAACATGGCTTTTATTTGAAGGTCTGTTTGTTCTAAATAATCCATGATGGTTTTTCAAAGAATGCCCTTTATTCACAGGGTGGCCTTTATTCAGAGGAGGCTGCAAACAGGTTTGACAATAAAACCTAAGCTTCTTTTTAAGCACATTTTGCAGCATTAATCCTGAAGAACTAATTAGGAATTCCTTCAAATAAACAACAAAAATTTGAGAAGAAAGTATCCAGAATATACAAATTTGAAATTAATTTTCTGAGAGGACCAGAAACTGACCAAATGACATTGAAGAAAAATCAATAGTAAACCTTCAACGAAACTAGGGATGGGGTTGAAAAAAATATTCGCTCAGGAAAACAATGCAATCGTATTTTGGTTGTTCATTGAAACAAATGAAGCCTACTTTGCTGAATCAGATAAAGAACACAATACCTTCAACAACTGTAGTAAAAGTTTGTCCAGCAAAGTCCACAGCTTGCAAATCTCCACGCTGTATGTCACTGTAGAAGATTAGCTTCCTCTTATAATCAAATGATAGTCCAATTACATTACGTAAGAATGTAGAACTTTTGATGGCCTCGATAGGTGGATTTTTATCGTTAGCATCCTTAAGATGAATGCTCACTAATTCTGTAACCTTTGAGAACATCAGGAAGCCTTCATAATCTGAAATATCATCACCATGGTTACAGTGAAAGCCAATTGTAATTTAAAATTACAGTAAAACCTAATTATCACAAGGAATCATCGGAATAGACTAAATGTTGAAAATAAGCATGGTGCTCGTAATAATGAGGTATTTGTTTATGGTTGAAAATTATACACAACTAAGAACAAATATAGATAGGACATTACAAACTCCTCGAGATAATTTGGGTGCTTGGGATATCGATGATTGTAATAATGAAGTTTTACTGTATTTACCCAGAGAGCTACATAAATATCAGTGTGGGTTGAAGTTCAAATGGTAGGAGATGAATTTGTCATTCCAAAACAAAACTTCTGACAACAGAATTTCAGTAGCAAGAAAGTCAATATTTTGGTCTTAAGAACTGGTCCCCATTCATCAAGAGTAAAGACAGGTGAATGAATTATTCTGATGTTCATTTATGACACAAAGTAACTTGGTGAATATTTGTATATTAGCCCTCAAATGGCTTCAGTAGTCAAGAATAAGGCCAATATAAAGCCTATAATTGTTTCTTTGTACCTTTGCAGGTATGTCCATCCTCGGCAAGCTTACCAAAGGAGCAAGCACATTTTACTTGATCATTTCCTATGTAAAAACAGAGTTCAGCACAGCCACCATTGTTTACAGCACATTTGTTTGTCCCTGAAAGATTGAATTATAAACTCAAGTTTAGTTTACAGCTAAAACTTCTCCATTTTACAAGGAATGAGTAACAAGTCCCTACAACACATATCCATTACAGGGTGATCACATAAGCGTACATTTAGAATTCAGAACCATTAATTGTTTCTCTTGTTTCATCAGGTTATCAAAGTGTTTTCTAGTATATTTTACAATAATTAAAGAGGCAAAAACAAGAACAATAACGTTACTTCACGTTTTCACTAAGATTTCTGTGTTTTCTTGACTTAACAGAAGTTAGTATGTTTACCAGTTTGTCGACTTTGATCATACGCTTTCAACTCCTTCAACCTGTCACCAAGATCACCTCTTATCAGTGTTTTGTTAGTACCATCAGCTTTAGATGCACGATATATTGATCTAAAAATAAACAGATAAACTTATAGGTCTGTAAAATTTTGTAACAAGCTTTTTTAATCCAGCGGCATAATTGCAATGGCCTAATTCTCAAGTACCATATGTTATCTTGAGGTACCATGGGAACAGACAAAATGCCCAATAATAAACAGCAGAATGTTGGATAGTTGTTTTCAGCTAATGACTGAACAAAAAATCTGTGTTGGTGAAACAAATTTGACTATACAGTGCTCCTTCCAACATTTGTAGGAGTTGCAAAAAAGTGTTGTTCTTTGGAGGGAGTTGTTGTTTGGAGGGAATTGTTGTTTGGAGGGAATTGACAGGTGTTTTTATTATGTGTATGTGTGCCTTTTACTGTCATTTCTTGGAGGGAATTGGTCCTTGGAGATGACATTATGGAAGGGAGCGCCATATATGTAATATGTTTGTTAAGTACTCACATACTATGCCCTCACTGATAATATATGCATGTTTATAATGTGTTTATCAGGTTTTATTTATTGTGACCAGTATATTTCCTTATTTTCAACGACAAACAAGCAGGATGTAACCACTACCATTTGAATCCCACCAAGAAAAAATCCATAAGTGAGGAAACTGTCTAGCTGACTAATGGAAAGTTGGTGGCTCTACACAGGTTAACACTTAGGGGGTCCTCCTCCACCATTACAGCTGGGAAAAACACCAAATGATTCTGGCTGTTTATGTGATGTTAAACCCACAGAAAAAAAAGATAAACAAGCAAGATAATTGTATCATAATCTTACGTGTCCATCCAGTAGATTGAGTCACCAAAAATGGTAAGATAGATCGCCTGTGCCGGTGTTTCGACGTTTTGTTTTAACAGAATTCTTCTTTTATTTGTCAATAGATCAATGGCTTCAATTGTCTGGAATATAAGTCATAGCCTTAATATTAGACTTTTTTAATCACCTCATAGCAATAACATTCGGTATTTACTTAAAGTAGAACATGTTTATTGAGATAAATAAATTAAGAAAAGCAAAATTATTCTAATACAATACTAGAATATGTTCAGTACTTTATAAAGAACCATACTGGAAATAAGAGAAAAAATATTTTTCTTCATTGTGTCACTGTTTTCCATTTCAATGAGTTTAATGTATCTGAAAACGTCCCCACAGCCAAAAAGATATTTCATGACATTCAGGAATCAGAGTAGTGAAGTATTATTGAGGATAAATAATTCATGTATGAAGGTAGTTACAAACACAAGGGTGATAGGTTAAATATTATTTTAATACTAAATTTTAACATTGGTAATTGATAAATTTAATTAAAATTTAACTGAAAGGGAAATGGTACAACCTGCTGATTTGTGTAAGTGGAGCACCAGTACAAGTTGTGTGTCTCATAGTCAATGGTCAGTCCTAATGGTTGAACTATATCATTGTAGACGTACTGTACACGCTCAGAACCATCCAGTCTAGCTCTCTCTATACGAGACACAGGACCAATATCACTCCAGTAAAGGTACCTGAAAATCATACAAAAATGTTTTTTATTAAATACTGACAAACAAACACTCCAATTGATTTCATTTTACAGTTTTGTTTCAACATGAAATGTTATTGTTGAACATTTTATGGATGAATTGTACCAAATTTAAATGATCAAGAGAGATTTTATATTGAATCAAGCGTTGGTCAATACTTACCCTAACACAGGGTTGACAACAATAGATGTTGGTTTGTCCATATCACCACTAGCTACAACATATCTGTTGCTGCCATCTATTTTAGCCACCTCTATTGTACTGTGTCCTTCATCAGTCCAGTAAATATTCTCTGAAAAATATGACACATACATAGTTATAGAACATTTATATTGTTTGTTTGTTTATTGGTGTTTTATGGCACATCAACATCTAATGGTCATGCAGCGCGCATCAAAATGAAAAGAATAAGAATGATAAGTCATTTAATAAGATAATGTAAGCTTAAGATGTAAATGTAAAATTGAGAATAAAGGAGATAACAATTAGTTAAAAATTGGACTGTTGCAACAATAAGGCAGTGAATAGTTTGCAACATTAAAAGGAGAGTGAAAAAGTTTAGGTGAAACAGTTTTGAAAAGGGTGTTTTCAACATTAAAATGATTGGTATGGATAGGTTGAAGATCAATGCAATCAAAAAGAATATGTATGATAGAATATGGTGCACACCATGGAATTAAAACATATATAAATTTACAGCCAACCACTATAATTACGAAAAAATGAATGCACATATTTTAAACATCTGCACATAAAATAAAAAAGAGTGTGTAAGGAAATATATTAAATGACACCATGTAATCATTCACTCACTTGCGATCCAGTCAACAGCCAGTCCAAATACAGATTTGATACCATCACGGATAATAACTTCACGTTTAGTGAGATCTCGTTTGATACGCGACATGGTGTTTGCCTTCAAATCTACCCAGAATATTGTGTCCTCAGCTGCAAATAAAAAAAATATAAGAATTCATCCATAAGGAGAAATAGAGCATTACAGAAAACTTTGTTACTCATCCTACATAATATACAACTTTATTTACATCATTAACAGTGAGTACAGTATAATCCCTAAACCAGAATTCTCTGAAAATCTAGATGATTTTTCAAGTCCCGTTTTTTTCTCTTCTATAATCAGTAGATCTCTGGAAACAAAATTGTCAGAAAACCAGACTTCAGGAATTGGCCCAGTCTGGAAGGGATTCAGTTTTCAGCATTTATACTGTACAATATTATATTGGAAAAAAGTCGCTCTTTGTAAGTAGAGGCAGTATCAGTAATGGAAGACTTAAAAAATGACACATCAGTGAATATAGCTAGAATTACATCCCTGTTGCTCTGAGAACTCAAATAGACAGATTATTTCTTATCCAATGAGAAAACCTGAGAGAACAACTTACAAGCCAGGAAATCAAGAGCTGATGCTAACTGTATCTGTGATATAGGAGGTAAAGCTTCCTGCGTAGACATAGGCTCGAACTTCTGACCCCTAATCTCTGTCTTCTTAGCATACAATAAGAAAGACCGTATACCTAAAATATCAATACAAACATTAAATATACAGCACGATTGTTTGGTCAGAAATACGAACATTTGTACAATTTAAATTTGATTCATTCAAGCATTATTTTAGTAAATTGGATTTTGATAAAAACATCTAATGAAAATTGATCAATTAGTTTGTGGGAAGTAAATTTTATTCAGACAGTATGACATGACAGGTGGTTCTATAATATACTCCTTCCTGAGAGCATGCAAAACAATTTTTCTTTAAAAGATTTCAAGCTTTCAGTCAAATGCCTAAAAATGGACACTCCACATTGTAGCCTACTAATTCATCTAAAATATACATACTGAATGTTAAGTTAAGAAATACAATTTATTGGTACATTTTCATGGTTAAAAGTTGTCTGGAATTTTCCGGAACCTCTGGTTTTCCCAAGTTCAGACCCTACTGGTTTTTATTGTTTCCATGGCACCAAGGTTACGATCTCCATTTTTTTTTGAAAATTTTCTTCTTTCACCCATGTATTTTGCGACCATAATAGAGTCATCAGTGAAAAACAAATTTCCACAGTTTCAAATAAATCTGTTAAAATAAGTTATCAGCAAATCTTACCAATACATGAAGTAGAATCATTTTCACCAATATCAAAGCCAGCTGTACATTTACACTGGTACAAGTGAGGAGCAGACGGAAGACAAAGTTGTGAACATTTACTTGGTCTGTAATGACAATCATTGGTAGGATCTGAAAAAAATAGAAAACTTCCAATTTGTAACAAAAGTATTAAGAAAAGGAATAGTTAAATAAAAATATTTTGAGGAAAATCACATTTTAGAACATGTATTTAGGAAATATTTTGAGGAAATGTGGAATTTAAAATCAATATTTTAATGAATATATGTTGCATAGAACAAATGGACGAAGTAAAAATACGTTAAAACAAAAGATTTTTATTATTTATTAGTTACAAAAATGTTCACCTTTCTGACGATAGGCTGTATCATACAACATCATTGAATTCACATTGGATGTAGCGTCTCTAAGTTTTGAATAACCTGTTCCATCTTTTTTAATAGAGACGATTTGATCCTCAGTAGAGACGTACAGTAAGTCCTTATATACTGTCAGAGTTTCAGGATTTGTAATGTTTGGACTCTGGAACAGCCTTATGTCCTCCCCATCCAGGTCACATGACATGATTGACTGGTTCCCAGCATTGATGAAATAAAGTCGGTTATCATCCATGTCAACAGAGAGACCTGAAAATGGAACCAAACAATGAATATAAAAATGGAACAATTCAAATTTCAGAATAAAATTTTTATTGTAAAGATGTTGTTCTCTGAATGCTATAGGCAAATTCTAAATCAATACTCAAAACCAACCAATCAGATCTTTGAGTTTTAAATCAGAACTCAATATCAACCAATTAGATCCTTGAGTTTTAAATCAGAACTCAATATCAACCAATCAGATCCATGAGTTTTAAATCAGAACTCAATATCAACCAATCAGATCTTTGAGTTTTAAATCAGAACTCAATATCAACCAATCAGATCTTGGAGTTTTAAATCAGAACTCAATATCAACCAATCATATCCTTGATTTTCAAGAAGGGTCTTCAAGCTCTAATGAATATCCTCAGACCACAGATTTGATTAAATCATTATGACTGAATTTGATTTCAGACATATTTAAATAAAGCAATTATAAATGAAGATAAATACATACTTGATGGCAGATTCAAATCCTCCATTAATGGCACAAATTCAAGACCATTCATCTTAGCACGAAACAGTTTGTGCGTTCCTGCATTGCCATTGACATCCGTGAAATACATAAGCCTGTAGAGTAAAACATTGACAGTATAAGAAAACTTGATGCATGATAACATCTATTATCAGAATTTCATATTTGTATATTAAAATTAGGACTCACAAGAGATAAATATAACTAAACCAGTCAGTACAGACGATCTTTGGAAGAACAAAAAGTGGTCTTTATTCAGAGGTGAAAAAATCTGTATGCTAATATTGGAAATAAAACTTCTGGTCTTTACAAAGCAAGACTTTAGTGTATCTATTCAAAGGCGGTCTTCAGGACTGATTTGACTACATATTATTGTGAGCCACAGGGTAAAATAGAAAACAGAAGGGGCTAGGGGCAGGAATGGGGCCAAAATAAGCAGAATATGTTACTAACCCTTTTAATGGATGGAGAGCAATAGATTGTGGCTTTACGATGTCTTTGTTTAGAAGTTCAGTACGAAATGTTCCATTTAATGTGGCCACAGAGATGGATGCTGTCTTGGCATTGATGTCGTAAGATGAGAAATACATGTTATTTGACATCCAATCTATAGCGAAGCCTTCAACATTGCTTAAACCTGAAACACAAACAATTATTCAAAAAATGAGAATGTTTGTTTCTTGTGAAATAACTGCTTCATGATGACACTGATTACCCAATAAAAATATTGCAGAAGAGAGATTAATGTTTTACATCAGTCAAAGCAATTAAGTATGTTACTTGATTGGTATCAATATAAGAAACAAAATTTAACAAATCAGATATATGTAAATTATAAATTCAAGAAAATCTGTTAAGATTGTATTAAACACAAACCAAATGGTGGAAATAGTTTGAATAACACAGAAAAAAATCTGCATCCTGTAAAATTTCCAAAGTCTTACCATTATCAATTATAGTTTCCACTTCAGCATCAGCAGAGATATTAGCCTTGTTGATGACGCTGAGACCTTTGTCAGCCCAGTACAGAGTGTTAGAATTAATATCATAATCAATGGCTGTAGGATTATCTACATGTGGAATGGTAATGACAGGAATTACATTAAAGTGAGCTTTAATGAGATCTACACCGCGGATCTCATGGTTCTTTGTGAACAGAAGGAACTTGATGTCATCTGAAATATAAAATATTCATTTCATACAGCATGGTATTTTAAACAATGGTAAATTAAAAACAGATATAATTATTTGGAGGTGATGATTATTTCAGAAAAATTATGTTCACGAAACAGGAACATGAAAAACAAATCCAAGATATTCTAAATATTCTAATAATAAATTGATTTTGCTTGTAAGTTATCAATTAATTATTTCCTAAAACAACAGAAAATTGGACACAAAGATAAGCAGCATACATATAATTATCTGACACACACTACAAGTTCAATAAAGAAGACACTTACCGACACATGTCTTATTATCTTTGTCCAGTCTCTTCCTGTGAGGACATCGACAACCAATCTTCTTATCATAGTTTAACAAACAAAGGTCTGAACAACCGCCATTGTTCTCTTCACAAGGATTTGGCATAAATGGCTGACGTTTTGGGTGAATGACTTGTAAATCAAATGGTTGAGTTATAGCTTTTTGTACAACTTCCACATTGGATCCATTGAATTTATTTGCCTACAAAATAAAAATAAGATAAAGAAGAGATTAGAAATGACAGTTAAATAAAACAAGTAGTGCAAAATAATTCATTGTTAAAGATACAATGAAATTTTATCTGTGCCATGAACAAACTGTAAGTATTTATCAGTAAAATTTATAAATTCAAATTTGATTTTTATTCCATTTCACATCCAGAAAAATCACAGAATCTTCTTGAATATTAAGGGTCAGTATAAACATGGGTCTCTATGCACAGTTGGTCTTTATTCACAGATTTAATTGATCTAACAAATCAATAAACATAATCTACAGCAAGCTCTTTGTTCATATAGTTCATAGAGTTCATATAATTCATATAGAGGCATTTTTTCATAGGTGAACATTAATTTAGGTTTGACTGTACTAGACACACAATCAGTTTCCAGGCGACCAAGTAGATTGCATAGCAATTCTTACCCTGACGACAGAATTTGTATCCCAGTCTGTCCAGTAGACATGGTTACCAAACAGTGACATTGCGAAGGGATGGGTCATATCCTTATGACCTTTCAGTATAAGTCTGGAGTCCTGACCAAAGTAATCCACTGAGTGAATTGACTCAGATCTGAAATAAAATCAAATGGAAACAAGTTATTAAGTACCAGTAGATCATCATTTGATAATTCCTGTACCTTAAATTATTATCACATCAACTTTTTTAAAAACAATTCCACCTTTAAACAGGTATATTCATCTGATTTCTCTCAAAGCCAACTTAACTGGGCTACTAGGAATATACATGTTGTGTGAATACTTGACAAAGAATTCGTCAAACAGATGTAGGCTTACATGTTATGCAATGCATAAGCTACCAATGAGCATAATGTAAGTTCAACCACTTTTCTCTAACCATACATATATAAGGACATATCCGTACAGTAGTACATACTCATAATTGTTCAAGTTCTTCAAACAATTTGAAGCACTTGACCATGAATTCTATAATTACAATTATTATGCACTAATA
Source organism: Lutraria rhynchaena (assembly GCA_008271625.1). Taxonomy (NCBI): domain Eukaryota; kingdom Metazoa; phylum Mollusca; class Bivalvia; order Venerida; family Mactridae; genus Lutraria; species Lutraria rhynchaena. Next base: position 659,443 of record VIBL01000011.1, read on the forward strand.
AAGCAAAGATTAGGATAAGAGAAATAATACCTGGCATCAATCCAATACAAACGTTGGAAGTCATAGTCGATAGTGAGACCATTAGGCCAGCCTCCACCCTCTGCAGGGCTAATCTGATGAATAACACTCCTTCCCTCACCACTCATTGAACATTTCTCTATCCGAGGATTGTGTCCATCCCAGTCAGTCCAGAATAATGACCTACAGAACACAAATATAAACACATGTATAAATATGGACAACTATAGCTATGGAACTGGGTATATATAGATGGCTATAGCTATGGAACTGGGTATATACAGATATATAGCTATGGAACTGGGTATATACAGATATATAGCTATGGAACTGGGTATAAACAGATATATAGCTATGGAACTGGGTATAAACAGATATATAGCTATGGAACTGGGTATATACAGATATATAGCTATGGAACTGGGTATAAACAGATATATAGCTATGGAACTGGGTATAAACAGATATATAGCTATGGAACTGGGTATATACAGATATATAGCTATGGAACTGGGTATAAACAGATATATAGCAATGGAACTGGGTATAAACAGATATATAGCTATGGAACTGGGTATATACAGATATATAGCTATGGAACTGGGTATATGCAGATATATAGCTAGGGAACTGGGTATATACAGATGGCTAGAGCTATAGAACTGGGTATATGCAGATATATAGCTATGGAACTGGGTATATATAGATGGCTATAGCTATGGAACTGGGTATATACAGATATATAGCTATGGAACTGGGTATATACAGATATATAGCTATGGAACTGGGTATAAACAGATATATAGCTATGGAACTGGGTATAAACAGATATATAGCTATGGAACTGGGTATATACAGATATATAGCTATGGAACTGGGTATAAACAGATATATAGCTATGGAACTGGGTATAAACAGATATATAGCTATGGAACTGGGTATATACAGATATATAGCTATGGAACTGGGTATAAACAGATATATAGCAATGGAACTGGGTATAAACAGATATATAGCTATGGAACTGGGTATATACAGATATATAGCTATGGAACTGGGTATATGCAGATATATAGCTAGGGAACTGGGTATATACAGATGGCTAGAGCTATAGAACTGGGTATATGCAGATATATAGCTATGGAACTGGGTATATATAGATGGCTATAGCTATGGAACTGGGTAATTAGGAGAGAAGATTGTGCATTCAGGGTGCCATTTGATACAAACTAAATAGGTGTATCGAAGTGACAAACACCTATTTCAGATTTTATGGTTGAGAATGAATGAAAATTGACTTCCATTTTGATTAATACTGTACAGAATTAATTCAAAAGTATATCTTTCTGGACAACACGGTCATAATGACTGAAGGATGACCTGGGATGAAGGAGTTGTAGCTATGTGACAGATTTGGAACAAGAAACCACCTACATGGCTTTTCCCAGAGTTCAATACAGGGGCTAAATCCCTCATCTTTCTACTACAGATTGGAGATTACAGGTATAAAAGTTGAAAATTTTGAAAAACTGGAAACCTTAACTTCACCACCATGGATATAATAAAAAACAGTTCAGACCAAAACACATAAGTAATAAAAACCAGAACCGTTCAACCCTCGAAAAACTGGAGGTTCCAGAAAAATCTGGAAAACTTTTAACCATGAGATTAAAAAAAGACATATTTACAAACCCATTTCTAGGGTCCAGTACAATGGCTCTGGGGCTGGTCATGTTTCCAGCAACCAATGTGGTCCTCTTTGTTCCATCCACCTTAGCTACTTCTATCTGATCTAAGCTACTTTCCACCCAGTATAAGTTCTCAGCCACCCAATCCACAGCAATACCTTCTGTTGTAGCTAAACCAGTCTTGATGATAGCTTCCTCATTGATCAAGCCTAGTAAATGAATGATAGGAAAAGGAATTTAAAAACAAAACAAGATTCAAAAGCTTTACACTCAAAACCTACTCAACAATCTATGTTTGTACAAGACGTTGTGGGCACAAGACGTAATATTTCTGTATGATAATTTAATCACAGATATAAGATATCTTGTATGATAATTTAATCACAGATATAATATATCCTGTATGATAATTTAATCACAGATATAAGATATCTAAATTAGTCTGAGATCATTTCTCTGCCAAATCAAATTCATACATCACTCAGGAAAGTAATCAGTTGTGTATAAATTAGGGTAGAAAGCACAGCCATAGTTTCTATTAGATAAGTAAATAAAGTGAACTTAAATATGGAATTGTCAAAATCTTTTCATGTCTCAACGTCTAAAGACGACACCATGATAAAAATTATTGACCAGAGTTATTACACATAAACAACACCATGGCTTCATATCATAAATCCCAACTGCTGAAGCCATTCTCAAAATTTGAGTCCCTGATTGGCTGTCCCTGACCACAGTCTAAAATTCAACCAATGATAAAGCTGTATTATGATATAAAGTACATACTGTTTCCAGACATTGTTCCTCTATATATTTTGTCCTCCATCACATCTGTCCAAAATAAAACTGGTTCCCCATTACTATAGTAGAAATCCAATGCAATTGTATTACGTAAGCCGGACTTCAGCGATATAGCATTACTGGCAGCCACATCTACCCGCCGTAACTCATGACGATTGGAGTACACCACATAAACTGGATTACTCTCTGACATATGAAAACCAAAATCATCAATTTAAAAAAAATCTTTCTGATAAGTTCATAAGTTCAAAATAATAAGGTAAACGAAAAAAACAGTCTATTAAAATACTGAGGACTCATACTCAGCCAATAGACCAACAAATGTAACAAGATGACCATGCTGTAGAGAGTCATTGATTCTATTAAATGAAGTTATTCAAAATAAGGTCTTAGATATAAAAGAAATTCAGAAAACAATGTTAAAGCATAAAAAAGAACTTAACTTAAAGTGCAAGCCTGTAAAAGGAAGTGAAAATTGTTTCTTACCTAAAGGTTTACAAGTGAATTCATCAGGCTCAAGGAAAAATCCATCAAGACAAGTACACTTGTACCCATGAGGAGAAGATTTGTCGTGTTCACACTTCTGACCACATATTCCCCATTGATCACATAGCTTGTCAGCAGCAACAGCCATCACACATGTCCGTCCGTCTTTGTCCAGTTTCTGATTATGCGGACAGGCACAAATGAATCCTTGTTGGTCAGGTGCATCATAACACATATGGCTACATGTGTTGTTTTTACACATTTTAACTGCAAATAAAAGTACAGAGATGCATGAACAGACATTTATTTGATCACAAGGCACCTGACAGTCTTACATTATGAACAAAAATACATTAAAAATTTGTTATTATGAGCATTGATATCATGAGCACCCATCTTATCTCGAGAAGTTTTTAACGGTTGGTTGTGTATAATTTTCAACCAACAAACAAATATTATTACAAGCACCACTTTTACCTCGAGCATTTAGTCTGTTCTAATGACATCTTGAGATAATGAGGTTTGACTGTATATACAATAATTACATAAAACATATTTCAACAATAAACAGAAAAGAAATTCAAATTTAAATACAAACACATTTTCATACATTTCGATACAATTTTTTGCACAACTTACGTTTCATATTATGTTTGTTCACACTTTGTGTCAATTTTAAAACATAAAATTAGCGAGAGCCCAATGGGACTGGGGCATTACTGTTTTATTTGTCAACTATCTATTTTTTAGTTTTGTTTGACTACAGATATTTTTCATAGTACTTGTGTTTGTGTGAAACTTTCGATGATAGATTGCCCCTGAGTAAAGTACTGTAAACACTTGTGTAAAAATCAGAGGAAATCCTGGGGAAAATATCTTCATATACAAAAAGACAAATAATTCAGAAATAGATAAAAAAATAATAAAAAAAACTTGCGATAACATTTGTTTTTGTGTTATGTGTTACAAAAATGTGACAATTCTTATGTAATATAACACCAGCTAATTTTCTCAACAAGTCAAAATATATTCAAACTCTTCAATACCTCAAGGTTCTTGCAATAAACAACACAATTGCCAAACATTTGTAGTTGATTTTCAGACACACATAGATGTCTAGACTCCACAAAATCAAAGAAAAATACTGAACAGTAAGGGACTTTAGAGAAACATTATGAAAGATTTATTTCTCTTAGTTTTTTCAATATGCCATAAAACAGACATCATCTCCAGTAAACAGATAAATTAAATTCAACCAGATTTCGTCCATTTTGAGTCCTGGAAAAATGTGGAATTGAGTTCTACACCAGTCACCTGTATCAGAAGCATCAGATCTTTTATGTAAAAGCATGCATCTTACACACTAGTGATTATGATACATAAAAAATATTACAATTATTCTCACCAGAACAGAGTCCTTCTTCATCTATATTTTTATCCTCACAATCATTTATACCATCACACAGTTGTTCTAATCTCAGACACACATGAATACCATCTTTCTCACATTTTCTACGTGGATATGGGCATGTATAGTTGGCATCTGTTAAAATACATTTTCACCATGTTAAATCATACATTACATTTACAGTAAAACTTTGTCATCACGAGCATCAATATCATGAGCACCCTACTTACCTTGAGAAGGTTTTAAAGTCCCATCAATTTTGTTCTTAGTTGTGTATAATTTGAAACCGACAAACAGATACCTCATTATTACAAGCACCACATTTATCTCAAGCATTTAGTCCATTCTGATGACTCCTTGAGATAATGAGGTTATTCTGTACTTTCAAAACTAATTAACAATTAGTGAGATAAATTAAAATAGGCTGACGACAAATGATAAGAGTTTACAGCCACCTGAGAACACAGGCAGCCATCCAGACAACAGCCACTCTTAAATACATCCGTAATGATATAAAAGATTAATTTTACCTCTGAATACAAACAACAGCCACTCTTAATGATATAAAAGATGAATTTAACCTCTGAATAAAGAAAACAGCCACTCTTAAATACATCCTTAATGATATAAAAGATGAATTTAACCTCTGAATAAAGACAACTGTCACTCTTAAATACATCCTTAATGAAATAAAAGATGAATTTAACCTCTGAATAAAGACAACTGTCACTCTTAAATACATCCTTAATGATATAAAAGATGAATTTAACCTCTGAATAAAGACAACTGTCACTCTTAAATACATCCTTAATGATATAACAGATTAATTTAACCTCTGAATACAGACAACAGCCACTCTTAAATACATCCTTAATGATATAAAAGATTAATTGAACCTCTGAATACAGGCCAGCTATGCATGAAATCTGTATTCTCCCCATTTGAAAGTGTGCAAAGTTTTAACAGTAATACTTCAGCATAAGCGAGCCTCTATCCTGACTTAGAAGCATTAGCTGCTACACCAAACAGTGAATTGTATGAAGGTGTAACAGATTAATGTGTAAACTGTAAAAACTTTCAGAAAACTTTTCAAAAGGTACCATCATGTAGACTTTTACCTGGACAGTTTTTATCGGACTCATCCGAGCGATCGATACAGTCCGGTTCACCATCACAGAACCATTTTTCTGGAATGCATCGGTTACCCGTGTCACATGGTCTCTCAAGATCCTGGCATTGTGTTCGTTTTGTTTCTAAAAATAGAAATGGATTTTAAAAAATAGACAAACTTTGATTCTAAAAATGAATGCACAATACCATTTTCTATAAATGAATATGAGTAATTCTTTTAAAAAAATACAAATATTTACAGTTAAAATGTATCTTTTTAATTCTACATATACATGTAATTTAACTATTTATGAAAAAATAATATTTAAACCAATTTTTATATATTTTGTTTCAATAGAAATATGACCATAAAATTTTAAGAAATAAAAAAGATCTATTGCACTAAGACGTGTTTTGACTCTGACATTAACTTACTGCAATGTTCCTCGTCCTCATCGGAACCATCAACACAATCCAGATCACTGTCACATTCCCATGACAACGCTATACATTCTCCAGATCGACATTGAAATTCCAGGTCCTCCTTACATTTATAAATTGGAGGCAAATCAACTACATGAAAGAGAAAAATCTTAATGAAGTCAATCAGCAAAGGAAAACACAATTCTAACTAAAAAAAGATTGAATTTTAGACCAGAAAACTGTTTCAAATTCCAGGGTCATAATACAACCCCAGATAATGAATGAATATAACTCTCAGTCAATCTTGGGGAACAACGCTACATTTCCGAAATAAGAGAATCAAAAACAAATTCACATTTTAACAAATTGTCTTATACACATTTATTATTATCAAATCATAGTAAAAAGTATCAGATTTGTGTTATGTCTTACAACAAATTTCTGGGTCTTCATCCGAGCCATTTACACAGTCTTTATGTCCATCACACACAAAATCTTTGAATATACAATCACCACCAGGCTCCTTACATTGAAAACTATTTTCTGCATTACATGTTATGCCAGTACATCCAACCTACAAGTAAATAATAAAATATCTCTATGTAGTAAAACCTAGACATCATGACCACATTTTGAACCAAAACAACAGTGTGAATATTCAAGTTGAAATATATCCCCAATCAGGACAGATTAAAATTACATACAATATACAATAAAGAATATGGCATCCGTTTTGTCAATGGAACTGTTTACAATCGCTTAAACAATAAAGGAATTTATTTCAGGAGGCCTCACATTCGGGACAATGCAATCTACCAAGCAGGCCACAAGAAACTTTGATACAACTCATCATAATTATACAATAACAAATTCCCCACCCATCTAAAGGTTTATTACAGAAACCTGAAAAAAAATAGAATTTTTACTTCATCAGAGTTGTCATGGAGACCACAGTCATCAATGTTGTTACATCGATCTGACATATCAATACACCTGCCAGATTTACATTCATATTCCGTCTCGTAGCACTCTCTGTATTTACACGATAAGTCCTCATCTTCACCACTCGGACAATCTACTTTTTCGTCACACCACCACGATGTAGGAAGACATTGTTTGGAGCCTGAACAGTATGTTTTATCAGGCGGACATAACACTGTAATATGATTTTAAAAAATACAATAAACAGAGAGTGTACAGTCATGCCACCAAACTAGAGTCAATCATTGAATATTCTTCAATAAATGTCACCCCTAGAGTTAAAAAAACATCATAAAGTTTTGTCAGAAAATGAAAAACATGACACTAAAAAGATTCTTCTATAATGCTTCACATACCAAAGAAAGCATCAAACTTTATACATCAAAAACATAAAAAATCTGCACTATGCAATACCCTAGGAGCATTGAACTGTGCTGTAAACTGAATATCAAAATTGGCTTTATTTGTGCTCATCAAAGGCAATTTTAATTAGCCCTAGATATTGTACAAACAGTAGAAGTCATACACAATATTATGCAATATTATGAAACTGATACATACATAGTGAACAGGCTTCTGGATAGTGCAAGATTGAAGGTCCTGTACAGTTTGGTCGATGATCATGACAGAATTCATCACAGGCTTCATCAGCTGAAATATATCATAAACCACAGAGTGACATACTATAGCATAACATAAACCACATAGTGATGTAATGTTGTACAATATAAACCATACAGTGATGTAATGTTGTACAATATAAACCACACAGTGATGTAATGCTGTACAATATAAACCACATAGTGATGTAATGTTGTACAATATAAAACATACAGTGATGTAATGTTGTATAATATAAACCACACAGAGATGTAATGTTGTACAATATAAACCATACAGTGATGTAATGTTGTACAATATAAACCACACAGTGATGAGATGTTGTACAATATAAACCATACAGTGATGTAATGTTGTACAATATAAACCACACAGTGATGAGATGTTGTACAATATAAACCATACAGTGATGTAATGTTGTACAATATAAACCACACAGTGATGTAATGTTGTACAATATAAACCACACAGAGATGTGATGTTGTACAATATAAACCACACAGTGATGTATTGTTGTACAATATAAACCACACTGTGATGTAATGTTGTACAATATAAACCACACAGTGATGTATTGTTGTACAATATAAACCACACTGTGATGTAATTTTGTATAATATAAACCACACAGTGATGTAATGTTGTATAATATAAACCACACAGTGATGTAATGTTTTACAATATAAACCACACAGTGATGTAATGTTGTACAATATAAACCACAGGGTGATGAAATGTTGTACAATATAAACCACAGGGTGACATAATGCTGCACAATTGAAAACACAGGGTGACCTGTTTTTCAATATAAAAAACTGTATGACGTAATGTTTTCAGTATTAAACTCATTTACTAAGTTTATACTAATTTATTTTAGTTTGATTGTGAAACAAGCAATTTTGCTTCTATCAATCACGCTCGAGTTCGCTTCCTGGACACTACACCAGTACTACTTCCAAAAAATGGGATTGTGAAGTTCATGAACGAAACCCATCAAAGCTGGGATTCGAACTTAGGACCTCGGATCAGAGGTCAGACGCTTTACCTCTAGACCATGATGCCTCCCTCTAGACCACGATGCCTCCCTTACTAAGTAAACTGCAAAACACTGATATCTGATCTGATATGTTTATGTATATCAATCAGATACATCAACAAGAGAATATCTAGTATAGCCAAGAGCTCAACAAATTCACTTGTATGCTCATAATTATGAGTAGAAATTGACTCAGGATGAGTTGAAACTGCTGCAGAACTAGTTCTCAGCTGGTTGTCCCACAAGATGAGTAGCCTGAAATAAATTTGTCGAGCCCTGCAGCCCTAGATCTAATGGACTATCTTGATCATTTAAATATTATTTCATTAATATAGAAGAGTATTTTATAAGATACAGACCTTCACATTTATTGTCCTTCATTGTGTAACCAGCGGAACATGAACACTTAGCGTTTAAAGAACCATCATTGTTCTCTATGGTACAGATATGTTCACAACCAGCTGATAGACACGGATCATCATCAGTCACTGGAATATAAAACATCTGAACATATATTCAGATTTAATATAACTATAAATATTCACAAATAAATGCCACCATTATGTTTTATAGAATTTCCTATCAACTTATTTAAAATATTTTTTTGAGAGATTTCTGGACACATTGGATATGACTAGAATGGGTATTAAAAGAAGGATGGTTAATTATTATTTTTTCCCAAACTAGGGTTGGCTGTAAATCAAGGGGAGGAGTATCTACCAGGGATCATCCAACATAGTATCATTAAACAAAACTAGAAAATAGAGGTGATTAAGTTTAAAAAATCATAGAAAATATTTAAGAAAAGCAGGTACTTCATTAAGTTATAGATGTTAAACACCACATTATATATTACAGTGCAACCTCTCCAGAATGGCCCTCTCTTGAGCAATAACCTCCCTTCAACAGCAAGATTTCCTCTCACTGTACAATTTAACTACCAGAATTAATTTAACCTCTCTAGAGCAACAAACTCTCAACAACAACATAATTTTGCTTCTCTCACAGTGTGTTGTTTTGGAGAGGTTGCACTGTACATATAATACATACATGGCGGTTGTCTCTGTCTGTGATGTACGTGTATTTGTCCAGGACGAGATAGTGATGCTATGGCAATTGGTGGCTCAGAATAGTTATATCTGTGTAATTTTATGATTTGATTTTCGTGTCTGTCACTCAAGTACAGATAATTTTCAAACACAGCTATACTGTAGATGTACTCAACCTGAAATTTATCAAATCATGAAGAGAGTTATTAGAGAAGCTATAAAAAAGATGATGAGATTTATAAAGTGTCAACCACTTGAAGATTGTAAATTCAAACTCCACAAATATCAGGGAGAGCTCCGAACCAATCAAATATTAGACTAGAAAAGTGAATCTTTACAGATATTTGAGAAAAAATAAAGTAGGTTGGTCACAAAATTATTCTTTTTTTAACTTTTTCCAAACATATCTTTAGTGCTTGGAATTATAATTAATCCCCAAATACTTCTATAATCAATAATTCTATGAAAACTGGAATTCTCAGAAAACCAGACTTCCGGTCCAGTCCAAAAAGGGTCCGGTTTTCAGAGGTATTACTGTTTACATTGAGCTTTTTGGAACAAATTCTTGAAATAAAAAAGTTTGTTTGAAATATTTGATTTTACTTACTACTTGTCCGATAGCTATAATTCTTCTTGAAGTATTATCACCCGATAAGTCTATTCTCTCTACAACATTTAACTCCATATCTGCCCAATATAAGTGTCTGTTCACAAAATCTATACTTAATCCTAGTGGTCGTAATGTCTTTGTGGAAACAAGAACTTTGAGGTCATCACCATTCATCCTACATTGGAGGATCTGGCTTGTTGTAAAATCCCAGTCAGCTATGTACACATATCTACAATATAAAACAGTAACATTTTTATGCATGGGTGCAAGTAGAAAATTAAAAAAAAACAACTAAAAATCATTATAAGGTCAATCCACAATAACGATAAAACTCCATGCTAGACCTTTGAATAAGGAGACAAGTTAACAATGAATAACTTTCTCACTTACTTCATGTATTGCACAGATCTCTATAAAGAAATGTTCAGATTAGGAATCAGACACAAATTACACATAAAATAAGACAATCATCTTCAAAATTTGAATATATAAAGAAAACAATACAGATAAATAAAACCATACCCTTCAACAGGGTCAAGGGCAATGCTTTGGGGCCCAGCTAATGGCGGGGTACTCTCTGATGTAACAATGTTGTTGCAGTATATCCCATCTTCAGAACATACAGATACACGTTTTAATTCCAGATCTGCGAAGTACCAGTTTCCTCGAATCCAGTCTCGTGTGAAACTTTCAACAGCTGGAAAAAGAACAACAGATGATAAGGTATATCTTTAAAAAACAAATACATAAAATACAATTAGACCGATGATAGAGAGGGTTTTTTTTATTTGTTCTGACACCTAACCCAAGAGAAGTTAGTGAGTTTGATTTACATTTTCATTCTCTTTATTTCTCATTGCTCAGGCTTCTGATCTTGATTTCATTATCTGAACAAACACGTGGGATTTCATCATATGTTAAATATAGTAAACTTTATATACAGTTGAAAATATCATCCAGAAATATATAGTATAAGAAAATAGGGAATATTATGGAATATTTGGTAATCATGTGATATGTAAATGCAGACAAATAGGTGTATTCATGGATTAGATTTAAAATTAAATCCAGTCGAGTTCTGACGATATTAACCCATTAGTTAGTGAAATAATACACACCATATAATTGTGTACAAATTACAGTTCAAAACATCATACACTTCTATACTTACAAGTTAAGTGGTTGTTAATTGGTATAATTTCTTCTTCAGAGTTTGATGATTTTATTGAGGCAGACTTCATCACTGACTTCCCTGTTTTACTGTTGTAAGCAATCTACAGAACGAAGTACAGGTGACAATCAACTTCATACAATATGTACAATATTTTCTTTTGGGACGGATTGTTTTCTATAATATATTAAACTGAGAAATTTGTGAACTCAAGTCAAGGAAAATGTTAATTCACATTTTGCAAATATGGTCACTGAATAAATCATCAAACAAAAGTATCAATACAACTACAGAAATAAATAAATATATAAAATAAAAAGTTCTAAAAATAAACAAAGAAGAAATCAAGTGCCAAGCAATTTCAGCTATTTGTCAGACAAGACAAAGACAAGAATCATTTCTGTGACCAATCACACAATAGCCAACTAGGACAATTAAATAACACAATTTTACAATTATGTTGAAAGTTTAAGTCACAAACAGTGAAACAACTAGTTATACACTGAGCATAACATCAGTTCTTACCCAGTATATTTTCCCTTTACGGTGATCAAAGTCCAAGGTGGTTAACTTCACATCAACTCTCAAATAGTTTGGATCAAGCTTACCTCCCTCAGTGGTGAATTGTCTCAGGTCCCACTGATTGGCTATTAAAACTGTTGATTCCTCATCAACAGGTTCTGTAAAATTAATTGATTAATTCATCATTAATATAAAAAATTAACAATAAAATTCGCTGATTAATTTATCGTTAAATGTGTAAACTAAATTGATTAATTCATCATTAATATGAAAACTTGACAATAAAATTAACTGATTAATCTTTCATTATTATGTAAAATTAATTGATTAATTTATCATAATTATGAAAATTAATAGTAAAATTAGTTATCATTATGTGTCAAATTATTTAATTCATTCATCATTAATATGAACAACTAATTGTAAAATTAATTGATTGATTTACCACTAATGTGTAAAATCAAGTGCCAAATTAATAGATTAAGTCATCAGTAATATGTAAAATTGATTACTTTATCATTAATGTGTAAAATTGACTTTAAAATAATTAATTACATCAGGATAACTGTTCAGTTGTCAAGGTTCTGTTTGAACTAATTAGGACACATTGATACCAAGAAGGAGAGAGGATTCCCAAGAAGTGGTAATAGGGAATATTGGCACTGACTGATTTCCAGACCAAGGTTTCAAAGATTGGTGTGAAATGTTCTTGCTACCTACCATTAACGGCAACACACGAATTTGTTCCACTGAGTTTGTACCCAGGTGCACATCCACATGTATAGCCATTGTCTATGTTTGTACACTGACTTGGTTGATCACAATACCTTTCATAATTACACTCATTCAAATCTGAATTGGAAAAAGTATTGCAATAAACTACAAGCAAGAATGAAAAATTATCACAAAGATGGGAAATCACCATGTTTAACTCTGTTTTTCAACAATTTTTCAGTTATATACAGCGGCCAGTTCACCAAACTAGTTTTCCTGGACTGTATACTAACCAGTACTAACCTACCCTTCCACAAGGAGCCAGCAACTTCCCAACATATGGAGGGAAATCAACATTTTTTCTAAAATTTACATAGAAAATGCTTTAAAAGGGATTTGAAATCAAATTGCTGAGTTAAGTCCAGTGCAATAACTACTGAACAACGGTCGTGACCTATAGAGTCAAATAAATAATTAATGTCTCCAATTCAGAAGACAAAAAATATTAAAAACTGTAATATACAGAATAATAAAAATGAAACAATGCAAAATTTATGAAAAAAATACAGGCACCTGTACAGTTAGATAATTCTGGGTCCCAAACAAACCCTTCATCACAGTAACATTTGGCCCCTTCTGCAGCTAGCTCCACACATTTTGGACAATTTACATCTTTACCTGAAAGCAACATTAAGGGTTTTATCATTTTACCTCCTATGACATCTGGCTAGTATTTTATAATAAATGAAAACATAAGAAAGAATTTTCTTAAGAACTGATGAGAAAGCCAGGGTTTCTGATTATAAATACAGAGCTTTAAGACTATCGGAAGTCTTAAAATCTCCAGCTGTTTCTCACTAGTTGTATCTGAAATTATCCTAATTAAAGAATAACGTGACTACCTTCTGAAACTAACCACAAGTTTTATCAATTCAAGTGAAGTTCTTTACAGAATTCATGAGACTTTTTAAGTATTTGTAAAGATAAGTTACCCAGAATGCAACAAATATGTCTTTTAACAACCACAAAGATGACAAAATTACCAACATGAGACAAAAATGTAGAAAAGAAGAAATGGTACATGGAAAAATAGTAATAAGCATTTACAAGCTGAAAACATTATTTCTTTCAAATATAAAGGTAATTCTGCAATATTTGTATTGCTCAGAAAAAAGAACATTTTGGCCATTTTTTGCATAAATGATATCAGAGAAATGATCTACTTACATTTATTATTCACACATCCAAATTCATCTTCACCTAAATCACAGTCGAATGTTTCATCACAGACTTTAGATAATGGAATGCATGCATGTGAACCACTACATTGTAACTCATTGGGTGTACATGGTATTAGATTCTGTATGTGAGGACCTATAAGATAATGTAACAATAAAGTATAAAATCAAACCAGAGACAGAACCTGTCAACAGAGACCACCTGACAGCAGAGACACACATCTTTGATAGATTGTTTATGTATCACAGTTAAACCAGTGCCAAAGGTCACTAACACAGCAAAGGACACAACACTTGGTAGTAACACTTTGATCAGCACAGTCATATGTGTGCACAAAGACCACCTTCAGAAAAGCAAACATTGGTTAATCAAGTTAAAATTAACTGTAGATGAATGGATGAGAGACAAAACTATCAGACTCCACTGTCAGATGGTCTCTATTCACAGAAGGTCAGTAGTACATGTTCTTTTACTCCTGAATAAAGATCACATCCACTGGAGGACAAGTCTCTCCAATGGTTGTCTTTATAGGCTAGCTTGACTGTGTACATGTAAAAAATATTAGCCAAATACTTCAACAATGAAATACTAGCAAACACTTCCAGGATTTTTAATGTGAACAACATTCATTGCCCTTATTACTGCAAGTAGTTGACCTTCATTTCAAACAATGACCTTCACCTTGAAAAGACTAGTTTGAAGGTCAAATAAAGTCAAATGACAAATATTTCAATACTTGACAATTTAGTAATGTAAGAAAGCAATAATAGAAAAGCTTATAATTTAAATGCATAATAAAGAAAGAATGAACAATGGCTGCTTTTAAAGGGACGAAACTACAGATTTGGGATTTATTTTATAAATGCTTTAATTTGGTAACAATAACATATGAGAAGTAAAACCATTCATAATGAAAACATTCAATGCTGAAATTGTTTACTCAATCACTATAAAAAATTGACAGCATTAGTTATGCAGCAGAATCACGTTAAGATAAATTTTCAATTTAGTTTTATTTTCATATTCAAAATATCAACACAAATATCAGGTAAAACTTTACACTAAACTGAAATGACACAGGAGTTGGGTCCCTTTAAACAACAAGCAAAGCATCAATCAAAGACAAGCAAGATTTTCATATCTTCATCATATACCAGAAATTACTTCAATCACACTTTATCAGTTCTCAAAACCTTATAAAAAATATAGTGGATCCAGTCACAGAAGAATTTCTTTGTAAAGTCAAACCTGTGAACCACAATATAAATAAATATAAAGTGAAGAATGAAGAACTTCTTCATAGTTCTTCCTGATTCTTGGGAACTCAGTTTATTTAATAAAATATCATAAATGTTTATAAAACATCACAAACCTATCATAAATGTATTATAAATGCATAATAAAATGTTATAAATGTATTATAAATATATAATAAAATATCATAAATGTATTATAAACATTATAAACCAATCATAAATGTATAATAAAATATCATAAATGTATTATAAACATTAGAAACCAATCATAAATGTATAATAAAATATCATAAATGTATTACAAAACATTATAAACCAATCATAAATTTAACATAAATGTATAATAAAATATCATAAATGTATTACAAAACATTATAAACCAATCATAAATTTAACATAAATGTATAATAAAATATTACAAATGTATTGCAAAACATTATAAACCAATCATAAATTTAACATAAATGTATAATAAAATATCATAAATGCATTATAAATGTATTAAATCAATAAATAGGAGATATTCTTAACACGGTAGCCTTTACTCACAGGTGGCTGTTAATTTAAGTTTGACTGTAATCCAAGATGTCTAAATCAGTTGTAATTATTATGATTATGAGCCAAGCAAATTAATTTCTAAATAGCATCACACATGAGTATAACAACTGATTATTTAGTATATTATAAGAAAATTATAAATAAAATAAATATGGGAAACATTTCTGTGTTATATAATTATAATATTATTTATTGTTGGAATTTAAATAAATCACACACAAACAAAATTCAAGAGTAAAAATATTCTTAACATTATTTAAAGGTAAGTAAATGTGTTTTGGCAAAAACTAGGTTTATAAAGCAACTTTGGGGGTAAATAAATAAAGCGTAAAATAAAGACAAATAGTTAAATATTATTCATTGGATTCTATAAAAAACATACTGATGGCATTTTACTTACAGTGATGGTGAAATGCCAAATTTGGGAATTTGTATTAAAATTCATATTACATACTGTTTTTCATAATTTTTCATAAATTGATATTTCAAATTACAATCTCATGGATATATGATCATAAATTAACATAATGCTAGCATTAGAAAAAAATCCTAAGATAGACAGTAATTTCATACATCCGTGATTTTTTTTAAAACAAGACAATATGGAAGCTTAGAATGGTGGGAAATTGAATCCAGTAAAACATAGGTTAAGTAATTTTCAGCCATGGAAAGGAAGTGCAATGTCTGTATTAACAACTACAGCTCTATTATATGATGGGAAAATTGTGATAATATAATAATTTGTGTACTTATGAGGTACTAAACAAACTGGGAAATAAATTCAAGACTGCCAATTTAGTGTGTTTTTCATCCACGCCCCAGCAAAGAAATGTCACTTATAATATAAATTATACGGCAGAAAAAGCAATCCTAGAAATAACAGTCACATCTGCAAGCAAAATTTGCCATATCAAAGGGACAGAACCAATACAACGTTAAAACAGTGAGGGCCTTTTATATCAGACATTGTAAGCTCTAAATAAAATGGTGAATTATCAACAGGTGACAATTTATTAAGAAAGGAGTGTACTTGAATAAGGGGATTACTGATGTTTTCTCAAATTAAAGGGCAACAACTCCAGAATTAATTAAAAAACTTCATTGGCTTAAAACTTCTAAGTTAAAGTAAATATTCAGGTGTTCTGTAGTGATTAAATAATCTAAATAAACACCTGTAAAGTTTAATGAACAGATGCATGTCAAAATTATACATTTTGTCCATATTTGACAATATTTTTTTTATTGGAGTTTAACATTGCACCAACAGCCAGGGTCATTTGGCAACTTTCCAGCTTTAACAGTGGAGGAAGACCCCTGGCTTATACCTTAGTAGAACCACCAACCTTGCATAAGCTAGCTGGACAGCTTTCTCGCATGTGAATTTTGGTCCCAGGTGGAATTTGAACTCACAGTGGTGACAATAATGACTTTATTTGAGGTGCAAAAGTGTTTTATAAAAATGGTGATTATTGATTCTAATCAGCCACCACAGAACAGGATAAAGCAAAAATGTGCAGCTAAAGTTTGATCTCAGATTTACAAGATTATGTAACAAGATGAAAAGATTTTATTTTAATATTATTGCAACTCATTAATTTCATGTCATTGATATTCAAAAATCACAGTAAAACACTGATAACATACTGAAGTGCATTTTGTCTGTACATAGGAAGAAATAAAAGGTGTATGCAGATATAATGATTTGTACATGAACATTTCTGAAGTAGGGAAATAAATAACATATTTACTTAAAGGATAACAACAAACTGTTTATTTACATTCTTCAGTGGCTACAAAAATAACATTTTTATTATTTCTCCAAATGACAGGGAATTTTATACAGTACAGTGATTTTTTTTAATTTTTAAAACCACCAGTGGGTTTCCGAAACGGAAAATATAGCATAACATATCAGAAAAAGGGGGAAATTGTGAAAACTATTATTATTGCTTATTTATACAGCATTTTTAGGTGATAATATAACTCTCTTGGGCTATGGGAGACAACTGATATTTGGCCGTAAAAAATATGAAAAAAAATATTGTAGGAAAAACCTTGACATTTAATGTTTGTGAACAAAGGTAACCTTGTAAATGTTTATAACCACTCTAAATCATGTTTCTGGTTACTTGACCAGACAAACAGTTTCCTAAACTGTTTGATTTTGTTTTCTAAGCATAACTTTCATTCTTCTAAGGCATAATTGAACATCCCTATTTGATTGGTTGCAATTTTTTTTTTTACTTTGTTGTTAGAAAATTTAGAGTTGGCACCAAAAAAAGGGTCAGTCATGTACCCAGGAACATGAATATTTTTTAACACAGCTTTACAAAGGTCGTTATTTCTTCTTCATTTTGGTGACCTTTGTCCACAGGTTTTTACTGTACAATAAAAACAAAAAAAATAATCACAAGCAATGTATACAGTTTAATTTATATCCAAACTTATCAGTGTTCAAAAATATGAAGGTATAAAAATGTTGGATTCTTGATAAAAATCATTTATTCATATCATGCTCAGAGTGATGTTAACATGCACTGCGAGAGACCAAAATTTGAATGTATAATAAAAAAAATATCTAACCATTCAAAATCAATGAATACACAATCTTGATTATTTTCATTGTTTTTAAATTAATAATTTGCCCCCTTTTTTGTAGGTAAGATTTCTTAACAATTAAAGAAAACTGAAAATCCAGTTAAATGAACAACAATATTTGAATTTAATTCATACTTAATTCATATTCATTTTGTATTCAATAAATCTGATCCAGAAAGTAAACTAAATCTAAAAACTACAGTGAAAGCAGATCAGTCATAATTAGGGAACCTGGCGCATAGATGTTTTTCTGCTTCTTAACTAATACAGGGTACCAAACATTCCCCAATATATCCCCTCCCTGAATTGATATCAATTGTGAGTATAAAAAACTATAACTCATCACATATGCTTTTTTTCACTGGGGGTTTAACGTCACATTTGGCGACTTTTCCTGCTTTTATGGCGGAAAAGACCCAAAGGCATCCACCAGGGTAAGAACCGTCAACCTTCAGTAAGCCAGCTGGACAGCTTCCTCATAAGTGAATGTTTTCCAGTCTTGGGTATGATTTAAACTCACAGCAGTGAGGGGCTATTAAGGGCAGGCAAAATCTCAGAAAATTTACTTGTCCGTACTAAAAGTTCACTTGTCCATACTAAACGTTCACTTGCCCCGTACCTTTTTTTCATTTTTACTGTTGGTATATAAATAAAAGAGAAACTACTGTGTTTGCTTCTCACTAAAGTCTAGTATTATTAAATATATGATATCTAGCAAAAAGCATTAGTAGATGAGAAGTGATGAAGGCGCCTCGTGCAAAATACCTCTAAAACATTGTCTGCAATTTTGCCAGTAAAAAAATGATGGTTTGCTCTGAATTTTTACCAAATTTGCAAGATGATTGACATATGTAGGACCGCATATCAGTTTTATGGCCGACTATTAGGAATAAAACAAATTCTGTTACGCTTTGGATTTCATGAACATCAATTTTATTGGTAAGGAAAATTTGGAATTTCTGTCAGAAATCTGACCGTAGCCGCTGAATTTATACTTGTCCACAGAAAAAACAAAAATGCAAAAGTTTACTTTTCCGGGACCTACAAAAGTACAACTTGGGCAACTGGGACAATTGATTCTGCCAGCCCTGGCTATTGATTACTAAAGCCCAGGCTATTGATTACTAATCAGAGACCACTTGGTCACAAAGGCCTCAAAAGTTTCAATAAGCAATAAAATTATGGAATATGTCAAACTTTCATTAGAGCAGTAACCTAACAAATGCTTTCTGTGAAATATGACACACAGATGGTGGGTGATAAATAGGGAATATTTGGCACAAAAACTGTTGAAGTAAAATTCAAAACACTTATGGTGCTATGAGTTAAAATAGACATAATTTCTGATTTCTGTATTTTATATCACACTAAGTTTCTCGAGGTCTCCACAGGTTCAAGCCCTAACGGGATGAAAACTGTCTGTGTCCAAACTATCATAATGGTGTATACATTTTGTAGTACAGAGTTAAAGAAGATATTATCCTTGCTTCAAGCAGTCATGCAAGCACTAAATTTGAGAAATTCTAAAGCTGTTATTTCTGGACAACAAAGTTCATGCTGTAATGTTATGACAACACTTAAGCTGCCAAGTTTGAAAGTACTAAATGACAATTAATTCCTAATCATCAAACATCAAAATCTGCAGCCACATGGGTGATATAAATTCCACAAGTTAGCACGATCACTCAGGTTGAGGAGCCATTTAGACTGTGAGTTTTTTTAGTATAATTAATTCAGTTTTCATGTCAGTCCTGTCAAAAACACTCAATTAAGTGTAAAAACTTTCCAGGACTGTCACTTTTTAATAGTTAGCTCGAGCATCAGTCATATGCCAAATCAAAGCAACTGATTGGTGAATAAAACTGAAATTGACCGATCAGAAACCAGCATTCCAAAATTGGTCTCCAAACTCACTCTGCATAATATCTTTTGACAAAAAAGTGCCAATATAAAGACGTATATAGCATTGGCACCAGTTTTCTTGATTTTTTTTCTGAGCAATTTATAAGTAAATTAGCCTTGTCACAAATGGTCAATGCCTGAAGGTTAGAAGTCAAAAAGGAAGTACAATATTTGTTGGCAGACTAAGCATTTAAACAGAGCGCAAGACAAAGAAAGCCAAGGAAAGACATAATGGTTAAATTTTCCGCATAGATGTGTGCAAATGTGACACAATTATAACAAAGAATGGATGCATTAGAGTTATCCTCTGCAAGCCATACCAAATTTTTGTCAACAAAACTTATCCAAATTTTCGTAAAAAACCCAAACATTTGAAGTTAAAGCAATGAAAAGCTGAAGAGAAGAGTTGATTTTCAACTATGATCATGACCCTTGTGTCATATCATGACCATTTGAAGTTTTCTCATTAACTCCACAACTAGTTATAGCACTAAAAATACCACACTTTCATATAGTATATGTATAGTGTTTGAATGGGGTCACTATCTCCCTATAAGGTCATGATCTTGATTATTTACCATGACCTTGGAGCTGGAAGAATACATTGGATTGAGGTCATGACCTTGATTATTTGTCATGGCGTCTAACCCAATCATTACCTTCAACTAAATGACCTTGAAAACTAATCATGACCTTCAAACTTAAATAGACTTTGAAGGCTTACAAACAGACATGATGCTGATGTTTGGTTTCAAATATTCCATCACAATACTGCTCTGACAAATCTCTCAAATGAAGTAAAGTTTACCACAATTATCACACTTTTTTATGACCAAACATTACCATATGACCTTCAAAGCCATGCACTTTAAACAAATTCACAATATCTAACAGTCAAAATTTTAGTCTTCATGTACAAAAAAACAGGCTACTTTAGTGCATGTGAAAAAAAATAAATATAAATAAAAAAAATAAGTGTTAGTGTGCACGCACAAATGCACGCAAACAGACAATGGACAAAAGTCTGTGAGTCACAAATGCACGCAAACAGACAATGAACAAGAATAGGTTTAAAACTGTGCTACATTTGCTAACCTGTTCGGTTCATTCCCATTTTAAAACCTTGAAACAAAAATTTGATTCAAAATTAATTGAAGACAACACAATTTTAAGAAAAGCCATCTTACTATGTCCTATCTCATCCTGTAACTCAGATCAATTGATGTTAACAATGTCTTCATCCAGTGTTAGATAAAATCAGTCTTCAAAAACAGGAGTTTCAGAATTCAAGAACTCATTCAAATTACATAAATTTGATAATAATGATGGAAAAATTTCTTAATTCATAGGAATGTTGTATAAAAAAATACAGACAAAGTGTCCCCATAGCAACTATAGACTTACAGTTTGCTTTGTGCTCGTCAGAACCATCCTCACAATCTAGATCTCCATCACACATCCAATTCTTTGGAATGCACAGTTGGGTGGTATCCGTACACTGGAACTGATCACTGTCCAGACACTTCTCCTCTGTAATAAATATGTCAAACAATATTCAAATTCTTCTATTATAGATTCCCTATCAGCACAATCATAACAAAAGACTACAGTATGAAGTATTCACCTCATGGATAAGTAACATTCACAGGTGAATGATAACAGGAGGATGTTGTCACAAACATGGCTTCCCTTCTTTATGATGATGCTGAAGTTTCTCACAGCAAATGTAAGCAAAATATATGGGGACAAATCGTACCAAGTATTCTTTCAAAGGTGCATTCATAAAAAATTAAGCAATTTTTCTCAGCCTACCTATCATAATTTTTTGGTCAAGTAACTTCACACAACTAAATATTCTCTCCAATTACATGTTGCAGATATTTGGTGAAATCATTTTAATATCATTTGAACAATTTTTGGACACATTTGAAACATTTTGAAAGATAATTACAGTGAATTTACAGTGAGTCATGATTATTTTTTTTCTTCAAAACCGATGTGGGGGCATTAATTAAGGAAAGAGCATTTATTCTACATTTGGCAATGAGCAAAAGTTTTACCATAAATTTTACCTGAAAGGTGATGACAAGGTTCATTGACCCCTATCCCCTCATCTTCACCCTCGGGACAATCAGGGTCCTGATCACACAACCAGGTGGTAGGGATACACACTAAGTCTCGGCCATGCAACAGTGTGCTTGGACACGCATATATGAATACATCCCCAGCAGGGCAGTGAATGGCAGGTGCGTCACTTTGCACTGAAATAATACGAGAATCTTTCAGTATTAACATAGCAATAAGAATACCTATGAATTTCTTCATGAAAAAAAAGTTCATCATTGGTGCATAATAAATTGGTCCATGGAAAAATAAACTTAATAACCAGAAAACATGGGAAAATACTAAAAAACACCCCAAAATGAATGATTGCTAATTATGTATTGATTATAATACACAAATATGCTAAATGAAATGCACATTTTCAGGTCAAAAACAAATTAAAATTATCTATTTTTATTCTAATATATACTGGAAATACATGTTTGAGGAACTTATTTTCGGCTGAAATAGGGCGTAAGAAAATCCGTAATAATGCGTATGTATGTAAATCTGATGCTAAGGGACTTTAAATATTACAAGTTTATACGTTAGATTTGAATACACTCAATCAAATTTGTGTTGGTGAAGCAACAAGAAAAACCTGATTCGAAGTTAAAATCTTCCTCCCAGTAGCTCTACAGGCAATGCATAAAATCTGTCTTGTGACAATAAATCTAACAGTCTAAAATTGATTCTAATTTCACATTCACACCACAATGATGTAAAAACAAACACAAAATTTATCATTGATGATGAATAAAAATATTATTCTTAAAATATCTGATTTTACAACCACATTGCAAATGATTTCTTTCATGAAACACATCAAACGAATCTTCCGCATCTCAGGGGAGATAATCTCCACTAAATAAGATAATAAATCATGCGGGGAGAAAATAACGTGCAAGGATTGGAACGAATTACTCAAAAAAAAACATGAGAGATAAGTCATTGATTTCACATCAATTTGAGGCATTTTCCTTTCAATAAAGTTTAGTTTTTGCACAAAATTCACATATATTCCAACTAAAATTATTCTGTGCATTCAATGTGGATGAAAAAGCAGGGAATTATAATTAAACATAACTGCTGCCAGGGGCTAAGGCCAACATACAGCGTTTAAAAAAGTCTCAAACACAGTCTTCAAATATCCTTTAAATATGAAGAACAGTCTCCTAATTCTGTGTGCTGTTTTTTCACTGGGTTTAACATCATTTTTCAATAATTTTTCAGTTATATACAGGTGGCCCCTTCACCTAACCAGTTTTCCTGGACTGTATACTAACCAGTACAAACTGGCCCTTCCGCAATAAGCCAGCAACTTCTCCACATATGAGGGAAAATCAACTTTTTGTCAAATTTTCATAGAAGGGTATGACCTACTGTGATTTGAACCCAGATCTGGGTTACAAGTCCAGCACACTATCCACTAGACCACGCTCACAGCTATTTTTGCGTAGTACAAAAATTAACACCCAATAAAGGGAGACAATTATTGGTGGCTTATTGCCAGAATTGTTTGCGATGTTATCTTTTGTAAAGTAGCTCTAGTATAAAACTCTCCAATAAAAGAAGACATTTCTTAATAGCTTGGAGAAATTACAGGGTAAATGCTATCTAAGCAATAATTTGTCAATTTCACGCCAAATAGATTCAGCCAAAAGTTTCATATTTTATGTATGTCCAAATTACAACAATAAAGTCAGCCTCAAATATTTATGTAAACATCATGTTTTACGAGCCTTTAGATGTAAATAAATGGCATGTCTATGACACAAAAATTGCCTTAAAATTAACGTTATTGTCTCAATATAATGCCAGGACTCTATGCTGTTCCAGAATGGTTTTAAATTGTTGCAATAAAAATAGCATAAAAATTTGGTAATATCTCCCAGAGATACAAATGAGGAGAGCTTCATAAAACAGCATGATTTATGGACTAAACACCATCATGTTTTATGAGATTAATTGAAAACATAAAAACAAATCAGCATAAAAGCTTTATTAATTAATGATTTTGTTCAGAAATCTCCCCCCCCCCCCATCAAACATAAAAAAGAGAAAATATTCTACAAAATGTTGCTTTCTAAATTATATCAAAAGGTTCAATTCTTCAACTTTGTATCATTATTATGACTGTCATATACAAAAAATAATCGTGTCTAAAAAATGTCTTCTTCAAGCAGACAGGATAGATGTATATGTAGGTCCCTACCAGCTCCTCTTATGGTTGGCAGCCTTCAAAATGACCCTTTCACCTAAAGCCCAACATGTACTGAAAACTTCACATAAAAAGTTGACTTCCGAAAATAATGTATTTATCACATAAATACAATACTGTGGTATCAATTAATTTCGCTGACATGAAATTTTGAACAAATGCGAAAAAAGAAAGATTTGCGCGGTCGTAAATTCGCACATTTTGAATTTTAGATTTTTTTAATCCAGATACCGACGCAAATCACGCCATTTTTCGCTACAGTGCGTGTCATCACTGGACCACGTACATGTTAATTACAGTGGCGCCCTTTGTTACCATGATTAATAAACAATGTGACAGTTGTCACAGATAATTGCTTGTTAATTGTCACTTTATATAGATAAAGCGTGTCCGAGATCAAAGCATTGATTAGCATATAAATTAGGCAATTTTCGGGTCCACATCTTGTTATGGCACCCGAGCAATTACTAAAAAAGCAAAAGTCAAAGGTGCGAATAATCCCTTTCACTAGGAATGGTTTTAAAACATACAATTTATGGTTCACTTTTCTGTTCTACATGCTGAACCGCATCTTCCTGACACAGCCAATGCTTCAACTCCAAAAGAGAATACAGATAGTTAAATATGTTTATTCTTTCTCTGTGGGAAAATATGATTAACGTTATTCCTAATAGGTATGTCTCGTTTCCCTTTTAATTCTAAAAAAAAACGGTAGTAACATAGCTGGAAGTAGATACTCAACTTAAGTGACATAGTATTCAGACAATGAAAATTTCGGATAGTCATTTCTTTCTGGTCTTTTATTAGCGCAGCATTAAATTCGCACAACAAACATTGCGGGAAATACACGAAAATTCATCCTGCATGAAAAAAAATGATAACACAGAATATAAGTTGACTGAACTATTTCGCTCCAATGTTTAAATCTTTAAAATGGATCTTTTTGGCATTTGAGGCATCCTGATTAGCTAAAATGAATTTCATTCATCCAATTAAAAACTGTCTAGCAATCAAAGACTTCAATTTCCCAGAATGCATCAGCTAGATCATATACTTTCTATTGCAGGAACTTCCCAGAATGCATCAGCTAGATCATCAATTTTCTATTACAGGAATTTCCCAGAATGCATCAGCTAGATCATCAACTTCCTATTATACAAATTTATTTCACTGACGCCATCCTTCAGTAGACAACAGGTGCCAGAATAAAGCCTAGGGAATATGTTATTCATATTAGGTTAACTGATTATAAGACCTAATTCAGCAAGTGTCGTCTGCTCAAAGTGTGAATATTCCACAGTTTCGGAGAAGAACTTGGCACTTTGATCAGGAATGTGTTAGATAAATTTATTACCAGTCAAGGATGCTTACATGGACACATTTCATTGATCTATTATTTATAAACATTCATTAAATCTCACTAAAAAGTAGGGTGTGTTGTCCTAGATTGTTAAGTAAATAAGAAACACAAAAAAAATTGTCTGAATTTGTTGAAATCTGTATAAATTTTAAAGACTATCAGCTCATGTTCAAGGCAATCTTTGTTTGTTTTGTTTATATGTGACTTAGTCATTGGGATTTAACGCCATTTTTCAACAATTTTTCAGTTATAAATGGCGACCGGTTCACCTAACCAGTTTTCCAGGACTGTATACTAACCAAGACAATCATTACTTGTCAGATGTGTCAGGAAAGTTGCTTAAATCACAGTCTGGAAGTACATTATATTTAAAAATTTACGTCCATAACAATGAAACAAAGAAAAAACATGAGAAAAGGTCTCAAGGTTTACAGGCTACTTGAGGAAACCAAAACAATGAATGGAGGAATGATATTTAGTCGGTGATTTTTGTTTTTCAATATGTTATATGGCACATCAACAAGTGGTCATGTAGTGCATTTAAATAAAAGGTAAAGAAAAACAGGTATAAACCATGTAAAAGCATAATAAATTAATAAGAATGAAGGATAACTGAATTGGTCAAAATTGATTAGTAGTAAAACAAGAGGGCCATGATGGCCCTGCATCGCTCACCAGAATAAATATTAATTATCTTGTTACTAAAAAGGTAATAGAGGTACACTTGTGGGCAAATAATGGGGAACAATAATAAACTTGATAAAGGACCATCAAAGGATACTACAAAAGAATATTCGTGATGACTGAAGGATGCCACAGACCAAATTTGGTGATGATCCAACCACTGGTTCATGAAAAGAAGTTATTTTAAGGTATTTCTATGTTTAGCTGTAGTGGCCCCTAAAAGGGGCCGACCAAATCTTTTTTTGAGCACATCTGATAAAAGTCTGTATAACGATGCTACAGACCAAGTTTGGTGATGATCCATCCATTGGTTCATGAGAAGAAGATGATTAAAGGTTTTTCTATTTTTAGCTCTAGTGACCCCTAAAAAGGGGTCAACCGGTACAATATGAGCAAATTGCAGTTAGAACATCAAAAGGCTTCTACACAGCAAATTTGAAGTAAATCCGACTGGCAGTTTCTGAGGAGAAGATCATTGTTGACGCCAGACGACGGAGCATCCACCTACCCATCCTAACAGCTCACCCTGAACCTTCTGTTCTGGTGAGCTAAAAATATAGGTGTGTGTGACTTATTTTACTTACATTGTAGTAAAGTGCATAAACATATACATAGTTAAAAGATGTTTATAAACAGGTATCACAATTTATCGTATAGTCCGATTTCCTTTATGTAATCAATAATCATTTCAGGTCAGGCACTTTGAAAACAAGCATTTATGTTTTTGACATCAGAGTGGCTAATACAGATTCTGTGTTTACTGTGGTTACAACATTGTACTCTTCAGAATTAAGTCTAAGACAAGACTGCTAGAAATTTAAATAACCTTCAGTACATCAGTAGGAAAGTCAGACACAATCAAGAATTCAACCCAAAATTCATGTGCAGCATCTAAAAAGGGCAAGCTGCCAACCACAGCCCCCAAACATTTGTGCATATTCTGAGCTGCAGAAGCCAAAACATTATTTGTGAGCACATAACACAATCTTGAATTATCATCCTGTCTTCAGTGTTCTAATTCTACCATGGTTGCCAATAACAGATCCTCTTTCAAGAATATCAGAGCAAAACAAACAAATTTCATTAGCAACAATTTTTTTCAGTTGTGTTAAAATTGCTGAAAATTGCACTACATGCAACAAGACTTTGTAATTGATTCTTAGCATGTTATTGTATGATAATTGATTATTAACATGTTATTGTATGATAATTCATTGAGTTCTTCAAGAAATTTTTGGAAAACCCAAAATTTTCTCAAACAGCAGTCAATTTATTTCATCTCCAAATTGATATTTTCAACTTGTCACAAACATCAATATTAACACGAAAGATTTGAAATTTCTACAAGTTTCTGACAGATTTTCAAGCAAAATAACATCAACATCATCATGCAGTGTCAATCAAGTGAAGAAGTAAGACAGTTTTGGTGAACAAAATCTTTAAGCACAAAATGAAATCTTTAGATTTGAGTTCCTTAAAACATCCACTGACTCTAATAGGCTTTAATGGCGTCACTGGTTCAAACTTCAGTCTGTTCTGTTTCTTGATGGCTTGTAATGTGTCTTGCTGCTTTTGATACTTTATTTCACAACATATTATTATTATTATAATATTATAAGTATTGAAATTATATCCATGAATGCCTAAAATATGGGATATTTTATACCAGAACACAAATATTTACCTTTTCTAACACAGTAACACAGAATGTAGAAATTAAACCATGACCCATAAGAGCATTTTTTAAAAAAATGTTAATTTGTAGACATACAACCCAAACCTTTAACTGTAAGCTGATAGACAATTTTTGTTCACATTTTATGCTGGTATTGAAAAAATGAAAGCTCAACAAAAAGACAACAAATAAAAATGTCAGCAAAACTAAAACTTTTTTGAGGAATTTGGTATTTTTTAAGGAGTTGAATTTTGCAGTATGGTTGGCACCATAAGCAGCTAACTTGGTTGTTTATAAGGGATTAATTTAAGACTGACACTGAAAATATCTCTGCTTGATTCTTATTTATTGTTTGTAATTCATGAACTTCTGACATTTTAAGACATTAGCCTCCTTCAGAGTTACCTAAATGGATGGTTTGTATAACACTAAATCTCACACGAATTTATTGACAGGAGCATAACAATAAACAAAAAAAAATAGACAAAAATAAGTTTCTATCAAGCTATGAATTACAGCGATATTTTTCCATTTTTTTCACAATAAATATTCCATATTGATTGGTATTTTTGGTGTAATAATCCTACAATGTCGTGTCCATGAAAAAAGACTCGTTTGTATACAATTATTATCAGCACAGAATGAAAAAAGACTCGTTTGTATACAATTATTATCAGCACAGAATGAAAAAAGACTCGTTTGTATACAATTATTATCAGCACAGCATGAAAAAAGCAAAATAAAAATCTGAAGTGACTGAAACATGGAATATTCCCTTATATGGTAATAAGAACATATCAGTGATACTTTGTTGTTTAAATGACCGGAGGGAAGTGAAGACTGTCTATAATATACAGTGGATAAAAATTCATGAAGATCTGCACCTAGGTCTACATACTATCTACATCTACATAAAAGAATTCAACATTACCCATACTCAGTAAAAATAAAAATGGTGACCACATAGTGACGTGCAGACCTTTAAGGTAACTAATTGACGCATATTTTGAAGCTTACTTTTAAATTTGTAAAGCAACTTCTATTCCAGGTGACTTCTGTCACAGGTGAATGCTAAATACAGGTGACTGCTATCACAAGTGACTGAGTATGGTAAGGTTTGAATGTTCATATAATGCTTACCTTCTTTTGGTAAAGTTCTTGCTTCTATTACTTCACTGTATAAGCTTCTTATTTCATTAAATTTTGTATGTGCCATTACTGTTATTCTGTATTTTGTGGAAGGATTCAAATTGTCCAAAACTACACTGTTTGTATCACTGAAAAGTTACAATAAGAACAAGCAATACATTCTCATGAGTTCTAAATATAACAAATTCATTTCACTAATTGTTTGTGAGGTTTTTAGTCGTGAGTTGTGCTCTAAATGAACACAACACAAGCATTCAATTAGAAATAAATAAGATATGTTGTACTGAAAATTTACAGGGAAATAATACTTTTCAATTAGACATTTCCATGACGCTAAAATTTCTCAAAAGCTTTCAACATTTTTAGAGACCATCTGTTTTTTGGCACACACAACAAAAGAAATGAATAACCAAATATTCCTATAACATACCTACATGTTGATTTTAAGACATTTTTTTCAAAGTGTCCGAGTAAAGTTAAAACAGTTTCCAAACAAATTCCACACCATATTTGAAGGATTCTCCCAGCTTTAACAGTTTGTCAAATTTTATTTAATATTCCCAAAAAGGGTGGTGAACATCAGGGGAAGATTTAATGAGGAATGTTCGGTAAGCATAGAATGAGATGAACAGTAATATTCATAGAATGAAAGATTCAAATACAGTGACAATAAATCCACATGAACATTTCTGATTACAAAATATTTATAGGGTAATTCAATAATTATTTTAGATACTTTGTATACATAGGAGTCAGTCAATACAAATAAAATACAAATGATTAAAGCAGCGAAACTCATTTTTTTCATCACTGGCCCTTACTACCAAAATGAAAACTGAATGAAAGATTCAAATCGCTGCCAGCTAGTGATTTTTCAAAGAAAATTCCCCACTGGGCAAGTGAAATTTCTGATTATTTCATGGTGAAAAGTCTTTCGGTTTCTTTTCCTTTGCGAAGCATTTTCTTTGGGTTCATAACTACATTTAACTCATGTATATTAAACTTAACATATGAAATATTTATTTTAAATTTAACTTAAAAAATAGGGCAAGCTGTTTTCACAGACGGCAAGTAGATGTTTGAAGTAACTTGCCCCTAACGCAAATGGAAGCAAAATCCTTAACAAATCCCCAGAAATAGTAACAATTTTGTAAAATATAACATGGTCTTCATCAGTACAAATGGTTCCTCTGATGATTTCATACAAAATGCTTATTCTTTTAAGTATAAATATCATAAACAGACAGCCACGATGACCTGAAGCTTACAGAACATCCAGACACACATACCTTTTAACAACATGGATTTTTCTGGTGATGTCTTCCTCCAACCATATATCATAGCTCAATGCCCATTCTATATCAATAGGGTCCCATTGAACTTTAAAAGAATCATCTAATGCGTACACAATGCGGAGATTCTTAGGTGTTGGAATGTTCAAGCTAAATTCTTGCAGCATAAAACTGTATGGGAAGTTATTGTAAGAGAGTTTCACCCGATATGTTGAACGATGATCTGAAAATGAATAAAAATAAATAAAAATAAGATAAAAGTTTGATTTTTGTAATTACAGTAAAACTTCGTTATTACGAGCATCGATATCACGAGCTCTAGGCTTATCTCGAGGAGATCTTGAAGTCCCGTCATTTTTTGTTCTTAGTTGTATATACATTTCCATGTTTATTACGAGCATCGTTATCTCGTTATCTCGAGCACAAATCATGGTCCCTTGACTTATTTTTAAGCGTTAATTACCTCGATTACCTCGAGGGGTGTCATTTTGGATACCGTTCGCACCTGCACGCCGGCGATCGCCGTGTTTTCTACACATTGTTAAAGTTACGCAACAAAAGAGCAAATCTTAATCGAGTACTTTGTTTTTCACACGTCGTTAAAGCTACACAATAAAAGAACGAATCTTAATCGGGTACTTTGTATTTCACATGTTGTGACATAAAATGACAATGAAACATGTACATGTATTTGTTTGTTGTAAGTTTGCAGTAAAATTTTTAAGATCGAAGACTAATGTTATAAAAGTTAATAATTATTGAGAATTCAATCACGAGACCTTAATTTTGAGAAATTAATGACAAGTTTGAGAAGCAGATACTAATAAAAACAGTGTGTCATTGATTGCTCTTCTTTTTTGCTACAGACGTACATAACACATGTATCTTTCATGATGTGTCACTATGACGTTTCACCGCATGTCACGATATTCGGACATGACATTGTACAATTGAAAACACGAAAAAATCGTGGATAAAGTACTTAGAAAAAATGATCAATATATATTTCAGCAATCAACTATCATGTTTATTCACCTTAGACATCATAGAGAACAATTTAAGTAAGCATTTCGTATTATTATCGTAAACACGCCCATTTATGCGCATGATGCACAGTTTATTTTCAGTAAACAAACAAAAAACTCGTTATTACGAGCACTCGGTTTATCTCGAGCATTTCGTCTGTTCCGATGACTCCTCGAGATAACGAAGTTTTACTGTATTTTTGTATCAGAGTAATTTACATGTAACAATTGCAATAGTTATTTGAAAAATACAGTGCTCCCACTCGTAACGTTACGTCAAAAGACTGATTCCCTCCAAGAAACAACAGTAAGAGCGAGCACGCACACATGTAATAAAAAAACACCTGTCACAAATGTATCAATCCAATTAAACAAAAAGTCCCGCCAAAGAACAACACTTTTTAGCGACTCCAACAAGTGTTGCCAGGTCTCAACAATTTTTTTCCAGGCTGGTCCCACAGGACAACCAACTAAGAATTTTACTTAGTTCTACAGAAATTTCAACTTGTCCTGAGTCAATGTCTACTCGTAATTACAAGTGGATTTGTCGAGTCCTGGTTGCTCCAAGAGGGGGCACTGTAATAGTTTTTATAATGCTTATCTTTCATGGTATAGAAGAATTTACAAGGTTTGAAGTAAGACCTTGTTTTAAATACAGTATTTTTGTCCTTCATTGTTTATTTCTTCTCCAGTTGAAGTCAATAGTTTCTTCGACTAAGTTCAACCTCAATATGAAGAAAAGAGGTCATCATCATCTTTAATTATACTAATAGTAAAAAATGTCAAAATAAACAATTAAAAAACATCAATTAGTGATTTAGACATTGATGATGCAGGCATATGACCTGGTGTAAACAGTTAAATAAATACAAAGTACATGTTAACAATTAAAATACTGTATGCTAATCGTTTGAATGTTTCAGCACATGCATACTCCAATCTCCAAGAAATAAATCTTGGATCTCAAGCTTGCTCCAGACATAGACCAACATTGTACCTAGTACCAACCAACAGACATGCATTAATGAATCTCTGTCAATATTTGAACCCTGCAGACATAAACTTGAACCCAGCTTCAATCAAACTTGAGCCAAGAATCTTAATAGCTCTAGTCCAGTAACTAAATATATCAATTTTGAACCCAATCTCCTACGGAGTGATCTCCCTTTGCAGGTATCAGAGAGCTCAGGCATCCCAAACTTTCACATCAAGATTTTAAGCTAAAATTTATCTTTTCAGTTTTATTTTGACAAATTCAAATCAGAATGATTTTTTTTCAACTAGAACCCAGGACCCATCATGTATGAACCTGATACTTAGCTGCTATTTAAGAATAAACTGAGCACTTACCAAGATTTTCAATGTAATAAAAACTACGATCTGGAGGTAAGGATTTTGTTCTGTTTAATTTGTATCCACCAGGTGTCTTTGTCTCCAGTCTTATATTCACCTGATTAATACCTTTAGCTGGTAACTCCCAACTAACCAGCACTTTATTACCAGGATACACATATAACTTGCCTGCCCCATCTGAAAGTATAAAATACAAAATTTATAGATAAGGGAGTTTTACTTTCAAAAACAAAACAAACAAAAATGTTTTATGTTCATAATTTTATGTTCATTTGAGGGCTGTGACCATGGTCCAATGGTTAGTGTACTGGACTTGTAACCCATTGATTCGGGTTCAAATCCTGGTTGTGGCAAGTCATAATAATTTGACAAAAATGTTGATTTCCTCCGTATTTGGATAAGTTGCCAGCACCTTGTGGAAGGGTAAGTTAGTACTGGTTAGAATACAGTCCAAGAAAGCTGGATAGGTAAACCAGCTGCCATATGACAAGATCAAACCCTAGATGACCCCAAATGACTCATAACTGCAGTAATGTATAACTCATTTGTTGGTAAAGAATGCAAAATTCAAAAGACAATACCATTCCAAAAGGATCTCCGGTTACTTCAAAGGTCATGTCGAAAACTTTTACAGATAAACATGTATTTTACTTATATTATGGTTGTCACGTTACTTAACAATCACTCCTTGGTAATCTTGCATTATTTGAACATTACAAAATCAGTGCTTGTTTCTCTGCCATCAGGTGACATTTCCACCAATAGAGTGTGAAACAGAGTTTGGAAACAAGATATTGGAAATCATTGTAATTGATAAAAATGTGCATAATATGGGTTTTCAAACCCACATCTCCACATGGTTTGATGAAAAAATGTCCTCACTTGCCATAGTTATTTGTGTGGACCTAAAATAAAGGTCTTTACTGAAAATTCAACAAAGCATTGTTGGGCCCAGCCCAGAACCTTTAAAATATTTTCAACAATTGGGTATTCACCTTAATGTAACTACAAACATAATGACACTGGTACAATATATAACCACTTTACAACTTCATTCTGCATTTTAATGACAATAAAGTATTTCATTATGAAATTAAAATATAGTTTACAATCAAAGGAATTTACAATATACCCTCACATATTTTATATACACACTGTGACAGCCAGTCAACTTAAATTATGCAGAAAATGTTATGTAAAATATTTGATGTATTAGCCTGGAACATTAATCACTCACAGATTTTATGTAGTAAATTATATTTTAAGAAATAGCACTCAATCAGCCTTCAATCCAAATTGTCAAAGGAACATTCTATCATTCACATTTAATTCATGTCATATGTAGCATTTGATAAAATAACCTTGACCAGTTTTCTATCCAAATCATAGAGGAATATTATACCTAAAAAAAGGTTTGTTTCTCCTTACATGTCCAAAGAACTATGGGTCGGAAGGGAGGGATTTTTTTTTTTACACATATTGGCAACACTGTATGGGAATATGTAAAAAATACAAAATTTGCTCAAAACCTCAATCAAATTTTTTTTCATTTGTTTGTTGTATTTACAATTTACCCATAATGCATTAGATACAAAATATGTTCATTTGTTTATTAATCCATAATAAATTAAAACAGAATTTCTTCATCTGAAGTAAGTTGTATAACTCACTGTACCTAATCACCCATCTTGACTAGATTGCATTATTCATCAGTACTCGCATCATCTGCAATTATTATTATTATTTACCCACAATGCACCAGTTACAGTTCTATACCTTCCCGTAATGCAATCGCAACTTAAACAATATTTGCCCCATTTTTTGTACAAGCATTATCAAAAGACAAGAATCAAAGAACTAGACTTTTTATGCAGTACTTGATGTCTCTAATTCCCTGGTTTCTAGACAAGAGAGAGAGAGAGATAAATAATCATTATGACCAAAGAAAGAATTACTTAAATCTGAATTGGTCAATGTGTTTATATGAAAATCAATATCACCCCAGCACTTGATGTGGACAAAATATCATGCGGTCAATGATCATGATTCCTGCCACATCCCAGAAAGCATAGATCTGATAAAAACAGAAGCAATAATAGTAGAGGAATCTGATAGATAGGATCAAGTAATGTAATCATTTAACTATGAGAATTATTCCATTCTAGGAGAAACTTCAGCAAACATCTTTGATAAGTACATACCAGGCCACTACTGGGAAATTGTTTGTTTGGTGTAACCCAACACTACAAATTTAGGTTAGAGGGCTGATTCAAAGAAAATAATAGGTATTTTTTTTGGACATAAATTGAATAAAGTAAGATATTGACTCAGACTACCTACCTTTTTTTAATTATTCCCTATAATTGTAAAGCAGGTCAGGTTAACAAACAATGTTTTATTAAGAACAGCCTAAGATGGTCATGATAAATTCTTCCTTCATAGATCTATACAAAAACAAAAAATGGTCCTCATGTACAAAGAAATACTCAAGCTCTTACCCTCACAGAGAGAGTCAAACTTGAACAAGTAGTTACATTAAAACCATACCTGTTAATGTGATACTTTTTTAAGTTCTTGTAAATATCAGACATTAAGGACCAGTTTATGATTCCTGACTTAGTGTTCCAAAAAAAGAAACCCCAGCCCATACCCAGGATAAATTGACGTAAATTCAAGAATTCTGAAAGTACAGTAAAACTTCGTTATCTCGAGGAGTCATTGGAACAGACGAAATGCTCGAGATAAACCGAGTGCTCGTAATAACGAGGTTTTTGTTTGTTGACTGAAAATAAACTGTGCATCATGCGCATAAATGGGCGTGTTTACGATAATAATACGAAATGCTTACGTAAATTGTTCTCTATGATGTCTAAGGTGAATAAACATGATAGTTGATTGCTGAAATATATATTGATCATTTTTTCTAAGTACTTTATCCACGATTTTTTTGTGTTTTCAATTGTACAATGTCATGTCCGAATATCGTGTCACTGACATGCGGTGAAACGTCATAGTGACACATCGTGAAAGATACATGTGTTATGTACGTCTGTAGCAAAAAAGAAGAGCAATCAATGACACTTTATTATTTGCATGATAGCATACATGATAACAGCAATCATCTTAAAAATAATTCACCAATACATGTACATTTCATAAGCAGTTTTTACGTCACTATGGTAATGTTTATAATACACTTTCTCACTTCAGTTGTCACTTCTAAAAATGACTTTTACATGTTTCATTGTCACTTTGTGTCACAACATGTGAAATACAAGGTACCCGATTAAGATTCATTCTTTTATTGTGTAGCTTTAACGACGTGTGAAAAACAAAGTACTCGATTAAGATTAGCTCTTTTGTTGCGTAACTTTAACGATGTGTAGAAAACACGGCGATCGCCGGCGCGCAGGTGCGAATGATATCCAAAATGACACCCCTCGAGGTAATCGAGGTAATTAACTCTTAAAAATAAGTCAAGGGACCATGATTTGTGCTCGAGATAACGAGATAACGATGCTCGTAATAAACATGGAAATTTATATATAACTAAGAACAAAAAATGACAGGACTTCAAGATCTCCTCGAGATAAGCCTAGAGCTCGTGATATCGATGCTCGTAATAACGAAGTTTTACTGTAGTTAGTTTAACCCTATCTCAGTCAAGAATTCAATTGATTTTAATTTCTCTTTAAAGCCATTTTACCATCCCTATATACCCTATATTCCCTAATAAATGCCCTCGGGGCATTACATTTTTGAAAATGTGTTTGTGTCATTCCTTGGATTTAAAAAGTCTACTTTTCTATTAATTTCTATTGTTCATCTCCGATTAAAATAGCCTTTCATGGTAAGTCACTTTTGTCATCTCTTGTTCAAAAGGGGGGGGGGGCGTTTACTAGGGGAAGGGCATTTATAAGGGAACATACGGTAATTATTATTATTTTTTTTTTGCAAAAATTTTGTGGACTCAGCTGCATATTTGTGTATAGGCAGGTACATGCCCGAAACCAAATCATATTTATGAATCTTTTAAAAATAAAGATCTATGATCATGTACACAATATGAACAAATCTGTGGGAGTACACCAAAGAGAAGATACTATTCGGATTAGATAGTTACAAAAATAAAACAAAATAGAGAAATTGATGGAATGAACAGTCTGCAGTCCCCAGTGAATTAAACTGAATTGAAAAAAAAATCCAATATTTTTCCATCAGTGATAGGCACTTACTGTAAGTATATGACCACAAAAATACTCCATTCCAGTAGAGTTAATATTGACAGAGCATTTCAATATAACAACAATACATTTACAATACATTCATCCAATATTCTGTTTATGATTTAGCGTTCCATTACATAATACAGAGGTTTTCACAGCTTCCAAGCAATAATGATCCCATAAGGAGCAAGCATGGCAGTGCCAACACTCTCAATAAAATAATCAAATATTGAAATATCATAAAACTTAATCTAACTTAATGTTACTGCATTCCTCAACATGTCCAAATGTGTGGAATTGCATTAGGACTTTATTTATGTAGACAGAGATAGGAGAGCACTTTAGTAAACCACTGATTGAACAGTATCATTATGTTGAATTAGGCAAGGATGATGTTTATTTGTTTTGACACATCTTAAGAAAAGGACACACAAGCCCCACAGTCAAACCTGTGAGCAAAGGCCACCCTTGGGAAAGACAAAATGTGGCCATTACTGACAGATGGCCTTTATTCAGGGGTCAGTTTGTTCTATATAATCAGCAACAGTTTTTCAAAGAATGACCTTTATTCACAGTGTGGTCTTTATTTGGAGGTGGATGCAAACACAGGTTTGACTGTATATCATTCCTATATGTACAACAATGTAAATGGTGAATGACAAAACATGACAATAAGGAACAAGATTCAAACAGCCTAGGATACTAATATTAAATAACAAATTTAGTAGAATAATAACAGTTAGGCCAAAGATATTGTTTTAGGTTACCAATCTGAATTGTTAACAGTAAGAAGGAAGGTTAGGATTTTTTTTATTTTTTTGTATTCATTTCATGCATGTACTGAAAATAAAAAGCTGGAATGTCAAAATATCTAAAACATGTAAAATTGTACATAATAAAAACAACTACAATATATGATTTGTTTGTTTTTACGTGACATTGTCACTGGGGTTTAATGCCGTAATATAACAATTTTCCAATTATATATACTGACTAGTTCACCTAACTAGTTTTTTGGTCAAATTTTCATAGAAGGGTATGACCTGCTGCAACAGAGATTCAAACCCAGATCTCCGAGTTTTGAGTCCAGCCCACTAATCACTGGACCACGATTGCAGCCCAAAATATGTTTTAGGAGATAACAAATACTGAACAGATAATAACAAAAATCAAATCTCTCACAATACATGCATAAAGACAAGACATTATCTATACAATAGAATATTAAATGATAAAGCCACCAATGGTGCTTAATAAAGTGTGTGTTCTGCATAACTTCACTCCAATACAATTTTTTCCATCCAATGAAACATGCAAACAAGAAATATTCACAAAAAGCCAGAAATAAGGCGAGAAACCATAGTTTTCAATCAAATCGAGAGACCTGAAATGCAAATTATGGAGCCCCACGGGGGCTGCTGGTTTTCTTCACAGGCAGTGAATTTAATCTGATTATCTGAATATTTTTCAGTCATTTAACAAACAAGACCCTCAAAAATGATAGCACTGAAGACATCCTTCAATCTCAAAGATTATAAAATACCTAATTTACAGGATAGTTCAAAACTTCAAAGATAAGTTGTGTACTTATGTAAGTGGAGTGCAATTTATCATATTAATGACACTCTAAACAGCACACATGACACAGATACAAAGATCACAAAAGTTTAATATAGTATAACCCCTAAAAACCAGACCCCTTCTGGATTGATCCAAAAGTCCAGTTTTCGGATCTGAGATCCGGTTCTGAGAGAACTATGGAACATAGAAGAGAAAAAATGTGACTTAAAAATTGTCCGATTTTTAGAGAATTCCAGTTTTCAGGGAGTCCTGTTTTCAGGGGTTTTACTGTAATAGAAAAATACTCCAGCTTATCAGTTGTATTTGGTACATAGGAATAATTATACAGTTTTCAGCACCCCATCCTCTGATTCTGCCAATGAAAGACTACTGGTAATTTTCACAATGAAAGACTACTGGTAATTTTCACAATGAAAGACTACTGGTAATTTTCACAATGAAAGACTACTGGTAATTTTCACAATGAAAGACTACTGGTAATTTTCACAATGAAAGACTACTGGTAATTTTCACAATGAAAGACTACTGGTAATTTTCACAATGAAAGACTACTAGTAATTTTCACAATGAAAGACTACTAGTAATTTTCACAATGAAAGACTACTGGTAATTTTCAGAAACTTTCACCAAGATATTCACAGCTGGTTCAATTACAGACAACCCGGAACTGCTTGTCACTCTGATGATTTCAAATCATTAAATCTCTTATCATTTATTCCTGGAATAAAGTCCCCAAGCTGTCAAGTGAAGTGGAAATTTGATTAAGACGCCACCTAATAGTGCTGGTTCTCGGCCAATAAACATTGCTTCTGGACAATCAGATTAAATTGTCACAAATTCCAGAGTAAAAATTTCAACAGTAGGGAATATAATTAGAGGTGTCAATTCCATACAGAAAAATGTTCCATGGAATAACCATGGTGAATAACAATTGACCAATGAAGGAGAACAACTGACCACGGTGAAAGTTTGGTCGTGTCACAATTATTCAATAAGAATACATGGGTTTTGTATAAAGACCAGATTTTCTCATCTTTGGTCAAAAGCAGTCACAGTAAATTTTTACCATAGTCTACCTATGGTAATCCCCCAAAAAGGGATCAACTGGTATAATATGATCTAGGTACAGTAAGAAGGTTACAAGAATACTACATAGCAAATTTGAAATCTGACCAGTACATTCAGACTGGATGATGGAAAATGGAGCTAATAGCTCATCCTGTATGCAGGCTGAACCTTCGGTTCTGGTGAGCTAAAATGCTTGACAATATAATGATGGACTAAGAAATATACATACCAATCACTAATTTAATTTTGCCAAGCTAGGAAAGTATTTATAATTGTTAGTCATACACTGAATGAAGAACATCAATCTTAAAATCATGAGTGTTGTAAGTTTGAAGATTTCAGACAACTTAATTACAAATAACTTCACAGTTTTAGACAGATAACAATACAAATCAGTCATTTCGTATCACTTTAAAAAGTCTGAATGCAGCAGTTTACATCAATATCCCCATCATTTAAGGCTCATCAGTTATGTTTGGTATCTAATGGCCAACAATCAGCTAAACTTGTTGCAGTTTTACTCACCAGACAAACAATGTATTATTTATGCACAATCATGGATAAGGAGGATATTGTTTCATGGTAACATCTGATGTCATTGTAATACATGATACACTTTTTTATAGCCACATTTTGATATGTACCTTACACTCAAATCCAAGCAATGGATATCACATATCTTATAGATGCATTCAAACATACTGTACCTGGACGAGTGTCTTAATGGATTAAAGCTGATTTTTCATGCATATTGTACAAACAATATTTGTGTCTGAGTTTATGGTAGGTTTTGGGTATTAAGTTTTGGGGAGGATGACATTCAGGCATTGGATGGTATGGGTGACGTTCAGGGGGGAATGTGGCAATGGATGGTAAGTTTGGGGAGGGTGACGTTCAGGGGGGAATGTGGCATTGGATGGTAAGTTTGGGGAGGGTGACGTTCAGGGGGGAATGTGGCATCGGATGGTTTGTTTGGGGAGGGTGACGTTCAGGGGGGAATTGGGCATTGGATGGAAAGGGTGACGTTCAGGGGGGAATGTGGTATTGGATGGTAAGGGTGACGTTCAGGGGGAATGTGGCATTGGATGTTAAGTTTGGGGAGGATGGCATTCAG
The DNA here is from genome assembly GCA_008271625.1 of Lutraria rhynchaena. Taxonomy (NCBI): domain Eukaryota; kingdom Metazoa; phylum Mollusca; class Bivalvia; order Venerida; family Mactridae; genus Lutraria; species Lutraria rhynchaena. Next base: position 700,485 of record VIBL01000011.1, read on the forward strand.
GTGAGTGGGGCATTTTTTATATGCAGTTATCTCTAGAAGCCCTTCTCTTATACAATATGGTAATATTTTAGTGGCTGGCAAAGGAATAATTAAGTACAAGCAGCCATTGGGAAAACCAGGAGCATCACTTTGATCAGTTGAGTGCCATACACAGTTAAAATACAGCAGAATATCAGGCTAATGTCAACACTATCATAATTATGCATGTAAAATTACTAGGGAATAAACCTGAACACATTTTAACCATAACTGAGACAGAAATGTGCTGCAGAAATCGCAACCACAGTGTAAAAAGTGTCATATAAGGGGCTACAGGCAGTACTACATGAGAGCAATAGATATTGTCCTTAAGACTTGCATTCAAGAATTATTATTGAAATATCTTAATATTTGTTGATAAATTACATGCCAATATTTGGTATGACTTTCACTGGACTTTTTACACAATGTTTAAACAATATTAGTTTTTACATTTTCAAGTAGTACAGCCAGTTCACAAATCGATCAATTAAATCTTGGCAATTAACTGTGTTTAAATACCTATCAGACACAAGCTCCATACTTCTCAATTAAATTCAGCCATTGTCACATTGATTACTAGTTTGTGTTTTGTAGAATTTTTCCCAGAAATTATGAAACATCATTGGCCTTCTTTTTCAGATACGCTGAATGACTTTAAATATCAATATGTTACAAAGCAACAAGTCAAGTACGATTACAATTTTTTGCTATTAATTATCATTTCAAAAAGTTAATTAAGATATTTTGGTGCCTCAGTAACTAAAGTCATTTTCTTGTAAAAACAGTTACTAAGCAACTGCATTAAAGTTACAATATTGCCATAACAAAAGACGACATTCCAGGGATATCAAAGCTATTGTTTTACAATATTTTGATGGATAAGAAGGACGAGCCACAAACAAATGTCTGAACATTTTCCATACTGGGGATCACTTTTATAGATGATTCATAATACTGTAATTACAGTGAGCTCTCTTCTGATGATCAGTAATGTAAGACTTTCATCTTTTTTCTGCATGATTTCTTAGTGGAAATATCACTACACTTACATAGAGAATTTTGAGAAATCTACTGGAACTACTTTTTTATGAAATCGCGATAACAAGATCAATACACACACATATATAGGGCCTTGAACTATTTTTATTCAATTATTAAGATCAGTACTTGCATACGAATAATTAGGAACAATATTGTAATTGGGATACTTTGAACAAAATAGTAGAAAGTACATAATTACTTGAGCCAAGCTAAGAATGTCTTTTAATCAAATCTGAAAATGACAATTAATAGTTTTTCATTGAATATTTCTTTTAATGTTAACATTAGAATGGACTTAATAAAATATGACATTTTACTGAACTATTAAAATCAAATGAAAGAGCTAATGCTCATCAGTTAACTGTTGATTTGTTGGAATGAAAAACATTCCATATGTAGTGTTTGTAAACAGTGTACAACCATAGATAACACCTTATTCTAAAGAAAACAGAGCATAGCTCTGAATTGATGGAGAGCTAACGATAGAAACATTGTGCTGAGTATGATAAAATAAATTATTGCTAGACAAAACCCTTATGCACATGCATGCATATTCATACAGTAATGTTTTCTTGCAAAACCAAATATGATTATTGATCGAGTTAGAATAAATGAACTTAGTTTATTCACAACAAACATAGAAATTTAAGACATTATGCAAAGCAGAATATATAACAGTGCTACAGTGATGCAATAGTGTGTCATACAACAATGTAATGATGTGCCACATGGAATGGTATTCCGTCATACAAAAATAAATGAATCAAAGTAAAATCTTGACATTAACACCACATTTTGAAGCAAAGAATCAGTCTTAATACTAAGGTGATCTAAAAATGTGGATTTTCCTCCATATGTGGAGTTGCTGGCTCCTTGTAGACAGGTAAGTTAGTACTGGTTAGTATACAGTCCAGGAAAATGGTTTAGGTGAACTGGTCGCCATATATATAACTGAGAAATTGTTGAAAAATGGCATTAAACTCAGTGAAAAAAAAAAACAAAAAAAAACAAACTAAGGTGATCTTATTATGAAGTTAAAATAAAAAGAAAATATTGAAAAACCAGTCCAACCAAGTGATTGTTACAATGAAGTGGTCTTAATACTACAGTGGTAGCTCAGTGAGGCGTTACTGTAATGAAAACAAGAGGTGAAGAAATTCCACCAAACCAGGATCTCAACAATTTACTGAGCAGAAACAGTTTTCCCATCTTTAGCCATATTAACCCTGACCTTGACCCTAGACCCCCCAAAATACGATCTTAAGCTAGGTCTCCATAACAACATGCTATATACCAAGTTTGGCAACAATAGTTAAATCTAAACTACAATTATCAAGCAGAAACTAATTGTATGACGTCATTACCCGCCTGCCTTAGACTTCACGCCAGTTAAAAATCCTTTTGGATCCTCATTTGTTTACAATTTACTTAAAATCATAGGAAAGTACTTATCTGTCTGTCAGTAACAAGAAGTTTTTGTCCCTGTCAAAATCCAGTAGAGGCAAACACTGAGCAAATTTCTCATTACCACTTATATAATTACACATAGAAGTACATGATTTTCCTTTTGTTGTCAAATTTGGATAAACACTTAAATGTCACAAAATTCCGTACATAAACAGGATTCTGGATACATAGAAGACATACGAAGGGGGATGGCATGTTCATGATCACAAACGCTCATGAAAGTAATTAGTGATGGTAATTAAAATACAATTAAATACCCCTAGTCTAATTATGGCTTTGCTTCCTGGAAAATTGGTGTCGGAGCATTTTCAATTAGGAATCCAAATTGTAACAATTCCTTCTCTATCTCAAACCGAAATAAAATGAGAAAGCAAACTTCCTACTTATTTGAACAATCCCTGATTAAACCAGGATTGTCTTAATGTCTCCAAGAATAAATGATGAAAATAGTTCTGCAGCATTAATACCCCAAGAACATATGTTTGTCTTCGAAAAAAAAATCTACACTGAATTTATCTTCCAAGACAGCTCTCTAATAAGAAGGTAATAAAGTTACAGTAGGTAACATGGTACACTGGCATCTTTAATGCTCTTCCATGTATGTCTGTACATTATTATTTCTCAGAAACCTTGATACTTCCCATGGGATGAATATTCTAACTCTGTTACATGACGGTGGTCATAGAACATTTCGACAGACTTGAATTATTATGCCAAACAACAAAAAAAGGTAAAAATAATGTGATTTTCATGCAGAAATTTTGAACTTACAGAAATAAGTGGATTATTACAAAACAGGAAAATTCTATAAATTGCTCAAGGAAGTCATGCATTAGACAGAGATAATGTTATAACTGGAGTCTTATTGGAAATACACAATTTATATCTATCATAAATTAGACATTTAGCATGATAAAATAAGGAATACAAACATTATTTGTTTCTATAATTCTAGAGTATTTCACAGACTTCTAGCATATTACCACAGAAGTGGTAATTATACATGCATGGGTAAAAGTTGAAAACTTTCAAAAACCAGAAATCTTAACCTCGGTGCCACGCAAACAATAAAAACCAGTAGGGTCCAGACCTGGGAACCTGAGGTTCCGGAAAATTCAGGAAAACTTTTAACCATGTACTTAATATTTCTAGCTAAAGAGCAATAGTTAATGAATGCATGCCATGTATTGCTGTTTAAACATATAGAACACTAATAAAGTCACAACTCAACAACACAAGATTCCTAGAGCACACAAATGGTACAACGTTGCATTTTAAGACTCTTTAATTAAAGTCTCCATGAGTATAACATCAACATTTATATTATTTATAGTTTGGTTATGTACAAGGATGGATATAAGTTGATCAAATTGACGCCACAAGATTACATTCCTGTTTGCTTTCACTCCATGGTGACAGCCTCCCTAAAGTCAACAACGATGAATATCACCCTTAAGTGTAATTATCACACACAAACATGTTCCTGTTTGCTTTCACTCCATGGTGACAGCATCCCTAAAGTCGATGAATTTGACCCTTAAGTGTAATTATCACACACAAACATGTTCCTCATCTGGTCATTAATGTGAGCCTGTCACAAACAACATTCTAGGGCTCCATCAACTGAACTTAACATACAGACAGCCATACACAAAAGGTCCCCATTAAATCTAGATGCTACTGATCCTGAAAATCAGGTTCACGAGTTTTATATTAGTTTCAGGGCTTTTTTCCTTCTATAATAAAGGCTGATATTTGGCGACTTCCCAATTGCAAAAACCTCTTTTTTCCCAATTTGGTGAAAGAATTTCCCAAAATACAATGCTGAAATTTCCAATAGTTGAATTAAGATTCGCCATATACCTTGAAAGTCTGTCTACCTTTTCCCAATTTGGCTGAAAATCACATTTGAATTTCCCAAAATAAAAAGCTAAGGCCCCTTCCCAATTTTTGGAAAAAAAGCCCTGAGTTCATATAAAACTTCTACTTCAAGCTATGTGACAACACCTTTAAACTATTGGAGTATATAATATATGTGGGATTTTATCATTGTATAAATGTAACCCATTAAGTTGTCTTTAATGCATGGATGAAGAAAGCATTTAGTGTAAATGTACTTGAAGATACCAGTGACCTTTCACAGGACAACATTCTGTCTGTACAAACAAATAATTGGGAGTAAATCATACAGACAATATTAATGACATCATGTATGTACTATTTAACAGTCTTACACTTATACTGGCCAATGGGACAATGAACAAGCTGCCATATTTTATCATAAAAAACAGTCCACAGATGACTACGGTGACATAGCTCATAAGCCAACACTTCAAAACATAACCCTGGATTCATATACTGAACACTTAAAATAGACCATTATCACATGAAAATAACTTCACAATAGAATAGGTCAGTCATAGTTAAGTTGCCCTTTTTTAGGAAGAATGAGGACACAGTCAGAAGGAACAGTAATAATTACCAAGATCATATATATGGTCAATTAACATCAAATAAAGTTTACAAATAGGATCCATAAAGATGTTTTTCCAAAAAGGGGCCATGATCTGGTTAAGGAGACATTCTATCCCCAAAGATAAGTATCAGACAAGTGTGCAAGGTTACTGAACTTTATAATTTGTTTCAATACATTATTTACAACCATTTATATGTGTATAATAAAATTCTGTCACATCCTAAGCATGATGAATAATAATAACACACTAGTTTGTTTGTTTTGTTTTTATATGACTTATTGTCACAGGGGTTTAACACCATTTTTCAACAATTTTTCAGTTATATACAGCGACCGGTTCATCTATCTAGTTTTCTGGATTGTATACTAACCAGTACTAACTTACCCTTCCACTAGGAGCCAACATTTTTAACTTCTCCATGTATGGAAGAAAATCAACATCAAATTTACATAAAAGGGTATGACCTGCAACGACCAGGATTCAAACCTGGATCTTCGGGTAACAAGTCCAGTGCACATACCACTGGACCACAGCCACAGCCAATAACACACTAAATATAAAATATGTACTAGATTAGGTCCAGATAAACTAACAATATACATTGTAGTAGCAAATGTGCATAAGTGAAGTCATTATCTGGGTAAGTGATGGAGATCATGTTGTACCACTTAATAACTTATCTAAACAATTCACAATACAGTGCTGAATGTTGTTTAATTTAAAGTTAATTTGAAAGTGAAGTTTTATAAATACAGCTTGTTATTGTAACCCTCTAATGGCTTCACTAAAATCACAATGTGAAGTATGCCTAACTATTGGTCCCAATTTTCTGACAAAATGCTTGATAACCATTTCACATAGATAGACTGGTAATCTCATGAATATACTGTATCTCAAATATTGCCATATGGATAAACAAGAGCCATGCCGACATTGCCCTCCCTGACATGGTCATTCTGCAAGGACAGACTGACAGACGGAGACCACCACCATATCCAACTGCCTTTTGGCAGAGGGACAAATTCTCTCACTTCATTAATGATTGCAAAAGAACCTCACAGATTACATCATAATTTAGACGCTAATCAAGTGTTCAACATTCACTACGACCTTGTTTTTTATAAAAATCCTTTAGCACATAATGTCCTTCCTATTTTGATATTAAGTACAGAGTTCTTAAATCCTCAAGTTGGGTTAAAGGATAGCATTCAAAATGTTTGTAATCATGTTTCCCAACTCAGATATGTTTTACATGCATGGCATCTAAATACTATACAAAAGCATCATTAATTTTCAACATACAGCTTTACACTAATACAATAAATAAATAGTTAATGTCACAAAGAGCTAGCTTACATTACTTTCACTTATATCAGTCTGAAGCAAGCTGATATCTTAACAAAGCTAAATAAATCACTGTAAGTCACATCTCTGACTTGATGTCAATTTGTCGAAAACATAGGAAAAAATTCACATTAACTTACCCCCCCCCCAAAACCAGGCAAAGACCAAATGAAGGCAAAGAAATTCTACTCAATTTGTATCATAAGGAATTCACGCTTAATTTGCAGGCCACAAGTAGAGAAAGAGGGAAAATTTCCAAGGGAAATCTTAGAAGGTTTCCGTAGCAATAAATGGGTGTAGCTTTAACAACAGGAAGTCTGCCATATTGATTTGATTCCTTTCAGCAGGAGTCATTTGACAAGAAATAAATTTAAGAAATCCTTCAGAAGAGTGACTAATGAATTATTTTACAAAACAACACAAATCATAATGTCAGAATATGTACATATAGAAGATTGGATTTCACTGGCGTTTTCAGGCAAATTGCAACAACAACAACAACAACAACAAAAAACAATTGTTAGCCTTGTATTTGCTGAATAAATTCAAATTTGTTGAAATAACTCTAAATAATTTATTGTTTCATGATTAGAATTGCCAAAATGATTAATAAAATAATTGTCTGAAACATAAGACTATTAACAAACTTTGCAGCATCCGTCCCTAAGGATATTAGCGTAAGATTAGTCTGAGACTTTAATGGGCTTTTTAATTAAATAAGATAATTAAACGAAAATACAGTGCAAATAAAATTAAGATTTTAAACCAGAAAATTCAACCTAAGAATTATTCGAGTGTTGTGCAGCACAGCATCTAATGCTCCCATAAAATTATTGTAAGAGTAGTCTCCTCTGTTTTTGCAATAACCAATAAATAAATGTTATCTTCCCAAAACTGTTCTGTAGATACCTATAAAAAATCTTTTGTTCCAGTGCTTCTAAATAAAATATTTATTAATCTCCCTTGAATGCAACTGCCTCTTAACCTTTAAATCACTTCTAATCAATGATAATCAAGACCTGGCTGATAACTCTGACAAACTAACAGCCTGTTTATGTCTGCAAGATGAGCTTGACCATTAAACTTATCTTTAGTATCTTGACTACTGGTCATTCTGGAAACCTTAGAAACTAAATAATTACTATTATCAGGACAAGGGGAAGCTGTTAAGATTGGCTCATTTCCACTGTCAGTGTAAGTTTACCCGGATCAATCTTAGCCTTATTTCACTAATCTATCTTTTCACATGAACAATTACTGTTGATGGAGTGCCTACCAATATACAGAAATTTCCCCTCATTTTTCTGGACTCGGAAGTCCAATTAGATTTCCACTAATGATACTGAAATAAATTCTAAGAAACATGTAGTTAACTTTTCATCAAAGTACCAATTCACAAACTTATTTATCATGAATCTTCTACATTTTGAAGTGAATCAAAAATAATGATCAGGAAAACAGTAATCTTACAAGATGTTGAATTTAGAAAGAAGTTAGAAAGACCAGTTGGCCTATATATGGTACTTTATCATGCGCTACATTAGCTTTCATGCAATGTTAACTGATAACCAGGGAACACAGCCCCAGAGATAGGAGTACATGTTCCTAACTTGACCATTTGGTACTTTGTGACCTATATCTAATTTGATGGCCACATCTTTAATTTCATTGTCAATCTTCACCCTGGACAGATAATCAAGACACATGAGTACAACATCAGGACAGTGAAGATACACTAAATATGTCAAATTATTTACTGATTTCCAGAGATTTTAAGACACATAAATGACTAAGTATCAATAATTATTGCCAATACAAGCTTGTTTGTTGAACACATGCTCTTGATGAAAGTCCTTGTATGGAAATAATAAGAGAGTTAATTCCATAGCTAAAAGAACCCATAACATCGCCATCCTATAGGGTTGACAGCCCACAGGATTGACAGACCATAGGGTTGACAGTCTATAATAACATTGAAAACTACACGGTTGCTGTCCTGCAATGGACTCCTTAGATAGTCTTTTAACCAAGATCTTTGGTATCACTTAAGGTAGTGCCAAGATTAATTCAAGCAAACGTCAAGTTACTAAATATTATTGGTTTTTGGCACAATATTACATTAAAGTAGAACAGTTACTGTATGACTGAAGCAATTATTAGTGAGGCCGACATAAAATACTGTGAGACACACAGTAAACAAAGTACCTCAATTTACTGAGCTCTTGACTTCATAGACCTTATCTCCATTTCCCTATTTACAAAAGGCACCTGTCAATAAATTGATGTCAGATTTGGATCAGATAAACAAAGTCCTTTCACAATACAATAAAACTCAAGAACCAGTCCATAATCCATGGTTATCAATGGTAATCATTGGTTATGGAAACCATATCGCTTCAGTAACATAGAAAAATAAGAAAAAAATGTTACATTGATAGTAATCTGGTACAGGATTTCAGTGTTTGGTTGTTCTACATTGTTTGAGATATTTTCGTTTTCATTCAAGCTTCCAGTCAATTAAGTTTGTATCTGAGTATTGATGGAGCCTTACATTCCATATTATTTGCAAACATTTAAAATTAGTGGATATTATGAAACAAAAGATGCCTTCTTTAATCATTGGGAAAGTGATGCTGTACAAGACAGTGTCTCTGACCCTCACTTTCTCATTTACATTAAGTATTAAATTCAGAATTGAAGTGCTCATATATTGATATACTTAAGTCATTACATCATTCATGTCTTTTTAGCATTTAATGCAATTAATTGTTGTGAAAATCAAAATTTTTTCAATCCTCATCAAAACTTGTAAGTTTACTAGAATTTTCTCAGAATCATGACCATTGCATTGTAAGAACCCATGTATGTCTAACCATAATATTGTCAACAAAAGTATATAAATCACAAAACCTCTTCATTCTAAAGCAATAGATACTAATTTTAAACTACAGCAAAAGTAAACTAACTGATAGTTATTTTATGTAACCTGATCATAAGTGACATCTGTACTCCACCAGCAATTTATCTAAATAGTAATAATTCTCCATTTATAATATGCAATAATGACGAGGAGAAGATAGGGTTTCGTGTTTTTATCTTCAGATTTTGAATTAATGACAGTAACTATACATAGTACAGAACATAGAAACTTTTTCAAAAGAGAAAATGACAGAAATGTTTTATTCAAAGACTATAATAGTATATTTGAAGAGATTTAGAATAGGGAACATAGTTATGTTATAAGACAGAGTTCCGACAGCTTCCTGGAATTTCAAGTCTTCATCCTATAAGTAAATCATTCACACACACATCAGACATTGGCCAATAGAGAACAGCCTTATGTCAGTATTTTTTTTTTGGTCAACATTAACAAGATGCAAGTCTTTATTTGTAGCCAACTCTAGACCAACATTAGTAGAGCAAAACTCTTGACTAACATCTGTGAAGAACAACTCTTGGTCAACATTTGTGAAGAACAACTCTTGGTCAACATTTGTGAAGAACAACACCTGGTCAACATTTGTGAAGAACAACTCTTGGTCAACATTTGTGAAGAACAACACCTGGTCAACATTTGTGAAGAACAACTCTTGGTCAACATTTGTGAAGAACAACACCTGGTCAATATTTGTGAAGAACAACTCTTGGTCAACATTTGTGAAGAACAACACCTGGTCAACATTTGTGAAGAACAACTCTCAGCCAGCATTTGTAGAAACTTCTAATGGCCAACATTTGTAAAGAACAACACTTAATGGCCAACATTTGCTGAGAATATCTCATGGCCTACATTAGCAGACAAAAGTTGTCATTGTTTAGCTGTATTAAACTACATTTCACATTCAAGAGCACAAATATTTTGTTGTCAACCATAAACAACAAGAGCAGCACATTCTCCAACTTTCAGACAGTTTTTATTGTAGCAACAGCAACAAAAGCTGGAGTTTACCATGTCTGGTAGACTTGTGCCTCCATTATATTGTATATATATGGCTCAGATCCAGACTATAGTGAAACATGTAACACAGGATCCTCCTCTCTTGGCTTTTAACATGAAGTCATAAACTACAAATAATAACAGACAGTAGACAAGGTCCCAATTTCAGTAAAACCATTCAAAGTTGTGATTTATCTCAAGACTTTGTCACAAATTTAGATATTTCATTTTCTTAGTTGCAAGAGCATAAAAACTTACCATATCTGCGCAGGAGTCTTTCTCATCATTTAAAGATGTGTTTGAATACATAAATCTAAAGTATACATCAATTTTCTCAATAGATTGACATTCTATGAAATATGAGGCCAAGAGAATTGAAGAGTTTGAGACAAATTTCAATTTGGATATTTCAACACGATTATGGCACGATACACTTTGTCATCCATTTATTTTAGAACGAAGATTAAGCCGAGAAAAAAATGGAAATTCAAAACAAGCAAACAAACTGAAACATCAACAGAAGCTAACACTTGACATGTTAATGGAAAGTTTTATGCCAAATTGGACAAGAAAAAAAAGAAATCAATATGTGACCTCTGACATTCCATTACTGAACAGGGCAGGCACTGTCTCCATTATACATCAATTTTGTGCTATATTAAGTCTATAGGCTAACAATTAATAAAACTCCTAAATAATTCAGGAATTTCTTTTGTCTATATTTACAATAAAACTTATGTTTCTAAAGCATTTTCATCTGTTGCTGTAGTCTTAAATTACAGGCCACTTAACCTGCTAGACAAGAAATTAGGCAAGACTGTGATGGAATATTCTGATATAATTGAATACCTGAGTATATTACAGTATAATCTTTTAAAATTTGCAGGTGTGGTGTAATCTGACTAAAGCAAGAAAGTGACAGCAACTCAAAACATTATTAGAATTATAAAAAAAAAAACACTATATATATATAATGTCATATTAAACTACCACAATATCGTATTATTTTGATTAAAGTAAGGCAAGAATAGCACAAAGTCTGCATTCTCTGCAATGCCAGCAACTGCTTTTCCCTCTTTTAAGATTATTTTTCAATTCATTTGTCAGCAAAATGTGTTCTCCCTGTAGAATCATGTTCCATGGTCAAATAGCTTGAAAACACACACAAAATTAATTCTGTTTCGTTTAATGTCTTTTTGGTACAAGCCATGCAAGCATTCACGTTCCAGCTTACATTTCAGCAGTTACATCAGTACGCCCATTCCAGCGAAAGTAATTCAACATTGAATAAAATTTCAGAGACAAAATACATTTGTTTAAGGACAACTGATGCATATTTAAACAAGCAAAATTAAGGCAAAAATATGCTGCTGAGTTGGCAGTTCTAACAAAAAGTGAGCACATTTCACAACAATAGAATGACAAGAAGATGTGTGAAAATATGGGAAACTTCAACACATGCACAAATATAAAGAAAAAGTTTACCAACAACAAAAATGTGAAAACATCAATAATAATTGTACTAGACAAAGTCACTAGATGCATTCAATGTTAACATAAAAACTATATGTATCAGAAAACACTAACAGATTTAATTAAAATTACACATCAAACCTATCACCTGTGAGGGTCTAAGATGGCAAAGTATGAGTTGTGTATTTTTTTTTAAAGATTATCCAAGCCAAACATAGAAAAAAACAAGAAAATGATCACAACATAGCTATGTGTTGTAACAATAGTCTTCAAGAGTTTTTTTTTCAGGAACAGGATTCTTTGTAGTTTAATTACAACCCCACTGTTAGACAGCATTTCTGCTTAAAAGCATGGAAAATTTCCCAATGCATGACACAGAACCATTAAGAGACCTGAGACTACTGTCAACATATAAACGACTGGAAATAATTACAAGTTGTCTGTTTGTTGCCTCGGTTACAATATTTCTTCCTGTCTCTGCCGTTTAGAAACATTCCTGTTTTTTGGTGCAGAAGAATTTTTTTTCTCTTCAAAGCTTTCACAAGACTATAAACTATTCTGAGATGAAGAAGCAGATGACGATGAAACAAAGAAGACTGCTTCACTAATTTTGTCAGTGGAAAAAAAAGTGGCAGAACCAAATATGTGAAAACAACAGGGCTTGACATTTTTTTCAGGCTATTTGTCCTCCAGGATGATCAGCTAAGAATTTTAACCAGTTCCACAGCAATTTAAACTTGTCCTGAGTCAATTTCTACTCGTAATTACAATCACACAAATGAATTTGTCGAGCCCTGAACAAGTATAACAATGTTTAACATGAGACCATAGTGTCATGCATTAACACAGTCGCACATCAAGTGATATTCCTACTAAAGGGTCTAAAACAATATGTTTTAAGATTGAGTCAATAAAAGATTATAAGTCAGTATGGAAGGCACTAAAGACACTTAGCTTGTGTTTGATACTAGTAATAATTACATCAGAAAGCACTAAATTACCAATTTACACAAATAGGTATATTGAAATAAGAGAACAATATTATTCTGGATCGCCACCTTTATCAGCTTAAATTGTTTGTGACAATGTGCTATTAGATGACTGATGTTTTCAGTGTACAGCATGTGTAGCTGGATGTGAGCATTGGTCTTTAGGATATGCTTCAGTCAGAAGAAATATGGTGATATCTGTATTTTCAATTTGAATAAACTGGGTCAAAGTAAATTGTCTGACAGTCAAAAAACACAATAAATTCATATCACACCAAAAACTTTAACCATGCTGAACTGTTGACTCCTGATTTAAAAGAAAGCACATTGAAAAATTCAATCACCAAGTACATAGCTATCAAGTCAGAGATAGAAATAAATTCATAACCCCTTAAATCTGACTAAACGAATAAACAAGACTGAGAGGTTGTTATAACATGGTGGTCTTAACATTGAGGTGGTTGCTCTTTGAGGTTTTAGTATACTATGGCTGCATTTAATTTCATTGGTACCAAAGTTCATGGATTGGCCTGAATCAGTAATTTCATGGATACATAAAAATTTGGATTTTCAAATTTTGGACAAGAAAAAATGAAGAGTCCATAAAAAAAGATAAGACAAACATACATAAAATTCTCATTGGCCTCACTCCATAAATCTTATATCTTATATCTATACTGTATGCACCGCATAAAATTCACTTTTTATAGACTTTGAAAAACATAAAACCATTTTTATGACATTATAAAATTGCAAGCTACATCACTTTAATGCAACAGCCTTATGTAGATATGAGAGCTGAGCATAAAATTCATTCAATGTTAACTTTGCAAATAAATCTGTATTAATGGACACATAAACTCCGTGGTTTGGGTTAATAATAATATGGAGAATAAAATTTTCAGGGGATTTAACTCCAGATTGACGTCAGAAAATCACAATAACTATAACTTACAAAGTCACTTTATGAGTGTAACAGGGCTGTATATATAATAACTATAACTTACAAAGTCACTTTATGAGTGTAACAGGGCTGTATATATAATAACTATAACTTAGAAAGTCACTTTATGAGTGTAACAGGGCTGTATATATAATAACTATAACTTAGAAAGTCACTTTATGAGTGTAACAGGGCTGTATATATAATAACTATAACTTACACAGTCACTTTATGAGTGTAACAGGGCTGTATATATAATAACTATAACTTAGAAAGTCACTTTATGAGTGTAACAGGGCTGTATATATAATAACTATAACTTAGAAAGTCACTTTATGAGTGTAACAGGGCTGTATATATAATAACTATAACTTACACAGTCACTTTATGAGTGTAACAGGGCTGTATATATAATAACTATAACTTACACAGTCACTTTATGAGTGTAACAGGGCTGTATATATAATAACTATAACTTACAAAGTCACTTTATGAGTGTAACAGGGCTGTACATATAATATTTCTGTTTATAGTAGTTTGTATGCCCGTCAGCCCGATTAGCTCAGTCGGTAGAGCAGCTGGCTTGCAAGCAGAAAGTTGCGGGTATAAGCCCCGCATCAGGAACTTTATTTTCAGCCTCCTATTACATGAGAAAAGGATTGTTCACTAGCACATTAGCATTAACTCTATTGACATCTTATGAATATGAAAATGAAGAACAATTTATTTCAATATAAGTGTAATTATAAATGAATGGCATGATTCTACAGTGTTACCAGGCACAAGACCTGGATCCGACAAAAGCAGGTGGCTTTTGTTGTAAAACAGCAAAAACATGCGGCAACTGGATCTGATAATTATTAATAAATATAGAAACATTAAAAGTTTAAAACAATATTGAAACCTAGTCCCTCTAACAGTTGGGTCTAATGAGAATATTTAAATTAAAAGAAGTAATTTTACATATTGCCAAAATGGAATAAAATCAAGCCATATCAAAGTACTCAAAGCTATCTGGCAGACATGGGCAGAGATAAAAAAGTCAGCACAGGATAGATATAGAAGGAAACCAGTAGTCAATATTTTCATTTTCATATGAACTATGTCTCTAAACTTAAAAACATATTTGAAAAAAATAACGTTGTAAACCTACTGACCCTGTATTTTTTAGGGATGTTAATGAAAAAAGGTTTTTTCCAAGACAAAAATCAAATTCAGGCACACAGAATTTGTATTTTTTTAAACAATATCTTCTCTATGTAATCTTCAACGGGAGACTACATCATTCAATGAACCTAGCAAGTGAGAATTCTGAGACATATTTATCAAAACTATGTAATCTATAAGAAATAAAAAGTCTAACAAGCTAACAATTTATGATATAAATATCATAACAATGATATCCAATGATACGTATTTTATTGTTCAGCCTTTCATTTATTCAGCCAGTTTACCACGCTGAAAAATGGGAAAGTGTCCGACACACACTACAATGTCCAAAATCATGAACACTCATCAAATCTCTGAAGACAGATCAAAAAAGAGACAATGAAATAAAGGGAAGTAACTGAGTATTAAGAAATTAACAGAAAACTTTAGGTCAGCGAGTAAATTGGTGAAGTATTAAAATATAAGAAAAGAAAAAAACTAGACCCATCAATGAATTGTGATTAAATACCCCTGCAAAATGGGGACAGACCATGCGACAGACCAACCAATCAATTGACCAACCAACCAATTGACCTGAACCAACCAAAAACCAGTTTGCGGGGGTATAACAAAGGGAAGTAACTGGGTCCAAAATATAAAGATAGTTAATTGAGTAACTTTAAGAATAGAAAGTAAAGGAAAGTAATTGACAAACAAGTGTGTTAGTGTTTACATTTTCAAACATTCAATCATGTGAAGTACTTAGGAATTATCTTGTCAGAAAAAAAGTTCTGAGCATTATCTGACACATAATTAAGATAAAAACATTGTAATAGTTAGTCTTGTCTAACCAAGGCCATAAGTTCCACAGAAATCATTTGAATACATCAACTGTATTGGTGAATAAACAAACATAAGTTTATCCTAACATAAGCTAGGACAGGGTTTTGTTCACTCTGACAAGGAAATGCTCAGCTACTGGTACCCAAGGAATTCTGAACATTACAAGAGAAAAACTAACAAAATGATAGTTACAATATAAAATACAAAAGCATAAAAATCATGACCAGTTCAAGCTTTGAAGCTCATCTAAGGAAAAGCTGGAAAACTAACAGCAGACCATTAGAACACAAATAGAGAACCATTCCACGAAATATCAGTTAATGGGGAAACATTAGTTTTAATGAGTAATTTAGAGTAAAGGAAGCTATAATAAGAGTATGAGAAGATCCAATCCAGATTTCTCTGTATAGAGAGGGCCTTTTGTGGTCACATCTGATTATATATAAGTACAACCTAGAAGGCATTGTTCACATTGGCCATTGTCATCGCCTTGGACTAAGTGCCTATAAAAAGACCAATACAAAGAAATGTATGTACAATAAAACTCCTGAAAACCGGACTCCCGTAAAACCGGACTTCTCTAAAAGTCTGATGATTTTACAAGTCGCATTTTTTCTATTCTGTAATCAATAGTTCTTTGAAAAACGGAATTCTCAGAAAACCAGACTTTTGGCCCAATCCAGAAGGGATCTGGTTTTCAGGGGTTATACTGTATTCTAGAATGAGAAGGATTTTCTATGTACAATTAGCCATATTTAGCAGCTTATTTGATATGTTAATAAATATTCGGACAATACATAACATGGTTACATGATGGCCTTTATTCGCAGGTGGCTGTTACCTCACGTTTGACTGCATGTTTGAAAGTGATCATACAGAATGTCAGTGGTCGGTAAAGAAAGAAAATACAAATATAACGATACTACCTCACAAAAGTGACCAAACCAAGTTAAGTTGAACCTGATATATATAACTAGTGGTTCTTTAATTAAATCTAATCAATATATAGATGTTGTCAGAGACAAAATATCTAATTTCTTACTAGTACCACTTATGGATATTTAGCTAATTTCTAACAAACAAATGGTGCTGAATCACTTAGAATAAATAATGTGGCTAATCCATTTGAGAAATATTAATATACTCCCTGTGTTCTATTATATCTGCTTTTCTAATTGAGCAATATCACTGTTATAAATGTGTCTGTTATGTTCATCTGTAGAGGTTAAGTGGAATATTTATTATTTTGATTTGTTTTAGAAACCCATAATAAGATTATGTCAGATAAAGTTATAGTCCAACTTATTCTTTCACTTTAAGTCATATTCATTTTCCATTTTGCCCAAATTCATTTCAATTTTGTCTACATTTATTTCAGTTTGACTCACATTAGTTTCAATTAGACTAAAATATATTTCAGCTTTGCACATATTTATTTCACCTTGGCCTGTATCTATTTAATATTGATACACACATTCATTTCTAATTTGACATACATCAATTTCAACTCTGCCTGCATTCAGTTCCCTTTGACGTACATTTATTTTACTTTTGCCCACATTTAATTCACTTTGACGTACATTTATTTTACTTTTGCCCACATTTAATTCACTTTGACGTACATTTATTTTACTTTTGCCCACATTTAATTCACTTTGACGTACATTTATTTTACTTTTGCCCACATTTAATTCACTTTGACGTACATATTTTATTTATTTTACTTTTGCCCACATTTAATTCACCTTGACTTATATTTATTTTACTTTTGCCCACATTTAATTCACTTTGACGTACATTTATTTTACTTTTGCCCACATTTAATTCACTTTGACGTACATTTATTTTACTTTTGCCCACATTTAATTCACCTTGACTTATATTTATTTTACTTTTGCCCACATTTAGTTCACCTTGACTTACATTTATTTTACTTTTGCCCACATTTAATTCACTTTGACGTACATTTATTTTACTTTTGCCCACATTTAATTCACTTTGATGTACATTTATTTTACTTTTGCCCACATTTAATTCACTTTGACTTACATTTATTTTACTTTTGCCCACATTTAGTTCACTTTGACTTATATTTATTTCATCTTTTCTCACATTTATTTCTCATTGACTTAATTTATTTCATCTTTTCTCATATTTATTTCACTTTTGCACCCATTTAATACATTATGATGGAATAATATATGTGCAGTTAAAACAAGGTTAACAAAACTAAGCAGAAGGTTACATCAGTTAAGGTTAATGACCCACAATATATTAAAGTATTTCAGGAATGGAGATGTCAGGTTACAATAATACTATTACATAAAGACAAGAAAATTGAACTGTTGGTAGTACACCTGTTACTATCAAACAGAAACAATAGACTGTGACACAAACTTGAGATAAAATGTCTCTAATTCTAGTGTTTCACATGATAAAACTGAAAACCAGTCTGCCACAGATTTGATGCAAACAAGGGGGTGGGGTAATACCATGATAAGCCTAGAATATCATCAATGATTCTATGGTTGTTTTAAGTTTTACAATAAAACTAACAACCATGTGACAATTACATGCCAACACCTATACATAAAAAGATTACATTATTGATTTTTTTTTGTTTAGTGCATAGGTAGATGAATTTATCTCACAAAAAGCAACTATCTTTAAAAATTCAGGTTGTTTATGATAAAGTGAGTACTAAAAGAAGAGAACTTTTATCATAAGTTTTAGAATTTAAATAATATTTTTTGTTATATCTTTCTACTAATTACTGCAGATATATTCCAGACAAACAGTAATATTATAGCTAAGAATCCTTCCGTTTTTCCTTAATATATTAACTATTATATCAGCAGTACATCATGCCCTCCCCCTTCTAACAAATTAGTACATGCATTCATTTCAATTTTTATACAATTCTCAAAGATATCAGATTTGTTCCAATGTATCAAGTTAATCAACAGAGTTTGCAATTCCTATTTTCTCTAGAAAAGACAAGGTATTCACCCTACAGCAAACAGAAGACAGTTCTGGGAAATTATCAAAGCTCGGGGTAATGATAACTCTCAGATTTAGAATAGTTATTACAAGAGAAATACTTAAAACACAAGTACAAAAGATGAGCCATGCTGAATTATAATTACAAGCATATATATTGATACAAATCAGGAATTTTAATAAGTAGTTTTCACGGTACAGCAGTACATGTAACCACATTTATTCTACAAAGTGCACCACTAAGTTTGTATACATATATTTGTACAGAAAACAAGCAGCAGCCATAGTTTTATCCACACTGTAACAGGGCTCTGTGTGTGCGTGCGTGTGTTTATAGTAGTCTGCATGCCTGTCAGCACGATTAGCTCAGTTGGTAGAGCAGCTGACTTGCAAAGAGAAGGTTGCGGGTTCAAGCCCTGCTTCGGGACCTTAATCTTCAGCCTCCTATTACAAAACTGTACCCCAGAGCCCACACATGGAAATTCTTCAATAAGAGTTTCCAAGAAAACCCATCTTCATTGAAACCTTGGACATTTGAAACAAATATAAGAAATCAAAGTTGATAAAATTGTTTCTTAGAGTAAACTACTCAACTTCAGTGGGAAGATTAGTTAATACAGCATTTAGACAAACACTTCATGATGATGCATATGTGAAGATAACAAAACCGGCAAACATTGACATCATAGATACCAGGGATATAATTTGGCTGATTTGTAGGGACAAACTCTACCACACTCCTGATATACATCTTGTTTGGTTGTTGTATAATTAATTAACTAACACAGCATTCTGTCAATTAACATCAACATAAAACTGTACAAAAACGTGTATTTTAAACTGTCTTCTCACTTTTAATATAACTTTGCAGTTCTTTATATACCTACATATGATACAATTCTGAATTTGTTATACAGAGTCAATCATCTCCACCTTAAGGTCAGACTTTTAAAAAAATGATCATTAAGACCAGTCTGCAAAATCAAGCTTCTGATTGGTTGTTTTTAAACTCATGTTGGAAATTGTCCAATGGTTAGTATGCTGTCTTAGACTAGTCAACAACTTTTAAGTTTTACAAACAACCAACCCTTGTTTCCTTATTTGAGGTATCTAACAGTGGGTCTGATGAAAAAAAAAAACAGTTATTTACAGATATTCAGTAATGAGGATAAACTGACTTGACTTCAGTAACTCAGACTGCCAAATTACCCAAAGATAACACAATACATCCAACATTCTTTTTCCTACAACTTTTTATCATAGAGATAACAGTAACTGGTGTCCAATGTCACAATACTGCAACAAAATGACACTGGTATGTAACACTGAAACCAGAACACACGACATGCAGTAGATACTTAAAGAAAATCTATACTGTGTCTTTGGGATTGTTTAATTTTCAGACCATCCTTGAAAAATTATTAGTTTCAGGTACCTGAAGTTACCAACAGAAAATGACACAAACTTAAATATTTTTGTCTTTCATTATATTAATAATCGTAATTTTTAAAAAAAAGAAATAATAATAATCTAAAAACAAAAATTAACATAAGAGACAACTTATCAATTTGCATTAAAAATACAAATCCATGGACGAAAAAAAACAAAGTTTTTTTAAAGAAGGCCTTGTTTGCATGAGTCACTGCTAATCTTGCAACTATTGTGCAACATCATGATGGAATTTAAGCTGTTAATTCTATGATACATTACATAATGACAAGTTTAATATTTGTTAAAATGAAATTTTTTATTTCTTTGGACACAAAAATGACACATTTTAGCATTTATAGAAATGATTCAACACATCTACAATATGTAAATTTGTATGTATGTTTTACAAGTAAGATGAATAATTCATGAAATTTATGATTGATATAGGGTCTAAACACAGAATGTAAGCCAAACTTAGTTATGACTGTCAGCATTCATCAAGGGAAGAGCCAGTCTGAATTTTAAACCAAACCACTTGGGAATACCTGATTAGATCATTTCTTGACAAAATATATAAATAAATAATATACATGCATCACTATATTTACAATTTTCTAAAAAATGTCATAATTCAAAAAGTCTGAAATTTAAGTCAACACACTTTGCAATTGTGCTACAATATGTACAACCGAAGAACCTTCTTAAGTGTTTAAGCATTCTGTAAGATTCATATTCTGATATGTCACAAAACTTTCGGTCAGATCTTATGCTAGTTCAAATCAAATACTGATGAACACCACAGAAACAATCACAAAAAAGTTAGACAATAAATTGGGAGGAAGAAATGCAGCTGTTTTCACTTAGTAAAACTGTACACTAATTGTTTTAACAAAGTAATTATAAAACTATACACTAATTGTTTTACTTAGTAAAACTGAATACTAATTGTTTTATCTTTGTCAACTTTAATTGTTTTAACCTAGTAAGATTGTACACTAATTGTTTTAACTTAGTAAAACTTTAATTGTTTTAACTTAGTAAGATTGTGCACTAATTGATTTAACTTAGTAAGATTGTACACTAATTGTTTTAACTTTGTAAAACTTTAATTGTTTTAACTTAGTAAGATTGTGCACTAATTGTTTTAACTTAGTAAGATTGTACACTAATTGTTTTAACTTTAATAGTAAGATTGTACACTAATTGCTTTAACTTAGTAAGATTGTGCACTAATTGTTTTAACTTAGTAAGATTGTACACTAATTGTTTTAACTTTAATAGTAAGATTGTACACTAATTGTTTTAACTTAGTAAGATTATACACTAATTGTTTTAACTTAGTAAGATTGTACACTAATTGTTTTAACTTAGTAAGATTGTACACTAATTGTTTTAACTTAGCAAAACTGTACACTGATTAAACATATCTGAAGAATGTACTAATCAGCATTTTCCTATAAAACCACACTTACACTTTTTTTAAAAAACTTATTCAATTGCAGTAAAGATTTTTTTCATGTGAAAGATATAAGTGAAAGCAAGGGGAATATAAAATAGTAAATGTTAAAACCATAGGCGTAAAGAATATAAAATTAATCAAGCTGAGAATGTACTCAATCATCTATTTAAGGTCAGCCACCCCTAAATTGCAGGTTAAATGATCACTATGAAAAATATACTTAAGCATCCAGTTACCATTTATGGGTCGTGTCAGGTTTGTAAACATTTGTTACTAAGACAACTGACACATATGTGAGTTAGAAAACTATTAGTACTCTGAGGTAAATGGCTATTATGAGGACAGGCCTTAAAGTCATTTTGGCAGTTTAATGGCTACATACAGTAACATCCAATAGGTTCACAGGGACTGTTAACCAAACTGATCACAAAACTGTGTATTCTAATTCATCCACTTGACTTCTCTACATTAATGGATCTACAAACCTATTTTGTGACCTTTACAGGGTGAACGCCCAATTTGAGATGAACTTAATGTATATAATTTGTAGTCTTTGGATAAATGAAATGAATACATTTAAGATAAATGAAGGTTGCTTTTAAGTTTAAAAGTTAAAATGCTAAGCACTTGGAGACTTCTGTGCTGAAACATGAAATCTACATAAATTATTGAAACACTTCATGACTAAAATTACATCCATTTGTGTAAGTGGTCATATAAATCCGTGACATAAAAAATAAATTCTATCTTAAATATTTTATGGCAACTTTAAAATCATACATCGGGATGCAAAGTGACTTTTGTTTGAAATACATGATCTCATTCTTAGATAACCATGTGCACAGACATAAAATTGATGGTTAACATTTTAAACCCAGACACAAATTTGACGGTTAATATTCATCTAATGACCAACCAAGTTGTCATAAAATTATAATCATTACACTTAATCCAACATAACACAGCTGTACTAAGTAAGCCAGTATAACATTATAATATAGTTATGTTGGTAATTAAATAATTAATAATTAGTAATTAATAACCGTCTGATGGGAGACATAGTGGCCTAGAGGTAGAATGTCCGACCTTTGATTCGAAGGCCCCGAGTTTGAATCCCAGCTTTGATGGGTTTCATTCATGAACTTCACAATCCCATTTTTCGGATGCATTGCAGCAAAACTGATTGTTTCACAATCAAGCTAAAATAAATTAATACAAATAAATAACTATCCTCAACATCCCCATTTGTTTTAATACCAGAAGTTCACTCTGTGTTTAAGCAAATATGGACCACTGACATAATTTAGTGTCCAAACTTCCATCACTCATTAAACCACAGTGTGCTGGTACAAATGAGGCTGGCAAAGTCAGCTGGACAAAAAATGTCAAATAATTGTCTTCACAAACTTGCGAGACAAAACTCAGGAAGTCTGCATCCCAATACATCAAACTGTATTTCATATTTTGTCATATAAGGAGCTATTAGGTTTTCTGAACCCTTATTGGAGCGGTGTGACAGACCCCTAATTAGCATATGCCAATATTCCAAGTGGCTATTAGGGGTCTATAATTAGTCCCAAAAATTGTTGATTACAGTGTAGAGAAGCCCAGATGGCAGACAGATTGTATCTAATTATGAGGCTTGTGCCCAAAATATCTCAAAATGGTCAAATTGTAACAAACTTTGGTGAAGCAGATAAATGGTCAATGCAAACTTGTCACAGGCAGCAGAATCAAATTAAACAAATGACTGAGTAAGGTTTAAATCTTATACATGTACAACCAAAATATCACCCATAATCTTCCTTAATGTAAACCTCAAATTTGATCAAATTTTTTGAGGGAGGGATTTCTAGCATGACACACTGACAAGCTTCCTATAAGTAATGAAACTTTTTCAAAACACAATCAATTTTGTTGTATAACAACAAGAAAATAAAAATTTTAAATCCATGCTATCCATCTAATTTAATGGCAGAAAAAAGCAACAAATTTTAACTGATGATTTTAAAGATTCTATTTTACAATTACATAACATACAAATGTAATAATTCAAGTAAATGTACATTTAAAATAGCAGGTATGGTGGAAATTTACGACACTTTGTGGATATGTCAGTCAACCGGCATCAACATAAATTTATGAGTCATGCTACACAATGCACATCATATCAATAATGTTAAAATTTACCCCAACAATTTTAACCCCCCCCCCAAGAAAAAGGCCTTCAACATATTCATTTTAAAACCATCTAAATGATAAAATGACAATCCCGCAATAAATAGCAATAAAACATGTTATGTTTATCATGTAGAACAAAATTCCAGAATAAGCACATTAAACAGAATTGTCTTGTTTACACCAAATTCCTCCACATTTCATCACCGGCAAAAACAAGTAGCAATTCTAGTAGAATTACTGATGAACCATGGAGATAAGTCACTTTCAGTGGAAATAGAATAATGAATCAAAATCCTACAATTTCCTGGATTGAAACATCATAGCAGCATCCTGTTCAAAGTTATCACCACACCTACAATTTCTATCCAGTGCAATCTCTCTTCATAAAGTAATTAAGAAAAGCAATTAAAACTCTATTACAACACAGGTGGTTGCTTAATCTTGATAAGACAGATATTTGAGTGCAAGCTATGCAGAATACAGACATACATCAAAGTGAATGAATATCATTTTTTGATGTTTTCAAATAAAACCTACTCTACATTAAGTAAATTTATCAACAACAATTTTTTATTGTATATTTTCTGAAAATATATTAAAATCTCACTGATGATATGAAAGAAATTTATTATTTGAGGATTGTCACTATCTGTTGACACTTCAGAGTATATTTCGCTTAAGGTTTGCAATTATTTTTAGGAGAAATATGATTAGTTTGTTTACATGTTTATCCTGATGTGCAACAGCAGATTATTGCTGATATTAGACAAAAGCAAAAAATGTTACATCTCATAGCCACTTTTAAGTCTTTTCCAGGCTAGACCATGGTCAAACCAGGTTTGACTATGACTATGCTAAACAATGGTTGACATTGACTGACCATGGCTAAACTTCATATGGGTACCCTTTGTTTATAATATATGTGTACTTCCCGCCTTTAACCAGCTCAATCTGACGTGGGTGCATAGTTTTGATCCTAAACTGTTTCCTTCTTGACATCTCCTCAACCCTGTCTCTCCAGGGAGACAAGGACTAAGGAAGTCGCTTTCTACCTTTTTTTAAAAGCTAACCTTATAATAAGTTACAATACATGTTGTCTCTGACATGTGTACAAGTGAATGTAAATGACTTAATACAGCTCATGTATACGAAAACACTGCAATGAAAACTAATTTGTCGAGATAAATGAAATGAAACAAAGATATAACCTTCCTATAACACCACATCTGGAACAAAAATATCAGACTGAATCTTAACGTTGCCTAATTATTAAGTTCAAGTACAGGAAAAATATTGACAACCAGTCCAAAATAAAAGGTCATCATAATATTAAAAGGGCTGTTATAAATTTTACTATACCAAAATTGAGAACCACCTGTGATTAAAGAATACCATGTGAAAAAAGACACCCATTGGATGAAAATACAGACCAAATTAATCTCTCAATAAAGGTCAAATATACACAGAGACCATGTCTCCTGAAGACTAAGTTTGACCACACAGTGATTTTTTTTGGAATTTCTAAAACTACCTGTGGCTTTTTGAAAGGGAAATATAGCACGATAACTCAGAAGAAAGGAGAAAATTTGAAAAACCATCACTAACTAATTATATAGCACTTTTGATGGAAAATTTAACTTTTTGGGGGTAGGGAAACAGCTGATATGAGGCTGCAAAATATATGAAAAAATCACTGCCACAGATGTAAGAAACTTTCTCAAAACTGTTAAAGATACATTTCATGCAATACAATAATATTTAAGCCATCCTTATTTCTGAATTACATGAACAAATGTAAAATCAACACAAAAACAGTCAAAGGTCATACATCTCAATGAATCATCCATGCAGGTACACCGACTCTGTCAATTCACATCAAGATATTCATGAATGAAACAAAACAAAACAATGTAATCTATTCATGGTCTGACTTCTATACATACTTGAAGGATTGATTGTGAGATAAAATTCAATAGTTTTAATTGCAAGCATATTTTCTACAAATCTATTTCAATGAAAATCATTGATAAAACTGTAGCAGTTTGGCAGGCGAGGCAGAATCTATTATTGTATAATAACATGGCAGGGTTCTCAACCTCTCTGTGTTTACAACCTAGTTATAGTATTGTTTATTGATTCAATCATTCAAACATAAAAAGGACTAGTTAGTGTTTCAATTATTTTAAATTGTTTAAGAGATAAAAAAATTGACTCCTTTCAAAAATGGTTGAAGACTCCAGTCGTCCATTATAGTAATATACCCAAATGAATGCATTCCCAAAATTAATGTCCCACCCTATTTGAGTAAATTATAACTCACCATTAATGCTTAAATTATCCATCAAATTACATTCAAACTATACATAAATTGTCAAAACAAAATCTGGACATGCAATTAGAACAAAATATGTAGTATTTTATTTAATGGGACCATTTATCAAGGGATATTCTTACTTAACACTTGGCCTCATATTTCACATGGATAGAATATTGATGTAACCTACAGCAAAATAATTACAAAGATTATAAGCACATCACACCATAAAAGAAATTGAAAACAAAAATGCAATTAAACTGTGACTTACAGACTATCTATTTCTCATCTTCAGATGATTAATTAGATGTGTAATCCCAGAGGATAGAGACTTAATACAAACATCAATTTTTTTTATCAATATTTAAAGACAGATTTTTGCTGGTTGTCAAACAAATTTAATGACAGAATAATCCTGGATTTGTGACTTTCTTTGGACGGAAAAAAATAACACTGTATTTTAGTGCCTTTAAACTTACAGTGTAGAGTGCCTGTTATTTCCTGGTCAAAATTAAAAGCTTTAAGGCTGGTACATGGTAATATATACTGAATCTACATCCTTGATATATCTTGATTATATTGTTAAATATGACCAAATAAAAAAGTTTCATGGACACAGCTAAGACGTTTTTCAAACTTAAAAATCTTGCCGCTGGCATTTAGACACGTACTTTCAACAGATGACAACAGAACCCTAAAACAATCCATGGAATCAAGCAAGTAGAAGCCTGAGATTCTTAAGTTTAAAAACTGCAATAAGAGCTGAGATATATGTCAATGAAATTGGCCTGTGGTCCTTATATTGAGTGTGATTCAATGAATATTGCATAACTGCCCTGTCCCATCTTACCGAATTTCGTCGTGAATTGAAACGGAAAATCCAGAACAAAATTTGCAGGGTTTGTTGCCTTTTTATTTGGTGAACTTTGACTGGACAGATTTTGCACCGACCATGCACCGAACTAACAAACTTGCACCAATTATGTTGAATCGCCATCATTATTTCTCCGAAATATGCTGAATTCGGTCCTAAAACCTCAACAAACTCCAGCCACTTGAGTAACATCTATAATGAATGTGCCATGTACCCACGGCGAATAAACCGAATGTTTAATGAACTCCTAATGAATCACATGCTACGTGCGATCGAATATCCAAAATGTTCACGAAATCTTACAGCGAACTAGATTATGTCAGCTTTGCCCCGGAATTAGTTGCATGTTCACTGCTTGTAATCAGTGTTCCAGTTGACTTCACAACTATAACATACTACTACTACATATTTACTACAGGAGCGCAAGGATGCCAGCAAATCTGGCAGTAGGGAGGGAAAGCCTTCACCATATGATTGCTCCAGGTCCTCCTCTGCAGCCTCGGTGACATTCCAGCAGACTGCAGCCACATCCAAAATTAACAAGCCGTTCACTGAACGAACCTTTCACAAATACGCTAAATTCAATCTGGTACACATTCGGTGGGACAGGGCTGAAAAAACAAGGCACAGGCAGGATTTAAACCTGTGACTCTGAACCATGAGACTATCAAATTACCCCAAAGTTTGAACTATTTTTTAAAGCGGGGGCTAGCTCTAACTATAAGAGGACTGCTGAAAATAAACAATTAACTATTGGTCCCAATACACAATTTTGAGGAAGTTCACAAGCTTGAATTTTCTAGCCAAAAATGATGTCTTAAACTCACTAATCAAGTTAATTTATGCCGATACAGCACTTTAGTCTATTCTGCATCCATGCCAATAAACATCACAAAGAGAAAATATAAGAAAATAGGGGGAAAATTTCATTTAAAATTACAATCTCCCAGACCAGAATAGAGAAAAGCATTTTGTCTCTGATTGTATGTCGGTGAAACAGTAAAATCTAACAAGTGATACTGGGATATAAAAGATAAACCGAGTCTTCAACAAGCGTAACAAGTTTTTTTACCCTGTTTTCAGGTTAGGCAGGTATTATATCATCCAACTGAGAGAATATTTTAATAGAAAACTCTGACAGATGAAATAGATCCATTGTATAACAAGATTTCATTCAGAGGAATGTCTGGATTTTTATGCAAGGGTGGATGTCTAGGCTAAAATTGAATGGCTGTAGTTATAATTCAGTGCTAGAATTCTAGAGTAATAAAAATGCTATAAACATACGCATTAAAAATTGTGAACAAGACTTTTAATCAATCTCCTTGGATTTATTCTATTTACAAACCGATGGGAGGCATCGAGGTCTAGGGCAGAACGTCCAACCTCTGATCTGAAGGTCTTGAGTTTGAATCACAGCTTTGACGGGTTTCGTTCATGAACTTCACAATCCCATTTTTCGGACGCAGTACTGATATAGTGTCCAGAAAGCAGACTCGAGATTGATTGATATAAGCAAAATTACTTGTTACCCTCTGTACTTCATCTGTAATTCAACTTGATAATCAGATTAACTCAGGGCCATTTTTTTGTACCGAAGGTGGTCTTAATATTGAGGTTTATTTCATTGTAGTTGACATAAAAACTACTTTCTGACAGCAAGTACACATGATGGAGACAAATCACTTCAATTCCTCAGCTAATTTGTTACAGACATGTAGGTACCTTGACTGAGTGTTGAACTTGTGACATCACAATAAATTGTCTCCAACTTGATGGTGAGCTAAACATATAGGCCTATTACATTACTGGAGTTGCTGAATAAGGATAAAGACTAACCTCGTCACAAACCATCAATTATATCATCACTGTTTGTAGATGAAACAAATATTTGAGCATGTTAGACATCATTTTTATTCCTTACAGTATTTTCCAAACAAATTTCTGCTACAAAATATCCAATGAACAGACGGTCCTTTTAAAATGCATAATTACCCTAAAAAATTAAATGTACAAATGAACAAAGAACATCAACAGGAGAGAATGAATAAGGTTTCACCCACAGAAACTGGAATTATTCAGAGAATTGGTCTAATCATTGTGCCAAGGTCTAAAAAAATTACCTTGTTTCTGCTACTCCAACCGACCCTATTTGTTTGCAGCTGACCCTATGATGTTCTTTGGTCAAATTATAGTTTTGCAAAATAAAAATAACATCAGTCATGTTCTGGAGAAAGCATTAATCCCCACATACCAACCTCATTTCTTTCAGAACCAATAGCAGAAACAAGTCTCTTTTTTGCCTAAAGAACACCAAATGTATGAAGGCCTTTATCCACAGGTGGTCATTAATTCAGGTTTAAATACACAATTTATTTAATCAAGAGAAAAGTCAACACTTGAAACAGTCACTCACTCACTGTCAACTTATATCCTTGAATCATGGGAACCAGGAATAATTTATGAAGATTTCCAGAGATTACAAAACTTATACAAAATATTCCCTTATATATAATCTGGGGGTGATATGTTTATTTTTTTCAATTTATTATGTTGGGCATTAATTAGGGGTGGGTCATATATTAGGGTTTACATCTTGTAATTGGTATCTCACTCTTTTAACTCTGTGCCTCATAATACTGCATCCCCCCACAGCTGAAGCAGATGACTTTTGCACAACATTGTGGCATAAGAAGCCATTGCTTGTAATGAGTAATGGCTTCTTTTGCCATAATGTTTCCTACTCTGTCAGAGAGAAATAACCCAATTTTCTTAAATAAATTGATATTTTGTATATTTGCTTTGAATTTGGATGAGCCCAAAATATGCATATAAGGAAAAGGGTTAATCATGAAAATGGAGTCACATTTAGTAGTCATAGAAACCAACAGACTGACTCCTGTCAGGGAAACCAATTAAGGACCAGTTCTAAGTACATGTATATAAATCTTACAAGCAAAACTGAACTCCACAGTGATAATACAACAGGTGTGGTCATTATAAATCAATAGCTGTATTATCATTATTTTATCATAAATAGTTGGCAGGAAGTATTTCACAGAAACTGATATTTACAATTATTTGCACGAGTTTTTCTTTGGCTTACTGTGTGTTTATTGCATCCGAAAAATGTCTCTGTAAGACTAGGAATATGAGGGAGAGATGTGGGGGAGGGGAGGGTTGCAGAGTGAAGTTACCATTGCTGAGCATTATGAATTGTAAAAACAGCTTTTAAGTGTCTAGAAATATTTAAACCTTATCCCCATGGCAACTGTTTGTCAAATAATGAAATAAACTTGTGACAGGTCAGAGCACACCTAGATATATCGTATCAATGAAGCCTTTTGGCTTATCAGGCACCTCCAAGTGTAGTGCAAGATAAACTATAAAAGTATCAACACTAATCCATTTTGGTTATCTACATACCTGATAGCAATGTCAGACATAATTGGAGGCTTATCAGTAACAAATACCTATTATTAGGGCCTGTGAAACAATGAGGCAATTACATTTTTTTCTGTTGCTAGTCACCAAGTGTAGACTGAGCATTCTAACTAACACTATGAGAACAGTACTGGAATACCATGAGAACGGGTAACTCTTGTTATTTTTGGACAGGACCAAGGTATTTCCACAACCTTATACCTGTGAGAATGTTTATTTTGCCTATGTGTTGTAACACAATAACAATGTGAGAAGTTTCCCAGTAGTATTCATCACATATGTATTAAAAATCATAACCGCCTATTTGATTTGATTTGGACAATGGGTTTATAATGCAGGGTTTATATCACACTATTAGATCATCGATCACTGATCCAATTATAAGTGAACATATGGATTTAACATATGAAAACTTTTACTCTGGCTCAAGTCTGCAAATCATAAGAAGTGTCAATCACTGTGAAAAACCTGCTGATTAAGACCATCTTTGAGGGAACTAGAAAATGGGGTTTATCTGAGGTGGTCTATGAAGGGGTGTTATTTGTGGAACTCTTTACTTGAGGTGGCCATTGTTTGAGGTGATTCTTTATCTATGATGATCATTACTGAAGGTGGTCATACTTTCAAGCCCTTTTTGATTGTTTCAGGAGTCCAATATTTGAAGTGGCCTTACTTTGAGGCTTTCATTGTTTCAGGGACTTAAAGTTTCATTAGGACAGTTATATAACCTTTGACCTAAAAAGCAAGAACTGCATTCTATTTTCTTTCAAAAGTCAAAAAGCCACAGTTCCTGTAGACATGACCATAGTTAACCAGTCAACCATGACAATGATGTAATTCAGAGATCCTTACCCCTTACAATCAGCCAAGAGAGAAATATTCTGATCAAAGTGTTTACTGAACAGCTTCTGAGAAAAGTTAAAACATTCTAGACATAAAACCTCTGTTGGGTGGAATGGTGATTACATAAGAAATCAAGGCGACTTTTGATATCAAGTGCTGCATACAGGAATTTCATCTGCATTGCTAATCTGAGTCGACCAATTTCATTCACAATGTATTTCTCAGGCGCCATTAAGTGCATAATGCCAATGGTATACTATTAAGTCTACAAAAATTGGAATATTCTTCACCAAAGCAAAGCTTAGACACAGGTTAGATCAGAATTCCAGATTTATCAATCAGAATTAAACACATCATAAAAACTTAATTAGCACCTGCAGAACTGATTCAATTAAAACATAATTATCATTATAGCTGATCTTGAACATTCAATTAGGTCTATTTCTGGTAACCAAAGTTATGTTTAACATGTCCCCTTCAACTTCAACTCATCACGAAATCCCCTTTTTTGACAGCCTTGAATTAAATCACTCCAAGTCATATTTAACTTCTTAATTCCAGTCTGACAACTTTGAACTAACTTACCTTCCCCTGATGTAAACAACTTACTCTCAGCCTAAAAATCACTACTTCCCTCTCACCCTCCCCTCATAACTACAGTGATTTTCTTGCAACTTTGGGACAGGGTCTGGGTCCAGTTGGGAAAAAATGTGCAGTGTGATGCCAAAATTGGGAATTTTTAGGAAAAAAAGTCTTTATTTCTAATTTCTAATACGTTTACCAGACTTAAACAAAGAAGGGAAAAAATCGCTGAATTACTTACAGGTCACAAACAAGTGTAGATCAATGCATCATTGTTAAATGTTGACAAAATCATGAATAATACCACAAATATTCCAGCAAAGATCAAACATGTCAACAACTTCGTACTTATGGCACAGTAGACATGGTGATGCAATCAAGAAAGAGGCTGAATATTACTTACATAAATATGTTAAAAAAATCATGGCTGAATTTGATGAGCGGTATAGGAATCCCATTATTTCTTTTATTAAGGTAATTCAATATTACCTTATCTGAATAATAAAACATTAAGACTTTACTGCAGTACTACACTGAACATTAAATAAATGATACAATGTAAATGCTTATATTTCATTGATCATTTTGATACATAATAAATTGATATAATCAGACAGTACATACAGATGGTATGGAAATCATGAAATACTAGGCAAAAAAAATATAAAAAAATGTTTCCACTAAATTCCCCCAAAAGAATAAACAGAAGATAGGTTGGCAAAACTTTTTTAAAAAATATAGTTTTGGAAAGTTCAGTGACATAATTCATATAAGGATGAAAATATCTGCAAGAAAAAATTGGTCAAGACTGAAAAATGCCGAGGGTCAGCAGAAAAAACAAGAAACAGGACACTTTAGTTAGTGGAAACAAGATTTATTTTACTCCATCATAGAATATTTAGATAAACATTGCTTGAAGTAGAATAAAGTGAAAATCCAGGGGGGGGGGGGGGGACACTGAAGAAATTTGTGAATCAAATCAAAAAATGTTATCTGAACATAAATCTCAGTGAGATCATAGCTTTATGTCTAAAGTCAAAGTAACCAGGGGTAGAGAAAGTCTATAATGAAATCTTTTGAACATATTTGTCAAGTACATGAATAAACTCAGCCAAAGCTTGCAACAGAACACTCCACAATAATAAATAGGGTAAACCATGTATATAAATAAGATTGTTACTTTTAGTGTTTTTGTAGCCATTTTGAGTTATCTAAATGTTGCTCTTTGTGAAAGTTGGTCATTCTTGACATTTGGAGAAGGTTCTCCTGCCAAACCAAGTCCAAAGGGATTAAAAACTTAAAGGGCAAAAGTGTTGAAACCAACACACCAGTATGACATATCACAGTCATTTGAGCAATGCATTGCATTGTCAGAACTCAGTGATAATAATTATGTCAGGCTTGATTCTGAAGGCACTGTAGGGCCCACCTTGGTCAAGGGGTTATGGTCTCTGACAAATAGTCACTAGTCCCTCACTGCTGTGAGTTTAATCCCATCTGGAAATAAATTTCACATAAGACGAAACTGTTCAGCTAGCTTATAGAATGTTGGTAGTTCTAATCAGGTGTAAGCCTGGGGTCTTCTTCCAGTGACGAAACTGGAAGTCACCAAACAGCTATAACTATTGGTGCAAACCCAGAAAAAAAGACAGAGTAACAATAATCAGAGTCTCACTCCAGTAACAAAATTGAAGAATGTGAAAAATAACAAAACATATAATCCTATCACACACAATTAGGGAGAATGGAAAAGTTATTAACAAGATTACATCTCAGTGTCCAGCAGTGGTCAGACATTACATCATTGAGATAATTGAAAAGAAATTCCTTCCCACTGTAAATTGGTCAGTGTTTAATCAATAACTTATTTCAGCTGTAATATTAGGCTATCCTTAAATATATCTGTTTGTCATCACCATCTCCACAAAGATCCAGCCAGTTTCTGAACATTTATCTTTTACTTATACATAATTTCTCCAAAAGGCTTAGCAGTCATTATAATCTTTCCACTAGAACCAAACAAACTATATTTGAGCCATGGCTTCCTAACACGACTATCTAAAAAAATGCTAAGTGAACTCATCGACAGACCAATTTTTCTTCAATCAGACAGATATCATTAAGTTTTTCTGACAAATGCTAGGAAATCTGTCCAATAGGCAATCTGTCCAGTAATTCCACAGTTGAGTTTTGGCCATTCTTTTGAATCAATTGTTTTATGGCAAACAAATAAATTTTTTTAGGATGGTCTTAATACTCAATAAATCAAGAAATCCTTATGAATCAAGTGACATCTCATGAATTCTAAAAGAAAGATTCCATTGACAAGGGCAATACCCCTGCGAAACACAGTTCTTATGATTAAGAACTGTTCATGAATTGTTCTAGAACATTAAGAACAGTTCAAGATCTGCTCTTGATGGTTGTTCAAGAACATTTGTACCTGAACTGCTCAAGAACACAGTTTAAGGACAGTTCTTGAATTTTCTAAGAACTCATAAAGTTCTTAATTTATCCTTGAAGTGTTCCTTGAACATTTTAGGAATCGTTCATGGAAATTGATGTTCCTAAAATATCCCAGAACTGTTCTTAAATTATATTTAGAACAATTTAAGAGAAGTTCAAGAACATTTCAATTCCTTAAATGTTCTGCTGTTGGTCTTGAATTCATTTTAGAACAATTTATGAACAGTACAGGATTTCTGATGTTCTAGAAATGTTCTACAAGTGTTCTAAAATTTATCTAAGTTATTAATAAAAAGACAAATATACCAGTAAATAATAATACAAGTTCAATATCAGTTAAAACATTAATTGATATTTTTTACGATTATCCTTTGACCAAAAGGTCTTATGGTTTACAGAGATTCCCCTGTGAAATGTGGCCATGGTCAGCCATGGTCAAACCTGGAAAAGACTCAAAATGTACATGGTTGACCATGGCTTACCATGGTTCATCATGCTTTTATGTAACAGGCCATGATAAAAAAATCATCAGCCTAGGTTTAGATTTGAACCATGGTCAACCATGATTGATCTGTAATGACCATGCATGGTCAAAAGAAACAAACCATGGTCAGAAATCAGTAAAGTTCCACATGACAAATTAAACTATAGCTGATCATGGTCTGACCTATTTTATATTATGTATAAAAATTCAGCATTTAGGTCATAACTTAATAAGAACTTATTGTACTTAAATTTCTACATTTGTTGTCATAATAGACCCACAAATTTTATTTGAAAACTTATATTAAGAGAATTTTATTAATTAATTCGCACCG
The DNA here is from genome assembly GCA_008271625.1 of Lutraria rhynchaena. NCBI lineage: Eukaryota > Metazoa > Mollusca > Bivalvia > Venerida > Mactridae > Lutraria > Lutraria rhynchaena. Next base: position 735,581 of record VIBL01000011.1, read on the forward strand.
ATTCCAATTTAAAAAGATAAATGTATTGTAAAAATGAAGAAAACACGGAATCAACAGCTAAAACTTGCTTAGAAAACTCATGTGTTTACTTCGTAGTGAGATGCGAAAATGTTTGAGTACGAAAACGAGGTGCGAAAATGCTCGAGTACGAAAACGACAACGCTATCGGTAAACTTTTGTTTACATCGTGGTGTAGTACAAAATGCTTGATTACGAAATCGCTACTGATAAATTACTTTATTATGTACTGTATTCAAAGATTCTGGGATTAGACTAGTTTTATGTTACTTCAGTAATTAAATGATTTAGACTGCCTATTCAAATGTTGGGGTTCGATTGGGAACATAAGGCAAACGTCTGGATGATGCAGACTTTTCAAATACAAAATGGGGATGCCGTGATCAACGGAATTTACAGTGAGTGAATTTTCCATTATAAATTCATTTTTCTCTTTTGTATACTACTTTTAGTAATATTTCTTGAATAAACGTTTACACTGTACGATTTTAACTGTACAACGCAATATTGCCAACTTGTTGAACTGTTTTAAAGTCGCGAATACAGGTGACATTAATTGTACGTTGCAGTTGATATAAAAGCGCAAAATGATACTACCGTACTATTTGATTGCAATTTCTTATAAATAATCTAACTGTGTTACAAGTCCTTAAGTGAAAATTCACTTGAACACATTTGTCAATTTCAGAGGAGAAATGTTCATAGATTAGACGGTAACAGTGGCCCTTAGAGTTCAAAATTATTCGAACAATATAGAGAATGGATAAGAACCAGTCAGACTTACTATGTGGTAGATTGTTGGAATGCACCAAATGAAACTAAATGAAAGGAATAAATGAGTGCTCACTAAGAGTGAACTTCTTAACTAAACTGGGGATGAGAAAATTCCTGTCTTCTGGCGAAGTTGGTGGCTATATTCAGCTAGTGTCAACCCGTAACTGCTGATATATTCAGGAAGTGTGACACAAATAAGAAACTGACCAGGAATATTTCTTGTTTATTGGAACTGCTCTAAAGATCTTTGATTAGCTAATAGTTTCCATTTATAGTCAAAGCATTTTTCTTGTTGTTGTTATTGTTTGATAATGGTAAATCAATTTCAACCTAAACTTGATTACAATTATGTTGTTTAAATAAGTTTTTAGATCACATTCTTAAATACATTAGTGTTGTATCTAGCATGGAATAGTGGGGCGGGCTGCCATGCGCTTTTTAACAATCCCACGCTGCCCTAATCACTGCCATCTAAGTCTGAATATGCAAATGGATTTTCTATTAATAAATCCGTGCAGTAATTCAGTTAATTTTCCACTTTTTTAGATTACTTAACCTGCATTATAAGCTTTAATAAAATCATTACCTAGCTGCATGTACATTATTTATGATAGGAAACAAAACCAGACTTTATAGATTTTATCAAACTTTGATTCAAAGCACACACTGCCCACATCGGCCTTTAGTGCCCTGCCCAGTATCTTGTGTGCCCTGCCCTTTTTTCAGCCTAGATACAACACTGTACATGTGAAATTTGCATATCAATGTATACTTAGCATTATAATTCTCTTTAGAGGCAATTTGTCAACAGTAAAGTCTATTTTTGTTGACAGCAATTTTGTTTTGATGCTTTCATTAGGAAGACAATACATTCTGAGGACTTACTCGGCTATTACTAGTATGGAAGATCTTTCTTGTTTTCATTGTATTATGTAAATATACTATCCATAATTGTTAAGTAAATATTTTTAATACATGATATATACATCATTTATGTACCTAGTATGTTTTTAAAGTTCATATTTATGTATATTAATATCTTCAATAGTCCAAAGATAGATGTTCACATTAAAAAGAATTTTTGAACTTTTATTTATTGTTCTTGAAATTTTCATAGGGGAAGTATATATGGTGATTTTTTTATGATTTATTCATTTAAAAAAATGTTAAATGATACAGAACTTTCCTTTGACTGTAAGAACTACATGTATTGTTCTGGAACAGTTCCTGAGTAGTTCCTGAACTTGTGTTCAATAAATGATATTGAATTGTACAAGAACATTTTAAGAAATGTTAAATGAAACAGAACCTTTTTTGAACTGTTTAAGAATTACTGTACTGGAACAGTTCTTGAGTAGTTCTTGAACTTGTGTTCAAGAAACGTTCTTAAATTGTACAAGAACATTTTAAGAAATGTTAAGTGAAACAGAACTTTTTCTGAACTGTTTAAGAATTACTGTACTGGAACAGTTCCTGAGTAGTTCTTGAACTTGTGTTCAAGAAATGTTCTTAAATTGTACAAGAACATTTTAAGAAATGTTAAATGAAACAGAACTTTTTCTGAACTGTTTAAGAATTACTGTACTGGAACAGTTCCTGAGTAGTTCTTGAGCTTTTTAAGAACATTTGTTCCAGAACTGTTCTTGAAATAAAGTTCAAGAACATTTCTTGAACTTCCTTTAAGAACAGTTAAAGAACATTATGTTCTTAAAGATTTGTTTCACTTAACATTTCTTAAAATGTACCTGAACTGTTCTGGTAATGTTCAGGGGCATTTCATGTGCTTTTGTACCTGAACAATCCTAGAATATTTCTTGAACTGTTCATGAAAATTTCGCAGGGGTAAAAAGCCAGAAGTCAATAATTGGTTCCAATGTTCAAAGAGGCAAATTGGATTGAGACACAAAATCATAGACAAAAAACAATCATGAATTTGTTGCCTTTTTTGTCTTGTATTTTTACTGGAAAGTCCTCAGAAGCTAAGCAAGTTGTAAGTTTAAGTACTATCTGTCAGTCTGCACTAATTTATTTACACCACATCGTAATGAAATAACTTCATATTTGAATCATTCCTTTGTCAGATCCTAAATATAACATGCAAGTGACTTAAGCTGAGATATGATCCTTTAGCGTGAGACTCAAATTGTTGTAGATCAAGTTGAATACAAATACAACAAACTTGCTTCATAACCACATCACTCAACTGTATGTGTTGAAACTAAAATGATGGATGTTTAAAACAAGAAAATTTGATTCCAGTTGGCAAAATTTTGTCATTTTACTAGACTCTTCATTTAAACAGTATTTTAGATATAAATCATTGTCTAAGATTGTAAATATGAGCATAAGGATGAGGAAATAATTTGTGCTATCAACAAAATACGAACAAGTACACAACAGATAAACACTATGGTAACTAGAGGAGATTACTATTTGAGTACATAAATGAATTCTGAGTGCAAATAGAAGCTGCTAAAATTCACAACTGCAAGACCGAATAAAATGCTGATAGTACAAATCTAGTTTACAGTATGACCGTGACAGTTTCTAGTTAGTATAAAGATCAATACTTGATCAAAGGACCAATGCAGATAACAAATTGATATTCTGTTGGTACTGAATACAACAATAGGAATCCTATCACCTCATATTGAGATGTAACAATACAGGCTCGACCCCGAGCATGAAATATAACACTTGGGGCTGTGTGGTCAGTGGTGACAGCTGTATGAAAGAATAGCGTTTAGACACCACTTGGTCATGACAAGCAGATATACAGGTTTTATTTACTTAGTGTAATGATGCTTAAAGTGATTAAATATATTAATCTGCCATTATTACATGCAAACAACAGAAGGGGGCTTGAATTTATTTATGTTAGTTTAATCATACTGTTGACTTTGTGCCAGCTGTGTGTATAAGGCAGAGAATGATATATAATGGTACAACTAATCACAACATGATTCAATTAATGTTTTTGGTTATTGCATGATGTAGTCCGGAATTAGTCGTTTGAAAATATTTGTCCATATATAGACATAGATTATCCCAAATTGCAATGATTACAGTTATTTTTATGCAATTTTGGAAAAGGGTCCGGGTCCGGTCCAATTGGGAAAAATGTGCAGTGTGATGCTAATATTGGGAATTTTTAGGTCGGACATTGGGAAAAAATGTCTTTATTTTTTATTGGGGAGGGTCCATTACCCAGACTCAAACAAAGGAAAAAAATGGCCGGATTACTGTTGACCATGGTCTGCCATGAATTCTAAAACTTAAAAGGTCAAAATATACAACTTTGTAATCCACCAAGGTCCCTCGTTTTCATTAAAATGTTAGCTTGTTTTTATATAATTTGAGCTTGCACAGGTTTGCACTGTAAATAATACTGGTTATGTGAAACTTGCAAATCATGAAACTATAAAGCTTTCAAAAGACAACCAGCTGTATAATACAAAAAAGTAATATTGAAAACATCCAAGAATAATACATGTATACAGTTTGCAGCAAAAGCATCCATCTATTTCATTAGTAAGCATTGATAATTCCACTCTTATGAAGCTTTAACTGAACACTAACATGAACACCTGTACACCGGTTTATCTTTGGCCTTATATCAGACCAACAGAGACAATGACCTTAATTTTCATGGGAATATAATGTACCACTCATCTCATGGAGAACTGCCTCAAGACTTGTAATTGAAATATCACAATGACATTTATCCTGAGTGTGTTGACATTGTTGAATACTAAATGACATTTTATATATATTGAGATTATTGACAGATCAAGTGTTAACAATACAATGGTGTTGGTTTCTAATAAGCTTGTGATTAATGTACCTGTAAATTGCTTCCTGCTTGATCTCCAGGACTGGTAAAAACTGTCTCAGACAAACACAAATTGCCATTTTTCGCATTAATTAAGACTTCCAGACCACACATAGTAAAATAACAGATTTTTACAATTTCTGACTACAAGCTTCTTAAGCTTAATGTACATAAAACTTATATAGTACAAGAAGCTTAAGTCTCACACTATACATAAAGCTTAAGTCTCACACTATACATAAAGCTTAAGTCTTACACTATACATAAAGCTTAAGTCTTACACTATACATAAAGCTAAAGAATCACACTATACATAAAGCTTAAGTCTCACACTATACATAAAGCTTAAGTCTCACACTATACATAAAGCTTAAGTCTATACATAAAGCTTAAGTCTCACACTATACATAAAGCTTAAGTCTCACACTATACATAAAGCTTAAGTCTTACACTGTACATAAAACTTAAGTCTTACACAGTACATAAAACTTAAGTCTTACACTATACATAAAACTTAAGTCTCACACTGTACATAAAACTTAAGTCTTACACTATACATAAAGCTTAAGTCTCACACTGTACATAAAACTTAAGTCTTACACAGTACATAAAACTTAAGTCTTACACTATACATAAAACTTAAGTCTTACACTGTACATAAAACTTAAGTCTTACACTATACATAAAGCTTAAGTCTCACACTGTACATAAAACTTAAGTCTTACACAGTACATAAAACTTAAGACTCACACTGTACATAAAGCTTGAGAATCACACTATACACAAAGCTTAAGTCTCACACTGTACATAAATATTAAGTCTTACACAGTACATTAAACTTAAGACTCGCACTGTACATAAAGCTTAAGTCTCACACTATACATAAAACTCAAGTCTCACACTGTACATAAAGCTTAAGTCTCACACAGTACAGGTAAAACCTGCACACTAGTCAGAGTTCAGTCACAGCTCAGCTGTCAGTATAACATATAGAGTACAAGTTGTCCTTTTGAAAATGATGTTTAAAATAGTAAAATTTGTAATATCTTATTATGTACTAATGCAACAAATGTCATTTTTATGCTCGTCTAAAGTGGTTTTTACTTACACCTGACATTGGGAAAGTGACTTAATTTACAACAGTGTTTAAAAACATACTGAAAAAAGGAGTACTTAAAAATGGAAACATTCTGGTTGAAAGACTAAACACTGCCAGGAGGCAATCAGTCAACATAAGTCACAAAACAATCTGCCCATAGCTCCATACACTTTCATACATCCACCAAACCCTCTGGTATTGATCACAGGTTCTGATAGAATGATGGTCAATTACTGGACAAAGATATCCTATAGATATTACAAATATAATATTAACTATTAAGTGTGATATTTAATCAATGATTTTTATCAGTACCTTGTTAAGCATGTCTATTCTTACAGTACAAATAACAGAATCATATGACTTGTTTAATAAATATTTATATTATATGTCTCCTACAATAAACATATCAAACTATGATAAAATAATGTATAATAAATAAAGTAAATTCAATATTTTTGAGATAGTCTATATTGGTTGCTAAATAAAAACCAATTAACTAGTACCTAATTGACTATAAGTATATTACGATTGCTATGTAAAGAATGGCCAGGCGTCATCCTCTCAATCCTAAATCATCAGAAACAAATTCAGGACATTTTGAGATGTGCAGATTACAACAGAAATATAATATCTCCTGACTTAAGTATTATATGCGCTAAATAATCCCAGAATTAGAACATGTCCTCCATTTAGAATTCCATATTTAATTTATCAATGATGCACATTTAGTGGACTTGTGATACAACATCCAACAGTTTTGGTCATTTTTATATAACAGTCAAACAAAATAAGTAAAAAACATAGTCAGGAAATAAGAAATTTGACCTTTACATACGGTTGGCCATTATGTAGAGTTAATTGGTATATCATATGTAATATGCGGTTATAAGAGTGGTCTTTTATGACATGAGACCAGTAACCCAAGTTTGACTGTAATTAGAAGACAGTACAGCCGATACAATTTTTTACATCTCTATTTATTGATAAGTAAACAAAGATTTTACTTTGATCATGATTAAATCGTCTGGCAAGCCTTATAAAGTATTAAAATCCTTGACTTACAGACAATTTACACAAGAGAATTTTGATTGGTTTTATACAAGCAATTTTGTGTAACATTTACACCAGATCTTGATGTGTGGGAAAATACAAAGTTACAAGGAGAATGTCCATGCAATAGGCAATTATATTTAACATTACAACAATTTCACCAGTTTTTACCAAATATGGCCAGAAGGGTTAAAACATCACCACCAACAGCCTTCATTAAGTAAGTGATTTATAACACTACGAAAAGGTCAGTGAGTGCATATAAAGTGAAAATGAATTAGAATTTTGTCTTGCATGTTAAGCCCTGTAAATGTATTAGTAAATTTTACAAATTTTTATGCAACAGTCTCTGAACTGGACAAACTAGGGCTGAAGTACATAGACACAACATTCAGGATTAAAAACATCTCTTAGACCCCCCCCCACCCACCTCCCAACAAATACTAATAAAACTATGAACAAAACCTGCCAAAAGTAGCCACAAAATTGGACTTTCAAAAAAATTGTTCTTAATTCATGAGTTTATTAGCAATATTTAGTAAATACATGGTGTGTTCAAGAGCAGTTTTTGTGCATGTAGTGGCCTTAAATGGAAGAAGTCTCATAGGAGTTTGACTGTATATAGAAATATTATTTCATAAATGTCTGGTCAGTTAAGGCAGTTTTTCAATACTTCTCATCATTATAATTGTATTACGTATATGACCTTAAGCTGAACTGTAAAATCACTCAAAAACTGAAGTTTTACAGAGCCAAGTCCCACATCTGGTTATCCAACTATAATATTGCATGGGCATTACATAGCATTGAACAATAACCTTCGACCTACCGCAGACCTTCAAAGGTTAAAATCTATAAAACACAGACATGATACTAAAGCCACAATGGTTAGAGCAGTGAACCTTGCATTATTACATTCAAACAAGGAAATCAATTAATCAAATATTTATTCTATTTTTATTGTCCGCTAAAATTTACCTTTAAGGGTTTTGACCCCGATAATGTTTCTTCCAAAACACTGGTCGTATTAGTAGACATCTTATTAAGTTGAAATGATATCAAATAAACAGGTAGTTTTTCACGAAATCTTTAATCGTGTCATAGCTGAACGTTAAACTAATGTATTAAAGTATAAAAGAGCTTAACTGATTTATGAATGGGTAAACATGTCGTGTATTATTTAAGATGTGTAAATAGTTCGCCTGTATTTATATATATATCCTTATAACATTGTACACCAGAATAGATTATATAGATTTGATATATTAGATGTAATCAAAAAATAATCTTGAATAAAGAGAGGCTAAGATAACATAATCAGATAATTCAGATTGATATTTGACAGGAAGAAGGTATATACGTAGTGCACCTGTCATTACCTGACCCCTACCCAGCCCCTATCTAGCAGGGGTGGCAGGCTCATGGGAACTTTTTAAGGAATTATGTAGGAAATGCAGGTCAAGAGCGACTGAACTAGAATTTAGAATTCACCAAAGGGAGCCAGTCTTCGCTAAATCTATTAATATTTTCAATTTGCGTTTACCGTGGTAATCTTACAAAAATTAACTTTATAAGACCTGTCAGCAATCAGACACAGTCAGTAATATCAATGAGTCACCAAAGACATAAATGTAGCCAAATTTATTTACTACAACAGAAAACAATTTTGTCATTGTCTCGATACAACCTTGAAAGAAGAACATTATACCGAGAAAATAACTCACTATTAAAATATTTGTTTATAAATTACCCATTTAATGCTTGTCATGGCCATATTTTCACTGAGGAATTTATTTAAACATCTTAACATGTCTCTATAAACGACCAAGAGTGGTTTGACTATTTCTGTCAGTCCAGCTTTGTACAATAACCCATCAGAATTTACCAGAAACACAATCCATTATCTAATGTAAATTTCATATTCAATTACAGCATGCATTGGATACACCAAAATAATCAGCTCCAAATTTGGATTTCGTAATAATACTCAGCATATATGGAAAACCTTATATGGAGGATTAAATCTCAGAAAGTTAAAACTCAAATTTTAGCGAAAGAAAGTACTAGTAGACATTCAAAACAATATCATCAAGACTTTCATTTAATCCGAAAAATTCAACCAGAAATTCTTTTTCTTTCAAAATTGAATAAAACTTTAAAATAGCATGTCTTTATTTCAAGCTTAAGCAAAAGCATGTTACCAGTATATCTTAGAGAAAACGTAATGAACAGACAATATGTTCATAAAAATGTATCATACAGAAAATGCAATGAGGCAACAAATATTTTTAACTGACAATACAAACCCAAATCAAGTGTTTTAAAACTCAAGATATTGCTGTGTATTTACACATGAAATGGATGACAAGCAAAAAGTTTTATACAAATCCACTTATCAAAATTAAAAAAGAAATTTTGAAAATTATGAATACAATTACAATGTGGTTTTACAAGGATTGGTCTGTATTATACCGTGAAAAACTGACAGTTTAATCAATATAATTACTTTCTATGTACATAATTGCAATAGTCGCAATTACTGAAGTATCTGATATTATTAAGGCCAGTCTTATAAAACAGTTCCTTTGCAGTGTAACCTGACCATCGCATTTGATGAGGGGTCATTAAATCATATCATTTATTCATTAAATTTCATGATTTATACTTTTATTACACATTAAAGTGTACTCAAAGAAGGCTAAAATTAAGCCTAAAAAAATAGCTTGTTTCCGCTATACCCTAACCGACCCTATTTTATGCTGCCAACCCTATGATTTTTTTTGGTCAAATTATAGTTTTGCAAAATAAAAATAATGTCAGTCATATTCTGGAATAAAAAAATAACAATAATAAATCTTTACCTACTGGCCTATTTTTTCTAGAGCTGGTAGCAGAAACAAGCTATTTTTGTGAGGCCTTGAGCACAGCAAGCCAAATTTTATTCTGTTATCAAATACACAGTACATGAATATTTCGCAGAAAAGCACTCATAGGTTTTGACATACAGTTTTAATGATACTGATTAATTGTAAAAGGGCACTTGCTTATAATGGATTTTATCTGATTTCAAGTTGATCTATATCAATTATTGTTCAAAACTGTAAACTGAGATTTATGTAACAAACATAAAATCTTGGCAGGCAAAATAAAATCTGATCTGTCAGCCGAGACACAGTGGAAAACCTACCTGGGTAAGATAAATGCTTCCATTATTTAAATAAAGTGACATTGAAGATAACTGGATTTTAAGTCCAGACCAAACAAACAGCTTACAGCACCCCAAGGGTTAACCGGCATTAATGTGACTATATAGTAGGATGGATCAACTGGTTATATAAAATATACCATAGGTCGGGAACTATTTGTGATTATTGACATCTTTTTCGCTGAGGCTTGACGAGGCACCAACAGCTAATGTTATTTGCAAATTTAACAGGGAAGGAAGACCCAAAGCTTTAACACCTGGGTAGAACTACCTGGCTTAACTGCTTCCTCATATGTGAAATTAGTCTGGTTGTTGGAGGAATCCTAACACACAGCTGTGGGGGACTAGTGATTACTAGTCAGAGACCATAACAATTTGACCACAGTGGCCCCTGTGATTATTTTAAGAATCCACTAAATAATGGTGGAAAAAGTATTAGATCATATAAGAAATCTCAGATAATAGTTTCTAACTAATATAAACAGCAATGTTTCTTTAACTTTCAAAACAGGTTTGGTCAATTTAAGTTTTAATCCTATACTAGGGTCTTTTTCTGAAAATTGGGAGGGGGCCTTCATTTTGGGAAATCCAAGCGTGATTTTCAGCCAAATTGGGAAAAGGTAGGCTGACTTCCAAGATACATCAATAGACAACAACTAAACCAGCACATCTCCAAATTGGGAAAAAGAGGCTTTTTGCAATTGGGAAGTCACCGAATGTCTGCCTCCATTATAGAGAGAAAAAAGGCCCTGTACACATAAAATGAGGAAACTATGATAATTTTATGCTAGCCATTCACAATTAGATTGAAAAATAATATCTCTATTAATGGTAAACTTTTTTTAACATTTGATGACTGGTGGGTAAACGATCTATCAGAGCTAACAGACATATTTGGCAAACAGCAAACTGAAGGATACATAGTTTGGTTTATTAAACTACCCACTGAAAAAACAATAAAGTCAGAAATACCTGGGACTGTTTTATAATCATACATCAGCAAACAATTGAAATATATACAGAGTGACATTTGCCATACATTCTGTACAGAACATCCATCCTCTAACTAACAATACATCCAGTCTTTTTTTGAGAACAAATGGAGCCTAATCATGAACCTTTTATTCAATGTGTTATTCAAATTGAAAAACATTCTGTGAAGTTAAAATTCCACACGCGAAGGAGGGGATACTAAGGACTTCCAAATCTTTTGTGTTAATACATAACTCACAAACAAAATGATTCTAGTTTATTCAATTTTACATTTTGTACTTAGTAATACAGTGATGCTATTCCCAAGACAATAATGCAACATAACACTGGTTAAAAAATCTGGTTAAAAAAAGATACATACTTACATATTCATAAAACATTCATTCTTGCATATTTTTTACCTATAAATCACTTGGTGATGAATTTCTTTATTAAGCAAGATGGTATTGACTACAGTACTCAGCTTCTTGTATGGAAACAATAGACTTCAGTTTGTCTTACTTAAAGGTAGGTTAAAGTTTAGTGAGGACTTCTCACTGTATTCTACAAGAAACAAGCAGTGAGTTCTTTTTGATTTTTCAAAACTACCTGTGGCTTTCTGAAGAGGAAAACATAGCACAATAAATCAGAAAAAGGGGAAAATTTGAAAAACTATCACTTATTCATATAGCATTTTTAGGGGAAAATATGACTTTTTGGGCTCGGGGAAACAGCCGATATTCGGCTGTAAAATATATGAAAAAAATCACTGACAAGATATGTAAATCTGAAATGAAGTTTGATCATGATTTAAATGAGACACAAAAATTTCCTATTTTACAGTAATCAATCATTCAGTAAGCAGACTGACAAATATTGCTCTGTTTCATGTAATATTACATAATTATTACCCTAAACTGAACCAGAGAAGGATGGCTGATCTACTGGTTATATATTTTATAGTATAAGTATGTCCACTGAATATATTTCATAGTATAAGAATGTAAAACTAATTCCCATTAAAGCAGCTAAGTCACAGATTTGGCATAGAAAGATGAGATAAAAAATCCTGGCAGAACATTATGAAGCTACTACAGTAGAACCCCTCTAAACCGGTTGACTCCAGGACAAGGTCATTTGGCTGGTTCAGAGGGGATTTTTTAAACATATAGTGATGAAGTCGGGACCAGAACATTTGGCCTATTTAGAGGGAAACCAGTTTATTGGGGAACCAGTTTGGAGGGTTTTCACTGAACATCATTATTTCTGTTCCCCATAACTTGTCCTGGTAAAGATCACATCCCAATTGCTGCCAAAATTCTCAATTTGGATCATTCTGCTTTCAGAATTTTTCTCAAAATGTCTGTTTTCACAACTCAGACAATAGCCAGGCCTTCGAATTAAATTGAAAAAAATGCTGTAGCTACGTGGGCAAGCAAATATTATCTTAATGATAAATGTCAATATTCCAGTGACAATACGTGTGCAAGACCACACTTGAAAGATTTTACATAACATACACATTCTGATAAGCTGTGAGATATTAAAAAAAATGAGATAAAGTTTCATAGAAATCAGGTTTGATAGAAAATATTGCAAAAAGAGGAAACAAATACTTGAACTAAGTTTGCTCGACGCTTCAAATACATGGGTAACAAGAATTCAACACACATGCATAGACAGGCACATCATCCTAATGCTTGAAGACAAATCTTATAATGTGCTTGCTTTAATTATTGTATCCCTATGTTATCATAAACCAACCCTGCATAAAAATCTCTTATTTCTTTAAGAAATATGTTTTGCACTGAAGAATTTACTGAAAGAAAATTAGGTCAAAAGTGTCGATTTCATCAAACGGTCATGTTCAGTTATGTTAAAATATTTCTTATTCATAGCATAAGGTAATATTATGAATCTCAAGTTGTAAGATAAAGCAGCTTTGTCAATCATTTAATGCAGAGTGCAAGGTACATTTCTGAAACAATCCAAAATTGTAAAATTCTATTATTGTACAATATACTCAATGTGAGATATAGCAATTTTGTACTAAAGTCTGAGGCAATTTTTCTTGTTCCAGACATCGAAGCAGGTGGTTAAAGTCACAGACAGTTAATGCATAGCTGTAATATGTTACATCGACTGATGTCCCACAGTGTACAGTTTATGATAATGTTAACATTCTCAGAGATATTTTTTCATTCAGACTGGTCGGGAAATGCTTGAAAATGTTCTCCTGATAAATTGACAAAAAAACAGACAAATCTGATTTCTACATGACATAAACTTTTTGGCCACATTCATACATTTGCCCTGGACATTGTTTCTACAAATATGAAGTATTGATCATAATTCTATTTTTCAGTTAAATCACAAATATTCAAAATTTCCTAAATATTTCACTATTCATTAATACCTTTTAATTTATGCATGAAATGACTCTAGTCATATTTCTAAAATATACGAGATATAAATATATATTTAACTGCGCAAATAAACTTGCATTCATTTCAAATAAAATAAAAAAAACTCCATCCATTTATCACTTGTTGACAAAAAGATAAAATCAATAATACCTACACAAGTACATGCTTTGCTATGTGTATTAAAGTTCAATTAATATGAACAGGAGTAAAGTGTAAAAATAAAAACTTGAGTTTAGGCAGATAACAAATTTGATAAATTGAGGCACATTTTACTCCCTTAATTGGACCTCTGAAGGTATAAGTCTTATACGAAGATAGTCATCTTTATATGAAGAAAATCTACATCAACATTGTAAACAGGAGAATTAATGGTGCGTTAAACATGAATGCTGCATATAAAGTGTTTCGTTTTTAATTTACTTAGGTGAAAAGTATAAATGTAAATAAACCAATTAAAATGTAATAACATACTTCGAAAAAAACGTAAATATAAAAGGCCAAATTTCATAGTTTAAATTAATGTTTTTTATATTGTTGTTTTTTTCTGGTAAAATGCAAATAAAGTAACGATATGCTGAATAACAATAAAAAGATGATATGAATGTTGGAAAATATCAATGATAAATCAAAAAATATATAAATAAATAAAAAACACTTAACTTGAATAACATAGGTATATAGTGCAGGTATATACTACTACATTTACAACATTACATGTTTTTTATGTTAACACCACTGCATGTATACATGTAGTGTCTGTCCTGGCTTTTTGACCTACACAGTACTTGTCTATTATTCAAGATTAATTACAACAAAGAAATTAAGCAATTAGTGGACGCACCTGTATTCTTAATTGAATGTATTTTGGCGTATTTAAGTTGAGTTATGTATAGACATAGCTCATGCTCAACAAAATAAAACGAGGCACATATAAAGGGCCCACGGATTTAACTTTCGACAAGTTTGGATATTTACGTAATTTTTTGCGACAGTGGACAATCACGCGTCCTTATGCTGTAAAACGCAAAATATATCAGACGATATCAAATAAATACTTGAGCGAACTAGTCAACAGCCTAATTATTCTTACCTTTCGTAGTTTCTATTTCACTCTGACCATTCAACAGGTGACATAAAAATACACTCGCGAAAATGAACTTCCAAAACAAGTTAATCATATTCGCAGACGAACTTTCCAATCACTTTACTCCAAATTCATTTCATAACTTTACACACTTTAATTAATATGATTCCGCACTGGATTTGGTAATATCCTGCAATATATGAATAACACACAAATTGCAATGAAAATTAACCCTTCACATGAAACAAGTTATGTCGGCTGATAACTGTGACAAAATTTTTAGTGTAGTCCTATGTAGCTTAAACCCACGTGATAGCTTACATGACAGTTGCTATAAATAGATTTACACCTATCATAGCGCGCGCAGGTGACCAGCGGATTTTAATGCGATTAAATCATTTCTATCTATGAGAATTTATCAAAATTGGAATTTTGAAGTGTTGCGATTCAGCCATGAGCGTGCACGCGTACCATAATATACACACAGCGAACATTCAACCTCTGTTAGCGCATTCAATAAAAGTTCGGGAAAAAATCCGACAAACGCAACTATTTTATCACGGAACCAAAACGCTAGACATCTCTTGACGAACAACGAAACGAGTATATTTCAGAAATCCGAAATATTGTCTTTAATCCAATACACGAAATTTTCACCAAGTATTCTTTCTGCAGAATGAGAGCGACTCGATTGATGAACAGCACGCTAGACCAGTGTTAGCGATTTGTTCAATTCGCCATTCAGAAAATTGTAAATTCAGTCGCAGTTGTTCCACGACTTGTAGACGCGGAATTAAAGTGTCCTGTTAGATGTCATCCGCGATTTTTTTGAAATCCTAAAATTTTCCATTGAGTGAGAGAGAAAACGGCTCTCGCACTTCCGAAACTATCAACGGATTATGTAATTTCTTGTAGCTTCGACTTAAATGAAATATCGTAATTAGATTTCTCGACGTTTTTCGGATTAAATTTTACAGAACTGCGCTCTGTCAGTATTACATCGCATGCAAAATGTGAAATTAAATTATGATTTTTTTCTCTACCCGGTTAAAAGTTTTATCTTAAATAAATACAGAAGAAGAAAAAACTCACAGGAAATCTAATATTTACGGTCTTTTCAAGTACTAATGTTCTATGGTTGAAATAACGACGCCAAATGAATCCTGACCCATTAACGCTATATATTCATTACCTTATCTTAGAAACGAACAATTTCTGAAAATGGTACAGAGCTATCGAATAGCATAACAATATATTGTTGACCAATTAAAAAACAACTAAATGATCATTGTCATGACTCAGCGTAATTTGTCAAAAAACATTTTCTGAAGTCATTTTTTAGTTTCACAAAACTGGACGTAAAAGTCTTAATACTTGTACATAGACAATTATTACAAATGAATAGGCCACGTCTAAGACACACTTGAACAAGGGGTCACTCGTGATTAACTAATACAGTAAAACCCGTCTAATCCGGACAATTCATATCATCAATACAATTATCCGGGCAAATTTACTGGAACCCATTTTTTATTAAACTACTTTGTAAAATAGCTTTTTAGACGTTTTTCCCCAAAAATAAAAACCTTTCTAATCCTAAAACCATTTTAATCTGGACTTTTCTCCAAGTCCGGGCAAGTTTGTACACGTTAGGTTTCACTGTTTTGATAATCGTACACATGTACTCGTAAGTAATTATCTATATTGTCTGATACTGAACATCGCAATCGTTCATTGTTATTGATACTTTTTAACAATACAAGCACGTGACAACCTTCAAAAGTAAAGGAAGAAAACGCATATCTTCCTTCTAGTTTCCACAACTTTTTGGTCTTTTTAACATCGGTTATGTTATTTGCGTACAATTAAGGGCGTTTGAACCTTCCTATAATTTCCGGGAACATACTGATTGTAAAGAATAATCATGTTATTGCTTACACATGAAAGTTCAACTTGTATGAAGTCCTATGTTTGAGACTAGTCTCGGTGGCGTATCCGTGTAATTGGTCAATCAAATTTCAAGACTGAGCCCAGCAAAAGTCAACGGGGAGGGTGGAACTCGAGGGGAAATATTAGATTATGATATCGTTATCAATGAAAAAGTGTAAACGAATGCTTGTAATACTATACAAGAACTGTACGACCCTGTCTTTCATATACATGTCAGACGTATCAACTATGTTCAGCTGGATTTCAGGAATTAAATAATTACCACAGCTATACATCGTTTTGGTAGGCCTATTTTGCCAGAAAAATGTGACGTCCTGTTGTCAGTAGGGGCTTATATAATTCAGAATCCACACTGCTGTTGAATATTTTGTAGTCTGCAAACTTTTACTATTCTTAAAGCTAGGCAAACCAAAGTCATGATTTGGAACTGGTGTATCTATTTAACAAATGCGTATCCAAAATTTAATTAACTTTACCATGATCAACTCAATGTTTTCATGCTGGCATGTGGTGTCTTGGCCGTGGATGATAAAATGATTTCTTTTTTTGTCCATGTAATGAGATTTTATGTATATGATCCGCCTTCACTACAACGAAAAACTTTGTGAAACAGCTTTGCAGAAAAAACTGACAGTTGACTGATATATAAAAATGTGACCCTACACATTGTTTTAATTTACTTGAGTGTTAGCATCAACTGCTAAGCTAAGACAGGCAGCCAACATCTAAATTAGATAAAATGTGGGGCCATTAAAGGCATGATAATCCTATTTTTATACAAAATAACAATGAAAACCAATTTTCAACCATGATCTCGATATTTGCGCGCATAAGTATTAGGTTTTATTGTACTAAGGGAAATAACTGCGAAATCAAAATATGGCCATTCGAGTTATGTTTCTTTGTATGAATAGAATATATTCTCCACTCGAGAGTATACTTACAAAAATGTTTTAATTGGAAACGTGCTAATTTTCTAAAGCATATGCGTTGTATTCTAAATGTTCGACTTTATTTAATATATGGAAACAGAAGTACATCTGGCTTTTGTGTAGTTTTAAATATATAGCTACTCGATTAATCAGACAAATTTGTACGTAACGAGCGCAGGCTGCATCATTTCCTCGTTTACCGAAATAATTTACATTTATGGAATAATAACATATTTTACGCTATTTAAGGGCGACAATGTACTTATCAGAGAAATCTTTTCAAGGTGGTGGATTATTCAATCCTAGAAAACTCGAGGAGGTATGTATCTATTCATGATTTTGTCGGAAAATGTTTGTTTTCGGGGTTGATGAATCATTGCCATGGCGCTAGAAACAAGTTATACTGGTATTTTTTCATGAACTAAACGATGCAATTATTTCACCATACACTATAATTGAGACTGGATGGAAACTATCTACTTCAATCAAAATCCACACCTTATTTGTCAGAGATCATTTGTAGGGAAAAAATGAGATTTTATACAAATTTTTCAATTTAGTGTGAACATATACAAATGTCTCCCATATATCCTCAACAACCAAATATAGTCCTATGATCTAGAATAAAAAAAGGCTTTAACGAGTTGCTTGATAAAGTCTGTCAGTGATTACCCTATTCCGGCACCTTCATTGGGAAAGATGCTTCAGGACATACCCATTGTGGGGCAGAGTCATAGATGTAGGGATGTAGAAATGTTTCCATGTACCCAGTTATCTACAAAAAGTAGAAGGGGGATCTGGGAATTCAATTCAGTATTGTATCCATTGTTTTTGGAAAAGTAGTGGGCGGGAATACTCAAATAGTTGTCAATTTTTCTGGCTTCGGGCTCATGCTGCAGAAAGAAGCTCCAGCTGGCTGTGGCTGAAGAGAAATTACAGTAGCTGGAAGCCATGTACAAATCGGTAGTGTCTGATCACCACTGCCGCCCATCATTCCAAGCTTATTCTGGGTTTAAAAGGGCTGAACAAGCAGTGTCAAGTGATACCCAGCTGATGACAGTGGAATGCAGTAAGCTGTATTAAACAAACTCACATTTTTTGTATCATTGTTTATTCATCATTTCAGGATCATGAAGACTTTAGTGACCGTTTAAGGAAGACTTTATATTATGGTAAACTACCTGGTACAGATAGACCTTCTCTTCCTGTTACTGGTAGGTAGTATTTTTTTCTTAATCTTGCATGTAAAACATTCATTTCTGTAGTTTTTTCCTTTACACTCAGTCCTAAGTTAAATAAAACTGTAATGTTCAAGCCAGTGTCATAATATATGTATGTGGTTGCAGCATAAGACTTAGAGTCAGATTTCTGGGTCTTTTTTCCTTCTATAACAGATTCCAATATTTAGTGACTTCCCAATTGCGAATGGTCTCTTCCCATTTTAGTGATAGCATTTCTCCAAAATACAATGCTGAATTTCCCAATATGTTGAAATATAATTCTCCCTATATCTTTAGTCTGTCTACCTTTTCCCTAATTTGGCCATTACATTTGAATTTCCCAAAATGACAGGCTAAGGCCCCTTTCCAATTTTTGGAAAAAGGCCCTGGACTTTGTGAATTTAAAAGTCTTGCTAATGTAAATTTATTTAAGTTGTTAATGAAAAGGATTTTTGTATCATCATTGTTTACTCATATATTTGTCTAGCTTTGTCACATAATACACCGAATGTGAATCACTGGTGTACTTCAGAGAGTATCACAATGTTTAATCCTTTGGTTGCTCTTTTCAGTATAAGATAGTGTATTTGCCTCTGCTGTATAAGTACTATATAGCAAATACTATTCATTTTCTTTTCATATTCACTGTGAAAATTTAATTTTTATTTTTTTACATGTTCCAGTGGATTGAATTTCCTTAGTCTGCTGATGTGGCAGACTTAAATCTCTAGGCCTACAATTGTCTTGAAATATATTGAAGTTTCTTGATTGTATTTCTGTTTTAGATTTAATGGTAGACTTTTACAATGAAGCTGCTCCACGTGAACTTGGCAAGCTGGATAATTTTCTGGCTGCATCCACTGCGAGGTCTGCATGTGTATCTCCATCAGCAACTGTTGTAGGGATGATGTATGTGAACAGACTCAAGTCTCGTCGACCGGATTATCTGACTCAAGTATCCTCCTCTGAACTCTTCTTAATTTCCATGGTAATTGTTAATGTTTATATCCCATGTAATTTAAATACCCTTTTATATTTAATGTAAGCCAGGGCTCAACAATTTTTTTAGGCTTCTCGTGCTGCAGGACAACCAGCTAAAAATTTAACTAGTTTTACATCAATTTCAACTCATCCTGAGTCAGTTTCTACTCATAATTTTGGGCGGATGAGTGGATTTGTTGAGCCCTGATGTAATCCTAGTATTTATGAAGAATTGTGACTGAAATCAAGCAAAGAAATGCAAAGAAAATAAGTCACTTAACATCTAGTATGAATATTGTCTGTCCTAATTGAAAACTTTGAACTTCAGCTCCCAATTGTATAAACATTGGTTAACTTTAACCACAGGGTTAAATCAGAGTTTTGGTTAAATATTTGGTTAGCTGCTGAAGAAAATTTTGTTTAAGTTTAACTAAATGTTGTTTTTGTAAAAGCTCAAATAAATCTAACCCAAGTCTAAGATGCCGGTTAAATCTTAACATAAACGGTTACCAGTGCCAAAATGGCAGCCCTTTTTAAATGTTTAAATAATTTTTTTAATGGTTAGTAAACCAAAATGGTTAAATTTAACCTTGGGTTAAATTAACCATTTGGTTAAGTTAACCAACGTTTATACAACTGGGTGCTGATGGTTTGGAACACATTCTTATACTTAAACTGTTAATTGATGGAAACAAACTGTGGAGGATGTGTTATTTTAATGTAGTACACATTGTTGTTTCAGATGATGGCCTCAAAGTTCTTGTATGATGAGGGAATTGATGATGAAGTATTTAATGATGAATGGGCAAACTCTGGTGATGTTGAAACTGAAGATGTGAATCAACTTGAAAAGGATTTCCTTGCAGCTATTGTAAGTGTGAAAGCTACACCATTAGCCTATTTAAGTTTGAATATTCTTTGTTTCCGTGATCGTATGACCATCAATTTTAGTAATTGTGTCAAAAATTTCGAAATCTTGTAGTAATCATTAGCTTCTCACTGCTGTGACTTTGAATCTAACCCAGGACCAGTTAAATTTCACATGCCTGGGGTCTCTTTCCACCGTAAAAGCTGGAAAAGTCCCAAATGATCGTGGCTGTTTGTGTGACTTTCAACACTAGAGAAAAATCTGAAATCTTGGTCCACTGATGTTACAATTGGGACAGTTCTATTCATAAAAGTTGTTGAAATGAGACAAATAATGTGCACACATATGCAAGTATTAAAAGAAGTACAGTGCTCCTTCCCGTAATGTCTCATCCAATGTCTGATTCCCTCCAAGAAAAAGACAGTAAAAGGCACACATACTCTTAATAAAAAAACGCCTGTTGCGAATGTATCAATTCCCTCCAAACAACAACTCCCTCCAAAGAACAACACATTTTTGCTACTCTGACTAGTGTTGCTCTTTTGAGGGAACACTGTATATTGAATTAATTATTTCATAATTCCTTCGTTTTTTTTTTTACAGGACTGGCATTTGTTTGTAAGAAATGATGATTTTTCGACCATGCTTCAGAAAATAGAGAAAAGGTAATTTAGAATTATGCTTGAATTTTTCAAGCAATTTTTTAATTGTCTTTAATACATTTAGAATTTTCCTGCACTTAGTTACAGTCAATTAAACTACAGTTTGACTTATTTCCTATTGCAGGCACTGAAATTTTGGCAAATAGAGATATTGTCCACATTTACATGAGAATCATAAGATGGCACAGTTATACCTCTACAAACAAAGTTTTTGGGGTATAATGGAATCATCTGGTTCTTGGTTGGTTGGTGGTCTATCCCCACTTTGTGGGCATATTTACTCACAATTAAATGATAGGTCAAGTTTTGACTGATTGATTATTTATGATCCGTCTTATTGTTTGTTTTATGTATTATGTATCTCATTGTTTGTTTTATTTATGATGTATCTCATTGTTTGTTTTATTTATGATGTATCTTATTGTTTGTTTTATTTATTATGTATCTTATTGTTTGTTTTATTTATGATGTATCTCATTGTTTGTTTTATTTATGATGTATCTCATTGTTTGTTTTATTTATGATGTATCTCATTGTTTGTTTTATTTATGTATCTCATTGTTTGTTTTATTTATGATGTATCTCATTGTTTGTTTTATTTATGATGTATCTTATTGTTTGTTTTATCTATGATCTATCTTATTGTTTGTTTTATTTATTATGTATCTTATTGTTTGTTTTATTTATGATGTATCTCATTGTTTGTTTTATTTATTATGTATCTCATTATTTGTTTTATTTATGATGTGTCTCATTGTTTGTTTTAGGGTGGCATTCAAGCAAGGATTAGATAGGGGCTGGTTTACTTATACAGACTTGTCAATACTGACTGAAGATTTGAAGTTTAATTGGAATGATCTAACCATGGACCTTTCGACTGTAAGTTTATGTCTTGTGTTATTATGCTGTCATACCTAGTTTATGTGATCAACCTTTGCTGTACGTTTAGTCCCTTGGTAAAAGTGCTATACCCTTGATTTACTCTTGTGGGTTGAGCACTGGCTATTTGATATTAGCAGTAGTCTGTTAATTAGGTTTTTCATTGTTTTAATATTAACTGAATTTAAAGTAAATAAATGCACTGTGCTCATTGCAGTCAGAGAGGAGTATGCATGTTTATGACTGTTTAGATATATTAAGTTGATTGATTATATTAAGTTTACTATTCATGAATACATTCACGTCAACTGTACTATATCACATCCGAAAATAGTGTTACTCTCATGTGGTAAAACGTCATAGTTACACAAGGTGAAAGTTACTTTGTTATGCCAAGTACGTGTGTATCAAATAAAAGAGGAAGCATACAGTAGTATACATACTATATTAATGAGATAATTGCATATCACAAAAGACAATCATCTCAAAAATGGTTGGCAAATACAGATGATATTAATTAGTGAAGTTGATGGGACTGAAAACCTTGTTGAAATAAATGCTTGTGACATTGATGCTCATAATAACAAAGTTTTACTGTTTACTAATTATTGTTTATTCTTTTTTCCAACAACATTTTTTTGGCTTGAAGATTGAGGTTTTGTTTCAAGTTTCATACAAATATCTGTCTGATATTGATTTACAAAACAAATTTTATTGTATTTGTGTCTTGCTTCAGGTATTTTCAGCTGCATCATTAGCATACTTGGCTGGACTACTGACCATGGTTGGATCAACAATGCTTGGATCGATGACCTCTGTGACCTTGATGAATGCGGGCTCTGCTGTTATTCCTTTGGTCTACAGAATCACTCCAGCTCTATCTGTTCATGTCATGGAATCAATGTCTATGGAAGGTCATACAAGGTCACAGCGTGTTGATGTCATTGGAAAAGATGCTAATGATGAATTAGACCCTCTGGAACTGTTGCCTGAAAGCAATGAATCTTTGACAGAGGAATACAACCAAGATGAGGCTAGTGACCTTGACCGTCAGTCTACTGTCAAGGTCACTCACAAGGAACAAGGAGGATTGTTGAATGGGTTCCTACCCCCTTTTCTTGCGTTAGTGACATTAAAAGATACATTGTTTAATTTTGCTTATGGTGCTGCTCTTTCAACTGAATCTAATAACCTTCCTGAAACTAACAACATTGACCTTGATGAATTCGACTTGACCTTCGACCCAAATGAACTAGGTGAGTTCTGCTCTGATGGACCTTGTCTTGTTGATAGTTGGAAGAATTGTAGGAATATAACAGTTAGTTCTGATTGGACTATACAAAACCGTTACCTTGACAACCAAATGCAGAACTGGATACCAGGTTGCTCCAAATGTGCTTCTTGTAATGACATTAATAATCACCATAGAAACAGATATGCTTCTTCTTATAATGATGAAATAATTCAATGTTGTTGTAGTCCAGATAACCATGGCAACAGCTGGCTGAAGAGTTCACTACAATTAGGAATGTTTGATTTCAACTTAAGATTTGACACACGATCAGTCTATCCTGTCTTTGTTACTACTTGATGAACAGGGTATGGTATGTGTTGTTTCAAGATCAGTAACTGGTACTTTAAATAAACCATGTTTTTACAGCAAACCTTTTCAATTCATGAAGCTAAAATTCCCCCTTCACTTTTAAATAAAAACTTTGTGTGAAACACAAAGTTACTAATGAATTTTTGTTAAATTTACTGGAAATAAGTGAAAAGAATATTGTGTTGAATGAATTAAAATTTACCCTGAACTAAAAAACTTGAAAAAGTATTCACATTTATAGATAGATTAGGTGAGAATGATAGAAAATATTGATTTGAAACATATATCACGTTCCTTTGTGTTTGTTTAACTTGAAATTGTCCCTGGACTGCGATTAAAGGCTTTGATCACTTTCTTTTAAATCCATTTAATACAGCGTGCAAAAAAAAAATTCAATTTCTTAGCAATGATTAATTTGGTGATCATTAACTATGGCTTTCTATATTCAAGAGTTAAATTATAATTCCTTCAACCAAAACAAGTTGTTAAAACACGTGGAACTCTTACTTTGATGTATTCAATTTAAAAAAAAATATAAAATGGTATTTATTGTATATGTTGCTTTGTAGAATGCTTATGTGCTCTGCATAGTTATTTTTACGTAGTGTAATATATATTAAATACATGTACACCAAAATACATCCCTTGTATCCAAAAATTATCCTGTTATATGCTGTAACATGTAGATTTGTTTCTTTGAAGTTAAAACTTGATCTATATATGTCTTATGTATGAAAGTATACAAAAACTTACTGTTAAAACTTACATTTGTTTACAAACATCAGAATATATTTTATCTATTGATGTGGAATTTATGATATTTAATCTTGATGTATAATTAAAGACAGACAATGTTTACCTTGTCAAAGAATGTAACAGAATTTGAAAATGTTTCTAATACAGTCGAACCTGTGTTTGCAGCCATTTCCAAATAAAGGCTGTGAATGTTGGCCTTTGTTTGAAAACTCGTTTATTATTTAGAACAAATTGACCTCCAAATTAAGGTCATCTGTCTTTAAAGGGCACATTTTGTCTTTCCCTAGGGTGGCCTTTGTTCACAGGTTTGACTGTAGTTTATAAACCAGATAATAATGCAGCTCTTTAGTACAACCCAGAAAGTCTTAGTCTTATAGATGTATGGTGCTAGAATGTCTTGAAATATGTATTTTTTTTATTCTTGTTAATGTACTGGCTTAATTCTGTTGGTTGATTTGCATCTAGACTATAGATGATATTTACCCATTTTGTGCACTAGTGTATATTCCCCCCATCTACAAAAAAAGGAAAAAAAAACAAAATTTGGAAGCTGCTTTTTTGTATCAGGTTTCTTGTGTACTTCCATTAATTCTATTTAAGTTAAATTTGTCCTTTTTCATGTCATGAAGCATAAAAAATACCATTAATTCTATTTAAGTTAAATTTGTCCTTTTTCATGTCATTAAGCATAAAAAATACCATTAATTCTATTTAAGTTAAATTTGTCCTTTTTCATGTCATGAAGCATAAAAAATACCATTAATTCTATTTAAGTTAAATTTGTCCTTTTTCATGTCATGAAGCATAAAAAATACCATTAATTCTATTTAAGTTAAATTTGTCCTTTTTCATGTCATTAAGCATAAAAAATACCATTAATTCTATTTAAGTTAAATTTGTCCTTTTTCATGTCATTAAGCATAAAAAATACCATTAATTCTATTTAAGTTAAATTTGTCCTTTTTCATGTCATTAAGCATAAAAAATACCATTAATTCTATTTAAGTTAAATTTGTCCTTTTTCATGTCATTAAGCATAAAAAATACCATTAATTCTATTTAAGTTAAATTTGTCCTTTTTCATGTCATTAAGCATAAAAAATACCATTAATTCCATTAATATTGTCAAAAATTAAGGATGGGTTCATCAGCAAAGCTTGTTTTCAATTATTTTTTTTAAGTTCAGAGATATAGTTCATTTGAAAATGGAAATATCGACCAAGAAAAAATTGGCCAAGACAGAAAAAGTAGGGTCGGTTGAGTTGACGGAAACTGGGTTTTTTATTTTATACCTTATTACACATGGAATTGCATGATATCCTGTTAGAATTTAGATCAAATTTTCTGTTGTATACTAGTAATAATAAAAAAGAATTTTGAATACAAATTGAAATTATTAATGAATTAACTAAAAAACAGTAATATTGTGTATTTTTATAAAACTCTGGTGACTTTATTGAACAGAATCTGGTCATCATTTCCTTTTATTTAAAATTGGTAACTATTTGAACAAAGTAGAATTATGAATTTATAGTTATTTTGGCATTAAACTTATTAATAAAGAACTGAAACATTTATATTTTTATAGTTTTTTTTGCAGGAATTGCATTTACGTAACTTTACTGTTTTTGAACTCAAAAAATAAACTCTACAAATAAACTTTAGCAATTACTCTGTGTTTGTTTTACTGTAATTTCCTGTTTCTTGTTTCATTTAAATAATTTCATTCAGTGTTATTTACATGACTAGATAATGTAAACCCATCATTGTTTGCATTTTAACTGTCACACTCATTGTACAGTGTCTGTAAGGACCTGGCTCTGAGGTTGTCACTTTTTTGTAAATATTTACACATCGTGCCATTGTGGAATATATGAAATTATTCTATTTAAACATCATTACCTAACATGTAATTGTTGCTTAACGTATATGATGAGTAAATGCTATAAAAATGACTGAAGTTTTAATGTGAGAAGGTTACACATAAGCGTATTAAGTAGAACAACATTACACCATTACTGGTTAAAATTAAACGCCAACTTAATGTTTTATTGTTTTTTATGAAAAGATATTGATGAGTGTAGTCTCTATGACTATTGAATGGTTTCTGAATTTTATGTTTATTAACCTAAAATGGCATTATTTAGACACGTAAACCTGACAGCCCAACCTGTTCACCTAATCGTCGCAATCATTGTATCATGCCTTAGAACATTATATATGATTGTATCAGAAGCTGTCTACATTTTTTTTTCAGGCAATTTTGAAGAATGTCGAACTGATGTACAAAATCAAATTATTTTATGATGTAGCATATGTTTTGGTTCGGTTGTTCTTTCAAATATTTAGTTATTTAATTCGTGAATTAACTTTAATACTCAGTTCTTCCTCTGATATTTTGTAGAATAAACTAAATCAGGGCTGTGGTCCAGTCGTTAGTGCACTGGACTTGTAACCTGGAGATTTGGATTTAAATCCTGGTCACAGCAGGTCATACCCTTCTATGAAAATTTGACAAAAAAGTTGATTTTCCTCCATATGTGGAGAAGTTGCCAGCTCCTTGTGGAAGGGTAAATTAGTACTGGTCAGTATACAGTCTGGGAAAACTGGTTAGGTGAACTGGTCGCCATATAAAACAAAATGAACTAAAACTTGTAGTTTTTTGTTCCCTGTCTATTGTAGAATTTTACATCAAAAGCCATAGAAACTACAGTGAAATCGTAGGAGTAAACAGGTGTGGCACAGCATTGTAAAAAAAATGAACACAATACAAGGTTTTGATATAAACAAATGTTTATTATCCAGTTAGATACATAAGATATCAATCAATCAATACACAGTTCTTTATAAAAAAAGATGAAAAAAAAAGAAAACTTCAAAACATTAACAAGTCATTAAAATACAAGGCAGCTAAGGTAAGTTAAAATTATACATATATCTCAGTATCATCACTGACTTAAACAGGTGATGCATGAAATATATGCCTTTCAAACGTGAATTTTATATAATTAAAAAACATTTACTAAACCACAAAGAACATTGTCTTACAATAAATTTAAATCCATGTAAAGATTTGCATACATACAGGCAATCATATATACACTACCATTAATTGTGACTTCATTATAGTCAGAAATTAGTTCAAGTCAACAGTTAAGTTTTTTTTCAAATTCAATGGAAATCATTCAATATTCAAGTGGATTATTCCTTAAACTGTTAACAAAGATGCTAGTACCATCAGTTTGCTTATAAAAAACATATTATTGTCAATTAACACAAATGAAAACATATAGGGTCTACCTTCACCCAAAATATCACAGTATATTGTGTAAATAAAGTTATATAATACATAAATTTAACAATGTTTCGGAACATAAGACAAAAAAATAAAAATGTGAACAAGATAGGATAGCGAAGTTTTTTATTTATCTTGATGAGACCAGGGACTTGTTTAAATGTATAAAATGAGTCTTGTTCAACTTGTTGACTGTTTTTCTCTCTGGACTAAACACTAAAAATAATTAAGTTGCCAATAAAAGCCTGCATTTTTTATTTTTTCAGTAAAACATAGACAAAGATGAATTTGATTTTTGATCGACAAAGAACGTCACATATAGCTTGTTAGTAGATAAATAAATAAATAATTAAAAGTGTTCCATCAGACGCAAATATACAGACAACTTAATTAGCATGAGCACGAACACAAGATAAAACTGCTCGAGGTGTATATGTAAACATTAACATTGAATACAATAACAAGACAAATAAAAACACTCATAAACAACAAATAATGAAAATGAAAAAGTACTTTAAAGTCGAGTTATTAGCACATGTTGTAAGAATCACAGTATCATATATCTGTAAAAAAAAGTGACCAGGATATAGGTTTATACATTGTGCAATACATTTTACAATAACATTCAACTTTTCTTTTTGTTACTGAAATCTAAAGTTTAAAAATACAAGTATTTGAGTAATTTTTTAGGCAGCAATAGTTTCGGGTTGCTGAAAATGTAAAAAAAAATGAAGGCAGTATTGGCACAATGATGTGGACATATACATGTAAACAGAAAAGAGAAAACACACAATATGTAATAAACATACAACATACTAGCTGGAATCAGTTTACACATTAGTCCTAGATATTAGATCATATATTGTGAAAATAGATCTTAAACAATCATAAATTATGAAAAGAAACATTGATTGATATTCTGATAGTGACAGAATATAAAACATGGAATTAATGTGAGTCAACAATTTATTACAATACTGTTGTAACTACCTTCGTTATGGATGTTAATTGCTGCAACCATAGTACATAAAATCAATGAGCAGTGAAAAAGACTTTTCAAAACAAAAGTGATTTGAATACCAACTGATGTACACATCAACTCCATTAGAAAATACATTTAAGTAATACATGCAAAAACATAAATATGAAACTAACGATGAATAACATACAAATAGCATTTACATGAACAAAATAACTGATTAGGAAAAAAGACAAGTTATACCTTAGAAGTCTATGCAGATTCATTCCAAAAGGAATATTTGGTGTTTTTTTATCAATATGAAAGTCAAATGAAGTATCAGAACTTTATACTCTAGTATACATCTGAAGTCATGATATTTGTATAATAATTTCATATTTCATGAGACAAAACCACAAACACAGAAATTTGAATTAATATCATTGAGTTACGATACACACTAATTATCAGATTTTTTTTATTAAGCTTCTAACTTCATTCATGCACTACACTGAGTAAATTCACTATGCTTAGAATATCTAAGGAATCATAATTTACACTTTTCTAAACAAACAATACATTGATAAAATATCACATAATTACTAATAATGCTGATATAGTATTTATTTAGCTCTGAGATAAATTTTGAATCATAATACAGTATAACCCCTGAAAAATGGAAAAATCTGATAATCAGACAATTTTTCAAGTCTCATGTTTTTCTCTTCTATTATCACTAGTTCTCTGAAAACCGGAATTCTCAGAAAACTGGACTTTTGGATCAGTCTGGAATAGGTCCGGTTTTCAGGGGTTATACTGTATAATACTAGTTAATAACATTAAAAGAAAAAATACTGTTTATTGCATAGGAAGGAAAATACATTGAATAATTTTGATTTATAAAAATTAAAGCAATACTGTCTACTAAATGGTTTTTTTTTCAAGCAATAAAAACATATTAAAACATTGTATAAGGTTATGTGTATATTGTACATGAAATTTTGATTGAATAAAATAACAACAATAAAAATATAAGGGAATAATGCTGCAAATATTTAAATACTGTGAAGTTGGTGGGTATAAAAAATACAAATACATTAACGACATTTGTTTTCAATTGTATTGAAATACACTTCAACTCAATGCTGATAGAAGCGCAAAAATTATACGATAAAAAACATTAAATAACAATGCTAAAAATAGTATAATACTTCCACGTTTTGATTATAACTTACATATGTAATACTATAAATACAAGCTTTGATATTTTCACAATTCATAAATATTTATCCTGATTTGATATATTTTGGCCAAAATGCCTTCTTGACCAGATAAGTTAAATGCTTTCATACACAGAGTAGAATGTTTCATTTACACACTTTTCTCTATCCTAATATATACCCCAATAAGTCATACAGAATATACGAAATGAAATAAAAAAAATGGCAGAAAGGGAAAAAAAGAAGGAAACAATCAAATTTTGCATGATTTAACTCTCAGATATAACACAAAATCCTTCATTTACACCTTGTGTCTTTCTTGTTTTATTTGATTGAAATGAAATGTAAAGTCAGAGAAAAGTTCATGATTTTAACAATTTACACGGCTAAAGCATGCTGGCCGATTTTAACTTTTGTAGCCATTTCTTCATCTAGGATGCCTCGGAATGATTCGACACTAACGTAGCCTTTAGGATGCTTCTTAGCAGCCATATCGTAGAAATTTTCCAGAGTTTCGCCAGTCATCTTTACACCAACACTTGTGAAAATCTGTCGAATCTAAAAGTTAAGTACAAAATCAACCATTTAGTCAAACTTTAAAGTTGAGTGTATTTTCTCCTGTCAATTAATTCAGGAGGCAAAATTATTAAATGATTACAAAATGAGTAAGTTGAAAACAATATTGCATTTATCAGACCAAGTACAGTAATTGTTTTAGGAAGAGCAAACTAATTCACCTGACTTCATGTAAAGTCAAACCTGTAAACAAGGGCCACCAAAGGGACATAAAAAACCTGGCCCCTAAATACAGTGGACTCATACTCAAGGATTTATATCTATCATGTAAATATTTTGTACGAAAAAGTTGTCACTGATCACAGAAGGTCCCTTTTCACAGGTGACCGTAACCACAAGTTTGTCTGTATATAGAATACAAGACTTCAAAGTATAAACATCTGTGTATATTACCTCTTCTTTAGATCTTGGTAGAAGAAAATCTTTCTCAAACACTCCTTTCTGACTGAATATTGATGGGTTTACTAAGCCGTATGCATCAGACTCATCACCATAATTCTTCCTATCATCTACACGGCGGATTCTAGGGGCAGGTAAATCTGTTCTGATTGTAGGTACACCATATCTACGATAATCTGCAATGTAAGAAGAACCAATGAAATTACTGTAATAAGACAGGTTTAAACGTTAAGGTGTTCTTAAATGGTTGAATACTAGCTGCAATTAAATTCTGTGTAGACTTTTCACAAACTAATTTGTTAAAGTGGAACTTAACGTTGTGTACCATGTCATGTCTAACATATCTCAAAAATGTAGGGTTGATAGGTTGGCAGAATTTTTTTCAAGTGTATTTTAAGTTTATACGAAAAAGAAAATATCGTCAAGAAAAAAAATTGACACAGACGGAGCAGAAAATAATATGGTCAGTCGAGTTAGTAGGAACCAGGAACTTTTTATTTTATGCCCTATGTGAAAATAAGTCAAAACTTGTATGCTATACTGCACAGCTAAAATAGTGCAACACACAGATTTATGTTTACCTCGTGTTGAAATGCCACTAGGTCCAATCACAGCATTGATCATACTTGCACTTGTACGGTGGTCACCAATAGCATTATCTATTTGTTTCTGTAGACGACGTGGAGTACTCTCTGCACTCTGTGGGGTACGAGGAGCCAAATCAGCTTCCTTCAAGACAGGTTTCTCTGCTGGTTGTGAGGACGCTGCTCGATCTAAAATAGCACGTAAATCAATAATCAACCATTGATTATACAATATGTGCTCTGTTGTTCAGTGTGCAGATTTATTTAAATACAAAACAGATCTATTTTGCAACAGAAAGAGATCTAAAACTTTCAGTTTGGAGAAGTTTTGAAGTCTTTCAAAGCCAGCTCCAAACATCATTTATCACAATTTTGTTTAATAGAATAATAAATCGTCTTTTTGGGCAATCTATAAATAATTCAAATTCAAATCATTCTAGAGACTTTGGACATTTTTTGTGAAGGATTTTACTCTGTGTGTGAATGAAAACTTATAATCATTGATTCACAATTCTTAGAGTGTATTATTTACCTAGTCCACTCGGCATTTTATCCTTCCAGTTGAGGAAATTAGCAAATTCCAGATAGTTTATTTTACCATCCCTGTCCACGTCACAGTAATCCATGAGTTGATACAAGAGTTCAGGTTCCACTGGTAGATGGAACTGTATACATGCCTCTCGTAAATCATTGATGCCAATTTTACCTTTACCATCCTGTAGTATTGAAAAATAAAATAAGTACAGTGAAACCTGTGAACATGAAATAAGTACAGTAGAACCTGTGAATAAAGGCCACTAAAAGGAGAGAAGAAATATGGCCTTTATGTACAGTAGGGTTTTATTCAGAGGTTCAATTAGTTTATTACATCAATTTATATGAGCTAAAGAGTGGCCTATGTTCATAGGTGGCTTCTAATCACAGATGGAATAATTTTTAAATAAATAAATCCAGATTCTCATGAAATGGGAGAGAGTAGAACACATACAATGATTAATTGACTGATATGTTGCTATCTGCTTTAAATCTGTAACCTAAAATTTTGGATTTAAAAGGAGATTTTATACTTAAAATTCACACAACTGTTCAAGTTATAAATCACCTTATCATAATGTTTAAATGCTGAGGTCAGATCGTGGAAGTGATGGTAGTTTGCTTTTTTCAGATGTTGTCTGATCGCTGCAATGACACCACGCTGACGCTCACGTCCTCGGAGGTATTGGCCAGGTCCACGCATATGAAGTAGATCACCAGCACCATACTCATCTGGTTTAATGAGGATACCGAATGTGTGATCTGGTGGAACTCTCAATGTGTCCTTGATTCTGTGATGTATACATACAAATTTAATTCATTTTCGGTTTGATAAAGTAAGCATGTATACATTAAATCATGTAATTAACTTTAACACTTTAACCATCAAGCTTAGATTCTTTGAATATAAATGAACATAACTTGGGTACATTAGTTTTTGCAGACAGGTAATATCCACTTATCACAGGAATTTTCACAAGGCAACATATCAGAGTTAAAAATACAAATGTACACAGTCTATTATGAGCATTGACAGGTTTGCCTGTATGAATCTAAAATTGTACATAATGACATATTGATATTATTATGATCATAAATGTTTACATACGGATCGTGAACTTGTCCAAGTTGTTCCTGGGTACGCTCACGAAATTCATCTACTCTTTTAGATACAATTTTTGTGGCTCTTTCTTGTTCTGCCTCATGCAACCATTTCATTGTCTTCTTTACGTGTAAACCTGCAATATTAATGTATCATGAAGTACCTGTATAGTGTAAACATAACGTAAGTTTGTTGTAGTGTACTCTTGATATGAAATTTTTATCAATTTAGTCAAGAGGTAATCAAACAAATGATTTTCATACATTGGTTCGTTATTGATATTGTCCATATTAATAAGCATCAATGTAAATTTCTGTGATGATTCATAAGACAGAATTTATGAATAAAGTATTGAATTTCAAAAAAATGTCTATATACGACAAAAATTTAATCTTTTACACAGGTACTAGTATTTTAAAATGAATAAATCATTAAATGACAGTTGCAATTAAAATGAATAAATCATTTAGTTACATACATTTTGTAAAAAAAAAACATTTTTCTACATAAATAAGAAAGAAAATACTCAAATCAGACCCATAAAGTTTTAAATAATAGGTTGAAACAGGCTTTAAAAAATTGACAAGGTTAACCAATAGTCAACTTGTTGATTGACATTTTTTTATAACAAATGTTATCAAGAAACCTACCTGTATTGTCATGAGGAGTTGGAATTCCAAACTTGCTCTGTGTACTAAAATTAGGAGATGTATAACTTCTATGCAATTGTTCACCAACGTTGTAATCAAAATGTGATCTTCTATAAAGTTCATGTCCAACTTCATTTTCTTTTTCAACTTCTTCGTAGGTTTTGTTAGGATTAATGAGTCCACCAGCTCCAGTGTCTGAAAAACAAAGTGAATGAAATACTTTAAACTATGTTGATGTTTTTGATTTAACTAATATTTGTCAGCTGTTCACTGAAAATAATCTATTATCAGGCTATGAATGCATTTCAAAATTTCTAACATAAAGTAAATGATGCTTTGTTGTTTGCAAATAAAAATCATGAGCATTGCCAATTAATATAGTTTATAATTAGAATCAAAAGAACTATAAATTAAGAAATTTTATATTGAATATATAATGTATGTAGTATTAAATATATCAGGCTACTGGTATATTAATTCAAGAAAGGTGGTTTGATGGAAACACAAAGAGTTTGTTCACGACAGTTAGCCATACATGACTGATCAGATATTTCCATCTTTGTTTATTCTAAAATATCTGACTGTTGCATAACAATTCTCAACAGATATTTAATATTATGAATAAACTTCAGGCATTAAGATGTTGGTAAGAAAATAATAACTAAACAGCAGTTACCTAATTCTGTAGGCAAACCAAATGTGAACTGATATTTGTCAAGTCCTTTAGGTAACTTAGGGTCTTGGTTGTGAGATGTTCCAAGAGGGGCAGTCTGATGGGAGAAATAATGACTTTCTTTTCTATCCAACAATCTCTGTTGAAACAATGACTTTGGACGAGGATTAACTAGTTCACTGGCGAAGAATGATGGTTGAGTATTGATGCCATGGTTCATTTCTTTTGCCCAAATCATGTGAGGATCTTTAGACTTTCCATAGAACACCCTCATTTCCCCAGCATCTGGTCGTACAGTTGCTCGAAACCTGCGGATCACTTCTGGACTTGGGGGCTATAAGTTAAATTAACATACCCTAAACCAATTTGAATATGGAAATAAATTTCATCAATGTTCTTTCACATTTCAAAATAAATTGAGTGAAATATATGTAAAGCAGTCATTACACATAGTTTTCTAGTGAGTTGCATCCAATCATTTCTCAATGTGACCTAACTATATTCTAACAGATTTTTCTCATTTTTTTCTTGCCTGATATTTTTCACCTGTCTGATGATTTCAGCAAGAAGGTTATCATGAAAAAACAATAAAAAAATCTACAACAGATAGGCTATGATAAATCTGCACTTCAGTGAAATTTCTTGCCAACTATATGCTCATAATCTAACTCCTTACCCTTCCATCTGGAGGAGGCCTAATGCAGGTCTCAACTTTATCACTAGTTGCTGTCAGTTTACCAGCCTGCAAACAAATAAAACAATGACTGCATTTCAAGTACCAATGCAATTAAGCTATTATAAAATAACATTCATTAATTTAAATTCATAATTCCATATGAATTTAAATTTTAACAAAAAATAATTCCATTTTAATGCTGGCAGAACAATTACAGAGACATGGGTACGGTTAATGTAATTGTGTGTCTAAATTTACAAGCTCTGAATAAAAAGGTGAGAAGTCAATATATATATAGTCCACAAAAAAGCATAATGTCATTACTGGTTGTTCTCATCATTTGTATGATAATACATAGCTTTACTTATTCAGCTTTCCGGTTGGCCAATTTCATAAATGAATTTGGAAGAGCCATTCTCTCTGTGAGGATCAGGGCCAAATAAATAAATGTGTCCCCGTCACAAATAGTTGAATTAGTTGGACTAGATAATACAATAAATGATCTGATGATATGATGACCATAACATTGGCAAGGCAATGATCTGAAGTGTGAGGTGCACATACAGTCCACATGATGATCTATACATGGAAATGAATGCATGCAAATGAAGGACAGCTCACACTTTAGCATGTGTAGGTATATAACACTTCGGATAATAAAATTGTAGAACATATGCAATAATAGCAGAATACCATTAATTATAATCAGTATAACAGGCAATAATTAAGATAAAAGACGTACAGCTCTGATATCAGGGGTCCAATCCTTGTATTTCCCAGCATAAATGGCCTGTGTAGAAATATCGGGCAACTTCATCTCGGATGTCGCAGTTGCCATTGTGAATTTAAGTTTGAAAAGATACAAATGAAATAAACAAACTAGCTAAGACAGAAATATCCGATAGATGAAGCGTTATCCAAAGTGTATTCACTATCTACGTGTGAAAAACAAACGAAAAGAGCACTTTTGTGCTCATTTGAAATACACACGGCCAAGTGTGGAAATTATTGTTGACACTTCCCTAGAAACGACGGGTCACAAGTCAAAATCTATTTCCGGTTCCAGACTGGTTTCATTAGTAGTTTATAAAACCCGTAAATTCCGGACCTAAAAACCGTTTTAGAGTACAAGCTTTAAATGCGATTTTAAACTACGAAAGAAATAACGAAAGTAAAATATTTTAGAACATAAACTGACTTGATCTTTTTTATTGCTTTATGTCAGCGCTGATGATAAATATTTTATGTACATCTTTTCGAAATGTGTTGCTCCGAGCAATAATAATAATAATAATAATAATGACAAAGTTAAAATATTGACACTAACTTGGTCATTTTCTAGATAGTATTGGAAGCTTGGATTTTAAGTATAGTGGTAAATGAAGATTTAGGATAGTAAAAAGAAAGACATCAGCATATTAATACAGGTACACGTATCAGCCCAACTTGTATGTTATAACCAATGAGATATAAGTCAACAGATAGTACCTCATGGTAACTAACGCATGCTATTTAAAGCACTTTTTATAAAACATGTCAATTATATCAGTGATTTGAGTTTTGCCATCTACAAAGTAAGTAAACAGAGAGCCTGTCCACTTCTGGAATTTAGCGTCGTGTTTAAATCAAGATCTCTCCAATTGTTTTGAGTTAGTAGCTAGATGACACTCGCCTAGCCAAGGTCATCTGTCCAATTTATGGCTGTATACAATTAATACACAATTGGTACTTTAAAAGTTGTGATAGTGGTATACAGTGACAGAATACCAGAATGACATGTACATACGTCATTTTACTTGATGATATACAGTCAAACCTATGAACAAAGCCCACCCTTGGGAAAGACAAATGTGGGCTTTCTTGACAGGAGGCCTTTTTTGGGAGGTCCATTTGTTCTAAATAATCAGTGATATTTTTTTAAAGAAAGGCTTTTATTCACAAGGTGGTCTTTATTCGGATATGGTCGCAAACACAAGTTTGACTGTATATGTCCTATGACAACTAACAATTGTCAAATGGCTTGCTCTTAATAACGACCCTTGTGACCTTTTTTCTGTCATCTTTATCTAAAACACCCATACAATCAAGTGGTATATATACACTGACTAGTGTCGGATCGTGTTACGTATGTATTTGATCATGACACATTCATTAAATGATGGAGTTCTCAGTGTCCTAATATCAGTTTCTGGAGCAGGTCATTGTATTTATTTACACAGACAGACGTAGACATACATGTGATCATGCAAAACGATTATAAATGGTTAATTTTTTGCAGCAATTTCAAGAATAATTTGCAATATTTAGTGCATAATCCCCAAGCCAATAAAGAAATAATATTTAACATCTTTAACGACAAATTTTAACATCATGGCTTGTCGTGTTTTATTTCACGAAGATGCATTTAAAATTGTTATAATGCGAAATCGAGGATGTAATTCAATGTTTACTCGTATGATTGAAGCATTAAATTGATATAAGTTGTAGCAGTCTTAATGACAACAGGTTTTGACACACAGTTGATCGGGAACACCAACATTTATACAAACTAATTTTCTATTATGTTCAGCTATACAGAACAAGATATATATGTGACGATCTGCAAATTGTTTAACGCACAACTAGGGAACTGTCAATGGAAAAGTAAGGTTTTATTACATGTATATGATAGCGATTTGACAGAGTTTGTACTGGTACTCCATTTTTTCGTTTCGGTAAGAACGGCGTTTATCGTCAACGAAAACGTCACCCAGTCATGGTTGGTAAACGCTCATTGACAAAAGTCACCTCTCGGGACTTGTTTCACGGAAGAACAGGGGCGTGTGTAAATCTTGTGAAAATCAGATCGCGTTTATTAAATTCGTCTTAAAATTATAGTTTTACGTTTGCATGGTTCCAATGAAAGAAAAATCAACGGAGTAATTAATTTAAAACTTGATAAAAATTTAGCGTCAGTAATTTAAAGAGAAATATTGTTATTATAAATATCGCATTGATTAATTGTTATTTAACTGTCTTTCTGTCTTAATGTAATTATTTTACATTAAATTACCTGCTTGGAAATGTCCACGCAACAACTGGTTAAACTGATTTGAAATGTAATTAGATTACTATTCAGTTAGCTCGGGTAGTAAACAAGACAGTGAACGTCCGCGTGTATTGCACACTCGCGCTGTATTTTTTCAATGCAAAATTAGATCTATATACATATCGCTATATGAATATTATAACGCTCTAACTCTAATTTTTCAAAAAATGATATAATCATATCATTGTGTTCAGCTTGAATAGAACTACATACGAATTACAGCCACTGTACAGACCAGGTATTTGTTATAACATAAGTCTACTTGATACCTATTTAACGGCACATGATTAACAATTCGTCATAACAACACACGGCTTTAACTATAACCTGGGACCAATATACACATGTGTATATTGGTCCCAGCTATAACTATTTAAACTTCAAGGGACACATACACATGATATAGTTCGTGCTCTTTATATAAGATGTTAATGTATAAGATGTTAATGTACGGTCATACCTGACATTTATTACCTCTGTGTACCCTCGCATCAAAATAATAACGTGACGTCAGTGGCAAGGGGGTTTCATATTTACGCCAAGGAAATCGTACGAGGATTGTATTTATCCGAGATATGAACAATCATTATACATGTTGAAAATAATATCTGTGTTTCATTTTTATACAAAGTTTCACTAAATACATTCAATTAGTACATCACCCCTATTTTCTATATGAAAAAGTGCATTCGAATTTGGGACTATTTTTTGTGCGCTCTCATTTCCGGGATAGACTTATGGAAGTTCTGAAGCAGAGGGTGGTTCTACGCATCCAACTGTCATTCTAACAAAACATTCGAAGTACTGGACATTTCGTGTATAATAGACACTTTATTGTGTTTGTTGATTATAAGAAGGTAAATTATAGACACATTCGTGTGCGTGAACGCCATGCAATTTGTAGAATTTAGTTCTTGTTTCAAAATCAATAAACGAGAAAAATGGCTGTCACGAAAATTTCGTAAACAGAAAATATTCTCATTACACCGCTATTAGAGCGATTTTTATGCATGAGCAGGCGGCGACACCTTGTTTAAAGAGCATTTTTAATATGTTCGACTGCTTATTTGTGTAGTTAACAGTTTAAGCTCTATTTTTTTAGTTTGATTGTTTGACAGTTCTCTACCTTGACACTGGATCAGTGGATGACTCATTAAAACATGATTATAATGAACCCTATATTATAACATGTCACATTTAGAGTATTTAACTATTCATTTGTTTGTAAGCATGATAGAGTTTTACAGGTATTTTAGTCTTTTTAACTGCATTTGGCTTGGTCAGGCAGATTTCTGTCCAACTTTAAATGATCTCTTAGTTTCATATGATTGTTCAAAACAAAATGAGAACATTAGTTATGTAATGGTCAGTTCTTTAATCATACTTGCCACTGCACTAATACATAACGTAATCATTATTAGTTAAAGTATATGCAATTTCATTAGTTTCAGATTAATTTATAGAAATGTATGACCTAACGATGACTGCTCTGTCAGTGTACAATCCTGTTTATTCTCCATCCTTCCTTTATTGTTGACTTATGCAACTAATTATTAATCATATCTCATTGTGATGGAACTCCTTCACAGAAGTGAAGAAGCTCTCTCAGCTAAGTTTGTTGGTAACAGGATTTTTGGTTTGGGAGGGGGGCATTAAGTCTAGATTTTGATGTTTAGTACGGACAAAATCAGTCCATAACTGTTTTTTTCACTTATGCTTCTTTGATTTTAGAGCTCTACCCACTTAAATCTAGGCTTGTATATCCTCATAGTTATTTGTTCATTCTATTTTCACTTTTTCTCACTCCAATTACAGTAGATTAGTTTTTGGTTACCTGAAGTGTAATTGTTTAGGTCCGGGTGGTTTTCTGAATGGACTTGTTTGTCAGCTGAAGTCTGTTACTCTTATTACCTAAATACAATGGGTGTCTACTGCAAGCCAGCTCCATCATCAGGTGGAGGTCTCTATCACTTGGCGTTTTGGCGCTGTCCACAACATCCTCAAGAGATGTGCCAACCGAGGTGATCAGTCTTGGCCAGGAGCTGGTTAGCTGGTCCATAGCTGTTCCCTCTTGTTATAGTTGTAACATAAGCATTGTGAGACTGTTTCTCCCTGCCTGTAGATGTCAATAGTGACTTTTCATCTTATGGCCCCCAAAGTTCTCCATAGTGACTCCCCTGCAATGTATGACTTTAAATTTGTTGTTAATCAACGTAAAACCAAATACATACAAAAGAAGCTATGATTGTTTTAATGTGTAGTGGCATTATGCAAAGTACCTTTTGTGTACTGCATGTTTTATTAGTTGTTAATGTTTTGTTTAGTAGATGTGAGCTGTACTCTGTTAATCTGCTTCTTTGAGCCTAGGTGGACTAGGACGGGTTTGTATTAATCTCAGGTATACTGATTATGTTAGCTAATCAGAAATCATAATGTTGTAGATGTACTGAATCTACTGTGCATACAGCCTGACATTTAGTCGGAAAATGTTGATGTCACTTCCAAGGAATATTTGTATTACTCAAGCTGTGTGTGTTAAAGTATAGCAGGGTTTTCACTAGATGTCAAAAGTTGAGGGTAAAAAATGACACTTGCTGAAAATAATTTGAAGAGTCGTCAAAATTTTCTTTTTATTTTATTGTAAATTTGACCATTTAGTGCAAATTCTCAAAAGTCAAAAGCTTCATTTTACAGATTTCAGGAGACAAAATAGGGGTCAAATGAAAGCCCTAGTGTAGTCAAACATGATGGTCTGAAATTACTGGTGCTCACTTGAAGAATGTTTTTGATTTTAAAAGCTTTTGTTGTGAATTAAAACTCATTATTCTTTATTTTCAGATTAAAGTACTTCTATTTTTGTGTGTCGTAAATTCCGCATAGCGGGTAAAAGTTTTGTCTGATTGTAAGATGTCACAAAGAGGGGGAGCACAAAGGCCCAACGGGGCTGCACAGGGAAAGATCTGTCAGTTTAAACTTGTTCTTCTCGGAGAGTCGGCTGTTGGGAAATCAAGTCTTGTTCTACGTTTTGTTAAGGGACAGTTTCATGAGTATCAAGAGAGTACAATTGGAGGTATGTGAGAGAAATACTAAATAAATTCTCTGAAATTGGTGTAAATGTGTGTATTTTGTCTTGTTTTACTAGCATTACCAGTTATATGGAAATGTAAGTACAATGTACAGTTATTAATTTTATATGTTGATGCTGGTCCAGTTTATAGAGTATATGAAACAGTTTTAGAATGTATCAGTT
This sequence comes from Lutraria rhynchaena, assembly GCA_008271625.1. Taxonomy (NCBI): domain Eukaryota; kingdom Metazoa; phylum Mollusca; class Bivalvia; order Venerida; family Mactridae; genus Lutraria; species Lutraria rhynchaena. The sequence goes on from VIBL01000011.1 coordinate 776,900, forward strand.
GCCAGTCTGTGAAGGAGCATATGGAAGATGCTGATATTAGGTAAAAATTTTCTCGTTCAAATCCATTTTGTTAAAGGGTTTTCATTTGACCCTTAAAACAACATTTTGACTCTCGAAGTCAGTAAAATAAAGCATTTGACTCTTGAGAATTCATACCATAGGGTCAAATTTATAATAAAATCAGACAGAAATTTTGTTGACTCTACAAATTATTATCAGCCAAGGGTCATTTTTGACCCTCAACTTTTGACATCTAGAAAACCCTGCTGTTAGTTAGGACAGGAGTACTGACAGTTTACTGTGGCCTGCAGATTTGGCTTTAATTGGTCTCTAGATATCAGGTAAATATTGATACATGATCTTTACCTGATATTTTTTTCATTTTATGCAATTTATCAATTAAAATGGTGATAAATGGATTATATAAACTTCTTTGTGGTCTTAATGTTGATTGTATATCATTTTGAATTAATTTTGAAGCTACATGAATATTTAGTTAGTGATATATACATGTTGTATAGCTTAGCACTGGACGTCAGGATTTATTTATGGTGGTGCTTAGTCCATCATATTTTTGTAGGTCAATTAATCATTTTATAAGTTCTGTTGTAAAATGTACCTACGAATAGTATGCACACTTGAATTTAAATGTTCTTGACTATATGAGATATTCCCTCATTTCCTGACTTATTTGTAGTTGACCAAAGTGTTTAACTGTTAAAATGTTAACATACATGTCTCTTACATTCTATATTTCCACTTATACAGCTATTGTCACCATGAAAATGTTGTGGGTTTTTATTAATACGCTGTTGTTATAAACTATATTAACTGCTGAATGCCTGAACAAAGAATTAGTTGATGTACTTTATTAATGTATTCAAAACTTCTTTTAATTAAAAAAAACAGATAATACTTAAATTCTTAAACCTAGCATCATTTCTCTGTGTGAATTATCTCCCTTTAGTGAAGTTATTCTGCAATTCCACCTACGACACTAGTGTTAACATATTTCAACCTTTAGTTTAAGTAGTGCTGTATTTGTCTTGATTTGTTTCCTGGAGGAAATTGAATCATGACTTAGATTTGTGTGTTTGTTTACTTGTCATGTAATGCTGATAAACATGTTGATAAATCCTGCCTATTACATGTTAACATTAACCAGGAAGTGGTACTGATAAATCATGACAACTTTGTTGAGAAGATACCTGGCGAAATTCAGTTTATCAAGGTCTTATACAATCATGACATTTCTGATAACATGCATTTCCAGGTTCATTCACATAACCTTCTTTACCACTTACCAGTGAGGAGAATATTTTAATCTTCACCACGCATGGTCATATTTCATTTGCCATGTTTTTAGCTTAGGGTGCCCACTAGATGTCAAAAGTGAGGGTCAAAAATGACCCTTGGCTGATAATTGGAGTCACCAAAATTTCCTATTAATGTTATTGTGAAGTTGACACTTTTGTTCTAATATTCAAGAGTCAGAAATTTTATTTTACTAATTTCAATAGTCAAAATGCCATTTAAGGGTCAAATTAACATCCAGTTGGGAAAAAATGCAGTGTGATGCCAAAATTGGGAATTTTTAGGTTGAAATTGGAAATTTAGGAAAAATATCTTTATTTTCGATTGGGAAGGGTCCATTTACTGGACCCAAACAAAGAAGGGCAAAAATCACTGGAAGTTTTATAACTGTTTTGATTGAACTCATAGTTATGAGCTGCAATAAGTTAGAACACATCAGTTAATTGTAACTTTGTTGTGTATTTCAGCGGCATTTTTAACACAAACTGTATGCTTGGATGATACAACAGTGAAATTTGAAATATGGGATACAGCAGGTAAGTCAATACATATTTTTCATTTCACGTTCTATTGAGTCTAAACTCTGATAGACTGGTCTCTTTGATATGACATTGTCTGGTAGTAACTGAAAAATACATGTCTAGATAATTTTTTTCTCATCTGTAGTATTGTTATGACAGAAAAAAGTTTTTGTTAGTTGATACTGATTGAATTTCGTATTGTTATAGTTAAGGACTGGATGCATATATACCAAGCATTTTGAGAAACTGCAATAGTTTTATTGATGTCCTTTTATGAGTCAGGTTTTTTTAACTCTCATTTATGAAGAGTTGAACCTTATTAACATGAATTATATGATAACTGTTCATACATTACAGGACAGGAAAGATACCACAGTCTAGCTCCTATGTATTATAGAGGAGCACAAGCTGCAATAGTCGTATATGACATCACGAATCAAGTAAGTCAGTCATTACCTCAGTAACTCTTAAAAGTTTAGTAATCAATTTTGTTACCATTATTACTGGCTAGTGTTCAGATATGTTTCATTTTCATGAATTTAAATCAAAATAATCATTACTTGTCACTGGTTGCAGGATCATTTTAATACTGTTATAAATACATGTTTGATTTGCTAGTATGTATGAATATAATACATACATGTCTTTGGAATGACAATTATATTAATTGTTGGCTTCCATTGTTTTGAATCTTACTGTTAGTTAGAGCAATTGAAATATAACAACTACTTGTCTCAGATTCTGATCTTATACAGTCATATTGTTCAAATACTAAGTTAAAATGTTTTGATTTTCAGTTTTTTTTTCCTTCTATAGGAGGGTCCATTTATAGGTGTTTTCCCCTCTGGAAAAATCTTTTAAGAAATGCTGTTTTCCCCCTAAATTCAGTTCACATCAAATTTTTTCTTTCCCTTTTTGCAAAAATACCATGTTATTTTTTCCCAAATTTAAGGAAAATGCCGTTTTCCTTTCCCTTTGAAAAAAGCCCTGATTTTAAATACATGAGAAAATATGGTAATGCCATCGATATTTGGTTTAACAATTATTGTACAGTGTTTAACAATGCCCAGAGAATTAATGTGCAATCAGTCTGTATTTACACTCAATATTGTACCAGATCATTTTTCTAGGATTTCTAACTTGTATATTCTAATATCCGTGTATTGCTCTACACACAGATTACCAAAGCTCAGGGAAATTTTAACACAAAAATAGTTCTAAATACCTGTATATATGATACATAAAAAGATGTCAGAGGTTTTATTGAAGATATATGTTTGCTGTTCTTTGTTTCTGTCTTTAATAATGACCCACAATCAATGTATCATTAAGTAAGACTGTATAGTAGTTGAATCGTTTTTGATTTTAACCATTCTGCATGTTTTGAGTTTTTCACTGATTAGTTTACTTCTGGTTTTTAAAGGACACATTCGGACGAGCAAAGACTTGGGTGAAGGAACTGCAGAGACAAGCCAGTCCTAATATAGTCATAGCACTTGCTGGAAACAAAGCTGATTTGTCGAACAAAAGAATGGTCGAGTTTGAGGTACACTGATGTTTTAAAGAAATCATTAATTTAGTGAATTATCAACAGATGGAAGTTATTTTTCAGTTTAACTTTTCCTTAAGGATTACTTGTTTGATACTGTTTAGCTTTGGAACCTATCTATTTTATGTATACTAAATATTTATAGACTAAAACAGGTCTCGACCAATCCACTTTTCTTCTAATGATTATTTTTATGTAGAAATTGACTCAGGATGAGTTGAAATTGTTGTAGAAATAGTTCAAATTCTTAGCTAGTTGTCCTGCAGGAAGAGTGGCCTGAAAAATATGTCAAGCTCTGTAGAACAAGAATTACAACACATTGATTATACTGCCTTTGTCCTGATTTTTATCCTATGACGTAGACTGTTTTCTAAAATTCCAGAAGATTAGAAAATTCATCACAATTAGATCAGATTTTAGATAAAAATGGCTGATAATCTGTGAATTGTGTTCAGATTTTCCTGATTATGAGATAGTATTTGTAATTATGGAAATAATCATACCTTTTTTGTGTAATCCTAGCCATATTATCTCAACTCATAATATTTTATAAAAATTCTCAGTCAGTTTCATAAAATAGATATGTTTTATACTTGGGTCATTAATTTTAGACAAATTTGTAATATTTGTACTACGCTATGTCATATTCTAAATATATATATATGTAAATAAATTAATACCCATAAATTGCAGGAGGCTCAAGGATATGCAGAAGAGAACAGTTTGTTATTTATGGAAACTTCAGCAAAAACTGCCATGAATGTTAATGATATATTTTTGGCAATAGGTATGTTGTTCTGTTATTTATATACATCTGAATTGTGGAAGTTAGCACCCATCTAATCCATCTTTATGTGGTAGTATTCAATGGGATGAAAAAAAAACAACAGTTTTAAAAAAGTTGTACTTAAGCATGTTGTTTACTCGCTCATGTAGCATTTTGTTTACATATATTTTTGTTTGCTTTTTTCTTGGATGGCTGTTCAAACAGCTTGATCTGTTTAACAAACTGTATAAATAGTATGGAATTCTTTTTATTTGTGTCTGAATGTAGATATTATTAAGGGCATGTAATATATTCATTCTTATTATGTGCATGATAACTGTGACAACTATCATTCATAGACGTTTTTTTAAAGAACAACTTCTGTTGCTTTATTGGAGATTGAAAAGAACATTCAAAAAAAGAAATTATGGAACAGCCATGATTATCTCAGGGTAAAGAATTAAATGATATTAACTAGATCAATCTTGACTGTAAGTAATGGTCTATTTTCAATTACTATATTTTGTTTAAGTTTGTTATTTCTATTTTTTTTCAGCTAAAAAGTTGCCAAAAAGTGATAGTGGTGGTCAGGCTGGCCAAAGACCACAAACTGGTGTGAGATTAAATGAACAGAGTCAAGCCAGTGAAGGTGGCTGTTGTAAGTAATCTGTGATCTGATTGGCTGAACTGTAGGTCTTGTGATCAAATGGTCCAATCATAAACACTGTTACATTTTGAAACTGGAGGAAGTGATGATGGGAAGGACTCTAAATGTTTCTACAATTCTTTGAAGATAAATACAACAAAGCAACAGGATTTAATGTGTGCGCATTGGTTTAGCAGAGAATTGTGAGATTTGATAGTAATTTAACGTCGCCAAGTTCTTCACTTCTTGAAGGATATATATCCTGTCACAGTGTTTTCATATATTGACAGAAATATTATATATAAGTGATTTATTTCATTCATTTAAAGCAGATGTGTAGAATTTTTATTCTTGTATTGTGTTCAAATGAGATTTTAGTCTTTTTCGAACGCATCGCAAATATATGCTGTATAGCTGTTACCATGGTAATAATAATTCTGTTGTTGTTTTTTGTGTAGATATGCACCTTTTTCGTGGAGAATTTTACTATAGCGTACATTTATCTAACCTGTACTTTGGTTATATACCTGGTGTGTATACCCATTGTCCATGAGAATTAGTATGAACTAAATAAAATCTCATTGAATTACTGCAGTAATCAAAACCAATAGACTGGAGGAAGAATCCCTTGCTAATCAGTGATTTATGTTACTGGACTGTTGGTTCAACCAAGAATAATCATTTCAGAAAAGAAAACACTTACTTGATTTTTAATAAAATATAATAACTGTTTTTAATGATAATTCTTCTCCCAAAAAGGCTGAGTTTGATTCTGCATGCTGGAAATGTTAATTTATGCTTTAATGTTAAATATTATTGTAATGTTGAACTAGGTTTCTTGAGTCAACATAAATACTTAGTGGTAACAGTTTTTGTATCCAACACTGTAAACATTAGAAATTTTGTTATCTTAATGCTTATGTTATTTAATATGTTGTTTTTGTTGTTAATTTAAACAAGAAAAGATCATTTCATGGTTTTTCATTATTTCTTTGTTAAATCTGTGTTTTATGTGATGAGAGTTTTCACATTATTGTAACAATTGCACATTTCTTACCATGAAAGAAGCTGCATTCATTCTGCATTTAATGTTTTTTTTAAGCTAAAGTCATCATTAAAAATTGGTTTGTTTAGTATACTCTGACCACTTCATGGAGTTTTATGACCGCCCAGCTTTAAATATTTTAAGAAACCTTAAGTGCAGAATAAATTCTTAACACATGTTTTACCTACTAGCAATGTAGCCCTGACTTCAGGGTCAGTGCATGCCAAACAAACAATTTCTAATCGATGTTCTGAATGCATGGATTTTTTTCAACATTGACCTCGTCACATGTTTGTTTTACGTATATAAGTATGTTAGTTTATTACACCATTGTAGAAGATGCCTGTCTGATTGTGTTGTGTGGAGAACTAGGTTTTCAATTGGTTTCATTTCTTTGAGGCCATACTGATCATGTGTAGGAGTTATTTTGAATTTTCTATGTATTACATAAATGTGAAAGATTGCTGTGTATTGACAAGCTTTTAAATGCTGTGTACAAAAGCTATCAAAAAGGCTTATTGAAGAGTTTTGATATATTCTTTAGAAATACATTGAAATAAGTTACCTGCTTCCTGGTGAAATGATACACCTGTGCTACCTTCCAGAGTATATAAAGTGTTGTTAATCGCTTTTACAGAATTTGTTTGGTATGAAATTGGTTAAAGTGAACATTCCGAGAACTGAATGCACTACTTTTTGTATTTTCCCTTAAATGGTTATTGTTATAATACTAATTGTTATTGCATTGACTTCTCAGTAATGTACAAACATTTGTTTATTTTGTTACAGTAATCATGCGGAAAATTGAATGATTGTTAAACTTAGGGCTGTCACCTATGGGAGATATGTCTACTTGCCATTACAGGAAACGAGCAGATTATTCAATAAAATATTTTCAAGCATAAAATTATGTCTATATCTAATCTAATATCATGTTTTCAACATACTGAAAGAAATTTTGATTGATTCGACTTGTCAATGTATCAATATTGTAATTATTAATTTCAGCCCTACTTAAAAGTGTAAATGTTTTTACACACTCATGAAGCATATCTGTTACAATAAACCAAAGTTAGACTTAGTAATTGGTATTCACAAATAGTGACATTTTTATCAAAATCTAAAACAAAAAAACATTGGTAAAGCAGTCACAGATTAAATTACACTGAAATGAAAACTTGTTTCTTTGTTTTATGATCTGATGTTTTGTTGTCCCATCGGCATTAATCACACAACAAACTGTCACTGTTCATTAACAAGCATTTCATGGACCTAGGAGATAATTTGGATTATTGTTTGGAAGAAAATGTATGGATTTTATCTTTTATGACAGAATTTTCTTGGATCTTTGGTGAACATCAAATCATTTGTTTTCAAGTTTTTTTTTTTGCTTTAGCTTCTAAAGAACATCACTAGAAGTTAATGTCGTAAAATATTTGACTTATTGTAAAATGTATTCTGTTGCATTGAAAAAAATATATTATGTGTTTATTTTATGACTAATTAAAACATGTACACCAATATTTTAGTCCTGGCTTGTTTTTTAAGGGATGGTGTTAACAGTTAATTACACCTAGAATTTACCTTCTTGCAGTACTTAGTATATTATATTAAGTTGCATGAAATGAATGGTTTAAAAATGTTGCTAGTCATGCATTTTGGGGATATACATGTTCTAGCATGTATTTATGACTGATACCCTGTAATATGTGAGTAAAACATGTTCTATTGCCTGTGAGTAAAACATGTCCTCTTGTCTGTTAGTAAAACATGTTCTTTTGTGTATGAGTAAAACATGTTCTCTTGTCTATGAGTAAAACATGTTCTCTTGTTTATGAGTAAAACATGTTCTTTTGTGTATGAGTAAAACAAATTCTCTTGTCTGTGAGTAAAACATGTTCTCTTGTTTATGAGTAAAACATGTTCCCTTGTTTATGAGTAAAACATGTCCTCTTGTCTATGAGTTAAACATGTCCTCTTGTCTATGAGTAAAACATGTTCTCTTGTCTATGAGTAAAACATGTTCTCTTGTCTATGAGTAAAACATGTTCTCTTGTCTATGAGTAAAACATGTCCTCTTGTCTATGAGTAAAACATGTCCTCTTGTCTATGAGTAAAACATGTTCTCTTGCTTGTGAGTAAAACATGCTTTCTTGCCTGTGAGTAAAACATGTTCTCTTGCTTGAAACATCTTCTATTCCTGCTACTCATGCAGTCCATGCTTGGAACATTGTTTTGTAAGTGAAATGCAAAATCAAGAACTGAACATGTTTCTGGTGAGAAAATATGCTCAGTTACTAATGTGGATATTTTTTAGTTGCCATACAATTAATCATTATTTGCATGTGACTTTAAAATGAATTTATGTTGTAGAACACTATTGCCATTTATATGAGGGATGTATAGAGAACCAGAACATCAATCGACTTAATTGAATGGCAATACATGTGGTAATGTTGAAGGATAGATGTTTAAAACTGATAATAATTTATACTCGAATGATTTGACACAAAAAAGGACAAAATGAAAGTATTGATATATGAAAGTAAGTACACAATTCATGATTTCATCTTTAATGTTCAGTTAGATTACATACAGTGTTTGCAAGTGATTGTTCATTGATCAAAGGAGATTATATTTTCTTTCTTATGGTAGAATTTATTTGTTCTGACTAAACAAAGTTTTCTTTTGTTGACTTCATTTTGTCTCCTTTCAAAGTGAAGTTACACTTAAATATTCTTATATATATAATTATATGTAATTACAGTATGATATATATATATATATATTTATATATTATATATTTATATATATCATTCTGTAATTACATACACATGTATATACATAAATGTATACCGGTATGTATTTATATATCTTAGTTACAGCCCGATTTGCTCTTTACAAAGCATAGATTCAAATGGTCGTTAATTTGAAGGTAAAAACATTTTTGTATGCTGCTTTCATGTCTTATTTTAGAAATGAAATGATGATATTAATGTTGATCTCATATCCGCTGTCTGAAGCGTGAATACCAGTCTGAAAACACTGGCCTATCATTGGTTGGTTCTAAACACAATTATCAAATCAAACAATGGCTAAGCCACATGCTCAGGTTGTGCAACATTGATACCTTACTCAAAATAATTTAATCTAAGAAAATTTTAACTGTCTAAGTCTTTTCAACGTACATCGATTGGTAAATCACTGTAAATATTGATGATGCTTTTACACAACAATAAAATAAAAATAAACAGTATGTCAATGTACACATAAGTGACCAGTAATTGTAGCAAGTTTTGTGTTCCTTTGAAGTTAGTTTTATGTAATATTGATGCATTTATTTCCTTGTTGGATTCAAGTCAATGTTGACTTTTCAATTAGGAAGTAAACTTTTGTTACTGAAATTAAGATCATGTATTTATGATTAAGATATTTTATATTCTGACCAGTATTGATTACCAGTAATCTTACAGGCAAGCCTACTTTTACCACGTGAAATAATTCATCTATTTTTTGTCTAGTACTGAGTTGAAATTATTAATTGACTGTTTTATGGGTAGGTCTTTTTTAAAAACAATAATTATGCATTTGTGATTTTAACAAATTTTTATTTTGAGTGGAAGGATTGCTTAAGATCAATTATGTCTAGCTGACAAATTTGTTTAATTGATTTCTTCAGCATTTTTGGTTTGTTATTGATTGATTGAATTATTAAATGTCACTAAATCTTAATTTTTGCTCATTAACATTTCCATATAGGTAATATTCATAGTAATTTTTGTAAATATTTATGTAGGTAACATTGTGCATTGTTTGTAATGTGAACCAAATTGCTTTAAACTACTTATTTTTTGGACAATTTGAATCACTTATTGATATGTAAGTGTATTATTACCTCCCTTGGATTCCGCTCCATTTGTAAAAGTTGTCTCCGTTTGCTCTGGATATTCTCATTACTTAATACTATCTATACTTATCTAAATCTGTGCGCTTCTGAACTTACGTCATATTCTACAAATAGATTGTTTCCTATCAGATTACAATAATACATATTTTATGTGTAAATGTTGAATTCAAATTTCATGTATAGTAGATGTAATGCTTAATTTAGAAATCTCAAGTGCTTCAATGCCTTGTATTGTGTTTTTGAATGAAGAATTAATGTTGTTTGATTGAGAGTGTTAACAATTTGTGTTGTTAATTGATTTATATGCTGTAAGTATGCTTCTGAGTGAAAGATAATGTGTTTCTTTCGTCATCGTTTTCTTAAAGAATAAACTTGATTCATTTTGTTTCTTAGTTTTACAGAGAACAAGTCTTGCCATAAAATTACCATTGAAGTGAGACTAGAGGCTGTGTGGGTGGGATATTCATATATCTGACCCTACTGGCTGTTTGGTTGGGATATTCATATATCTGACGCTACTGGCTGTTTGGTTGGGATATTCATATATCTGACCCTACTGGCTGTTTGGTTGGGATATTCATATATCTGACCCTTCTGGCTGTTTGGTTGGGATATTCATATATCTGACGCTACTGGCTGTTTGGTTGGGATATTCATATATCTGACGCTACTGGCTGTTTGGTTGGGATATTCATATATCTGACCCTACTGGCTGTTTGGTCGGGATATTCATATATCTGACCCTTCTGGCTGTTTGGTTGGGATATTCATATATCTTACCCTTTTGGCTGTGTGGGTGGGATATTCATATATCTGACCCTACTGGCTGTTTGGTTGGGATATTCATATATCTGACCCTTCTGGCTGTTTGGTTGGGATATTCATATATCTGACGCTACTGGCTGTTTGGTTGGGATATTCATATATCTGACGCTACTGGCTGTTTGGTTGGGATATTCATATATCTGACCCTACTGGCTGTTTGGTCGGGATATTCATATATCTGACCCTTCTGGCTGTTTGGTTGGGATATTCATATATCTTACCCTTTTGGCTGTGTGGGTGGGATATTCATATATCTGACCCTACTGGCTGTTTGGTTGGGATATTCATATATCTGACCCTACTGGCTGTTTGGTTGGGATTTTCATATATCTGACCCTACTGGCTGTTTGGTCGGGATATTCATATATCTGACCCTTCTGGCTGTGTGGGTGGGGTATTTTAACTTCTTGCCATAGTTAACTGCATTTCTACTAAATATTTAAATTCAAAGCTAATAAGACATGGGATTTTTTCTTACATATGAAACATAGTGCATTTTTAAATCTTGGAGCTATCAAAATAATGCACAAAGTATCAAAGTTCAGAAACAAGTTGTTATATCATTGAATAATGTTTCTTAGGGAAAGACTGTACTTTAAAGATACTTAAGGGATAAGTGTGACATTTTCATACATTGTCTCATATTCACATGATTGTGCTTATTACATACTGTAGCTATTATAATAGTGTCAATCATTAGTATGATTATCTTCCCTTTTATGACAATTCTTCTGATGTAGGATATTCCATTTACATTATTTAAAATCTGAATTATTCTTAGTACAGCAGTCTCATTTTATTTCTTTTCTATCTGCGCAGTTAAGAACACCAATGTTTTGTCCGAAAATATTGCTATCCAAAATTACCTCTATTTAGTCCAAAAATCTAAAATCTTGTGCAAGCTTTTTTTTGTGAATGATGTAAACAGCAATTTTAATATTGGTATTTATGTATGCAAGCTCACTGCCATAGCTACAATGAGGCTTAACGAGACGGGTGCCTCAGTTAAAATTTGGGCAGGTAATAGGCAAAAATGGCAGGTTTTAGTAAAAAAAAATTCAGAGAGCATGCCCCTGGACCTCCCTAGATTGCCTTGGTTCAAATATGGGTCCAGCTATGGCACTGAAGCTTAAATGATGATAACAATATTTTTCTTTGCCAATACTTGTCTGTATCAGTTTTGTTTCAAGCAGACGGTGAATCATTCTTTCGGTGCATTGCAAGAATTTGTTTACATTTCCTTTTGAATGGTTGGACTGAATCCTTTAGTTGGAATGAGTGAACTGAGGTATGTTTTTGGTAAAAAAACTGTATAAATTATAAAATAGTATACGTAATTATGTGTACGTAACAAAAAATAAATCTTTCATCATACACATGATCATTGTGTTGTTAATCAATAGCATGTTTTAGGCTAGAATTTATAATTGATTGTCTTGATTTCCATTTTGTAACTGGCTAACAAAAGGATACAAGTAATAAACAATTAAATCTGTAACAGGTGAACTAAGTACAGATGGTCTTAATGTACAGATGGCCTTAATGTACAGATGGCCTTTATGTACAGATGGTGTTAAAGTACAGATGGTTTTTATGTACGGATGGTGTTAAAGTACAGATGGTTTTCATGTACGAATGGTGTTAAAGTACAGATGGTATTTATGTACAGATGGTGTTAAAGTACAGATAGTCTTAATCTACAGATGGACTTGTGTACAAATGGTGTTAAAGTACAGATAGTCTTAATCTACAGATGCACTTGTGTACAAACGGTGTTAAAGTACAGATGGTCTTAATCTACAGATGGACTTATGTACAGATGGTGTTAAAGTACAGATGGTCTTTAAGTACAGATGGTCTTAATCTACAGATGGACTTTTGTACAAATGGTGTTAAAGTACAGATAGTCTTAATCTACAGATGGACTTGTGTACAAACGGTGTTAAAGTACAGATAGTCTTAATCTACAGATGGACTTGTGTACAGATGGTGTTAAAGTACAGATAGTCTTAATCTACAGATGGACTTGTGTACAGATGGTGTTAAAGTACAGATGGTCTTTATGCACATGTACTATTGGTCTTGCCTAAGAGGTTTGTATAACACTTTTACATGAATGTTTATTGACATTAGTCTAGGTGCACATTGTAATTGAGTTTATTTTCTTTCACAGAATGAAACTTTGATTTTTAGTTAAGCAATATTTTACACATATGCAAACAACATCACAACATAAGATTTAATATATAATGAGTTCACATTCACAAACCATATAAACTATATCTTCAATTTACCGGGCGCCGTCCAGACAGTACTGAGGTGATGATCTGCAGTTTACGTGTTGATATAAACACTAGGATACTACATAGACTAAGAAAAAATACAACACAAAAATATGCAAACATCATAAAATTTATTTTCTGTTTTCTGAGTACAATAAAATCTCTTTTTATACAAAATGTATAAAACAGTTTAAATAAATAACAAAGGTAATAAATGTGCACTGGTAGTGAAACGTGAAAACCATATCTACAAGAATAAATCAATTTATAAATGTGAAAACATAAAAATGTGAAATATACAATCATGTGAAAGCTATATACATACAGTTAATTCAAGGGCGGTAACTCTGATTCAAAATATAATTTATAACTTATTGTCATTAATATGAATTTCTGCAATTGAATACAGATTGAGAAAACATACAACAAAGAAATTTGAAAGCACTTGTATAAATGCAACATAAAATACATTCAACACAAACAAATAACATTCAAGTAATCAACTGTACATCATTTCATACAAGTTGGTCAGTTGTACAAGAGTATTATGTATATTTGTTTTTATTTCACTAAATAAATGTCTTCTAAATGCAACATGGATATAATTTCATCATTAAATACATTTTTGTCCTTTCAACAAAACAAGAATGCAGTCAAATTGAAAAACATGTTAAGGGATAATATACATCAATATAAGGACAACTTTTGGGGCCAACAAAGTAAATATTCATGTACAAATGTCTAATTTGGTCTTCATCTATTGAAATACAGAATACTTGGAAAACTAATCCAAAAATAAGACATTATATAATAAGGTGACATAAATACTGGAGTGTCTCTATCAGAGATTTTACTGTAATTATTGACCTTTTTGCGCTGATGTGATGATAAATACTTGTTCATATTCGCTCCCTTACACCAAACATAACAGAGGATATTATTTACATAGTGGATTGAATCAATTATCCACTTTGAAAAAGTTATAAATATTCTCAGCACAAGAATAAATTAGACAAACTAGAAGCAAAATATATAATGGACTGAATTGGTCACCTATCAATATAATAAGGAACAAGGGCTAAACCTAATACATCAATTTCAGTAAAACTAATCACAGTAGATTATAGTTACACAGAAAAACCTCATAATTCCACAGAGTCATTGGAACAGACTAAATGCTTGAGATAAACCAGGTGCTCATAATAATGAGGTACTGGTTTGTTTGTTGAAGAAGTTTTGTTTCGTGAGCAATCCTATTTACACAATATTACAAAATTATTATGTAAAACTTTTAAAATCACCTTGAGATAAATCTGATGAGGGTTTTCATTTGACCCTAAAACAACATTATTACTCCTGAAATCAGTAAAACTAAGCTTCTGACTCTAGAGAACTTGTACCAAAGGGTCAAATTTACAATAAAAAAGGAAGGAAATTTTGTTGACCCTTCAAATTTCCATCAGCCAATTGACATTTTTGACCCTCAAATTTTGACATCTAGTGAAAACCCTGTCTGATACTTGTGATATCAATGCTCACAATAATGAAATTTCACTGTACTTCTAAAATTTAGGCAACATCTTGACTTACATGTACAAAGACTTATAGAAATCCTGGATATTTAATACACTTACAAAGATTACTGAAATGAGGTAAAAATATTTAATTAGACCAAATGATGAAAAAATGATTCTTGATTAAATTTATGCAAATTAAGATATTCAAGAGAATATTTATGTAGGAAATGATTAAAATTACCCAACAAAAATGTCATAAATCTACAAGAATGACATTCTTCTCCTTTGATAGTTAAGAAAATTTGAAATAAAATATGAACCAGAGATGACTTTGAATGAAAGGCAAGACAGATGACCCCAGTTTACCATACACTGCATGAATTACATACTTTTCTATATTAATCAATTAACAAACAATCAATGTACAAACATACATATATTTAACTCATGAAAAGCACAGAACACTATAATAAATTCATACTAACATTTAAAGGCAAAATTTTGTAAAAGAACTCAAAGGATTAAAAACAGACAAAATGATAGAAAAATGTATAAATAAACAATTGTGGCTTGTATTCTGGCAAGTTGTGTGAAGAACTAGTCCCTAGACCAAAATTAGTCTGCTTCAAACAAGTATGTGTACACATGGAAAATATTAGCAACATATGTAAAAATGGTACAAACAATAAATAAGTGGTAGAATGGAACAATGAAGGGTACGTAACTCTGTATCATTATCATCTGGATAATATCACAACTTGACTTAAAACATTTGTACAATATCAATACAATTGGCATAAACATGATTTAAGAGAGAAAAAATTGTTGAAACAGAGTTCTAAAAAAAACACTCTTTATTAATCAACCAAGGGTACACAACTCTAGACTAGCTATCACAGTTCCACTAGTTGTTAAACTTCCCTATCAATGTATTACCATACTTATTCAGTCTTAATATTAATCATTAAGTCTGGGAAGGAACTGTAGAAGAAAAAAACTCTGTATGAGTATATTGAACTAATGCAGACTGAATTTGCTCATTTGCCACATACAGCATTTTCAGTAAATTAAGGGCCACAACTCTTAGCATAATGGTTCGCATATTCCACTTCTTGAATTCGAAGAAATCTCAATTTTATCAAAGTTATCTTAATAAATATGGCACAAACAAATAAATAAAGGGGTGTAACTCTTGGCATCTTAGTAAGGTAATAAAATTGTCAATCTCGATGGAAATCTTACAAACTTACGACAGGCCAAAGTTTGATATTGCATGTTTAGAAATGTGGATAACAAATCAGAATTTGATCAAACATGGATGAAAAAAGTAAGACCAAAGATGATAGATAACAAAACAAAATATAAATGAACGATGAACACATTGTGGTCATGTTAACTAAAATAACACAAACAACAGAGAAAAGATTTATAAAACACTATAAAGGCAAGATCATTGAGAAATAATTGCATTTTCTTCTATCAGTGAAATGAAGTAAAAAGAGACCTTTAAAACCCTTTAAAAAAAGGAATACTAACACATTTAGGGTTTTATCACAGGTAGGGGAAAGGAGCCTTTCTATAATTTGGGGAAAAATAACACAGTATTTTTGCAAAAGGGGAAGAAAAAAAGTAAACTGAATTTTGGGCAGAAAACTGCATGATTTTAAAGAGGGGAAGATGCCTATAAATGGCCCCTGCTATAGAAAAAACTGACAATGTACCAGAGTATATGTTTGTTCAAAGGTCATCAAGTACAAACAGCATATCCTACAGGTTTACATTCATTAACACTGAAGCATGTGTTGTGTTTAAATCATTAAAGCTTTAAAAATGAGTAACTATTGATTTTTTTGTTAACAGAGATTATTAAAATAAAAATAAGTATTTTGATAATACAAGTACCCAGCATTTTAAAATGATTTCTTACATTTTATGAGATACATTTTTCTATTTATAAAGCACAAGTTTTGATTATCAAGTTAACTGAACAAACAAATCACGGATTTTAATGATAAGACGACACAAAATTTAAGTACTTAATGAGGAAACCTTATATAGCTTTTGAAGTAATTTTTATAAAAGCTTACTTGAAAATAGAATATATTACTTTTTAAGTACCCTCAAGAGTCTGATATCATCTAAATTTTTAATGTACTTCAAACCAAAAAATAAGACAAAACCATGATAAAAATTTCTACAGTTTGGACAAAACTCGAACTTTCGGCCCGTCCTTACTTAACTTAATAGCACGATTGACAGCTTTACAAATTTTGTTCAATTCATGAAATGGAACATTTTTGTGGATGGGTAAATATATCACATGGTCTATGAGATATCGTGCTTCTGCCGGGTAATTTGGGCCTAGCTGAGATATGTTGTTTGAATCGCACGAGTTCTCGGGCTCGACTATGTTGAGCTGTGTAGCACCACGGTAAGCATCCACACCCATTGCATCAAGGCAGCTGAGTACTGTGTCAGGAGTATCCTGTAACAAATACAAAAGCTGGCAATAGAATAAGCCATAAATAAATACTTGGTTTGAAAAATAACATTACCATAAAAAATATCAAAAGTTCACTATTAAAGTAGTGTAAATTACTACTGCGAAAAGAAATTTGCCATTAAAATGTAGAGATTTATCACAATAATGGAAGAATTACCAGCATAAATAGCTAGGTGAACTTGCTACTGGATTTTGGAAAATTTACAACATGAATATGGTGAAAATACTTCCAGAATGGAAAGGGAGAATAAGCCTCCAAAACAAGTTAATAGGGAAATTAACAACTAAAATAGGGAAATTAACAACTAAAATAGGGAAATTAACAACTAAAATAGGGAATTTACTACTAAAATAGGGAATTTACCTCTAAAATAGGAAGATTAACAACTAAATTAGGGAATTTCCAACTAAAATAAGGAATTTACCTTTAAAATAGGGAATGTGTCACTAAAATAGGAAAATTTACCTCTAACAAAGAGAAATTAACAACTAAAATGGGGAATTTACCACCAAAATATGGATATCTTTCAACTAAATTACTAAAATTTGCCAATAGCAGAAACAAGAAAAGACAAAACTTACTACTAGAATTGGGAAAAGCCAGTAATTGTTTACTTTAGCTTTCATCCCAACAAGTTGAGCATTTTCTGGTAACCTCTGTCTTGCATATTCACCTTTAATTTGAGCTAAAAAAAACAAATTTATCTATTTTCTTAATTTTGTAATAATTAGGTTAAAATATAAGCTGTACTTCTAGTGAAACTGACACTGAGTATAACAAATTAAACAACAATATTTTAACTTTTTAAATACAAAGGAATAATAACACTGGGGGCAGGTCCATTTCTCAACCAAAGCTTAGCTTCAATATCAAGATGTAATTTTTATGCATCTTCAAAATAATCAAAGCACTGAGAAGACAGCTGCTGGCTGGCTTTGTGGTACAGCAAGTTCTTTCTGAAGTCTACTGATATACACTTTCCTCAAATCCCTTCAATACTAACATTAGCCAACAAAACAACATGCAGATGGACAAACTGATTAGTATATCTCAATGTGAGATGCAAAAAACTGACATTGCTGCCTTCAATCCTATTTAATTCTTTCTGCATTTCAATGTGATAATCATCATTATAGTAAAATAGCAGTATGTGTCATTTCTGCCATTTATCAGCAATTAATGGACTCTGTTTACATCAATTCATACAAACTATATGTGAAGACTGTATGCTTATTGGTGAGTGTTTTACTCTGAGCTGTAACAATGATTAGTTAATAATATGCATGTCACCAAAAATAGTAACTTTGAAATGCACCTTAAACCTGACTTGGAGGCATCGTGGTCTAGAGGTAGAGTATCCAACCTCTGATCCAAAGGTCCTAAGTTCAAATCCTGGCTTTGTCGGGTTTCATTCATGAACTTCGAAATCCCATTTTTCAGACACAGTACTAGTGTTATGTCCAGGAAGCAGATGCAAGCGTTATTAATATAAGCGAAATTGCTTGTTTCGCATTTGAGCTAAAATAAATTAGTATAAACTAAACCTGACTTGATTTAACTAAAGATAAAGAGAAACAATCCAACAGTAAATATTAAATGGAGGCTAATATCAAAGGGCAGTAAAACAGTATTGTTCAAAAGGCTCCTCTATGTAGCCTGGCTCTTTGTAGCCAGCCAGCCAAAAAGGAATTATGACTGAAGTCATGCCTCAAACCATTTACCTGTTTCACAACTGGACTGCTTAAAATTTTCAAACCTTCTCTTCATTGTACTGAGCAGCGGTGTACATGGCTTCTGTTTAATTTTCAGCAACATGTCCCGAGGAAATCCGCGTAACAAGTTCACAAAAAAGGATTTATAATCCACGTTAAAGCTTCGACATATGGTCATAATTCCTGTAGACATCTCTAGACTGGAGAAAAACAACAAATATTTGCATATTTTCTTCAAATAATCAGAACGTTTCTGCATTGGATAAGATTCATAAACCTCCGACATTTTTGAATACACAGCCCTGTCTTTTACTTTTAAAATAGCACCACCAAATGCAGTGAAGTACTTTATGACACCAAAGCTAAATAAGGCAAGATCAGAACGAGGGTCTCCTAGGTGATGATACCCACAGAAGGACTCGGCACAGTCTTCGATAACGATGAGATTATATTTCTGTGCAGCTTCTATAATCGGGTCCATGTCGCACCATTTACCATAAATATGAGCAACCAGAATGGCAACTGTTTTATCAGTAACTAGATGTGGCAACAACTCTACTTTAGGTTCTACGGTTTCTATGCAGATATCCAAGGGAACAATCTGTAAAAAAGATCATTGTGTTACCATGGATATTAATCATACAGAAAAGCGTCTAAGACTGTATGTGATTAGAGGCCACCCGGCTCTCAAGACCTGTTCAGGTAGTAGTAGCATTTCCAGGTAAGTATTTTCAATTACTTCAAGCTCCTGATAAAAATCATCTCTGGCTTCAGTTAAATCATTTTTTCTCCTGGAAGGTTTGTATCAATACCTAGATTTTATCCCTTTGCCTAATAAGCATATTTTGGACTCTTCCAAATTCTAAGCAAATATACAAAATATTAATTTATATAAGAAAATTGGGTTATTTCTCTCTGACAGAGTGGAAAACATTGTGGCAAAGGAAGCCATTACTGTGTCATTTTTGTCAAATTTTCATAGAAGGGTATGACCTTCCGCGACAGGGATTTGAACCCAGATCTCCCGTTTACGAGTCCAGCGCACTAACCACTGGACCACGGTTGCAGCTTTCAGTGAGTCTGAAAGCTGAAAAAAATTGTTTAGATTTAAATTTAGTCGGGAGCTCAGCTAAGAAAAAGACATAAAAAATGTTCAGGAAGATCTTTAAAGCTATCATAAAATGATATGTTTCTGATAAGCAAATATATTTTTTTATAAATCTCTAAATTGTACCTTCAGGTTATGATGTCTCACAACATGAACCATATCAGGTATATTTATAGCTGACATTATGACCTCTGACCCGGGAGGAAAGTTCATGACCTTGAGATAAAGGTCAAGGCCAGATCTGACAGATAAGCAAGGCAACACATGATTTCTGTTGTCTTCATTTGTCCACAAATTTTCTATATCTTTGATGATTTTTCGCCGATCCAATCCAAACTGCAGACATTTTGAAAATGCATGTGTGAAGTCATTGAAATCAGCATCTATAAAAAAAATGAAAAAATTATATAACTAACCTGGACAGTGTTTTCTTCTGTTGTGTTTATATAATAATTAAGAACTGCACAACCCTATAATTCATTATCATTACATTGATTAATGAATGAATATCAGCTCATCAGAAATAAAAATGTGTCTTACGTCCGTTTTCAACAGTATTTCATCCATATACTGGTAGACAGATATTCAAAGAATTTTTCCTGGATTCTGTACCAGTACTAACCTTGTTCTCCGCAAGTAACTGCCAGCTTCACCCCATGAGTGATCAGTGATGGACAACGAATGGCTTTAACGTATCGTCTTCAACCAAATTTTCACACAGAACATGTACAATGACCAGGATTTGAACTCTCAAACCAGGCTCCAGAGTCCAGTCTGCAAGGTCAAGCCCTGAGGTTATAAAACTTGAGATCAGTCTCTGAGCTCAAATCTCAATTCCATTCTCAAAGCATTATGGTTGAAAAGATAAATGTTAATGTTTAAATACATACTCAGGTTAATCATGCTGTCAGAATAATGTTTTAATAATATAATTATCATCTGATCATAATTAACTTAGAAACAGTCAAAGACGAGAGATTTGTGCTTGGAGACTGATCTCAAGTTTTATAACATCGGAGCCTGAAGTCCATAGTCAGGATGCTGTACCTATTGAACTGAATGGTCACGCTTAACACAATGGAAGTGAATCCATAAACTAAGCAAGGGCATCTGTATAGACTGGAAGTAATGGCCCAGACAGCACACCTAACAGTATTGTTATAATTCACCAGAGTTAAAAAACCCTCCATCCTTAGTCAATTTTTGAGTCAACATTACTTTTAAGAGAAAGGTCACACTTATTCTACACATTATTATCATGGATGAGACATCTAGATATGTGTGACAAGATTCAAAATCAACCTGTTTAAAATTTTTTGGAGAGACAGTAAGAAAAAATGAATTAGTTTCATACATACCAACAAAAAGACATGTATATGGTACTAAGGCATCCATCTTTTTATCAGTAGCATTTTTATCCTTTGTAATCATCTGAAAAATTCTCTGAAAAGAAATTTATACACTGTTTAGCTTCTCTATGTTACAGTCCAGGGCTTTTTTCACAGGTAGGGAAAGGGGCCTTTTCCTTGAATTTGAGGAAAGATAATGGTATTTTTGTAAAAACAGGATGAAAAAAATGGATGTAAACTGAATTTTAGGGGAAAACTGTATCATTTTGAAGATTTTTCCTGCGGAGATGATGTCTATAAACGGCTGCTGCTATAAAAGGAAAAAAAACCTGCAGTCAGTGTTCATGCTCGAGTGCATGAATAATTAATGTGTACAGGGACTCTATATTATCATCTTAATGTAGGGTCCCTGATGTGTATGTTTTCAATTAAACACTGAAGAATGATTACACTAAAATTTACATCCAGTAGAACCTGAATTACCTGTGAATAAAAGCCACCCTGTAAAGAACACTACAGCACACAGTCTTTTTATTATCTCCCCTTAATGAATTTCAATTACAAGTTTGATTACTTATTTATCACCACACAAAAGCATTGAATTACGCATTCAAGCATAATTACATACATTTTTCAGCATAAAAATGTGATTCAGCTCTGGATTGCTGTAATTTGTGTTAAATTTATACATAAAAAGTTACACATTGTTTATAATTTATGTAATATTTATATATAAAAAGTTACACATTGTTCATAATTTATGTAATATTTATACATAAAAAGTAACATATTGTTTATATTAAATTTATGAAGTGAAAGACCCATCATTTGATTTCTGCATTAAAAAATTAATTCCAACCAAAAGTAAATCAACATTTAATTTCCATTACCTCAAATTCCTAGGGACTGTTGAAATTAGTTTGAGATAACCAGAATTTGAGATAACCAGACATTGTATAATTTGAATTTGTTTAAGTGTGTGTGTGTCTCACCTATATTACAATCATTGTACTTTACGTTTCGCTTGAATTAAGCATATACACCAGTTAATGTCCCACAAAATTGTTAATATTACACAACAGAGCAAATGAGCTCAATTAGGGGTGTAATATAAATACATTATTCATGCATAATGATTTTTATTATGAAACCGAAACATGACACATCTAGCTGAACATTGTTACAGATGGGTAGACTTTCGGTACACCAACTAAGATGAAATGCCTTTGTTGCAACATCAATCACACTTTCTTTGAACTTTTTGTTAAACTAACATCAGTCCAACAATATCAGAAATGGTGAGTAGTTGTACTCAGTTTGTCAAGTTAAACCCAAAAGTATCCTGGTTATCCGATACTTCTTGCAGCCATAGTCATACATGATGCGTATCGGTTTGTTCTATTTATGTACCATATTACTTTCACTTTAACAGTCAAATATCGAAATGTCATAATAGGTGTGAAAGAATTCATTGTTTGCCAATAAACTCCAAACTTAAAACAAATGACTCAAACTACACGCCAATTCATGTTGAGGGAACAAAATTACAGAGATGTAGAAATGTTTTCATGTAGCCGGTAAGCTACTAAGAGTAGAAGGGGATCTGAGGGTTTCCCGAAGTAGGGCGCAAATGGGCAATGCCCCCTGTGGAGAAAAAAGTAGCCAGTGAGAATGCTCAAATAGCCAGTTAGTTCTCCTGTTTCCGGCTCATTTCTACGTCCCTGAATTATAGTTTGATATAAACAAAATTTGTGGGTATTAAGTGAATTGGAGGTAAACTTAGCATTATCATAAAAAGATTAGAGCAAAAAAATCAAGACCACAAGAAACCATCTGACATAACTGAAATTTTGAAGTAAGCATGTTTCACATAAGGCCTAATAACATAAGGTTACATGCCCAAAAAATTTGGGTCGGTAGGTAGGGATTTTTTTCTTTCATGTATTTTTTTACATATATCGCCAATACTGTTGTGAAAATTACAATATAGCACTAAGATCTGGATGCCTTAAAAACTTATAAGTCGGCAGGTAAAAGATAGGTCAGTCGGGTAACTGGAAACAAACCTATGTTTTTTTAGGCGTAAGGAAATCAACTGTATGCAAATTAGTATGATTAAATATTCCCAATCTAGATAAACTATCTGGACCTTCAAACTAATCACTTTTTATTGATATCCTAGCGCAGACTATTTATGAACATCTCTTTCGATAGTGACCCCGAAACTACTTCGTAATGTTCTTGGACTACTGTAAGTGGAGTGCACAAAATTCAGGTATAAAATTGGTTAATTGCATGCATACATAATGAGGCAAAAATGAACCCAGCTTAGAGGGAGAAGCTTAAAATAACCGAGCTCACCTGTCTGGGTATTCACAACGTTTACACGTATAACATCGATACTATATTATCGATTTTAAAATTTAGTATAAAACTCACTTCACGGACCAGATTTCCTTTTCAGATTTAAACAGGCTGGTCGGGAAATCTTATTTTCCAAAACAAGAAACGTAATCTCACCTCTACAGGTAATGATATTTCGTTTTTGCATGTTTGGTTACCGCTTCTGTATTCTGAGTGTCATGTCATTGTCCTAATTGAAACTGTCAGTCAATTACAAATGGTGGACAACTAATACGATTCTAAGGGAAGTAACTTTAAAAATGTTTGAGTATAAAACCGAAACTAAACCGTATTCTGCACAAAAAGTACAAGTAAACTGGTCCCCTTTGACTGGATTGGCTGCACATCTACTTGTTAAAGCGCAAGATGCTTATGTTTAACGGATATATATATCAGATCAATATTATATTTACACAAAGGCTTGCAGAATGTTCATTTGTGCTGCGATATTTATCAAACTTATCTCTGGGATTTAATGTCGCAACAACAGCCACGGTCACTTAGCGAATTTCCAGCTTCATCGGTAGAGGAAAGCATAGGTCTGCACTCGATTTCCGTGATTTATATACCCGATCAAACCTGTGTTTTTAATCTAAACTTATCAAACAAGGCAAATCAGCCAAGAAAAAAAGTCATTTCGGTACTCCGCGTATCAGAAAAACTAAAAGGTAAGTCACTCGCCATTTTTTCGATTGACAGAAGTGACGGTATCCAGCCTGGTTTCCGGCACCCCTTCTGAAATGCGCGCGCTTTTCGGGAACCTCGCTGTAAAACTTGGCGCGCCAATCTCTATCCAGAGTTGTTGTTCGTTATCTCTCCCATTCATCTCTGTCAACGTCTCAGCGTTTTACAAGATTCTTGTAAAACAAGAAATAAAGCCACAAATGGTACAAAATTTACAACTAAGTGAAACAATTTCTTTTACACAATACATTCGAGACAAAAGATGTTATAATTTACCAGAATATCAGAGAAATTATTTTTATTTATCTAACGCACTATTTCTCGACGGAGAGTATTGGTTTACTTTTGGTAATTAGGTCAATAAGTTACGCCGCAAAGATGGAAATGAAACGCAGAAGTCGAAGGTAATCATGTAAAATTATGACAACAAATGTACATTTAGAGAAACAAAAGCATGATTCTGCGTATCAGATGGAAACTAAAGGAGACCCGGACAAGGGTTTTTGAACTACTTTCCAGACGTTGACAGAGATGTATGTGACGGATAACGAACGACAACTCTGGGTAGAGATTGTTGGCGCGCTCCAGCTAGAGCGAGGTTCCCGAATAGAGCACGCATTTCACGGAAATCGAGTGCCAATGGAGGTAAGTATCACTCGGAACTACTCGGATGTCTCTCGACATTGACCTCGGACGTAATACGATGGCATCCATTGGGACTACTTTCAACCTCGTTTCCAAATAGCGCTAAAAATGGTTGTCGTACAAATCCGTCGTACAAAGATTTCAATGTCTGGATCTGTTTAACTTTTAAATCGAAGTCAGCATGAACACAATTTTTAGCAAACTGCAAAGCTTCGAAGAAGTCACTGTCATCGGCCATCTTTACGCGTAGAACAATTGAGTGAGAAGGCAGTTCCGGCGGAGAAATGCATCGATTTGATGCATATTCCTCCACCAATCACATCCGAGGTTAGTATGGAGCGAAGCGGAGTTAGCCGAGGATTGCCGATTGGGAAAGTATGCCTTGGTAGAATCATCGATCTTCCGTAAGTAAGCTGGACAGCTACCTCACTATCAGTATCATTTTGCGTACGTAACACAGAAACACGTGAAACTTTTTCGTACATAAAAAGCACGAGAGGAGAAAATTGTTGAGTACAAGCCAACATCCTTGACATTGACACAATTATACTGTAAAGTGTAAGTTCAAACATGTACATGTATGGATACAAATATGGATACAAATATTAATTTCTTATTTCTACCATTCAGTTCTTAAACAATTACCACTCGAGACCAAAACTATTCTAGATAAACAAACTTGTCATTAGTGTCTTCTATTTTAACAGTTGGCCATAAATTTCATGTGTTGTATCGAGATGAGGAAAAAAGATTGAATGTCCCGCCTGACGCAGTCTTATTATGCACTTTTACTCTTTTTGGATAAAACAACATCATATTTACTTGTACTTTTGTTGGAAATAATGTTTTAGGCTTGTACGTTCACTTATTGGAAAAAACAACTTCATACTTACTTTTAAACAATATATTTACTGTACACTTGCTGTAGATACATCACACTATGTAATTTGAGATAGGGAGCCTTTATTAGTGAGATCTGATTTAACGGACACCTGTGAAATTCTGTGAGATCTGAATTAACGGACACCTGTGAAATTCTGTAAGATCTGATTTAACGGACACCTGTGAAATTCAGTGAGATCTGAATTAACGGACACCTGTGAAATTCAGTCGGATCTGAATTAACGGACATCTGAGATCTGAATAATGTCCATTTGTGAAATACAGTGAGACTTGAATTAATGGCCACATGCTACATAAAGTACTCTTCAGCGCACACACATTTATCTAATAAAGCAAACGAACCCTTGAAAAAAGGCCAAATCTTTCCTCTGGCAATAGAGACCTTTAATTTACGGGGTTGACTGTACATGAATAAATTCCACCAACCTTCATTTCCAGTTAGTCCTTTAAGAATGGTGCTCAAGATTCCTTCGAAAGTACAAAGTAATTGAATTGATTTCAGTCACCGACTAAACACAAAACTTGGTACAGAGACGCAGACTCAAATATTTCTCAGTTTCTGAAGCAAAGCAAATCACGTGTCCCAATTCAGAACATGAACATGTGTACATTATTTTATTGCATGTAATTTTCGTAACCCCTGTAGCAAGTTTAGTTGAAGTGTGATATAACGAACTTTATACTTTCTCAGATCCTGAACTAAATTGTTAATTTTGACATTTACACAATAGATTAAGTAAGCAGGCATTTTTGTCACGGCTTAATTGATCAAACTGGGCCTTTGATAACAAGTAGAACCTATTTTAGTTCATGGACTACTAAATTTGTTGAAATTGCATTCATTAAACCTCGATGATTACATCAACTTAGAGACCCCATAAAGGTCTTATATTGACGTGGTTTCATTATCGGATTGATTTTTTTCACTGGGGTTAACGCCGTTTTCAACGATTATTCAGTTATATACATAGGCAGTTCACCTAACCATTTTCCTGGACTGTATACTAACCAGTACTAATTTACCCTTCCACAAGGAGTCGACAACTTCTCCACATAGGTGGAAAATCAACATTTCTGTCAAATTTCCATAAAAGGGTGTGACCTGCCGT
This sequence comes from Lutraria rhynchaena, assembly GCA_008271625.1. Lineage (NCBI taxonomy): Eukaryota > Metazoa > Mollusca > Bivalvia > Venerida > Mactridae > Lutraria > Lutraria rhynchaena. The sequence continues at coordinate 803,689 of VIBL01000011.1, forward strand.
GACCGGGATTTGAACCTGGATCGCCGGCTTACAAAGTCCAGCGCACTAACCATGCGACCCTAAATTGAAATTTCGACGAATTATTAATTGAGAACCAGTATGAGTATAAGTTGTCGTTATGATAAGATAGTCTTGATATCATATTGAGGGTTTACGGTACTGTGCTATAAGGCACTTGATCGACTCTATATACATGTGATTTTCCTGTACAAGTTATGTGAGGTTTGTGTATTACATTTCAAGTACACATATGGTTGTTCAGGGTCCAAAGAAAAACCGAAAAACATCTAAAACACCAAATAACAAACAAACACCAAAAACACACGTTTTATTACAGTACATTGATTATCACCCCGAATAGGCCTTAGATTTTAATGTTAGAAATGTATTATTATTGGGTATTTGTCATATATTTCACTCTAATACAAAGTAGGAATAGGCTTAGATAACAGAGGAACCTGTTCATAGTTACATTTCACTATTTCACTATAACTTAATTATCTCTGATCCATCACGATCAAATGATCGATATCAGACATGTATTCATGTGTTAATCAAAATAAAGAAGGAAATAACGTAAAGTCATCCAGAGTTGTCGTTCGTTATCTCTCCCATACATCTTTATCAATGTCTGAAAAGTTGTTCAAAACTCGCGACTATCTCTTCTTTAGTTACCATCTGATACGTATCAGATAATGTTTTTTCTCTAAGTGTGCATTTGACGTCGTATTTTTAACTTTTAATTTTTAACTTTTGCGTTTAGTATCCATTTAAGCGATTAGACTTTGTTTTACATGAATCTTGTAAAAGCTAAGATGTCGACAGAGAGATGTATGTGAGGGATAATGAACAATAATTGTAGAAAGAGGTTGAATTCAAACATATTTTGGTGATTAAATTAAAAGCCTTTACCTTTACTCTAAATCCAACTTGACAATATCCAGCGGAAGTCTCACAATTTTGTTTCAGAAATACTGACCACTCTTAGTACTGAAACTTGATAACACAAATGGTTTTACTTTTATTTATTTATCAAATAAACAGCAAGTGCGTATATAAACGGGGCGAAACGTAATGAGTACGTATCCGTCATAGGACGAGCACTGAAAGAGAAGTTTTCCGGTTACAGCGAGCTATTCAACATTTATCATTCCACTTGCGTATACATCTCAAGGGTTGTAACAATAGATATACTTTCAATAGGCTTCAATCCGTTGAAATCGTTAGGTTGAAGGAAATTGGTCAGCTACTTAAAGTACTTGAAAACAGTCGTGTATAGCTCTATATAAATGGAAATCTATTCATTGTTTTGCTAAAATGTTAGCTAATAATGTTTTCTTATATTCAAACCACAAAATTCAAAGAATTGTTCATCTTCACAAAGAAAATATTCTTTGTTAGGCTAACTTTTATGATGTGTTAAGATTATGCGTTATGATGTGCTTTTGTTCACGTGATTCCGAATTATAAAATCCCAAACAGTTGATTGTATCTTCGTAAAAAAGCTGGTAAGAATTGAACATTTTCAGTAAGTTTAAATACATTTACTGGTAAACGTTTCAAGCACGAAAACACATGACTTTTTAGTCGATATCTGCCTGATAAAGCGTGCTGGATGGATCATGAATTATATGCTGGCAGCACGTATCACTGGGCCAGCTAAAAAGTGGCATCCTTTGGTATATACATGTACATACCATGTAATTAAATTTCAGTCGGATATCCGTCATTTGTATAAACAGCAAATATACTGCAAATACATGTATAGCATAAAAGATGTACACATTTAAAACAGAATATTGTGCTGTATGCGAGTTTACTGAACTGAGTGATTGTACGAATCGTGCGTAAAATAGAACCTGATTATAGGTCAGATGTCATCAATTTAGCACAGGATGGTATAACGCACATAAAAATAAAATTCTGGGGGCCTTCAATGTTTATATAGATCTATTTAGATTGTTTCATTAATAATTGTTTATTTTATAAGTAAGTTTTAGTTGTTTATATATTTATAAAATACACGCAGCAGAAATGGACCATTTTCACACAAACCCACATCAACACAGAGTACATTTTTTGTGACAAGCCCCTCTTTACATCATCTCCCCAACTTGCGCCTGGTTTTCTGCATTTAAATAATAAGATAATCATGAATCAATAAACACAATAAAGCTCTCATCAAAACCAGCTAATACCCACCAGCTTTCCATCGATAATTATATATTGCTTGCTTTTGGCATCAATATCGTAAATACCCACATTATAGTAGAGATGAAATGAATTCATGACAAGCTATAATACAAATCACCTGACACATATCAGTGATACAACATGCAACACGAAACCTGAAGGTGCCTTAAAACTAAAGCATAATAAATATTTAGCAAGGAAACCAATTTACAGAGGACTCAAACACAAAAATACCAAACACAACTAAGTACGAGGTCAATAACAAACTTGTTTTGTTTTTTTAAAGAGATTAAAATGGACTCCAAAAGAATGGAAGAGAGACGCTCCCCAGGGTAAATTTATAAGAACATGATACGAAGACGGAAACATAACACGAGAGAAAAACTAATTCTTTCGCAACTTCCAGAAATAGAAAATGAGATAGATAAGCATTTATGGAACTCAACTTACTATTTGAAGGCAGCTATAATATATCAACTTGGATAATTAATATAACATGAAGGCAAACAGTGACATTTAAATACATGGAGCAACATTGTCAATATCGATAAATAGCTTCCTTCATGAATACGTTATTACGTACATGAGGCCACATGAGAGAACAATAATGTCACAATTAATCTCTTCACGACTTTTTTATCTTGAATATTTCGTGTTCCAATGAGAAAATATCCCCATACAGTCTTAATTAACATCCAAATACCAAAATTTATTCGAGTACCATAGACAGGAATTTTGAAATAATGAAATGCCAAGACATTGAAGGAACACTGTTGGATTTCCAGAAATAAACTCTAATGCAACATACGAATGAAATGGAAAAAATACGCAAACATGTATTTCAATGAATATTAAGCTCATTTTGTGACGCCTTTGACAAATTATAAAGCATGAATTAATGGCTGTCAGCCATTTTACAGATGAACTTTGTATAACTTATACATTAGTGGTTGTTTATTGTCGATGGAGATAATGGTTGGTCATTATTTTTGATTGAACATATTGATCAATAAGAGTTTCGCAAATATAAATAATTTTTAAGGATCATCATTATGTGTAATAAATATAATTACAACTTATATATCACAATAATGTAATGACAAATGTCGTCTTTACATGATGCTGCATCATTTCAAAAGTCCTGGCTACACTCATCTTCCGAATCACCTATGGGTTTAGCTATGTCAAATTCACTGTTATTTTTGTCAAAAGGCTCATAATGCTACAGTTGTACAGTGAAATCATCAAATAAATCGCTCATCTCATAAAATACACTCGTAACGTTGATGACAGTTGTGTTAACTTAACAATAGGCTATATTACACCAAAGACCTATAGTATAGGTCTTTGGGTTATCTAATATACAACAAGTAAAAACACAGACACACGTAAAACACTCATTAAGATAGATTATTACTGTGTCGAAATTTTATTGTGTAAGAAGTTATACTGTAAAAAATAGTGAATGTTCGGCCACTTGGGAATATCCCGGAGGCGAGGGTGATCAAACTGAATATTCAAATTGTTAGAACATTCTGATTTAATAGACAAAAAATAGCTATGGCATCTTACCAATGTTATTGTTGTGTATGAAAGAAGTCAGTTTGTTAGGAGACAAGTTGACAAAAAGATACTGATGCATCGATTTTCAGCTGATTTACGAATAAGAAAGGTCTGGATTCAGCGACGTAATAAGACTCAGCCAAATTTTGTCTTTGAGAACAATGATCTACCAAGTTGTGTAGAGAACATTTTGTAGGACAGTTTTGGACCTACACAGGGAAAGTCCTCCCAGGTTGTTCCCTTGAGCAGATGAGATTGAAAAAGTTTGCAAACTCGCGGCAAATTATTTGGATTTGTTTTACACTTACATTTAACACTTAAGGCGTAATTGATATTTAACAGCCAATAAATAATAATTTTCGCTTAAAATCGTCTTTTCGATTGTGTTTTTGGTGCATCAAATATTTATGATCCAAAATATTTGATAGCATAATTAAAGTTTTCTATATCAAACAAACTGATGTATTTCAGAGGACTATTTTTTCAATTGATTGTCATAAAATAGTGTATACAATATTTCATTTGAATTGTGACTGTGAAATTGATCCACTCTACAATCTGGATACAAATTTCATACTTCGCTTATCTTCGTATTGCAATAGAAAAACAGTTATGACTGCGCAGTATAGGTTTTAGATTACCTTTAATGTGTGTTGAAAAGGGTTTTTATTAAAAAATAATAGATAAAAGATACAAATGTAAGGTAAGATGATTGTATTAGTTACTAGAATGCATTAATTTTTGTTCATCCGTTTTCCTCCTTCCAATACATCAAAAGAACATTTTTTTAAAAAAATGATCAAATATGCAACAATACTTTGAACGCATATATACCCATTTACATACAATGACGTAAAAAGACGCACATCCGGTTAAGTGTTAAATTTCATTTTACAAAAACTAATTCGTGTGCAAATGTTTATGCTAAAGTTTACGTGTAGAAAAAATACATTGGTTTGCATTTTATTTTAATAAATGAAAATGTTTATCTCTATGTTTTGTCTTGATAGCTGTTGTCACAAATTTGCAAAATCGGCGCACTGTCTCTTTATCAATATCATAGCAAAATCTGCAAGTTGTCAAATTCATTGTCTGGGTGACATGATCCTTACTGATAGCAATTAATTAAACCGGAAAAACAGCATGTGGTCATATATATTTATACCACCCAATGTTTATGGGTGTTCATTGTTTTTACAGCTGTCTGGGGTCAAATATGTTCCGTATTTAATCAGTCAAGGAATGTGACATCCTCTAATTATCATTCTTACAATGTTTACTATTTTTTGTTAATGCGTGTTGCGAAACGTAAGCATAAAAATAAAATGACAGGTTCAGTATGTTTTTAACGAGATAGCTTTTAATAAATGGTCATCTTAAACTTCGATCCTTTGATAATTTATAAGAAATTTCAACCGCACTTTGAGATTTTAAGGCCTAATAGTATTGTCATTTGAAAAAAAAACATCTAGGACCAAAGCTTATATTGGTCCCAGATGTGATATATGCATTGATTATTAAATAAATTCTTGTAAATATGTGCTCCATTATATTTATTTGATCCTGTATTTGCTCAAATTTATTGCGTATAAATAAGAATATTATTATTTTAAACTATCAAATCGATTCTCAACTGCTGGGTTCGATGGATAGCCTATCATGAAGTTCTAATTGGAATGAAACGGAAACAAAAAACTATTTAACCTCTCGAATACATATGTTTGAATTTTTTGACATTGTCAAATTCTCTACATAAACACACCAATGCGCAAAGGTAGCAGGATTAATTTTACTTCAATCAACAACCATTATTAGTATCTTTACACTTCTTTTTAAAGTTGATTTATGTGTTTATCAATTATTTTCAATTATCTTGATTCTTCAGCACATGGTCAATGTCGGTATCGATTTTGTTCAAGACGCCATTAAAATAATACTACCCAGTGTCCGAAGGAATCCGAATGAGACAGATTTTTTTCAAGGGAGATAACCTACTTTCTGAAAAGGCCTATATATACGCCAAAGAAAAAAGCATCAAAATTATTTTTGTATTTTAGGGCATTAAGAGGTTTTTGTTCAAAATAATGCTAACAGTTGTATGATATTGTCTAAATATTTATAATTAAACAAAATGATATCAGTTTGGTACCAAGTTGATTCTCCATTTCCGGTCAGCTATTTCAGGTATAAGCATGTGCTCCCTGTAATGATCGGATTAATATCTATAGAAGAATATACACGTCATTAAACAATGGTGAGAAGAAACAAAATGTCGCTCCTCTGAAAGAAATGTTTCGAACAAAGAGACAAGCAAGAAAACAACTATTGTTAAACTTAAAACAGCTATCCTAATTTTTGCCATCTTGTGTAATTTGATTTTGAATGCGGGGTTTTAAAACTCCTGAAAGAATGGACCCCCATCCATCAAGTCCAACTCAGCAAGGACAGCAGTTGAAATCAGAGAAATGTCTGAAAATGAATGTCCCGACATAAATTATAGGCTCTGTTATTTGCTTCCTAATTCTCCGTTGACGCTTATCTATAGTATAGGCAATATTCCATGTGTTAGTGTGACATGCCTAATAATTTGTATAATCCAATCAAGGGAGGCTACTGTGCTACATTTTTTTGTAGATTTATTACAGTTATCTCCCTTGTGTTTGGTTGACAGGACAGTGAATTTGTGAAAAAGGGCATAGCTACCATTAAACAAGCTATTTTCCAAAGCCCCTTATGAGATGGGGAATCGCTCATGCACTCTCCCACTTGCACTTTCAGTGCTTGTGCACGCCTTTGGTGTATGCACTATTTTATTTTTCCCAGCTATGCCCCTTGTGAGAAGACCTACACTGCACATCAGACACAACTAGTTGGTAGGTTGAAAAACATTTTAATTTTTGTATCTCATCATAAGTTTGCACAAACATGAGATTATTCCAAAATATTTTCATACTTTGTGTTATTCAATAGGATACTTTAAGGACTTATCCAAATCATGGCATTGGTTAGGTAACTAAGACCTGAAAAAAATAGCTCGTTTCCACCAACGCTACTGACCCTATTTTTTTGCCCCAACCCTAAAATTTTTTGGTCAAATTGTAGTTTTGCAAAGTAAAAATAATGTTAGTCATATTGTGGAATAAAAAGAAATAAATAAAACAATAAATCCCTACCTATGATCTTATTTTTTAGGGCCCGTAGCAGAAACAAGTATATTGTTTTTGGCCTAAGCACATCTATTTTTTTCTGGACAGGGGTAAATTGCATTAAGTCTGATGTAAAGTTCAGCTTTAGGTCTTCGAATCCAATTTCTGCAAGTCTTAGCATATTCAGCCAGAAGTTAGTGGACCAATATTTACTCTTCTTAAATCCTGTCAAAGTTGCATAATAACTGATACACAAGTCAGATTTGTTTTTATGTAGATTTATTCTGTTGTCGGCTGTTTATCTTTGAACCAAATAGAGTGATTTTGATTAATGAAGTGTGGGGTATTTTACAAGAGTGATGTTATGTAACACAAATATTGTATGGTGGTTAATTGTCTGCTTCTGTTCGTAATCTGGGTGACTCAGGTTGAAAGGTACTAAGCTCCAGGGTCCAAGGTTATAAAACTTGAGATCGGTCTCTGAGCTCAAATCTCAATTCTTGTCTTTTAATATTTCACAGCTCATTATAATCAGACAATAATGATAATATTGATACATTGTTTTGGTGGCATAACTGACCTGAATATGTATTTAAACATTGGTTATCTCTATCTTATCAACAATAATACTTTGAGAATTGAATTGAGATTTGAGCTTGGAGACTGATCTCAAGTTTTACAACCTGGGAACAGATTTATGATTTTGTTTTGAAGTCTGGAAACTTGTTTCATTTGACAGGAATTAAGGTGGAAAGTCAAGTCAAGGTGTATCAAAGGTGTTATTAATACAACACTTGCTTCAGCCTTCTTGATGGTGCAAAATACCATACAAGGTTATAAAACATGAAAACAGTCTCTGAGCTCAAATCTCAATTTCATGAGCGAAGCATTCTGGTTTGAAAGATTTTGCAGTTTGATAATTAAATACATTTTCAGATCATTTTAGATGGCAGAATAACATAGGATTGAAATCCCTAGGGAATGCTCAAAAAGACAGTTGATTTTCCAGCTTTTAGGCGCATTTCTACACCCCTGTGAAGGTATTGAGTCCCTCACTGCTGTGAGTTTGTATACCAACTAGGACCAAATTTCATTTGTTCTGCTCAGGTATAAGCCTGCGGTCTGCCATCACTTTAAAAGCTGGAAAAGTTGCCAAATGATCCTGGATATTGGTGTGTCATGAAAACCCCAGAAGTGAATAATATACAAGAACACATGTTTCTACTTAATAATCAAATACAATGGTATTATTTTTTTATGCTAGCATTTTTTTTAGTTAAAATACACAGAGGTAGATAAAAATCTTTTTCATTTGCAGTCACTTAATTGGTATTTTGCAGTATATATATTTATGACTTCGCAAAAAAGCCATTGATTCAAAGAGCAGAACATTCTATTCAAACTAAGTCACCATATCATGTCCAACGATTGCAGATATTGTGCATAATTTGCAAGTACCAAATACTCCCTTATAAAAGCTCCATAATAAATGCACCAAGGGAAATTGTAGTTTACAGATTTTTTTCATTTCGTTTTTGATTTTTGAACAAATTGTATATAAAATTAAAGAATTTGCTGCATTTTTGGTGAGTCAAATTTTCATTTGTAAAGGTGGAGGTGTTTGTTAGGAATCATGTGGTATGTATTTACATAAATGTCTCAATTCCATATACCGGCATATTTTTGTTTGCTCTGCACAATAAGATGATATTGACCCGTCTGCTCTTGATACAACGAAAGGTCCATTGCGATGTAAACAATGAACAATAGACTATTTATTTACATGGTTTTATGCTGTTTACAAGATTTGTATTTCAGCCATACTGTTTGGGAGACAATATGTTTGATGTATTGTTTCGTACCTGTTAAAATTACAGTATCAGTAGACAGATTAATGTGTTCATTATCACATAATGATTGATGTCTGGTTGTGGGGGTCTGACGGATATATTTTTATTTCAGTTATTGAAAATTGAAGATAACCATGATCCTTGCAGTCTGTTCAAAATCTCAAGAGATGTCTGAACTAGGTCAAATTTAGGTCTTCAGAACTACCAAGTCGCCAAATGCATCATACTGTCTGGTAAAATATCAGTTGTTCATCTAAATAATCAGTGATTTAACTAAATGAATATTGACCGCAAAAATTCTTTCCATCAGGGCCCGAGGTCATAATACTTGAGATTGATCTCTGAGCTCAAATCTCATATCTTGCCTTTCAATTATAGTCAGACAATAACGATATTATTGGTACATTATTCTGACAGTTTTTAAATATTAATGATCTTTTCAACCACAATGCTTTGACACTGGAATTGAGATTTGAACTTGGAGACTCAGGGCCTGGTCAAAACTACAGGCAGTAGAAAGAGACCTGTGATGGTAAAATTCTGTATAAAACACTAATTTGACCCCAAATTACCTAATATGTAATACATTCTATGTAGAACACTTTTTTCATTGGCAGTAATTTTGGATTAAATTAGTTTGTTTGATATAGAATTTTACCATCACAGGTTTGTTACTATAGTGCTCCCTCCCATAACAACACCTCCAAAGACTGATTCCCTCCAGAAACAACAGTAAAAAGTACATAAGTATAACAAGAAAACACCTGTCATGAATGTATTGATTCCCTCTGAACAACAACTCCATGCAAAGAGCAACACTTCTTGTGACTGTTACAAGCGTTGCTCTTTGGAGAGAGCATTGTACATACTGCCTTTGGTCGTAACTGGTTTATTTAACGACCTTTAGGGGGATGTAAATAATTCCTATAAACTGTATTTGTCTGTTCCATTGGGCTTTACATATTATACAAAAGGTCTTCAGATGTAAGTGAAAATAACCCAATTGCAAACCATTAATGCACTACCTCTTTGAGTTTGACCACATTTTTGTATACAACCCTTAAGTTGTAACAATGTGCTCTGGTCTCAATTTAAGACACATTACCTTGACAATATCTTTTAAACCTCTTCAAATCCTAATTTATTCATGAAATTTATTTTTTATTCACAAATTTGAATTGTTCACTTTGCCCTTAATCTGATTGGATTAAATGTTTGTTATCATCAATGTGTGAAAACTATGCAAAGTGCTTGCATGAAATTCCTTTTTTTCTGTTCACAGGTTGAAAGGCATCTGCCTGTTTGATTGGATTAACCGTCTGATTCCGTCCTCATCTGTTACAATAATCAGAATGGAAAATGGTAAATGTACTTCAGTTTCTTGCCAACTCCGAGCAGGTGTTCACACATTTTGATTGAAATTTATTCTATTATCAGAGCAATTAACCATTGAATCCTGACTTATATGCAGATAAAACTGTTTACCTAGAACATTTTGAATGTGTCGTTTGTACTGTGCACCAGGATTTCGTGCAACCTGGCCCTACTTGTTACATACTTAAGAAAACTTGTCAAAGGATAAACAAGATTTTGATTGGTTTACTGTTTTTTGCTGAATTCTTTGGAAAGATTTTAGCAACAAAAATGTTTAATTTAGCTTGCATAATTGGCATTTGATATCATTTTGGCTGGCTTGCGTGAATTATCATTTGCTACGCAATGAAAACAAACATTGACTGTGATTTCTTCATTTTTAATTAACTGATATCAGAGCATGCTTTTAATTGACGCAAAACCTTCTATTAAATCAACGAAAATTTACTTTTTTGAGTTGTGCAATAATTTACAGAAGGTTGCTCAGTCTGTAAAGAGAATTTAAATTATTTTCATAAAACTATTTTCAGTTCCATAGAAACGTGGAATGAAATTTTTGGATTCTTTATGTTTGAAATAATGGTTACTAAATTGGCGACTGAAAAATTGTCCCTTCTTCAATATCATCACTTTGAGTTTGATCAAGACTAGGGTACAAAAAATTAGGACAAAGATTGAGCATACAAATATAGTCTAGATTTTATTTCAAATGTCTAAAATTTAAATCTTTAAAATCCAGCAATGACGAGACGTCTATTGAATATCGAGATTATCCGATTTTATTCAATCTTGACACTTAATGTCGGCATATAAATCGTATCTGAACTAGCGGCTAAAACTAAAGTAGCCATTCAGTCTGTGGTGAAGTTTACATTTTTATCTACTAATATGAGAATATTGTTAATTAATTTATATATACAGCATGTAAAATTTTTATCCGCGTAAGTTCTGTAAATACCTGATGGAGAATTGTTTACATAATAAAAGTATAAACCTCTACGATTGTACTTAAACAGTGACATTACTATAAATTGTTGGCGTCTCTGTCATTTAGAGGTTTCAATAAATAAGCAGTTAAAGGTTATTCTGCCATTGAGTGGTAATGACCATTATGGACCGTCAATTAACGTGTTAGCTCATCTAATGTACAGTGACAATAAACTAGACTCTTATGTCGGCTTATTTCTACAACCCCGTAACTCAATTTTTGGCAATATTGAAGTTTTGGTATCATTTTTTTCATCTCGATGAGCTTTTTACAATGATCACACTGACATGCTTGTAGATCTATCCTTAATAGGGTTAATTCAAATTTCACAAACCCGTGACTCACTTAAAGTTATTGCAGTTCGAAACTTCAAATCCGATTTTCTCAAAATGGGAATATAGACATATAGATTTCAAGAAAAACCTACGATTTGTTGAGAATCAAGGCAGGAACAAACAACTGTTTTGACAGAAAATATCTGCTCTATTTTTGCATTGTATTACATGTGAACAAAAGCCACCATTGAGAAAGACAAAATGTGGTCTTTATTGACAGGTGGCTTTTATTTTAGAAAACAGCTTGTTCTAAATAATCAATGATGGTTTTTCAAAGTATGGCCTTTATTCTCTAGATGGTAATACAACAATTTACAGGATCTTATTTTAAAGAGATGTACTGTGGATGGAGGTTACCTTACTGGCTTGTGGATTTGAATTCAGTGTGGTCTAGATTGAGTCAGTGACTCCATGATGTCATGATGCATATTGTTTAGTAACCATGGACGTCAAGATTAGCCATGAGTTAACTTCAATACCCTGCATCCTGGATGTATGTGGTTTGTGTCCAGGCTATGATAGTATTCACCAAGAATAGCTGATTATATTTTATGATTATTAATATTGAAAAGTATCCATTCATGACAGAAGCTGTTTTAAATCTGACTAAGCTTGTGTGACTTTGAAAATTTTTATGTAAGGCCTAAACAAAAAATATTGTTTCTGGTTACATACCCAAAAAATATGGGTCAGTGGGTGGGGATTTTCTTTTCTTTTACGTTTTGGATGCTGTAAAAACTTTTGAGTCAGCAGGTAAAAGATTGGTAGGTCAGGTAACCAGAAACGGACCCTTTTTTTAGGTCTAAAAGTACTTCTATTGAATCAAGTATTAACCATTTCGTTAAGTTTATCTGTAAAGGAATACAGTAAACCCTTGATATTAAGACCATCTTTGGGACAAAAACAAATGGTCTTCATATTGAGGTGGTCTCATTATCAAGTTTAAATATAGGAAAAACACTGAAGATCAGTCTAGTGGCTGTTATAATGAGGTGGTCTTAATACTGAGGTGGATGCTAAGTGAGGTTTTACTGTACTGTAACTTATGTTTTAATTTCATACTTATTTCAGTCATAATCGTCTGTCTGTCTGTGTGATGTAGGGAAGCAGTTTTTGAGAAAATCTTGGCAAAATTTGCCCAACAGAGCTTGACAATTCATGGCTGAAAAGTATTATGTACAAAAGCGGTTACAGAAGGTTAAAAAATGTCAATTTTCCTCCATGTGGAGAAGCTGTCGGCTCCTTGTGGAAGGGTAAGTTAGTACTGGTTAGTATACTGTCCATGAAAACTGGTAAGGTGAACCGGTCTCCGAATATAACTGAAAATTATTGAAAAATGGTTTTAAACCCCAGTGACAATAAGCCACATAAAAACAAACAGAACATATCATGTCCGGAAATTTTCATTTCACAGTAAAATTTGGTACAATACTTTTTAATATTATATACAATTCTGATAATATTAGTTTGCTGTTTAAAATATTGAAAATTCATCAATTAAGATGGCAGGAAGTGAAGTAGACTAAGAAAACAAAATTCAATTCTTCAGCAACTAGTAAACTTTCATCTCAATATTTCCTTTCATATAGAGTATTAGAGGATAATTTTTATCCCCCCAAGTTTCCTGTCTTCAAAAAGCCATATTCTGAAAAGACTTTATCCATAAAATTTTAATAGAAATTTATTTGTGAAAATTTTTGTTCCTCAACTGAGGGAGTTACTTTATATCCAAATAAATCTCATTTCCTGCTAAACACTTTGCCTCATAAACATATTTTGGACTCTTCCAAATTCAAAGCAAATACAGAGTGGCCCTCTCTAGAGCAACAACCTCTCAACAACAACAACAACATAATTTTACTTCTTCCAAAGGATGTTGCTTTGGAGAGGTTGCACCATATACAAAACATCAATTTATTTAAGAAAATTTGGTTATTTCTCTCTGATAAAATGGAAAACATTGTGGCAAAAGCAGTCATTACCCATTACATGCAATGGCTTCTTTTACCACGATGTTTTCAAAAGTCGTCTGCTTCAGATGTAGGGAGGGGGGAAATGCAGTATTATAAGGCTAAGGGTTAATTAGCTATCAAATGATATAAGATAGAATTTTTATATAGATCTAGCCTATAAAATAGTCTCTCAATAGAATCTAGTGATATCCTATTTGTTATGGATGGTGGTTGGAGAGTAAAGCTTGTTTAAATAAAGAATTTTATTGATGAATTAAATTTTATATATCTTCAGAAAAAAGTTCTGTCGCCCTGAGTTAACCTTTACAATAATGTGTCAATGCAATAAATAATAATTTATTCAAAATCTGTTTGAAGTTCAGTTAAACTTGTTTAACTTTGTAGGGCATTGAAGAGCTGAGGCTGTCGCCCCTATATTTCACATTGGAATGACCCAGTCTAATTTCTACGCTGCAGGTAAGTGGTGAGAGTGGATCTTCCCATTTTTCGTAGGTAAGAAATGAATGATTTGTGTTTGCTTATCGATGTGCAAACAACCGAGTATGGTCATTCATACATACAGTACAGATTTTGCGACTTGGTGTTATTGTATGATAGTATTTCAAAAGTTCGCTGACTATCAGAGGGAAAAATAAATTTGTGGTTTTTCGATAAAAGAAAATTTTTAATACGATTTTATTTTTCGTTGTATTGATGGGATTTTAATGATCAGATGTGATTTGTAAGTAAATAATTATTTAAGTCTTAGATTTGGAGGTATTGTGAAATAAATAGAGATTGCATGGGGTCGTTGATTTTGTGGGTTAAAATTTGCTAGATTGGTTTTTATTGTGGTTAACTTAAAAATATTTTTATGTATAAAATCAATTTGAAAATCACTATTTGTGGTTTTGTTGTTAAATTACTTATTTGATGTTTTCACTAAACAATCTTTAAACTAGGCTGATAATTTATAAGTTATATGATACTGTATGTGTAAGTACAGTGTATATATTTGTTTAGTATTACTTTACCAAACTACTGTCAACTTAAATACTATTTTGACAGTTTCCCAAAATGATATCTTTTAGCTATCTTGTTGGTCTGCCTAAAAATTATCAAAAAATGAATTCATTGATCAATTGAGATTTGTTTCCATGCTCAAGATTGTTTTTTTGTGTTTAAAGTTTTGTCAAGTTTAAAATTGTAATATCTCAAAAATACTCTGATTTCATTTTCTGTGTACCGGTAATATCATTTATAGATGCATTATGAGTACACAGATTTAGGTGTCGAAGGATATAAAAATTGAGGTTGATCTCGTAGCTGCAAACTCAATTTTTGTTGCATTATAAATCTCGCATGTCTTTGCAATATCAAAATTATGCTGAGATGCCATTATGAATGAGATACATTAATAATCTAAAGATCCATTTCAAAATAAATAATAAAGAAGTATCAAGCAAAACAAATAAGGCACAGAAACTGAATTTTGAGATCCACTGTCATTCTCAATTCATTGTCTATTTTATTACGGTCCTGCTTAATGATTTGAAAATTTATAAAAATAATCAAAATTTAAAAATGAATAATTACTTCATTAACACCACTCTGTATGATTAACTACGTTAATCTCTAAAATGAGACTTGAGTTAGTTGACATTAATCTCAAATTTTATTTGATTCAGGCTCTTTGCAAATATCAATATTTTTTTAGACTCTACATGTAATTTGTCTTCAGAGAAAAATGTAGAAGTTATTTTTTCGTTCATGAATTTAATAAATATGTAAAACTATGAACAGTCGATAAGCTTTATTTTGTTTTGTAAAAGAATGAAAATCATTGGCGCTTGATTAAAAAGTTTGCATGGTTTGGGAAACAGTTGTCAAGAAATTCTTCCCTTTTTATGGTTTAATTGCAACAACGAAATTTAGACACTTTTTGGATATTTATGCACGAAATTTTAATGAAGATTTCAAATAGATGAGTGTTAATTGAGTAATAGATTAATTCTTATTAAACATTGAATTGTGAAGGAAATAAGTAGAACAATTGATTAACATTTTACTGTCAAGTTTATGATTAATTGATCGTCATAAAATTAGCTTTTGTTAGTTGCAGTAAAAAAGAGAAAATGTTAACATTTAATTACTGAAGAATTTAGTAAATGTGTCAGCTCAAAAAATATACCAAACTTGTTAAAGTGTGTTATCTTCTCTGTCTTGCTGCAAAACAAGATTTTTTTCACATTGATAAAGCATGTATCAAGTCCATTGTAAACTTTGTCTCAAAAACAAAGCATTATTCATGCGATCATTTTTTTTATACTAATATAAATTTTGTGATTTTTATTAATTTTTGCCGTTTCTTTCTGATGACATTTTAAGGGTGTGTTGGTGATTTTTTTTTAGTTTTAAATGTGTCAATTATTTTACTTATAATCTTATGCCAAATGTAGCTTTATCCAAATCTGTTTTTGAAATATTATTGGAGGTATCGTAGTCTAGACGTAGAACATCCAACCTCTGATCTGAAGGTCCTGAGTTTGAATCCCAGCTTTGACGGGTTTGTTCTCGAACTTCACAATCCCATTTTTTGCTCACAGTACTGGTGTAGTGTCCAGGAAGCAAACTCGAGCATGATTAATGCATGGATAAAAGTTTTCCAGAATTTTCCGTAACCTCCGGTTTTCCCAGGTCTGGACCCAACTGGTTTTTATTGTTTCCACGGCACTGAGCCTAAGATTTCTAGTTTTTTTTAAATTTTCAACTTTTACCCATGTTAATTTAAGCAAAATTGCTTGTTTCACAATTGAGCTAAAATGAATTAGTATAAACTATACTAAATATTATTGAGAAATTTATGTATGTACAAAATTCTCTGTTCCACACAGAGGATAAAATGCTAAAATCTGTGAATTAGTTTCTAATTTGATTTTGATTTCAAACGCTTATGAAACACTAGATTAAAAATTAAATCGAGTAATATTAGTACAGTGTAACCTGTATTTGCAGCCACCTCCGAATAAAGACCGCACTGTGAATAATGGTCATTCTTTGAAAAACCATCAATGATTATTTAGAACAAACTGACCTCTGAATAAAGGCCACCTGTCAATAAAGGCCACATTTTGTGTCTCCCAAAGGTGGTCTTTGTTCACAGGTTTTATTGTACATCTTCCTTCAGTTGATTAAAATACTTTTCAAGTATTCTTCCCCGTGGATTGCAGAAAATTAAGATATTGTCACCGCAAATAAATCAAAGATGACTGCCTGGTGTTTAGACCTCAGCATGATATGCTGATTGTCCCAGCTGTGCGTCAGACTGAGGTATATACTGACCATTAACGCTTCACACAATTTCTAAAGGTTTCAATTCAATTTAACCTGAGACTAATTTCGATGTTGAGGCATCTAGATTTTCAATCAGTGTTATAAAGCTTTGTCATGTGGGAGATTTATTTGCGATGAATGCTACTAAAAAATTGAAACCTGTAAATTATTTGTCATAGATTCATGGCTTCATTTCATGAAATGTTTTGATTATTTTTGATAACACTTGAACAAGAACATATTCTTTATAATCAAATACCCTGACTGGCTGTGTTTGATTCTTATATGTATTAATGAATTCATCGTCTCTTGGTTTTGATGGAAACATAAGATTTAGCACACAACTTAATGGCTAATACTCCCTGTCTTAAATTGTTTAATCCGGCCACAAAATCTCATCACTTTTTGACAAGTGGTGTTTTATGTTCTCACAGGTTAAAAGACCGCTGAGATATTAGCACAAGTTCTTTCTTATAAATTATAGTCTACTGTCTAATAAGATACCGCAATATTTCAGTACTGCCCAATTTATCTAATCTTTAAACCTTATTTGGTGTACTTTAAGTAAATGAATTTTTTTATTTTATTTGTCCTTTTAAAAGCTTTACAAAATTAGCAAATGCTCATATTTTGTGTTTTATGGGAAACTAAACATTTTATTGGTCCCTGGATATAACCTTAGGCTAAATTGTATGGAAATTTATGTCCGTGCTTTCCAATAATTGTTTTTTTTTTTAAATTTGTTACAAAATTGTAATTATTGCTATTGCCATTTTAACAGTAAGGCCCATAAGACTGAGTCGTCTTATTTGTGAGCAAATTGTCACTGTAATTCACCGTGTGGATAGCTAATGTTGGATTTGAGATTGATCATGGATTGAAAAATCTCTGTGACTGTTGGAACAATATTTCAATAAAGCCTTACTTGATAATCATGCTTCTTTTCAGACCACATCATTGTAACAATCACTTCTGTTTTGACCAGTTTTCAATACTGAAAATTGTGTCTTTATTTCAACTTGAATATGAGACCACAGCTGTATCAAGATTGATTTTCTTGTTTCCAATATTTAACAGTAGTTTTAATAGTAAGTTTATTTTTGGGTGTCTTTGGTCAAGTGGTCATAGTGTCTGATTAGTAATCACTAGCCTCTTGCTGCTGGGAGTTTAAATTCCATCTGGTTGGTTTGTTTGTTTGTTGTTTTTTTTGACATTGTCACTGGGGTTTAATGCCGTTTTTCAACAATTTTTCAGTTATATATGGCAACAGGTTCACCAAACAGTTTTCCTGGACTGTATACTAACCAGTACTAACTTACCTTTCCACAAGGTGCTGGCAACTTCTCCACATGGAGGAGAATCAACATTTTTGTCAAATTTTCATGGAAGGGTATGACCTGCTGCGACCAGGATTTGAACCCGGATCTCCCCGTTACAAGTCCAGTGCACTAACCACTATATGCCGGTCGTGGCTCATGTTTTGGACAGATTATGGCTTTATGTATAGTGCCTGTGAACACAGAAAATGAACTGAAAAAAATATTTATTATTATCATTGATAAATCTGACACAGTTCTAGATATTGTCACAAAGCAGAATGTTTCACCATTGAACTTGCTGTATAAATGAGATTTGTTAGGAACATGCAAGGCTTCTATAGAACACCCTACAAATGTAGACAGATATTTCAATTATATATGAAGTGTTCTTGACCTCCTGATAATAAGAATTTAATGATATAACATTACCGAATGTCGTTCTATTCTTTCTTAAATGCTGATTCATTAATATGAGTGAGCATCTGTTTTCATTTTCTGTGTTTGGCATTCATTTTTTAAATTGCTATTTGACTAAGGACCTGAGGTGGATATTTGTGTCACATTTGTACTAAGACTTGGTAACTGGATATTTGCTGGAGGATTGAGGATTGTGTTCCTATAGTGTCAGGGACCTTCAAATACTTAAAACATGATACGTTTATTTATCTACTTACAGTATAATAACAGAGGTCCATGATTAATGCATGTACAGTTAAACCTGTGTTTTGTGGCCACCTCCAAATAAAGATCACCCTGCAAATAAAGGTCACCCTGCAAATAAAGGTCATTCTTTGAAAAATTGTGGCTGATTATTAGAACAAACTGAACTCCAAATAAAGGTCATCTTTCAATAAAGGCCACATTTGTCTTTCCTGAGAGTGGCTTTTGTTCACAGGTTTGACCATATACTGTTTTCAACCTATTGGATTATGATAGATATCTACTACATGAATAGTCCAGGTAAAATTCCTAATTCCACTTTTATATATAATGTTTGGTCAGTTTGGTGAGTCACTGGTTAGTTAAATATAAAATGTTAATGTTGAAGATTTTTCTAATCCTAACCACCAATGTCATGTTTAAGATCAGCCTTTTTGAATGCTTGCATTCACATAGGTATCATCAATTAATCATTTTATTCAAGCACCTAAGTGATCGTGATCAGACATGTTTTAATGCTAAGAAAAATAATAACCAACAGGAAGAAAAGAGCGGAAAGTGACCCTAAGGCACAAATAGAAAAATAATTCCCAGATGTTGCTATAAAATTTTTTTAGTCCGCGAGATATTTTCAGGTCGCTTGGTAAAGGGCAAACAAACTTAATTTTAATTTAAGCCTTACTATTATAATTTTTCATGTGATTGGTTTCCAGTTCTTGTTGTTATAATTATACGGTAGGTTCTATTAACACTCTTTTCAAGCTGGTAATTAATGTATGTTCTCCTACCAGTTACATATAAATTAATACAGTATGCACTCTACAAACTTATACAATCACCCATACACACAATATCGCTGACTCGTAAAAAGTGATCTTACTTAAAAAATTGTTAAAATTTATAACAAACAGAAAAATCACTGATCACTTATAATGGACATTAAGAAATATCTTAACAAAGATCATTTATTGTTAATGTTGGTGGAGTAAACATGAATTAGTGACTTGTTGACTGACATAATTCATAGAATACAGTCAAACGTGTGTTTGCAGTCAACTCCAAATAAACACCACCCTGTGAATAAAGGCCATTCTTAAAAAACATCATTGATTATTTAGAACAAACTGACCTCTGAATAAAAGCCATCTGTCAGTAAAGCCCATGTATTATCTTTCCCAAGGGTGGCCTTTGTTCACAGGTTTGACTGTATATCATTTATTACTTTTACCCCAGCCATGGTGTGGATAAATCTACAATAAAACCCCTAAAAACTGCACCCTTTCTGGACTAGGTCAAGAGTCTGTTTTTCTGAGAATTCCAGTCTTCAGACAATTTTTGATTATCAAAGAGAAAACAATGGGACTTGAAAAATCATCTGATTTTCAGAGAATTCCGGTTTTCAGAGTCGGGTTTTCAGGGGTTTTACTGTATTTATATCTGTTACATTACATGATGACTGATTTATGCCTGGAAATGAATTTCCTTATTTATATTTTGCTATATACTTATTGACTTGGAGGTGGACTGTCATAATAAGTCAAGGATTTATGTATTCATTTAAATTGAAACTGTTAATGAGACTTAATTAATTCATATGCTACATAATTAATGAGAAAAGTTGGTTCTTGTTTTCGGAGAGTTTTTGATGTTTGTTAGCTTAGTTTTTGATGTGTGTATACTTTATTTATATATCAGTCAAACCTGATGAAAAGGGGTCACCAAAGGGGGCTGGAGGAATGTGGCTTTTATGCAGAGCCTATACTCAGAGAATTATCTTGTTAATGTTATCAATTATTGGTTGTTGAAGAACAGCCTTTAATTTCATCAATTTGTAGATTGCTTTTCATAACTTCATAATTAAGTATTCTCAAAAATAAAAACCTAGTGTAGAAATGATAAAATGCTCAAGCCTAGGTTTGACGGGGAATAGAATGATTTGCTAGAGTGAGTGTCTTTTAACTTCATACTTCGTGTAATGTATGTAAAAGCATGTTCTGACGTACATTTACCCGATCATTTATACTTCCTGACCTATGATAAAATTATGACGCTGCATGAAACCTGTCCTAAATTCTTGATGTTTTTGTTTATAACTGTTATTAGGCTGTTCATTAATTTGGATGAAACTCCGTAATTTTTTTTAAATAATTTTTCATTCGTGTTAAGTAGCCATCTTTCTCTCTGATTGAAGGATAAAGAGGACCTGCATGCATGTTTTATTTCTCATACTGCTTAACATTAATAATTCAGGGATGTAGAGTTGACCTATCCAGCTCCCCTAGACTACCAACTTTAACCTGTTAATGTGCTGGACTTGTAACCCGGCAATACAGGTTCAAATCTTGGTCGAAGCAGGTCATGCCTTACTATGAAAATTTGACAAAAATGTTGATTTTCCTCCATATGTGGAGAAGTTGTCATTTCCTTGTGGATGGGTAAGTTAGTACTGGTTGGCATACAGTCCAGGAAAACCAGTTAGGTGAACCAGCTGCCATATATAACTGAAAATTTTTTAAAAAATGGCATTAAACCCAGTGAAAAAAAATGAGTGCGCATGAATATCTGAATACAATATTTCAGTGTCATTGTCCTTTGTCAACTTGTATGTTCTATATTCATTCTAGTTTATCTAATAATTGATATTACACATTGTCCTATGTTCGTTAGTGATATCAGTTAATTAATCAACATCACATATTGACTGTGATACATCTTTTATGATATTAGAGAACCGTTACTGTAAATCCCTTTAGTGTGTGTAATGACTTTTGTTATACAGTCAAATCTGTGAACAAAGACCACCCTTGGAAAAGACAAAATGTGACCTTTATTGACAGATGGCCTTTATTCAGTGGTCAATTTGTTCTAAATTATTGATGACGGTTTTTCAAAGAATGGCCTTTATTTACGGGGTGGTCTTTATTTGGAGGTGGCCACAAATGCAGGTTTGACTGCAAATGCATTTTTGCATGTTTGGTCCATTTAACAAATAAGTATAACAAGTTGAAAGGTCACAGTAATATGTTAACATCAGCTCCTGTCATAATGTACTTGATTTAATGATCACAGTGTAAGTTTCTCGGATGATAATGATAGCAGTTGTATGGGTCATATTGTTTGTCCCTTAGGATAATTATCATAAACCAGAAACATAAAATATGTACAGTCAGCTCTTGTACCTTGATGTTTGTAAAATAAATAAACATATGTTTTTTCTATATGTTACATATATTTTCATGCGCAATAAATATTATAAACACTCACAGCAATTTTCTCAAACTTGTAATTCTGGCAAAATATTGTAATATCGCCCTCTTGACAATAACGTCAAATTTTAGCACCAATTATTTCAATGGTACCAGAAAGCTTTGAATAATGGTTGACCGTAAATGTTCAACTGTTCATCCATCTCTCCGAACACTCAAAATTATATCATTGATAAAAGTACAGCCTAACCTGTGTTTGCTGCCTCCTCCAAATATAGACCACCCTGTAAATAAAAGTCATTCTTTGATAAATTGTCACTAATTATTTAGGACAAACAGACCTCTGGATAAAGGCCACCTTTAAATAAAGACCACATTTTGTCTTTCGAAAGGGTATCTTTTGTTTGCAGGTTTGACTGTATGCTGAAACTAGTTTAAGAATGGGTACATGTTCAATAAGTGTTACAGTTTATACTGAGATATATATATGTCATAATAATACGTAAATCTCATTATGACAATGCAATATTGTATGTTGTACACAGATATATACTGATAGTAATATGTCACCTTCGTATTTAAATTGTTTCAAGTACTGATAAATTTTCCTTTGATTTAGATATGTCGGACCTGCTAACAAGGGGCACACATTGAATACAGCATATACTACAGTTTCTGTGTAACATTAAGTCATAAAACAAGAGGTTTTATGTTAAATATCTCAGCTTCACAATTAGTTGGTATAATTCCCTTTCAGTGCTTTGATTACATTTCTGTACAGTGCTATGCTGAAATTTGGTGTGTTCCTTGAGGCATGTAAAAAAATTATGTCACCTATGTACAATGGAATTTAATGTAAGTTTAGTGTCATATCAACGGTTGGCAACTTTACAGCTTTAACAGTGTAGGATAGAACCACTGACCTTCTGTAAGCTAGTTGGACTGCTTCCTCACATTTAAAATTTGGTCAAAGGTGGGACTCAAACTCACACCAGTGAGGGGCTAGTGATTACCAGTCAGAGACCGTAACCACTTGACCACAGAAGCCTCTCACATATGTAGAAATCTATCACTATTATCATTACATAAAATGATGTATTATTTGATTTGACTAATTTTGACTACCTGCTGAAGACACTTTATTTGATATCAGGACAGGAAAATATGAAACATTTTGCATTATGCACCACTAATTTTAGGCTGTTCAAAATTATTATTGAGAGACATTTCAATAAAAAAGCATGTATTGATTGATTGAGATTGTGCTAAAATATGTCAGATATTTTTTTCATTTTGTATGATTTGCTTACATCCATACAGATAAATGTCTATGTAAGTATGGATTATATCGTACCCACCTTGGCTCTACAGGGACACTGTTACCCAGACACGTAACAAGTGCTCCCATTATGTGACTGATTGGCAAACAATTAATTTTATCAAGGGCTGGTGAAATTAAATACATAATTTGATTCTGAGTACCGATTCCTGTAATGTTTAAACAAATAAATTTGCTGATGTAGGGATTTGAAGCTTTGAAATGGGCAATAAGCCATGTGCCCCTAATTTATTACGAAACTACTGTAAACCATATAATATATAAGAAGGAATTTTTTGTACTACCGTAAATATTGTAATATTCAAGAGTGAATTTTTGGTATTACCATAAACCGTATAATATATGCGAAGGAATTTTTGGTACTACCATAAACTGTATAGCATTTGGGGAAGGAAAATTCTTTTAGATATTTCATGGCATATATTATTAATTTGGTCTTTTTTCCTTTCTTGCTAATATTTTTTTCATTAAATCAGTTCTCATGAAACACTTTTGGTATCTTTAAGGTTTGGATATGATAGTGATTCTGATTTAAGCCCTGAATGTTTGTCTAAATCCCAGGGTC
This sequence comes from Lutraria rhynchaena, assembly GCA_008271625.1. Taxonomy (NCBI): domain Eukaryota; kingdom Metazoa; phylum Mollusca; class Bivalvia; order Venerida; family Mactridae; genus Lutraria; species Lutraria rhynchaena. The sequence goes on from VIBL01000011.1 coordinate 827,512, forward strand.
CCATAATTTTACCCACCATGATTATCTGTGGACTATGTTTATCTGTTCATTTCACTGTTGGCCTCCATTGGTCAGTTTTACCTGAATTTAATCATAAAATATTTGATGTTACTATAATTTTAAAGATAAAACAAAGCCTACTAGCCATGATAAATGTATTTTTCATAACTGTAATTTAAGGCAAAAAAAACCTTTGTTTTCACTAACATCTCCCAAAATAAGGCAGCTTTAACAAAAAGGGTCGGTAAGTCAGCCATGATTTTTCTTAAACTGGCTGTCATAAGAAAGTAACCAGTAAGTGATGTTGGTATAAAATAGACAAAGTGCAAGTAATCGAGATGAATTTAATTCTGGAAAATAGCTGTAATGTTTCATGATATGGTTTATTGTTTTCCATTATTGACCATAAAATTGCTGTATACCACAAAATTTCATGGTCAGTATATTAGGCCAAAATAGAAGAATTGAAAAAGAGATTGAAAAAGTGCAGGGTCAACAAATAGTGACGGTTGGGTTTGTGGAAATCAAGAACTTTTTTATGCATTATAATCTTTACAGGCTTGCAAAGTCTTGATGCATGGTCATGAAATCAAAGTGTCTATATTGCCAAATTAATTGATTTATGCAACTACTGTCAATGGAAAATGATATTTATATATGATATCTTGATACGCTTGTAACATTTTATAGTTTTACTGGGGCCTGATGTTCAAAAAACGAGCCTTACTGTTGGTCAGTTTTAAAACTGTGCTTAGTCACAACCAATCAGATTCTTGCAATTCAAAACTTAGTTTTATAACCTTGGAATCTGTTCTTTGAATAAGATATTAGCAGTCCTTACTAAATAATTTAACTGTTGTCTTGTCAACATGGCTATACAGTGCAACCTCTCCTGAGCAGCCCTCTCTTAAGTAACAACCTCCCCTCAACATCCGCGTGATTTTTCCTATTGTACAATTTAACTATTGATATAACCTCTCTAGAGCAACAATCTCTCAACACCAACATAATTTTGCTTCTCCCTAGGGGTGTTGCTTTGGAGAGGTTGCACTGTAAAAGATTTTATTTCCTTAATTTTTACATTGAATTTTATGATTATTCATTTAGAGTGAGATTTTCTTGATGCCTGTTTATGATATTTGTGTAACAACTCGCAGGGTCTCAATAAACATTTGCTCATTAATCTTCATCTTTGATCCGTCTATTTGACATAAATATAACAAGTTTGATCAACTCGGCAATTATCTATCAATGCAAACATAGGCTGCAGTTTGAAGAACGATTATTGTCAAAAGTATCAAGTCGCCGATAAAACATCTCGAGATTTTAGATTGCATAGTTTTGTATCCAGACGATTATCCGTGTTGAGTGTGACCATATTTGGAATTCCTCTGTGGAAGCTGATCTTGTTGTCCCTGATTCTGTATGACATCATTCTGCATTTGATAGAGGCTGATAAAAATTATACAGGATCAGTAGGATGTTGACAGGATACGAACATTTAACTGATACAAATCTGGACTTGATGAATGTTATACCTGGTCAAATCATTATCGATTGGATTAAAGGGTTATTGTTTTACTATATCGACTGCTTCTGTTGAAAAATATTGAATAGTGTTAGGTGTTCAGAGGTAATCCATTTACCGGGGTAAATTATACAGTGAAGAACTTGGGGCTAGAAATTTTGACTGGTATGCGGGGAGGGAGGAACTGTTTTATAGAGGAACCAATCCAGCAGGTTTCTACTGTACCCATTTGAAGTGTAATGGCTCTGGTACAACGCTAGACCTTGTGTTTGTTTTATACAAACATTCATCACAATCATGATGAAGTATAATTTCTAAGTTCTGATCAATAGGTTATTGGTTTAAACCCCATCAGTGGTGGAATTTCTTCATCATCTTCTCAATTCTGTTAAATTTAAGGACAAAACTGGGTGGTGTTTATCTAATACCTAAAGAAGTGAAATATAATTATTATACTAGTATATTATCTATACGAAATCAGTCCATGTAGTCTTGATACTTTACATGATTATGTTAAAAAACTATCTCTTACATTTCCATGCTGTATTATTTAAAAGAAAGTCATGTTTCTTTATCCTGAATTAATTTTTAACAATATCTACCTCCAAATCAACCATTTCTTTGTAAAACTCGTTATTTTATGCCTGCGAAATTTTGCAAAATATCTTGCATACATTTATTTTTTAAGGATTCATCATTGAAAATTACCTGTACTTACAAGGACATCGCAATTAAATTTACTTAAGGATATGTTTTATTGTCACTATATGTTTAAATGAAGTTTGTTCAAATTGTGTGATAATTTACTGCATAGACTAAATCATTTTCGCATTCAAAGACTCGACAATAAACTGCTGTAACTAGATTTTAATAGATTTTCAGATAGTACTGTTTAGCATGGAATCTTTGATTTCAGCTGTAACAATGTTTTGGTAAAAAGTAGAGATTGTTTAGTACCGTGGTAAGCATAATTTAAACTGCCAAATCATCGCAAATTTGTTTTTTGTTACGAGACCAAAGAATAAATCCTCCAAGTTTGCTTTCTTGGCAAAAAAATGCTTGCTTTTCCTTCAGTCTTCTATGACTTGAAAAGAAAACCTAATAAATAAGACTTTAGCTTCTAACAATATACCAAACCTGATACAAATCTACACAAAGTGGAAGGTTATCATAGTTTAGTCTGTGAGAACAGATTTAAATCTCCATAAAACTAATATATCATTGAACTGTTGAGTGTCCCAAACATTGTCAATTTATAGCGAGTATCCTGTCTCACTTCATGATTAAAGAACTTGTTTGTAATTTTATATGACCAAATGAAACAAGAAACTTAATTCCTTGATTTAAAACAATAGAATTTAACATACTCATATGGGTCACAGTATAGTATTGATTTCGTATGTTTACGTACACTGACCATATCTTTGGAGTGAAGTTTCTTTTGTACTTTGGCTATAATTCTTGAATTATGTACAGGATTTTATTGAAACTATATACATAATTTGTGTGAGGACATTATTTGTGTGAGGTTACTGTTCTACATAACAGTGATCTGCTATATAGTTTGTCCTCTTAGCATGACGGGTAGAGCATTGCACTAGACCCTCAATGCTGTGAGTCCAAATCCCACATGTGAGGAAGCTATCCAGCTAGCTTATGGAAATAAGAGTCTTTCTTGTGTTATCCTTGATATGTAATGTTGGTTGTCATGACCTACTTATAATATTCTTAATTCATACATGCTTCATATTAACTTTGTGTACATGTGTGTTTTATGTATTTATTGCCATGTTTTCTGACATTGTATATTGAAATAAATCAATCAAATATCAATGTCGGTGGTTATATGCAGGTTTACACCTGAGGTCTTCCTCCATCGTTAAAGCTAGAAAGGTCGCCAAATGACCGTGGATGTTGGTGTGACATTAAATCTTAGTGATAGCATTTAAGGAACATGGATCTCAGGTTTGGTTGAAATCATTGCATCCTAGGCCATTCATCCCAGTACAGAACCAAAAAAATATGATTTTGTTTTCTGCCTGCCAGTATATAACTGATACAGTATAACCCCTGAAAACTGGATCCCTTCCAGATTGGGCCGAAAGTCTGGTTTTCAGAGAATTATTCATCATGGAAGAGAATAAAGTGAGACTTGAAAAAATTGTTTGATTTTCAGAGAATTCCAGTTTTCAGGGAGTCCGGTTTTCAGGGGTTATATTGTGTTATGCTGAAAAAAGGTGCTAAACCTGAAAAATTTACAAAAAACTATTTCTTTTACATATGATCTTACATTATGAAACCTGATAACTGCATTATGTGTCTCAAACCTGTGACCTTAGATCAGTGGGCCTACACACTGCCAACTGATTCACAGGAGAGTTGGTACGCAATTAAATCTAAGGTCATGGGTACGGGTTGGCATTTATCATAACATTAGCAATGTTTTTTTTAGTTCAAACGCTGAATATTTACAACAAAGATTCTATCATACTCCAAAAAATCGAATTTTGTCATTTTATTAAAAGTTCAATTATCATCTAATTCTGACTAGTATGTCAAGATTTTCTGTCAGATCACATGAATTAACCATCTTCAATACCCCCTGATCACAAGTTTATAATTGAAGTTTTAACAAGTTTAATATTTAGTCATGATTGAAAGATTTTAAATGTTGATCTATTACAAGAGTTTGATGCAGATTGATGTAGGCTGAAAATTGACTAAGATTTGTTAGGCCAGATAAATTAATTGTGTCATTATGGTACCCCATAGAAATATGCGAGTTTTGTTAAACAGTCTAACCTGCATTTGCGACCACCTCCGAAGAAAGGCCACCTTGTGAATAAAGTCCATTCTTTGAAAAACCCTTATTGATTACTTAGAACAGTATGACCTCTGAATAAAGGCCACCCTTCAATAAAGACCACATTTTGTCTTTCCAAAGAGTGGCCTTTGTTCACAGATTTGACTGTACTAGAAATATAACTTTTTGCACTCGGTCAGTCCGTAGCTTAGTTTTGTAATCAGAACTTTAGTAATATATTTACCCTATTTTAGTGAGGTTAACAGGGTGCTTTGTTGATATGGGTAAATTAGCCTGTAAGCGAACTTGTGTTAATAATGATGAAAATATGATGTTATTATTTTCACAAGTAACATAGCGGATAATGTGCCCCATTGGTGCCCCTTCTTGAGTTTTTTTTGCTGGCCATGTTTGATCATGTGGTATTAAATTCTCCATTCTGATTGGCTAAGAGCAGGCAGTGTAAGGGAAGAAATGGTCAAATCTGGTTAATTGTATATGTCGCCATCCGTGAAGGGTGATAATAATGCCTTTGGTTTCACATGTATATACTGCATTTCTCCGGAATGCATACCATGAAAACGCTTTTTAAAGGGTTTAAGGCACAACACGGGCTATGACATATCCGTGGATGTGCTGACATTACCTGGATAATTCTCATTCTTAAAAGAATGCTTTTGTTGATTACAACACACGGGAGTGTAATCCAAACAAAACACATTATTGTAATAATTATACATTAATAATACATACGTAATATTATACATAAATTTGAAGATACAATTCGTTTCATCCAAAAGGTAGGGTATATACATGCTCAGCCTCCAGCTTTATTCCAATAATGCCCTTCGTCCTGCACTAAAGCTTGGATGAGGGGACATTTTCTGATCCTTTCTCTGCTAGAAATCACAAAAATTGATGAGATATTAGTTCGCTGTTTGTACAAAAAGAATTTGTACAAATAAAATCTCATGGCTTTTTCATCTTTCTGGTAATATGTGCTGAACACAAGATTTTCACTGTTGAAGCTTGTTTCGTTCATGTATCATTAAAAAAACTGTACTTAATGATTTTTTAAGTTCACTTAGATTACTTCTAGTTGAGAATACTTCAAGCCAGTCTGTTACAATGTAAGCAAAAGGAATCCAAAGGAACCCCATTGACTAAATTAGGCAAATTAGGACATATCCTTAAGCAAAAGAGTCGATAATGGTAGCATGAAAGTGTATACTTATAGTGTAAATTAGCAACACTTTCAATCGAGAAGACAGCTTTTGTAGGTCGAACACAGTTAGTGGTCTTGATAAATTTGCGAAAAAAGGGAAAATTTTTAAAATTATGTTTAAGATGTTTTGATTATTAAATTCAAAGCATCCATAGATAGTAAGGACATTATTGATCAAGGTTTATAAATTGGTTATCAGTTTAAGAAATATTTTTTTCATTACAATTGTGATTTTGGATGCTGTTTTGCAGAATAAATATTAAAATACATAATTCAACAGTACATTGTGTGTAATTATGTTCATTTTTTAATTATTACTATTGAATAAAAATGTAGGTATCTTGCCTCACAAAACATGGCAAAAATGGTTGATGCAAAAATGGTTTAATGAGCTGGTTCCCTGATTATTAATCTGGAAGATTCAATCTCATACATTATTATTCAGCAATCAATGTTAAGTTCAATCATAGGGGAGTTATTGGAAGCTGATCCAAAAATAAGTGATTTTTATGATTAGGTGGTCAAAATATTGAGGTGGTTGCTATTTAAGGTTTTATTGTTTATGTTTGTCACCCAAAGGGACATTTTATTGTGTTTCTTTGTGATTTTGGAATTACTTTATTTGTTGGAATCTAATATTTCACTTGTATGGCATTTCTGCTGTATTTTAGGGGACAACTTAGTTATGTCCATAGTAATAGAATGTAGCTATTTAAAAGCTGTCAATTGAATTAAAGAAATGTTGAAAAGTTACGCAGTCATATGAATGTTGTCAGATAAAATTGTGATACAGTCTTGATAAACTCAATCCTCAATTTATGATAATATATTGTTGTGAAATATTTGTATTATTAACTGTATATCAAGTTGGCTATCGAGATATTTAGGGCCCTGTAGTGTTTAATTAGGGATTATTTGGGATTTAGTATAATGATACACAACTGTGTCATCTTAACATCATTGGTGAGGGGCCTGCTGTTACTTGTATGAGATTGTTTAAATCTCTCAAGTATATGATTAAATGTAACAGTTGTTGGATCTCAGCTGTAGTTTAATACGTTAAAATGCATACTTGTTATATTTCAATGCGTAGTGAAATTTAGAATACTGTGATAAATGGATTATCTATGGACATATTGATAGATCTATATGATGAATTCAGTTGGATTTTTTAAAAAAAAAAATGCTCAGTCATTGTTTAAAGGTAAAAATTTATAAGTTAAACATCAGCTGGGGTCCATAAATTAATGAGATTTATAGATTTCAAAACTTCTAATGAATATAAATTATAAAAAGAAAATGTTTTCTCATTGACAAGTTTTTACAAGGCACAGAGTTTCTTCAATTTTTTATCTCTGATTCCTGTACATGACTTTATGCAAACTTTTATACTTTATAAAGTTGACTGAAATCTATATACTTCTTGTATTTGAAAATAATAAATATCTAATTTAAATAAAATTTCTTATGCTTGTTCAAAGATGTTTAAGATGAAATGAAATATGATTTGTTTATACAACTTTTGACTTTTTCGATGTTTTTTATTATTGAACATATTTTTGCATAAAAAATGTGGATGTGATTGCATTTTTCTGATTATTGATTCATTAATACAAAAAATATTCTGACTGACGTGTAGTGACGAACAAATACATCATGTAAAACATCTTAAAACAACTAAAAGCTGATTATACATGACACAATTTTTTATTCATAATGGTTTTCTGGTTAAATGTTTTATTTCTATTAAATTTCAGTGAAAATGAAACACTAGTAGAGCGATCAGACAGATTTAAGCTGTATGTAATAGGAGACAGAAAATAAACTTCCCAATGTGGGGCTCAAACCTGCGACCTGCTTGCAAGTCAGCTGCTCTACCAACTGAGCTAATCGGGCAGACGGGCATACAAACTACTATAAACACATATATATACAGCTCTGTTACATGTAAAATTTACTTTAGTACTATAATTTTATCTTTCTGTTGCTATATTTTTTGTGAATTTTCAACAGGTATGAATATAATAACAATATTTTTGATTGTTATTATTCATTTCAGGTATGACTTTCCATTGTTGAAGTGATTCTGTTAAAAAGGGGTGTTAAAAACAACCATGACTAATTTCTTTTCACCCCAAAGGATGTAAAACTAACAGAATGGGCAAAAACTACCAGCAGTAAGAACATTTTTCGAAAGAATCAAGAATCATGATATTCTGGATTTCTGCTGACTCGGGACACAGCTAGCATTTAGACAAATCAAAATAATGAATAGAAAAGTGGATAGGGCTAATGTTATGAGTCCCCGTTCAGGGGCCATAACTGCGCCTAGAAGTAATTCAATTACGAGACCAACACTTTCGTCATTGCAAAAAGGGCTCAGTATTACTGCTGCCAGTAGGGAATTAAAGGTAAGTGGATATTTAAGCAGAAATTGCATCCATTCCTGATTAAATAGACTATAATTATGCTCACCAAGTTTTCAAGGTGTGTCAAGAATACTACATGGTTAACAGATGGTGATAATGATTGCTGTTAAATTTACATAGAAGGAAATATGCACTAGTCAGTTCTGTGCATCATGATTATCATTAATTGGCGTAAATAAATGAATTAAAAACAACCAATTAAAATTATGCTAGCTCAACAAATTTTGAATGCAATCATTGTATTGTGTGACTTTTATAGGAGTTTGATTACATTTTAAAATGGATTTTTAAACTCTTGATCAATTAAGCAGATAGGTTTACCATCTGGTTAATTGAAGACTTACAGTGCCTTGTATTGAAAGTGAAGTTGTTCAAGCCTTTATTGGTACTAAATCGAGGAGAAAGGACTTTCATTGCTGCTATGAATTTTTACTTCTTTGTCCATGATTGAAATGCAGAAAAATCATGCAAGCAAACTTACTTCCGTAAAGTTCATCTCAAACTTTTCAATGCTTGCGGTTTTTGAAGCTAAGTCTTGTCTCTCTTAGTTGGCTATGCTTTAACTTTATTGTGACTTATTTCTAAATTATCCATTGTCTGAGTGCTTGAATCTTCATTTGCATAACTGATCATAAATTATAGTTTTTAAATCTACACTGCGCAAAAATGTTCCAGGTTTGTTTTATTAAAAATTCTAAATACTATAATCTCTAATAATTCACTCTTATTCTGATTTTAAGGTTTAAGTTTAAAAGTATATTACTGTATAGTGCAATATATCTGCGATGTCAAATATTAGTGCTTTTTAAGGAGTTTTGAATTTGTGAGGTCATAATTTGGCAGAAACGCTATCAAGCCACCAAAATAAAACCTCTGCATTACAACCAGCAGGGTCATAAATTGGCAATACCACATTAGGCGGACAAAATACCCATTATACAGTATGCTAGAAAAAGTCAGGTTTATGGTTTCTTGTTTTAAATAAATGGGGTGCATAGGTTGCAAAACTTTCCTAATTTTTTTCTAAACACGCTTTTCATACTTTGGAGAAATGGTTAATTTTGTCCCCAAAGATGTTCAAACTTTGGAATTTGCTGTTAGAAACAGGATTGTTTCCAATAAGTAGGGTCGATTGAGTAGCTCGAAACACAACTATAATTTATCCTGGCCGTATTGTATGAAATGAATGCTAAATACTTTGTGTGAGATTTCTGTATTAATTTGAGATTTACTATGAATCTCATACTGTCTGAGAGAAAATTTGTGCATGGTCCATTGGATATTAAAAATACACTATGTAAGATTTTTCTTATTTTATTACTAAAATCAACTCATACAAATTTGTCAGAAATATTATTCATTGCACACATATATGAAGAACGTACATGCATATTAATGATGTGATATTTATGATATTATACAATGTAGATACCAAATTACCGTTATAACAAACACATTAATTCATCAAACTAATGAAACATTAAAATTAATGGGTTATTTATCATTTTTAATGTTAAATAATAAATAAATGTTTAACTTTTCAGTTTCCTTGTTCGTCCATACAACGACATGTTTTATTCCTTGTAAGTCAGTTTATGCGTAGAAGTGTCGAGAATTTGGTCCAAAATGTCTGCATTCCTGTGAAAATTAAGTCATTTTGGACTATATATATATATGTATATTGTTGTGAAAATAGTGTCTCTAAGTACTGTGTAAGAGTATTAGAATATGTGTATAAAAGTAGAAACTTTGAGTCTGTCTGTGTTTAGTGCAGTTTTGTGGCATGGTTGGCTCTTGGTGCTCAGAATATTAGTGTATTTCTTGATACTAGTTGGTCAAAGTTAGTAAAAAGCAATGCAATTTTTCTATCCCTAAATACATTTACATTACATATATATGGACAAATATTACATTATATACTGTAGTTGTCCTAAGTTAAAAAAATTGATTTGACTGATTTTTTTTTGGAACTAGTGATTTACATCTTTTGTTGAAATATTCATGTTTTCCAATGGTTTCCTTGTCAACATTTTGGTAACCATGGTTTTAACATGGCATTGTTCTATATCAGAACAATCTTGTTAGCTTACAATCACATTTTTGACATCATTTGTTGCAATTGGCTTCCCATTAATTGTTGAAATAGATATCAGTTCATCAAGCAAGCGTGCCATTTGACTCCACTTTGTTTTGTTAAATGTTTACGGTCAACAACCTGTTTTTATCTTTACATAATTAAAGGAGCTTTTCAATTGGTGAAAAACATAAAAAACACGCATCGTTGGAGGGGGAGGGGTAATAGTGATTGCTATGTATTGATCATCAGTATTAAAAAAATAATATCTGGTTAAAATAGCACTTTGCCATCGAAGGAGAATCTGCTATTGATTTGTATTGTTCATTAGGTTAGATAGAGTATCAGTGCTTAATAATTATGTCCTACAACCTACTGTTAATTGGGTATACAGTTTTTTTGGCTGTTTTGACAACTGATATTCAGTCGCATTCCCAAGGCAAAAAGTATGTTTTTTCCCAATTGCAAGGCAAAATTTCCCAATTCAAATGAGAAAAACAAAAAAGAAAAATTTAATTTCCACCATTTTTACGAAATGTTTGGGGTGGAAAGTAGTGAGGGTGGATAAAACAAGGAAGACAATCGATGATTATATATTTTTGGACTGGTACACTACTCTGGCGTTATTTTTATACAGTGTGACTTTTTCCCAATTTTGTCCAAAATGTCGCAAAAAATCCCAATTCTGGGGGTTGGTCCATGTTCCCGAAATGCTGAAAAAAAATGGTTTACTTTATAGCATTAGTTGTGTCTTATAGTCCAAAATCATAGACAGATAAAACCCTAGATTTGACCTTCAGCCTGTTAAAATGTGTCCCAAAATTTATTGGACAGTTATGCACCAAGCTAGTATTTATTTATATAGTGCCTTAGAAGTAAACTCTATCAGCTTAAGACCCAGATTTAAATCATAACTCATTAATATTCAATCATTGAAATCATGGTGGTCCTCTGATAACATGTGTACAATATGTTTACCATTAAATGAATTGAAAGCGTGGATATTGAATATCATAAATACAGATTTCTAGTCCTAGTATTTTTCTTCTAACTGTGAGCTTTTGAATACTGAAAGAACTTAAATTACTGAATGAAAACTTGGTGAAAGTCAAGAAAAATGTCATATTTTTGGTGTCACAAAAAATGATTTTAACATAAACTTTACGATTGATTGTTTCTTAGTTGAGAACAAATCAAGTTGGAATTTATTTTCCGAAATTTGTTTGCTATCGGCTTGAAAATAGAATCCCGACCAAAACCAAACATAGATGTGAGGTTTTAAGTAGGGGTGTGTGTTTATAGAAGGATTATATAGTAAGGCTTGTGTATCAAGTTGTTTTCTAGTAACATGCTGAACCACCCACAGCCCCTATTTGCCCTTAAAAATCAGCTATTTTATATTACTTATGATGAGGCAAAACTTTGCCCTTGAAATAATTATTTTACATACAAACCACTTCGATACCAAAAGTTTTAAATGAAAATTTAAAAATCATACTCTGTCAAAATTGGTTCATAAACGATTCATTAATATTGAAACTATTTTGCTTGAAATAATCATTCATCTTCAAGAAAGTCACTGAAAACAGAACTAACTGAAGGATTGTGGGTTTTGGGCATTTGGTTAATATGTACTTGTACATGTCTGTGTGACCAATGGTATTCTGCTAATGGTATTTATTGTCCAGTCTGAAACAAAACTGTGGAATTCAACTAAATTGTACTAGCTTTTGATTTTTTCCTATTATTTTATGCCAAAGAAAGGAAGGCATTAGTGAAAGTGGCTTATTACATGTCAATGAAGACATGATTTACGGATTTGTTTGAATATTCCTAAGTGCCAGGTAGATTTTGTTAACTTTACCGTTCAGGTCAAATGACTTTTATCCTGAAGTGATTAAATAAAATACTTGAAGACGAGTGCGTGCAAATATCTTCTTTATTTGGCGACCCATCTTTTTTTAGTCTGTAGCCTAAAACAGAACTATTTTTTAGGCGTAGATACTCGAGACATTGTCAAGTGGTGTCAACAAGATGAAAACGGGTCCTATGAGATGTGACATAAATATTCTACATAGAATCGGTATCATTGACACTATGTTATGTCAAATACAAACATCAAAGGTGATGTAAATGGTATTTTAACCCTTAGTACACAGATACAGCTGATCGAGACAAAAATTCATAACCTTTCAGACGATTTGATAATGAAGAGTTGTTCCCCTTTAATGTATTTAAAGTATTATTGAGTACAACCTTTCTGATCTATGATTTTCTATTCTTTGTAATGTTTGTAAGTTTTTTCCTTCTATAGCAGGGGCCGTGATAAGTATCTTCCCCTCAGGAAAAATCTTCAAAATCATGCAGTTTTCAAAAAAAAATCAGTTTATATCAAGTTTTTTCTTCCCTTTTTAAAACACCATGTTATTTTCCCCAAATTAAAGAAGAAAATCCCTTCCCCTACCTGTGAAAAAGCCCTGGTCCATCTGTAGACCTTAGCTTCTCTGTTCAATTATTAGAGAATGCTTGAGCACTCGACCCATAGGTTAGGTATCGAGGTTGGTTGTGTCTTGTAGATGACTTGTATTGATTTTGTGGTCAGTTGGTGAAAGGTGAAGGTCACCATATGGGGGGGCATACATGTTTCACAAATATCTCTTGTTAATCACATATTATTGTTATAACATGATGACCAGTAATAGTTGTTATAACTGATATTACTTGATGTCAAGGATGATAACTGGGATTTTAGTGCTTGGTTGAACAGTTTCAGACTTGTTCAGGACAGTTTTGTCATGAATACTTGTGGTGCTACCCGGTACAGATGCATTGTGGGATATCGCCACTTGGAGATCCTTGCAAAGTCATTACCTTATTAAATTGTCGTATTAAATCATTTTAGTCTCACCTTTTTTTTATCATTTGTGAGTCAATGTCATACGTACTGAACAAGATCGTGTGTGTGCTCGGGTCTAATCATTAAATCCACTGGTATCATTATCAGATAAAAATGAAATTATTAATGAAAGGTGAAAATGTGTCATATGTTAATTCATAAAACAGATTTGACTGGCTTTTATCAGTCTTGTGTACTTACCGTGCTGTTCAGCTTGTCACCTTAAATTGAAATGTAATTAGACGATATCTTGTGACTTTTAACGAGTTTAAAAATGATAATTTTGTCCCTGTTATCATATCAGGTAACAATAATTTATCAGACAAAATCACTCGCCAATATTTGTGTGATACTTAGGCCCCAAAAAAGACTTGTTTCTGTTACCAGAAAAAAATAGGGTCAGAAAGTAGGAATTTTTAATTTTTTTTTTTTTGCCAGTTTATGACCGACATTATTTTTATTTTGCATAACTATAATTTGACTCAAAAAATCATAGGGTTGGTGGCAAAAAAAGATAAGGTCAGTCAGGGTAGCGGAAACAAGCTATTTTTTTTAGGCCTTATGTGGTACAGGAATATGATTATCTTAATTGGTTCAAGATTGTATACAACTGATCGAAATGAAAACTTCGAGATTATTAATTGATCGTAGAATTTGATGATTATGTGTCAAAGGGGTTAGATAAGAATATATCATTTCAGGACAATTTATTGAAATTTTAGGCTTTAGTCATGACATGTTGACACTATATGGTTTTAATGACCAATTATATACCTATTATGGTTGTCTCATAGTGGTGGGGGGTAGGTGTGTACAGAATTAGTTGTTCTTCCTGCAGATTGTGGTTAAATCTGTCTGCCGTTTTGTGATATTGCTACAAGAATGTATACTTGCACCCTTATGGGTTGTTTTGTCAATTCAATGATAAGTTTTCTTCTTTACTAAAAACATTAAGGACAAGTTTTCATCGTGCTTAAGGTTTTATACCCATAATGTCCATAATTAGTATCTCAAAAAAGAGTGGACAGATTTTGGGAACTTTTATGATTTTTTTAGGTTTCCATGATAGAAAATGATTCAGCTGAAAATCCTTAGAAATATTGTCTCTTCTAATTTGCATTGAAGTCTATTTGAGTAGCCATTTTTTCAAATAACAAAGAAAAAGGAAGATGAATTTCAATGAAAACTCACAGTAAATAGATGCAAAAACACAATACCAATCTAGTTTAATAAAGAAAAATAGAGATCACTGAGCAATTTTTTCAGAAATTAATATTTTTCTAATTTTCAACAAGGACAATAACTCTTACAAAATTTTCAAAATGTGTCGTAAAATACCTAGTACCTAGGGTAACTGTCAAAGATTTTATGATAACCGAGCAGTGCTATTTTTATAATATTACCATTTTTGACTAGCATTGAGCAGGTACGTAAAATAAGTACAGTATTATGGATATAAAACCTTGAGTTCCTATATTGCTGCATTTTATTATGATAGTTCTCAAATCATATGTTTTGCTGATACTAAAACATGTTACACAAATTTCTAGTAATTCATTGTTTGCCAAGTGTGTGTATAACTTTGGGCATGAGTTCGATTTACCAATGTTACCTGATTGGTCAATCCAATTTTTAATCAACCTTAATGGTTTCTTCTAGTAAAACTAATTTCTTAAAATGTGTGAAAAACAAGCTTTAATGCACGTTAGACAATATTTGACAGACAAGCGAAGTTTACCTTCGAGCTTTGAGGTTATTTATCTTTCTCGTGACACCATCACAAAACGTCATTGGGAAACGAGGCCTCGAGTCGTAACACAAGGTAATAGTATGGGCGTACTTTATTTGAAATCTAATCCAGATTAAAAGCATATTACATTATCCTGATTGAGTGGAATTGATGAATGTTTGTCTTAATTGATAAGTCGGTAATAAATTGATTGGTGTAATAAGATTAAGACTTGTGGAAAAACCTCTATAATCCAGGATAAGTCTTTCTGGTGTATTAATTAGTTTTAATTTGTACGATTGAAATAATACCGTCAGACATGAAACAACTTCGAGTTGTAGTCGTAATCGTAGTTAATCGTCAAATTTTGGATGTGTCTCTGTTTTCTGTTGAACAGGTGTGACATGTTCTGTTCTGTTCAGTTCTTTGCCAATCCTGAAGTTTATTAGTAAAAGTTTGATCCCCGTGTGAAGGCCTTGTTCTCGGAAACAACTTTAATGACATCCAGTGTCATTGTCCTCCATCTTTGATTTGTGTGGGAATATTTTCAGTGGCTGTCAGAGCACATTAACACAGGGACATTGGCTTTATCGTGTCTGGAGCCTATGAACCCTTGTGTTGTAGGGATTTAGTAATAATCTTAAAACATTACGATAAAAGTATGTTTAATTCAATGTATGAACTTAATAATTTTAGACTTTTAACAATCTTGCATGCAAAATTTAATGACTTAACTTAATACCCTATTACAAAAAAATAATGATTTTATCATAGTGTCGTGTGTTAACACTCAAAGAAACAGACAGACACACAAAGCTTACTGCTTCATTCTTATACTGATAGTTCAAGATTTTAATGATATTCATAATTAATTTTCTTGATTTGAATTACAGTCAAACCTGCGTTTGCAGCCACTTCTGAATAAAGACCACCCTGTGAATAAAGGCCATTCTTTGAAAACCGTCATTGATTATTTAGAACAAACTGACCTCCAAATGAAGGTCATATGTCTATAAAGGCCACATATTGTCTTTTACAAGGGTGACCTATGTTCAGTATGTTTAATTGCTTGTAAAGCAAAACTATACATACCATTGTGAACTATTAAGTTTTTATGTAAAGTACATAAATGGCTCATTTAATTGATACCCCAAAAAAATCTAAACATATCAATTAAATATCAATTAAGTACCGATTGCTTGTATACATTGATTGGCATGTCAGTCAGTCATCCGACTGTCTCCATGTAACAATAGGACTACACTGTATAAACCAGTATACAACAATAGTACCTATCATCAGAATCTATGATACCAGTGTGATCAAAGTCAAACTTTGATATACCTTACTTGTAACATTTATATAAAACAAGTATCATATAGCTTAAATCGCATTTTTGGGAGTCTTTTGTTCAAATCAAGTATTTAATTGAATACTTAGTTGATTTTTTTACCATATTGACCCATATTCAGAATTTTTGTTTAAGAATTGATATGAACGAATTTATATATCCAGTCTTACTGCTAATAGTTTTGATAGTTTTTTGCTGCGAGAAGATGCCAAATACATTTATTTGGAAAATTGTCAAATAAAAACAACTCGCATGCGAATAAAGTAATTGAACACACAATCTTTATTTGTCCTTGAACAGTAACCTTCTTATAAAACTTAATTATCAAGTGAAGAACCATGCCGGAATGGCTCGACTGTGAATAGGGACCTTCTGTCTACAGTGACATTATTTTTGAGAGGGTCACTATAGACAGTCTAGACTGTACCTTTGACTCTTGGAATATATTCCTGATGAGTCTGCTGTATGCAATGGCTGGTGCCAACTTGGTTGAATGAAATCCTGATGTCAGTGTACAGTTCTGCTGACATCTGAGTGACATAATCTTTGTTTGCCGTTAAATGATAATTATCTCTGTCATTGACATCTTGTGTCTCACATGTTTGGTTGTGTTCACCTGACATTCTTCAGTTGACATAAAGAAATACAGTGATTGCATGTGCTTGTCAATGCTTGTTTGAATAAGGTGAAATAAGCACACCCCAAACTTGGCAAGGGTGCAGTGAGACCAATTTTGTACAATTTTGAATGAAACATCATCATATCATTCCTGATTGATGTATTATTTTGTAAAACAAAAATCTAAAGTTGTACAATAGCATAAAATCAGTTTAAGATTTCCAGTAGTAGCTGCCTCCAGTACAGATTCTTTCTGATCATGCTTTATACTACTAACTGCAATATTCAAGGCTTACCATACAATCTGCACTAATGTGATGTTTTACATTACAAACTACACTTTCATGTGATGTTTTACATTACAAACTACACTTTCATGTGATGTTTTACATTACAAATTACACTTTCATGTGATGTTTTACATTACAAATTACACTTTCATGTGATGTTTTACATTACAAATTACACTTTCATGTGATGTTTTACATTACAAATTACACTTTCATGTGATGTTTTACATTACAAATTACACTTTTATGTGATGTTACTTCTCAATGTTTGTCACTGAAATAAAACCATTAATAGTAAAATCTGTGTACAAAAGCCATACTTGGGAAAGACAAAATTATTGACCGATGGCCTTTATTTGGTGGTTAGATTGTTCTAAATAATCAGTGATGGTTTTTTAAAGAATAAGGGTGGTCTTTATTCGGAGTAGGCCTCAAACACAGGTTTGACTGTATTTCCAATTGATATTTATATCAAGTTTAATGTGTATTTCAATGTCTGAATTATGAATTAACTAATCAATAATAATTAATAACTAATGTTACTAAACCATCAGCACAAAGTATAAAGTGGGCTGTTGAAAATAAACAAAGGCCCTTTCTCAACTTGGAGAAGCCTGGTTAGAGTGAAGACTGGTATTTGTGACTCATTTTAATTTTCATACTTCATGGTTCACAATTACAAATTATGAATGAAAAAATCGTTAACAAGACTTTAATTATGTATAATATTGTATATAATTTCTTCTGGGTTTGATTTTTATTTGTAAATAATAATGTTGATTTTTTACTTTAATTGACCAGAAAAAATGAGATCAAATTACTCAAATTAAAATTGTATCGGTATATAAAACATGAATACTCAGTGGATTTATTACTTTTATACTGTCAAAGCGTTGCTGTGGTATACTAGATCTGTATCTATACTCGGTGTTGTGGTTAACCATACATATTGGTGTTGATGTTTTTGCTTTGGTCCTTGTTCTGATTTGCAGTTCAAAAGAGTGATTTTACTCTTTTTAAGAACATGTAAATCATGGCCGTAGCTACACTGAGGCACCCTGAGGCACAAACCCTGGTTAAAATTTGGTGCATTCCCGGGGTATAAAGCTGGAAAATTTCCAAAAGACCCTGTCTGTTTGTGGGTGTTAAACCCCTGTAAAAAATCAAAATTTGATGTCATGATACTCTTGCTGTTATAAACAAAATTGTATCCATTGACAATTAATATATTTATTGATAAAAGTTAAGTATTAATTTTGAAGATTTGTTTATGTTTGTTTTCAATGTTTTCATTTCTGTGAGACAAAATAATGTGGTTAGTTTTTATTGGTTTATATTGATGTTGACAATTCTCATCTCTATTAAGATAATGTGATATTAAGTCTGTATACCATCTTGGAAATTGTATTCGTTACTAAAGATGAACATGTTTTATGCCCACCTAGATGACTCTGTGATAAAACTGGTGAAGGATAACATGAGGTCACAGGTTTGAATCTTATGTTTGTCTGTGACACTTTAACTGAACTTGTTGTATCGATCTAAAATCATTTCATGCTACTTCTGTATCACGCACCGTGCAGGGAAGTGGGTACATGTTAACAGAATGCGGGGAAACAGGATAGGCCTGGTAATTAACAACTGTAACATTTCTGTCAACAGGGCTAAATGCTCAGGTTTTGGTGAATCATCAATTATTCATTTATTTTGCCAAATCCTTCATTTTAAATTGAATTTCAGCATAATTTCATTATTATTCAATTAATACATTTTCTTATACATTAAATGATCTTTTTTGTCAAATGATTTTTATTCAAATGATTTCAGTCCATCTTTGACCTGGTAGCTTTAAAGTCAAGGTGTCAAGTTAGTGTATTTTTTTTACCAGGAGACAAATCTATGATTGATTGGATAACCTCCAAAATCATTTAAGATTTAATTCTCAAAGTAATGTTTTCTTACCGAATAAGATACGGCTATTATACCTCAATGGCCTTAAATTGTACTCTGTACGTACTACCAGTCAATTACATTTAATACCGTTACGCTTTAAATGTATCGGGTAAAACGTGGTTGAAAAAACAAACTCGTGTTTTAAGTTAAAAATGAAGCACCCGGTAGCGTTGATCTTGTGTTTGTGTAAAGTGTGCTTGATATGTGATATAACGTGAATATCTTTTGTTTATTATATTAAACGGTGTATTTTAAACGACTTTGCGAAAGTGCAGTGTTGGCTTACAGTAAATAATAGAATTATATAAGGATAAATAAAATTGGACTGTTTTAAGCAATGACTTGTAGCTTTGTGTTTTACTATTCGAACAAGAAGAAAGTTTTAAATCTTTTGCTTGAGATTCGGTGTTTTGTAACGGATTTACTCAGTAATAAATAAATTTGGTCTCATTAAATCTGTGATAAGTGTTTTTTGCATTATGTAATTGAAAAAATAGGTAAAATGGGTTTTCAAATAAGTGATTTTATTCTTTATGCGAATCTTGATTTTTTACCTGTTTAATGGATGTAATTGCAATTATGTAAATTATTTAATTAATTAATTAATTAATTAATTAATTAATAATTGTATCAATTATGTTATGAATGTCATACACTTCTGAATCGTGTATTTATAAGTGTTTTTTTTTGTATCACAAATGTACGTCCATGTTTTATCAACCTTTTGTTGCATGTTTTACTGTTTGTAAAACCTCTAAAATCGTACTAAAATACTCCATAATCTGTTTTATGTATTTAACGCTGCTGTGATTTAGAAATACACTGATTATGTTATATTTATGTAAACAAAATGTTAAATTTGAAAAAAAATGTACTAAACATGCAACTTTCTGCTTCTTTTTTAGTTGATTTTGCCTTGTTGAACTTTTTTTGGTAGAAAATACAAAAAAATAAAACATGTGTATAGAATTCTTTAATTTAGAGATCAAATATGGACTAAGATAGCACTTGTATAATGATTTGATGGATTTTTGGTGGGACGATAGATTATCATGAATATATATAAAACTATGCATAGTTTTAAGATGATTCAAATGTATGAACATTTATTAACCCTTTGCCTCATAATACTGAATTCTCCCCCCCCCCTCCACATCTGAAGCAGACAACTGTTGAAAAAATTGTGATAAAAAAGCTATTGCTTGTAATGAGTAACTGCTTCTTTTGCCACAATGTTTTCCACTCTGTCAGAGAGAAATAACCCAATTTTCTTAAATAAATTGATGTTTTGTAAATTAGTTTGAGCTTTGGAAAAGTCCAAAATGTGCTTATGAGGCAAAGGGTTAAAAAGAGAACAGGACTGTACTGGAGTTTGTAATTTGAAACAGTTCCAATCATGATTTACCATTTCAAATATGACAATTTGAAATCCAAGTGAATAAAAAAATAGTACTCTATGAAGGGTTGGTTCATAATTTTTGTAATTCCTTTATCATGGGCTTGGTGTAAAATTTAGACCCATTTGTAAAGTATTCACACCAACCCTGAATTGTTTGTTTGTTGAAAAAATTGTTATTAATGCATTTCAGGATTGTTCAGCATGTGTTTATAAGACATTATTGCGTTACCAGCATTTTCATAAAAAACAACTTATACATAAAGTAATGAATTACACGCAGTTAAATAAATGGATTGAAGACATGCTGTACATACGATAAACAGTGTGTGTTAAATCTAGACTGAAGTTTACATATCTGATTTGTTCATAAACATATAAAATCATGGACAAGTGATTAATTTTAGTAACATTAATAAAGTGGCATGAAAAAATTGATGTTTTGTGAAAATATGGAATGATGAATTAAAGAATTTGATGTTTCTGGTGTGAACATGGGAAAGTGTTCAGAGAAAACTGTTATAATATTCTGTGGGATTAAATTTTGATATAATTTGGCAATGGAAGAATTGACAGTGAGTATATTAATATTCTAGCATATTTTATGTGTAACATATGATTAATGTTATGGAGATTTGCGCATCGCTTGTATAAGACAATGGTTTGGTGATAAACAAGACTCATGATTAAATAAATTTAGATTGAAGTCATGTCAGCATGACCCAGGTACTTCTTTATATCTGACTTTGAATTAAGATGTCACATCCATGGTAATTTATCCACATCCTGCTAAGTTGGCAGTCCAGTGCAGAGGTGCAAGTTAATACTGGTATGTGTATTGGTAAGGCCAACTGTCCACAATATGGTAAGGTCAACTGTCCACTGTATGATAAGGTCAACTGTCCACATATGATAAGGTCAACTGTCCACAATATGGTAAGGTCAACTGTCCACAATATGGTAAGGTCAACTGTCCACTGTATGATAAGGTCAACTGTCCACATATGATAAGGCCAACTGTCCACAATATAAGGCCAACTGTCTACAATATAAGGTCAACTGTCCACAAAATGGTAAGGTCAATTGTCCACAATATAAGGCCAACTGTCCACAATATAAGGTCAACTGTCCACAATATAAGGCCAACTGTCCACAATATAAGGCCAACTGTCCACAATATAAGGCCAACTGTCCACAATATAAGGTCAACTGTCCACAATATAAGGCCAACTGTCCACAATATAAGGCCAACTGTCCACAATATAAGGTCAACTGTCCACTGTATGATAAGGTCAACTGTCCACTGTATGATAAGGTCAACTGTCCATTGTATGATAAGGTCAACTGTCCACAATATAAGGTCAACTGTCCACAATATAAGGTCAACTGTCCACTGTATGATAAGGTCAACTGTCCATTGCATGATAAGGTCAACTGTCCACTGTATAATAAGGTCAACTGTCCACATATGGTACGGTCAACTGTCCTCATATGGTAAGGTCAACTGTCCATTGTATGATAAGGTCAACTATCCACTGTATGATAAGGTCAACTGTCCACATATGGTCCACAATTGTCCATTGTACAGTAAAGTTAGCTGCCCTTTATGATTGGTATACAGTGGAAACAAAAAATAAACATGCATAAACGAATAAACATATTAGACAACGCAATCAATAAGAATACTTGCAGTTATCAGAAAAACTGCTTTGGGATTGATATTCAGCTGCAATAAATTAACTTCTTCTATTAAATAAGGTTGTAGTTTTTGATGAAGTATTATTTGAGGGTTTTGTGGAAAGTTGCCCTAACTCTCCTGTATTAATTGGCAGATACGATAGTTTGTCACCATGTATATTGTTATGACACCTGGGTCAATTTATTCTGATATTTAATCTACTACAACAAATAATGACATGATGTTTAATATGTAGACATTCATAATGTTAATATTTTAAATAAATACAATTTAAAAATTCAAATTTGAATGTAAATCTGTCATAATAGGTAAGTATACTGTATGATATATTTTCACATCACTTAGGTCTTCATAGGAATGTTATCTGTTGGCCCTTGCTGTGAAATGTTACAATATTGGCAAGTTACTGATCAACCTTTAAGTTACAAATGGATGTACATATGTCAAGTTGTTTATGTAAATTTGCCCTAAAAAACTCCCATCAATGATGGGAGTTTTTTAGGGCAAAACATCATGAATTTTTCATACTTCATAAAAACAACAAATGATGATCATTTGTTGTTTTTATGAAGTATTAAAAATTCATGATGTTTTAGTATTTAAGGCACTGGATCTTGTGCACCTCACAGAGTTAATTTCTGCGAGCATGAGCCTTCACAAGCATAGTGTTCAACGTAACCCACTTGTATGAGCGCTTGGATAAGTGAATTCTTGCAGTTTAGGAATGGAAAAGCAACATTTGTGAATATATTGTCCGATGTACAGTCAGTTAAATTATTAATTAAACTGTAAATTTATTTACAAAACATTTGTCTGATATTTTACGCCAATGAATATTGTTATAGTTTATCTTAATTTATTTTAGCTTGATTTTGAAACAAGCAATTTTGCTTATATTAATCATGCTTGAGTCAGCTTCCTGAACACTACACCAATACTGCGTCTGAAAATGGGATTGTGAAGTTCTTGAACGAAACCCGTCAAAGGCGAGTTTCGAACTCGGGACCTTCAGATCAGAAGTCCGACATTCTATCTCTAGATCACGATGCCCCCCCTGATATTGTTATACAGGTCTGTATTATACATCAATTTGTTAATTACCAGGCTGTTTGACCTTCTTAAGGAATTCTGGCACGTTATGTTATTTCTTGGTTCAATCTGGCTTCACAATTTTCAGTCAATCCAACCAGCAGGCAAGAACCTGCCTGTAAACAAGTGTGCAACTGAGTCCACATCATTTTCAAAAAGAATTAATTGAAATAAAAAATAAAAAAGAAATAATTAGTGGTATAAATTATATAGGGATGGTAAAATGGCTTTAATAAGAAATTACAATCAATCAAATTCTTGACTGAGATGGGGCTAAACTAGCTACTTTCAGAATATATCATATCCTTGAATCCAATTCAATTTAACTTGGATATGTGCCTGACCAATAGTGCACTTATGTGGCTTTTCAGTTATACCATACAAACTTATGGCCCATAAATTAATGTTAAAGAGAAGATAAAACATAAGTCCGAGTGGGATTACCTCACCCACAACATCTCCCTATATGGAATCACTGCAAATATTTTATTATTATAATGCTTATAGCTTATGTCAACATAGCACGATTAAACTTATATCAATTACTTTGATTTTTTGTTCAATTATTTGAAACCTTAGATAATTATTGAACATGTGTCTTAGTTTTCTTAAAGTGTTAACAAAAATCAACAAAAATAAAAAAGGGGGAGTATTTTAAGTATTTTCACAAAGAGTACATAACCCACAAAAGTGTCTTCGTATTTCAAAGATCCATACTGACGGTGAGACATTTTTGGAAGGAATGTGTTTAATTCAATTTTCTGAAGCTTAATGATATATGCAAAACTGTTTTCTGTCCATATGCAGATCAAATTCTTGCCAATTGACTTATTTTTAGCTTGTCTGTTTTGAAGAAAAGTCAGCTGTTATGATCACTGGGTCATTGTTGTCGTCGTCATTAACTTTAATGTAGCCCATTTCTCAAACACTTCCAAAGATATGACACTTGGAATACTTGATTATCATGACAAGGCTCAGTTGCAAATCTAGGGTCATTATGCTGGGAGCTACATTTTTGGAGTTATGCCCCCTTCAACTTAGAATTTTGGAAAAATTACACCTTACTGTTTTGCTGACATGTAAAACAGACGAGCGTTGGCACTACTCTTCAGAACTCGTTCTAAAAAACTAAAGCAGCTGTGTTATGAATTGTCCAAAGTGTCCTTTAACCCGTCCATCCCAGTTTCGGCATATTTGCCAACAGGACGGGTATACCCGGGTATATGGCACCACTGCCCCCAATAAACCTTCACAGTCCTCCAGAAAAATCTCTGGCGATTCTGTGTAAACCATGCAATAAAATCCCCAGCAGCAAAAGGATTAATAATGAGAAAAAGGATGATTGGTTGGACTTATTTTTCATACATAGTACTTTAGGAAGAAGCTAGGAAATCAGAGGAGCCATTAAGAGCCATCATAGGGCCGGGGATATTGTTTTGTGTTCTTAACATGTTAAATATTTTTAAGTCATGTTGAAAGGAGTTGGCTTTGTTTGTAAGTTCTTTCATCTTAAAGGAAAACCTTATGTAAGATTTTGCAAAAGTTAGTGAGACTGATGTGGCATAAAGTCCCAGAAAAATCATGTTTTTGACAGGAGACATTGATTTGTGAATACAAATCATATTGTGTGATTGGTCTAGTTGAGAGGGCCTCTGTAAATAATTAGTTGTTGCCTCTGACAAGTAATCACTAGCCCCTTACTACTGAGTTTGAATCCTTCTTGGCATTAGGTGCAGTCAAATTTCATATGTGAGGAAGGTGTCCAACTGTTATAGCTGGAAAAGTCGCCAAATTCCCCTGTCTGCTGGTGTAATGTTAAACTTAAGTGGTCTAGTTGAATTCTTATGGCTCCCACTTTGTGGCACCTTGCTATATGACATGCTAGACTGTTTCATGGGAATAATTGATGCTAAAAGAGTGATGTCCCTTGAACAAATATCATAAAACATTGAAATTTATTGTAAATCTATGACAGAAACAATTCTAGTCATATTTTTGTGACTCAATCTTAAAAAAAAGAAACACAAGCTTCTCTGCGTATCCTTGGTAACAGATTGTAATAAAATGTTACATTACAATAAATGTCTTTTTTAGTCGTAACAACAAACCATTAATTGTTCAGTGAGACTGCCATCTGTTCACATTTGGCGCCTATTGAGATTAACAGAGAATTAATTACTTATAATCTGACCAAACTGTCAATTCGAGAGAACGTAAATTCTTGGGATTCCATCAACAGAGTTGATCAATATGAAATAATGGACTATATCATAAAGGCGATTTTATTCTTAACATACATATTTCTTGGAGGTCAAGGTTGTTCATTGCTCGAATTTACTATACAAAGTTGTTTTTGCTTTTGCTATTAGACTGGTCTTCTTTAATGTTATAAGGCCAGAGAAAAATGATTGTGTTTCCAGTTACCTGACTGACCCTTTTTTTTAGCGCTGACCCTTAATTTCTTGACAACAAAATCCAAAGCACAAAAATAGTAGGGAGATCCGGGTTCAAATTCCTGTTTTGGCAACTCATACCCTTCTATGAAAATTTGACAACAAATGTCAATTTTTCTCCATATGTGCAGAAGTTGCCGGCTCCTTTTGGAAGGATAAGTTAGTACTGGTTAATATACAGTCCAGGAAATCTGATTAGATGAGCTGATAACTGTAAAAATGTAGAATAATGACAATGTCACACAAAAACAAATTTGGGAATGAATTGTATACTCAAAGAATGAAAGGTATGTATGGGAAAAAAGTTTTCCTGCTTTTTTTGTAAAGTAGCTATAGGTATATTTTTTTTCTTGCATTATAACACTGATGTCTGATATAATAATAAGCATATGGCTTTCCTTACAGCTTGCTTCAATAGTCATGTTGTTTAAGCAAGTATCTTATGTACAGATATCTCTGATTTGGTGCAAAATAAAAATTTACTTGTATATCTAATAATATCTAATAGTGCTTTCATTGTGAAAAAAATGAAAAATCTTATGTCCCCCATTCTTGGAATATTAAGGACAAAAATTACTGACAAACTGTTAATTATGTAACTATGAATCTTAAAACTCAAGCATTTTTTGGGATACTTTTAGTTTTACCATAAAGATTAGCAATTAAACCTGGGCCTGAGGTTATGATACATAGCTGAGTTGTCTGTCTCAAAATTTCAAGCTTTTGATTGGGTCATTTTGGGATTGTTCAGTAAATTGACCAGTAGGAATGTAGCATTCTGAGACTGTATTTGGTACTCAAGTCTTGTCATTTTTGGTCCAGACAGAGACTATTTGAGTTGATAAGTTTTAACAGTTTAGAACCAGTTTGATAAAAACATATTTGGACTTTACTTTTGTTGAGGTTTTGAAGTAGTATAAGTTCTTATAATTGTTCACTTTTGACCATAGTCATTCCCCTCTGTGCTTGAGTGGTTATGGTCTCTGACAAGGAGGCTAGTCCAGCTAGCTTAATGATGATCAGTGGTTCTACCATTAAATCTGAAAAGTTGCCAAATGACCTTGGCTGTTAGAAAAAAAAGAATTGGTAGTTGCAATATGATTGAACATTTATCTGAAGAAAAGGAGTTAATAGCCCCTCCCATCTACTGTCCTATCAGTCATCTTAATGCTAACGTCTTAATATTGATGGTAGAAATATTGGAGTACGATAAATTCATACATAAAATATTTACCAGTCCAGATGTTACATGGAAAGGAATGTGATGTAGAAATGATATTCATTTATTGAGGTTAATTACAGTATTAGCAATTACCTAAGCAGTCCACAGCTTCTCTCTTAGTGGGTTAAGTTCTGGATTGATTTGTAGGTAAAGTTATTATAATTGTGGACAAATTCTTGATTTGTTCAGAGCTCATGGTCTCACAAACTAAATATTTTTGATTGCATAGGGAGCTAGCATGTTGTTCGGTTATATATAATTGTGAATCTAGGCCTTAAATAACTGAATGGACCAAAATCACACTTATCATCACCTTGTCACTTGGGTGTAACATCGTTTTTCATCAATATTTCAGTTGTATAAAGTGACTGGGTCACCTAACCAGTTTTCCTGGACTGTATACTAACTAGTTCTAACTAACCCTTCCACAAGGAGCCAGCAACTTCTCCACATATGGAGGAAAATCAACATTTTTGTCAAACTTTTATAGAAGGGTATGACCTGCTGTGACTGGGATTCGAACCCAGAATGTCAGATTCTTTTAGCTTTTTTACGTAACAATTACAATCTTTACACTGGTCTTATAAGTTGGGTATATGCGGCAATGACTGCCGACTCTCATCTCTTTGAATTCACCGCTTCGATCTAGGTTGAAGTGACCTCACGTCTAGCGGCTCAAGTCCTTTGATGTCGGTAGAGAGCTGTTGCGTGTAGTGGATTTAAAATGTGTTTATGTCATTCCTTGAATTTAAAAAAGTGTTTTCTACTAATTTCTATTGTTCATCTCCAATTAAAATAGCCTGTCATGGTAAATCTATTTTTGTTTTCTCTTGTCCAAAAAGGGGGGGTGTTTATTAGGGGAGGGGCATTTATAAGGGAATATACAGTATATCAAAAAGGTGCTGATGTCTCAATGGTTTGTTTTCAATTTATTGAGGTATGCTCGATGTGTTGGCAATTTTTTTAATATTTGATCTCACAAGAGAGCTTTTCGGTATTCAGAAATTTTTATTCTCAGACAGAAACTGTGTCCTAATCCCTAAATTCTGATTGGTTGTTTTTTTGGAAAACTCTTAACCCAGTTTTATAACCTTAGTGTCTGATCCTTAGTTTATCTTGTTCAAGTTCTTGTTTTTTATGCTAGATTAATTATTACATGAGCGACATACTTCATCTGTTAACAGAGGAGTGTGTATTGTTGTGTTGTTACAAGCTGTGACATCTTACTTCAATATGCACAATTGCATCAATTCTTGCAGTGTTAAGTAAAGTGTCCTGTTATAGCCATCCAGGTATAAAAAAACATTGCATCAATCCTTGCAGTGTTAAGTATGGTGATCTGTTATAGCCATTTAGGGGATTGTTTCCACATTTTGGAAAGGTCCTTGTACTCACTGAATTAGGAAAAATCATGTTCATTTTGTCTGAAATTGGGATTTTTATACTAAAACCGTTTTGTGTCATCCATTGCTGCATTTACAATTAAGGAGTGAAATTTGTCCAAAGATCAATTTCTTAATTTATACAACATGGTGAAAATGTAATATAGAAATGGACGCATTCAGTTTGTTACTGTTAACGAGTTAAATTAATCAGGCTAAATTAAAATAAAGTTAAAGTTTTATTGACCAACACAAAACAATCCTGCTGACTCAAAATGTTTTATTGCAAAACCTGGGACAGCTTTTATTATCCATGTTTTTGAGCCACTTTCCGCTCTTTTCTTCATTCCGGTCATTGTTTTTCTTAGCATTAAAACATATCTGATCACAGTCAAGTAGGCTCTTGAATAAGAAAAATATTTTTCCTACCTACCAGCCCTCTCCTGAAATTCAGGGTTGGTAACGGGCAAACAAAATATATTTTTATTTAGGCCTCAAGTAAAATCATGCGTGTAATACTTGAACATTTCATTCAAGAATAAGTCTTTCATGTTAAACTTTTTTGAAAAAAGTGGTAATAGTTTCAAAGATTTAAAAGAATCGAAACTATTGAATTGGTGAACAAGATAATTTATCTTAGAGAATGTTTCAGCTGCTTCTGATTTGCTGGTTGATTTCTGTCCTAGAAAGTTTCAGAAGATCACGTTGATCTCATTAATTATGCAAGATTATCTTAACTTCAAACAATGGATAATTATTTCATGAATATTCATAACCTGTGTTAGAGTGACCCCACAAACCGAAAAGGTCATCTAAACATTTCATGAGTTGATTAAATGACTCTCTTTACAACACAATCTTTATTTCAGCTACTGGTATCAAGTTTTTATTGGGGAATTTAATCATCCCAGGTTACCTATTTAAATTGTAATTTGTGATAAATCCGAGTTAATGACAATTTAATTGGAAAATTAATGTATATTTTTATGCATTAAATCAATGACTCATTTCATCTTGATAAACTTTTTTAACAATTTGAATGATTGAGTGTGCAGCTAAATTAATCAAGATGTTAATTAATGCATTCAAACTTTGAACATTGAGGGCACTTAAATGGCATTTTTGTCATTAATGTACTAATTTTTTTAACGTTAATGGAGTATTTATTGACAGTATGAATGTTAAGTTGATAATAGACTGTGGAAGACTTTTAATTGAACTGGATAGTAGTATTATATAATACAATTTAACACTGGTTACTGGCCACCTGTGAATAATAGTATTATATAATACAATTTAACACTGGTTACTGGCCACCTGTGAATAATAGTCACTTGTAATCAACAGCCACTCTTTAGGGCATAGTATAATAAAGTGGAACCTCTCTAAACTGGCCGAGCCCGGGACCAGTTCATTTGGCTGGTTTAGAGGGGGATGTCAGACTAGAGGGGATTCTCTACAGCAGCTGAGCCCGGGACCAAAACATTTGGCCGAGGGGAAACCGGTTTGTAGAGGAACCGGTGTAGGGGGTTTCCTGATAATTATCATCATTGCTTTATTTCCGTTTTTAGGATGTTTTGGAAAAAAAGATCGAAGAGTTGAGCCGTCAGCTAGCTGAAGAAAGACAACATGCGAGGCAGAACAAAATGGCCGTCTCCAGACTTCAACGAGAACTCACTCGCTCCAAATCTCACGAAAGACATCAAGGGGTAAGTTTAACTTTGGTCGTTCACTACTGCCAATATCTGAACATTTTAATAATGACTCAAATACTTTAATTTTTTCATTCATAAGGGAACTGCTTAACCCTTTATTGCATTGATGAAAATTGGACTGTTTGTTCCGACTGAGCTGGTTTTTATTGTCTCCGCAGCACCAAGCTTACGTTTTCAGGTTTTTCAAAATTTTCAACTTTCACTCATGCTATTGTTTTTTCTTATTGATTTTTT
Organism: Lutraria rhynchaena; assembly: GCA_008271625.1. Taxonomy (NCBI): domain Eukaryota; kingdom Metazoa; phylum Mollusca; class Bivalvia; order Venerida; family Mactridae; genus Lutraria; species Lutraria rhynchaena. Next base: position 857,598 of record VIBL01000011.1, read on the forward strand.
TGTACTACTAATTTGGTGTGATTTTGCTCAGAAGTGAGTTTTCCATTTGTAAGGGAGACAACTGTGTAATGTCATAATTATGATGTGTTTAACATCGAGTTGTGTCCCCTGATTACATTATTTATTCAGTGAAATTCTATTGAAGCGTATTCAATAGGGATTTGCTTAGAAAATAAGATTTTATCCCACTCTAATCAGCTTACAAAATTGAAGATTTATGCAAAGTATTAATTTTCATGCATTTGCATGTTGTGTATTTATGAACCATCAGTTATATCACGTTGTATGTTGAGTTAGGCAAATGGAAAAACTCCTTGTTTCCAATAACGTCCTAAAAATTGATGGTTGGTAGGTTGGCAAATTTTTTTTTCAAATGCATTTTTTTTACCTTGGAAATACATTTCATGTGAAAATGAAAATACTGGCAGGAAAAAAATGACAGGACCAAAAAAAGTCTAAAAAAGTTACATATAGGCAAAAAATAATTGACCAGTCTGAAAAAAGTCTCGAGTCAGCAAAAAGGGTGATTAGGGTTAGTGGAAACCAGGAACTGTTTAGTTTACTCCTTAATACAAAAAATAGACATCTTGTAGCTGAAGCTGGATGTATTAGCGTAGTAAAACCTTGATAAATGAGACCTGAAAAATCTGTTGTAATAATGAGATGGGCTCATCAAGTTGAATTACTAAAAACTGGTCATTATAACAAGGTGGTCGTAATATTTAGATGGTTGCTGTTTGAGGTTTTACTGTATATTGCTATAATTATGATGATGTTACATTGTCGTAAGGTAAATTTATTTCATAGTGAATTATCATTTTACAGTGTTTTATTGAAGCGCTTTTGCAATTCTTTTTAATATGAATTCAATTCTGATATTAATTGTTTTATTATCTGTCTGGCATATGGTAACCTTTTCAGCCATATTTTATGGTACAGAACTTAGAATCCAGACTTTCACTACATGAGCCCAGCTTTTATCAGTCTGAAAAAATGATTGGTCATTGTTTATTGTAAAATGTTCAATTTTTATACCAGACAAATGAGTTTTTATTTGTCATTCTGGACACTTTATGATTTGTGATTATAACATTTCATTCTACTCTTCCTCTTCTTTCACTTTTCCATTTTCTAGACCGATTTTGTAATTTTGTTAGTCACCACTTGTCACTTCCTGTTCTTCGTAAAACTTTTTCAGATAAAACAGTCGTATTTTATACCACAATGTGAATCCTACTGTGAGGTTGATTGAAATTCTAGAATTAAATCTAAATGTTTATTATTGTCATCTCTTTGTGATTTGCTTTTCTCAAAATTTTATTTAGTCCTGTCTTTCTGCATTTAGATTTTGCAAATCAGTCATTATGCCATAAAAAATAAGGACCATTAGTTTAAGGCCAATATTGTACTTCCAAAAGGTTGTCTTATTAGGAAGGATAATCTGTTTAAATTAGTATGAAAACATTGTTGCTGTTGTTGTTTTAATTGTTCTAATAATAATAATTGTTGTTGCTATTTTTGTTGCTATTGTTGTAGTTATTTTTTATTGCTGTTGTTCTTGTTGTAATAGGAAGCAGAAAATAAAGTTCCCTATGCGGGGTTCGGACCTGCAGCCTTCTGCTTGCAAGTCGACTGCTCTACCAAATGAGTTAATCAGGCTGACGCTCATACAAACTGCTATAAACACATATATTATATATACAGCCATGTTACATAGCAAAGCTCTCATTGCTGTACTTATAATGATGGTAGCTGATGGTATTATTTTCCATTCATACGAGAATTGAGTCAGAGGGAGCTGTTTGTACACTAATTACACGTAATTATGAAAACATCAAACAGGAGGTAAAAGCCTGTATTTAATATGCAGTAAAAAAAACTTCAAATTTAGTGTTATGAATGGCTTAAATTATTATTTCATCAAATATTTATCGTGGGAACAAAGTCTTGCTCATTGATTGGATCTTGAATCGATGCTCTCAATCACGGCTGACAACCGGCCCCTAATCACTAATATCACTGTACCCTAAGCCAACAGAAGGGGCTGTGTGAGCTCAATAAAGTTAAACAATATTGATTTCCTATATCATCAAAGGATTTGAATCGCTAGGTTCTCACACCTTAGCTAGTTTAGTTGTCATGGTAAAAAGAACATTTTCATGATTTTTCAATTATCCAATAATTGTAATCGTAATTCAGATCAAACGATGGTGAAACATTTCTAACGGGGTTTTTATTTGAACAGAAATTCGCGAGAAATTAACGGGGCTCCTCTCACTCTCTGTCAACTGACTGGCGATGACATGGTGTAACGAGGCGCGGCGCGTGTCTGAATGACTGTCACGAAGACTGGACTGGTTTCAAACTTTTATGGGACAAAAGGAGCTGAATTGTATTAAAAGTGGCAGGCTGATTTTATTGAATTTTTGGGAGACATTGTGGAAAATATTGGTTAATTTGTGACAGAGTTGATTAAACTCTCTTGGTTCATAATTACACAAAGTTTTTAAGTGCATGCCTTTCTCTCTGTTGAACTTGAAATGAACTTTCATTAAGGGGTTTTTAGGGGCTTAGGGATTTTGCTGATCATTCAGTAGCATGTGGATAACAATTGTTGATGACTTGGGGCTGCATGCGATTCCTAATGGAATTATCTTGAAAAGGGACAGCTCCCTTCCTCTCTATGTGAAATTGTTTTAATGGAATATCAAACACAGACAACTTCTGCTTGGTGAATTAGTTGTTAATACAAGATTATTTTTGTTTTGATTAAGACATCAAACAGTGAGTGTTAAACATAACAAACAAGTAAAATATATCAAATAACAACTTTAGATTTCATGCAAAATTGTTACAGGAATTGCTGTAAATTGGAATTTATTGCAAGAAGAGGAAAGACAACACTAATATAAAAGTATAGAATTATTGAAAAGCTTTTATCTTACAACTTTTGTCTATGAAATTGGATTGTACTGGATTAAATAAATGAAGAAATAGTTTATTTATTTTTTATTTATCATATTTTTATGAGATTTCTACTTAAGTGCAGAAATAAGATACTGAAAAAACACCAAGTTTGTGAAACGTTTTGTGATTTCTGTGCTAAAGCTGTGGAATTATTGCGAACATTTAAATTGAAGTCATTTTAAAAGAAAATTGATTACAAAATAGCTTGCAGTACATTAATACAAGCAATTTATGTGAACAAACTTTGTGAAAACAACTTTGTGTACTAAAGTCGACCATTAGGTTCAGGTGAGTTTTTTAAACTTGTTCTATATGCTTATTAATGGAATATTCCCATTTTGCATGATGCAAGGTTTTTTTTTTAAATATTGTGATTAAATTTTCTACTAAGTACTTCTTGCACTGAGGGATGATTATGAAAACTTTTTGTTGATTTAATGAATATATAGTTCTGAGACCAGTCTATGAACCCAAGCATTTCATTGGTTCATTTTGTGTTCAGTATTGTAATTGACCAACCATAAGTCTTGATTTTAAGACTGGTTTATACAAATGAATTATAATTATGTGATATTGTGAATATTACTGTTTGAATGATTTTTATGCATGAGTTGAGTTTTTTAAAAACTGTTTAGATAAGAAATTGCTTGATTTATTGTCATGTTCCAGAGAGGGTCACTGTGGTTGAGTGGTTATGGTCTCTGAATAGTAATCACCAGCCCCTAACCCTTGTAAGTTAGAATCCCACTAGGACAAATTTCACATGTGAGGAAGCTGTCCAGCTAGCTTATTGGAGGTCAGTGGTTCTACTCAGGTGTACATCAGGGGTTTTCTTCCATTGTTAAAGCTGGAAAAGTCACCAGATGGCCCTGTCTGTTGGTGTGACTTAAAAACCTTGGGAAAAAACTTTTTACAAAAGTGTTGAAGTCAAATCATGAAGTAACACTACAAAAATATCGTTAATATTTATTGATATCTACTTTTATATTTATGACTACATTTCTGCAGCATCCTCAAAAATTCATGCAGAAAACATCACAGTTAGTAACACTCCTATCTATCCTTACAGGAGAGTCTATGAGGAATAGAATCCTTGTTAAGCCAACAGTCATGCTAGTTATGTGCATGATTCATTCAGTCTTCTCTGTTTTTAACAATGCAAAAACATTCCTGTCTCCATTAGATGGCATAGGACACCATATGTCTCTGTCAGGCTGGAGAATATTGGAATCTTTCAGCGATATTCTGTTCCCTGTCCTTGATTCTTTTCTCTCTCGGCACCCTACCCATGATGCCATCTGTTCATACAAAATTCCGTAATCAAACATCCATTGTCATTTAAAACAATGTTAATGTTTCGAGTTGAAGTATTTTGTTAGAAAGACCTGCTGCTTCATGATGGTGGATAGATTTCTTGTGTAACTAGTCTGTGTTTATGATTCAGCAAGCTGTGCTGTCCTTGGTTGGTAAATTGTCAGCTTATTTCTACAACCCTGTGACTAAATTTTTGGCAATATTGAGACTTTGGTATCATTTTTCGTCTTGATGAACTTTTTACAATGATCATATTTACCTGCTTGTAGATCTATTCTAAATTGGGTGAATCCCAATTCTGCAAACCTGTTACTTGCTTAAAGTTATTGCTGTTCAAACTTCATATCTGATTTCCTCAAAATGGGAAAAAAGTGGCATAAGGGTTTGAAGAAATAACCTGATGAAATGCTAACTATTATTATTCCATAATCGTGACTTTTCATTTTGTTGAATAAGCATATCCAGATTACTGAAAGATTAATTTACTGATACATATCAATATTTCTTACTGCATATTGAAATGTACAGTATAACCTCAAATAACAGTCACCTCAGTATTACGACCACCTTACTATAACAACCACTTATTTTCAGATCACTTTCAACAATTCTCTCATTCTTACTTTTAAATCAACATCTTTTTCATCAATACAATTAAAACAGTTTATTAATAAGTAAAGCTTTGGACACAACAAGAATTAACACCCTTTTAAGGATTCATTAAATCAGTGATTACCTCCCCTTACAACGAAACAACACAGACGACCCAAATGTCTGAATCAAAGTGCGATTACTTGCATTTGCAAAATTGCTCTCTTGTCCAAACTGATACGATGATTCTGCTAAATTTCATGACACTAAAAAATGTTGATTTCTTGCTCTGAAATAAATTGACACCCCATAGTTAAATATTTCAATATCATTTTTTTTGCTGACTTTAAATTATTTAAATAATGACAGAGTTGGTTGTGATTGAAACAATAAATTAATTTTTTTTGTGGGAGAAATTTTGTTTTTTATTTTGTGTTCAGCTGTTTTTTTTTGTCAGTGATTTCGGGAGAATCTTGTCTGGTTAATTTTATCAATTAAAATTGGTAGAACGGAGAAGGGGCCAGAAACAATGTAGGGATGGGAGCTGGGACCCTAAGGCCAGAAAAAACTTGTGTTTATGGTTGTGTGGCCAATGCTATTTTTTGGCACTGACCCTAAAGTTACCCTATACCTAATTTGGTCCAGCCTAATATGATGGATGTTTGACTTATGTGTCGATGTGGTGTCTGCCTGCTTAGCTTACCTGATAGAGATTTTGTTTTATGAGCCTCAAGTTCAACGGTTTGAACCCTGGTCTTCTGTCTCTTACGTTCTCTTAGACAAATTGGTTGAAAAGAAACAAGTTGGTGTCTACACAGGATTAGTTAAACAGATTAGGTCAACTTCCCATCAGTTTATACAGTAAAACCTCGATATTGAGACTACCTTCGGGACCCGAAAATTGGTTGGATAGATAAGATGGTCTCATTATTGTGTAGAATTATAGGGGAGTTATTGGGAGCCAGTCTGAAAATATGTCGTAATGAGGTGGTTGCTATGTGAGGTTTTACCGTAGCTGAATTTGTGTTGAAGACAGGCATTAGTCTGTATAAAGTGTTATTTATTAACTAAGAAATTGTTACCTTCCTCAGGTGCAATCAGATACTGTTCAGTAAGTGTCACGACTGTGGTGCAGTAGTTAGTGCACTGGACTTGTAACTCTGCGATCCAGGTTCAAATCCTGGTAGCAGCAGGTCATACCTTTTATGAAAATTTGACAAAAATGTTGCTTTCCTCCATGAGTGCAGAAATTGCCAGCCCCTTGTGGAAGGGTAAATTAGTACTGGTTAGTATACAGTCCAGGAATACTGGTTAGGGGAACTGGTCACCTTATATAACTGAAAAATTATTGAAAAACGGCCTTGACCTCAGTGACAATAAGCCACATAAAAACAAAACATCAGGAAGCATAGTGTAGCCAGCATAGTGTAATTATTTGAATGCCCATGAAATGTGTTCATCTGTTTGCTGTTCCTGAAAACTCCTCCTGGCAACATAAATGTGTTTTTTTGTATGTCAATTATGCAAATTTTAATTAAGTCTGGGCCCCTAATTTAGGACTGCCTCTGATAATGGCATTCCCTATTTTAGGGGACAGGCTGTCATTGACAGTTTTGGATACTTGTATTACAACTTGTTTAAATAATGTGTGATTAAAGGAGTTTAAAAACATCTGTTGAAGTGAAATAAAATAACTCACATGGTATCAATTCATCTCATTAATTGACAACATGCATGAATTTATGGCTCATTATTGCGCAACAAAGGAAATCATGTTTTTCTACTACTGTCTGTGTGGCGGCTTTTATGACAAGTTTTTCTGACACTTGAAGCTATGTCTTTATTAGGTTAAAAATAATAATACACATTGTCTTACAACCTACTAATCAAGCTCACTGTAATTTTAATGAGAAGATAATTATATAAACTTCCATGTGTTTTTGGAAGGTGTCTGTCCCTTTTTGATTTCTTAGAAACTTTTAAAATTATTATAGATGAAATTTTTCTTCTAATTCATGTTTTTATGATTATACACTGAGAACGTGTTCAGAAATATCTTAGAACTAGCATATACATTCTTGTTTGCTTAAAAGCAGAAATAATTGACTATGCAAATTTCAAAAAAATGATCTTTCTGTTACTAATAAAGGAAACAGACAATATCACAAGATCTGAATGGTTTTACAGCAAGGCCTATTAATGGGATGAAGTAGAGTCTATTAGATTATAAAATGTTTGATTTATATTTCACTAGACAGTGTGACAAGGACTTGATTCCATCATATAATTTCACTGAATCGATGGAAATAATGCCTCAGCACCCTCCGCTTTTCGCTGTCACTTAGACGGTGATTGTTCCCCTAAAGCCCTTAATTTTAATCTCGTAATCACTTTTGTTGACACTCAATATGTTTCCTACAGGTTGTATGGTATAATCATGCTAATGTAATCATCTCTTGTTGCGTAATGGCACTCAAATGATACAGTCAGTAATGGGGGTGGACTCTGATTTAAAATGTTCGTAGTTTCCCTAATGCAAACCAGAGCAGAAAAAATGTGTGTTTTGGTAGAGTTTGCATGTAGTAGAACCAGGACATAGAATCGTGCTTAAAATAATACAGTCAAGCTTGTATTTGTGGCCACCTCTGAGTAAAGTCAATTCTTTGAAGAATAAAGGCCACCTGTCAATAAAGGCCACATGTTGTCTTTCCCAAGGCTGGCCTTTGTTCACAGTTTGACTGTAATTCCCTCCTTGTTTTTAGTGATGTACCATATTTTTTCACTAAATCAAATGTTTCTTTACTTGTCACTTCCTTAAAATGGACACATTCAGACGACTCTTTTGAATATAAGTTATGGTGAATTGAAATTAGCACATAGTGGTATAAAATTAGCACATAGTGATATGAAATTAGCACATAGTGATATGAAATTAGCACATAGTTATATGAAATTAGCACATAGTGGTATGAAATTAGCACATAGTGATATGAAATTAGCACATAGTGGTATGAAATTAGCACATAGTGATATGAAATTAGCACAAAGTAATATTAAATTAGCACATCTGTTTTGCTTACTTCTTGTTGCTTCAGTCAATGCAACTGTTGTGATACATTTTAGAATAAAATATGATATTCTTATAGGTTGACTGCTGAGTGATAGTTTCTTTGGTTAAGAAAAAAGCATTCAAGTATCATAACTTATTTAGTTACACAATCATAATACAAAAATAGTAGCTTGTGATAAAAACCTTGTTGTTAATATGATTGGCCTAATCAATATTTGATTGACAGGTTTGAGATAATTTTTTATTGATTTTATCATTAATATGAATTTTTTCTGTTTTTCCTTTGTCTGCCATCCTATTTCCCGTTCTTACTCAATTTGATTAACTATTTCAGTTGACGATGTTGTGATTAGAAAAGATAAGGTGACAGTGGAATTATTATTTGTTCTGTGTGTTTTATTGTGTAATATCAGAATAAATAGCTGTTGTCACAGATATTAATGAATAATTAAACAGGGGAACGCAGAACCGAGTCACTTGATGCATTCACAGTTTATTTACAGAGCAATTACCTCTTGTTCGTCTTTTGTTTACATCGTGTAAAACACTTTTATTCAACTGAATATTCAATTATATGGAGCCAGTTTGCTATCAGACAAACTTTTGGTGTGTGACTAAAACTCACTTTTATAGAATTTCCTGTTTAAGCAGATAATTATTTATTTGATTTTGCATCATATTTCACTCACTGCAGCTGAAGTACAAAAGCCTTTGTGTAATAAATGCTGCTGTAATATTTACAATATAAAGGGAGGTAATTCTGACATATAGTTATATGGCATTAAGGGGAAGTAATTATTTCCTGTTCATTACGATAAACGGCTAATAATTCAGAGTGCACTCAACAAAAGCTTTTGTGCAACAAATGTTTCAGTGATATTTACTATATAAAGGGAAGTAACTCTGATATATAGTTATTCAACATTAAGGGGAGGCAATTATTTCATGTTTACTATTGTTAATAACATTTAATTTATTAATTATTGATTAATGGATAAGTATTCATATCATTATTACTCCACAAAATTTCTTGGGAATCTAGCATTTGATGATTTAAACACTGAAAAGAATGCAATTTTTTTAACATTGTTTAATGAAATGTAAGTCTAAGATAATTTTAATATTTATTCCTGGAATGCAATTCTGATAAATAATTTTGATGAAAGAAATCAGTTCTGTTCCACATCTATTGCATATTTTATCATGAAGGGCGGTAATTGAAGAATCTACTTCAAATCAAGGGAAGCAACTGTGATAGAATTTTTTTATGTAGCTTTTGAGTAATAAACATAGTTATTTCTGTACTTGTGAGTATTTCTCATGTTTTGTTTTCTCATTATGTTTCACTTTATTGCTAATGATAAAACAACAATATATCATAATGAATTATGTTTTGTTCAAGTGCAATAACTCTGTATATGTGTGGTATACCAGACACACTGTAATAATTACACAGGTATGAAATTCACTTGCTAGCTAGATTGAATTATCTTAATGACTCTTTTCACTGTTTGTTGCTACACCGGTATTTCCTTGAACCCTGGTTGGTTCATTTAGTTCTCATAATATTATTTACGGTGGGAACATGGATAGGAGCCAAAATTGATTCCATACTTTTATAAGTTCAATGAGAGCTTGTTAATGATTAATTACTCTTTCACTCATGTTTTGTTTACTAATTCTTTTACATCTAAACAATTACTCAGGAATGACTGGAAGAAAGTAAACATGTTGATTGAAGGTAGTCCCGCTATATCTAGGGATGCGTGGAACAGGGTTGATAGCCTGACTTGTAGCCATGCTTGAAGGGGACTGAACTTTAAGCTGTCTTCAGTTTATTCTTATCAATCTAATCAAAATACTGGTTCTTGTATGGCCTTAAAGCCAGGCACCAGTGCCTGTCTGGGCTCTCATCAAGATGCTGATGTCTGGTGTGTGGGGGGGCTTGTATAAAACTATTATTGATGTATGTTATGATCATGGTTTCAGAAGAAGGTTTAGGAAAAGAGATTTTTTTGAGATATTGTCTGGCATGCAGCATTAAATGCAGTTTTAATATTATTTATCAAGATGTTGATATATACATCACATCAAATTATGTACAAATTTTTTATGAATGTGTGGATTGTATTTAAAGCTGAATGTTTTATTATAATTCCCTCTTTGCAGCATTGAATTGTGCTTTAACCAACCGCAGCAAGCAATCAATACTTTTTGACTAAAGTATTTCCCATAATTTTGAAAGACAATAGTGATTTTTTCAATTTTCACAACTGTTGTTTTTAATTCATTGACTACAATATTTCCAACTGTAAGAAAGGTTTGTCCCCAATACTAAACCTTAACCAGATTCTGATTAGCTACTTCAGTGTTTGTCTAAAAATTTAAGCCAATCAGATAGCTCCTGTTTTCAAATTTTGTCATCATTTCTAATCCAAGGTGTAATTCTTGTTGATGAAGACTGGTGCCTGGCTTTAAGACCATACAAGAACCAGTGTTTTGATTTCTTCACAATTAAGAAATGTTCCAATACACATTGACTGTTGTTCATTTGTAATTATTATGTCAAAGAGTTGTAGGTTGACCTACACAAAGATGGTTTAAGTTTACTAGAAAATTCTTCTGAATAAGGTAACCTGGCTTGTTTCATTAAACTCTGGCTGCTTTTAGCCCTTTGCCTCATAATACTGCATTTCCCTGCATCTGAAGCAGACAACTTTTGAAAATATTGTGGCAAAAGCAGCCATTGCTTGTTATGAGTAATGGCTTCTTTTGCCATAATGGTTTCCACTATGTCAGAGAAAAATAACCCAATTTTCTGTACTAGCTTGCTTTGAATCTGGAAGAATCCAAAATACGCCTATGAAGGAAAAAGTTGAATTCCAAAGAATTTGAATTGAACTCATGACCTATAGAGACTGAGACTTTCATTGAAGACACTTTATATCAGAGGATCTTAAATAAAACACTTCCCCTCCTGGCTTCTCCAGTAATTTTCAACAAAATGTCACCTTTAGAAAGTTTCCTAGTTAACTTATAGCAACTAAATAATCTTGGCTTTAATTAGGTAAGCTCTGAGATATTTTATAGGACATTTTTATGTAATTTGATTTCCCTTTTCCCTAAAGTTTGTAGAGAAGCATTATAAAGTCTTGATACAAATATGTTTAACTGTTGTGTACATGTACCTTATTTTATACAAATGTCAGGAATTCTGAGGCCATTCACATGTACTGTCAAACCTGTGTTTAAGTCCACTTCTGAATAAAGACCACCCTGTGAATAAAGACCATTCTTTAAAGAAAATGTTACTGATTGTTTAGAATAACTGACCTCCAAATAAAGGCCATCTGTCATAAAGGCCACATTTTGTCTTTCCCAAATGTGGCCTTTGTTCACAGGTTTTACTGCAGTTTTTGTTCTCTAGGCTATTTCTAGTTTGTTTTATTTATACAACTTGCCTTAATGTAAGGTCAGAGATCTTAATTGGTTAAATTCGTTGCTCAATGTGAGGGTCATATTTGAATGACGAGATGCTCAGGGTGAATGTCATGTTTGTACAACAAAATGCTCAGGGTGAAGGTCATATCTAACTGAAAAAATGTTCAGGGTGAAGGTCATAAATGAATGACAAAATGTTCAGGGTGAAAGTCATATTTGAATCACATAATGTTGGGAGAGAAGGTCATAAATGAATGACAAAATGTTCAGGGTGAAGGTCATATTTGAATAACATAATGTCGGGAGAGAAGGTCATAAATGAATGACAAAATGTTCAGGGTGAAGGTCATATTTGAATCACATAATGTTGGGAGAGAAGGTCATAAATGAATGACAAAATGTTCAGGGTGAAGGTCATATTTGAATCACATAATGTTGGGAGAGAAGGTCATACAAACACCTGTCTTGTGCGATTGTTAGATATCACATCACTTTTTGACACCAATTCTGATTTGAGAAGAATTGTAATATTATGACTTATGAAGTGAACAAACTGTACCCACTGGTTGAAATTTTAAAGTCACATGAAAGTAATGAGCATAAATTATCAGATAAATATTGCTGCATGTGGTGACATAATAAATTCTGGTATGGTATTGGGATCATGTTATCGATAGATCATTCCGATTGTTATCCCCGATTGACACTTCCTAAGTATCTCTTTGATACAATCATTACTACTAACAACGACAGTTTATACGGGTATTATTTTATTTATGCACGAGATTGTTCACGTGTGAGGTGATAATTCATGTCACTAATGAAACCTGATAGTCTCAGATTGCAATATAGCAGAGATGTAGTATGCGTATTTATGTACTTTAAACATGCGATCGTGTCATGATGCTGTTTAATTCCGTTACCCATACCTGTGTTCGTCAATCAAGACAAAAGTCTTGTTATTCTTATGCACTGATATCATTGGTCGTTGTGAACTGTACGCCAATGTTTGTGCGACATTCCTGCTAATTATCCGCATGATAAAACAATAGCATATAATATTAGATAATATCATTTGACTGTATAAATATTGTTACCAAACTCACATATTACTCTAATTAATGAATATTTTATAATATAATACTTAATTAAAATCACATATTGCCACATGCTTGCTGTGATGAATTGATCGACGTAAAATGATCTCATATTTACTGACATTCTATTTTCAGTTGTTATTTTTTTAGTTATGTGTAATATTGCATGCATTTTGTTTTTTGTAAGTCAAAAACAGGATTCATATTGTTAAAAAGTCAACCTTGGGAAAGATAAAATGTGGCCTTTATTGACAGGTGACCTTTACTCGGAGGTCAGTTTGCTTTAAATAATTACTGATGGTTTTTCAAAGAATGGTCTTTATTCACAGGGTGGCCTTTATTTTGTATTACATGTTTGGCTGAGATTTTTTTTGTTGCATGATTTGAACATGCGTGCCTCACAGTTGTTAGATAATCTAAAATAAGTATTAAACTCATGGATGGATACCTGATAGCTTTTTATTGGTTCTTTGATGAAATATTGATGTTACTATGTAACCTGATAGCACGCAAAAAATGGCTACAAAAGATTTATACATTCATTTAAATAAGAAGTGTTGGTGCAAAAAGATCTCAGTTTATTACTGGTAATGTTCTATCTTCATGCATATGAAATATTTAATTAAAGAATCAAGTCAGTTATATGTGATCTCAGATATTGCCTCGTCTTTATACAATGGAGGGACTTATACAGGAGTGATTACGGTAGCGAAGCACTAATGAATTGAGCATTCGTTTTTGGTCAAAGGCCTGAGTTTATAAAGCTTGAGATTGGTGTCTGAGCTCAAATCTTACATCATGTCTTTTAATGTTCACAGTTATTTATGATCAGACAATAACGATATTATTGATACATAATTCTGATAGCATGATTGGCCTGAATATGTATTTAAACATTAATGATCTCTATCTTTTCAACCATAATAATTTGAGAACGGAATTGAGATTTGAGCATGGAGACTTTTTATAACCTTGGGGTTAATACTCAAAAAATTTACGGCCAAAAAAATAACTATTTCATAATATCAGATAAAAGAACTTCAAATTTTCAAACATTTTGGTTTTGTTAAAAAATATAGTCGGCAGGTCTGAGAAACAAAATCTTAATGAACAGTGACCTTAGTGATAGCAGTATTTCTTTCAAGTAAAACAATGGATTCATTTATGGATAATTTGGTTGCAAGATGAAAGATCTCCTTAATGACCATAGCGAATGTGTGACAACTGACTGTTCTATTTCATACCTGCTGTCAAATTATACTTCGATATTTTATCCTGCTGATAAATCATATTGTTCTCTTAATTCATACAGTTTAAAGCCCTTGATATGCAATTAAATCATTTTGACCCCCAATAGCGAACCATAAGCTTCGAGCCATTGGTCAATTAACTCGGTCATTGTGAATGGCCAATGCTTACTGTAACCAAAGTTGACCAATTAGGTGGTGTGGTGTTCGAGATTCTAGTTTCATAGTTGGATCAACATACATGCTGTCATAGGCTTGTTTGTGATTGATTGATTTATAATTTAAATTCTTGTCTCTTTGACAGGCAACCTTCTGATAAAAGTTACTGTGTAGGAAATTACTTGATTCATTTGTAATGAAGACTTTGCATGATGTCTTGTCTAACAGCTGTCTGAATAGGCTTGATGTGTTCACAAAATGTCACATCTCGAAATTTGCTCACCTATTTTAAAGAGATTTGTCTTTTTCAGTTGGAAAACATAGAATTTTACTCAGTTGGAAAACATAGAATTTTACTCAGTTGGAAAACATAGAATTTTACTCAGTCGGAAAACATAGAATTTTACTCAGTTGGAAAACATAGAATTTTCCTCAGTTGGAAAACATAGAATTTTCCTCAGTTGGAAAACATAGAATTTTACTCAGTTGGAAAACATAGAATTTTACTCAGTTGGAAAACATAGAATTTTACTCAGTTGGAAAACATAGAATTTTACTCAGTTGGAAAACATAGAATTTTACTCAGTTGGAAAACATAGAATTTTACTCAGTTGGAAAACATAGAATTTTACTGTGAGTTGCATTTGTTTGTTGTTTCTGAGAATGTAATGTCAACTGTGCATAGCCTTAACTGTACTTTAGTGTCTTAGGGGCCATAATATATTAAATATTAACTATGATAAATAATTATAATAAATATTTTAAATCAGGAGTATTGTGTTCATTATTAAACTTTGTGGGAGCCTCATTGATCATATGGTTATGGTTTCTCACTAGCCTCCCACCTCTGTGAGTTCAAATCCATCCAGGACAAAAATTTACACGCATGGAAGCTGTTCAGCTAGCTGATGGAAAGTTGTAAGTTCTACCCTGGTATAAGTCTTGGGTCTTCCTCCGCTCTTAAAGCTGGAAAGTTTCCGCATGATCCTGGCTGTTGGTGCTACTCTTAAGCCTTGTGAAAAAAATTAATCTTCATAATCCAAGGTACAAGGGTACTATCTCTACATAGGGTATTTTTGTAGCTTGTTGGAATGAAAAATGTGCTTTTTTCTTATTAACCCTTTGCCTTGTAAGAATACTTTGGACTTTTCCAAAGTCAAAGCTAATATACAGAAAATCAATTTATTTAAGAAAATTAGGTTGTTTTTCTTTGTGGAAAACATTGTGGCAAAAGAAGCCATTACTCGATCATTACAAGCAATGTTTTCATATGTTGTCTGCTTCAGATGTGGGTGGGGGTATTGTGGTATTATGAGGCAAAGGATTAATTAATTAAAAATTGAAGATGTGATCTTATCATTTGTTGTATTCACTGTCTGGTATTTTGTTAGTCATAGGTTTTATTCAGCATGGCTGGAAATCATTGTCTACAGACATTGTAATCCCTTGATATCCTGTGGGGCTGTGAGCTAGGCTCACTATTGTAAAACCTGTATGTTTTGTAAGTCATATGATGTTTATATGTTACAATCACACCAATTATCTTTCAATCGTATACTGTCCCCCCCAACCTATATGCCCTGTTTGATAGCCTTTGTTCACAGATTTTATTGTACTGTCAAATCTGTGAACAAGGGCCACCCTTGGGAAAGACAAATTGTGGCCTTTATTGACAGGTGGCCTTTATTTGTAGGTTAGTTTGCTCTAAATAATCAATGATGGTTTTTCAAAGAATGGCCATTATTCACAGGGTGGTCTTTATTCGGAGGTGGCTGCAAATTTGTATTCTTTGCTTGAGTTGGATTCAATACATTTTATTTGTAGTATTTCATTTCTGTTCACTGGTCAGTTGTTGCTTCTAGACTATCTACCTGTACTAACCTGCCTCCCCGCATTCTGTCAATGACTGACATCTTTCCTGCATGAAGTGTCCATCACAGTTGGGATACATCACACCATTGATCAATCAATTATGTTGCACTCTATCAACCGTTAACCACACAGTTGTCACTATGATGATAGCATCATACTAAAAGCACATGATAATGTTGTCACAAATAATCTCCCAGTCAATTAATATTTTTATATCAAATTGTAGTTCATATTGAAACATATTGAATCAATACAACAGTAGAGTTTGCATTTTTTCTTTGTCAAAGCTGATAAAACAATAACTGTTATATAACTCCTCAAATCATCTGAAAACCTGGTTTGTGAATTAATCTGTTGAAACAATTTGATGAAAACAATTTACTGAAATTTAATATCATACAAAATGCAGCTGCTGTACAGTATTTAAATTAGAAAAAAAGTTCTGCATGCAAATATTGAACAGTGACTCACACTGATCACATTGTCTACCTGAGTTTGTCATTGTGTTTGATGCTGTGTATTAAGTTACCTTGGAGCCAGGAACCAGTATGGTGTGCTATAATTGTACAGGGAACCAGACGCAGGTATGAAAACCCTTTTAATTGATACCTTATTTACCCAGACTGAAATTTTAGACAATGAATTATAACTCAGTGAGTCATTTGATCGCTGCTACTTTCATGTTTTCTGATTGAGCTTGTAATGCTGTTTGTATACTGAATACATAATGTAATTATGCAGAAAAATTGCACTGTTCAATATTTTCGCTTGTCAAATAAATAGAATTTTTGATGATGAATTGCTCATTGATGCTGCATAATATATTGTAGGATCAATGAATTAATGACATTTTATGGCATTATATTTGAGCAATTTGACATTTTTGTTGTTAAAGTCTCAATATTGAAGTAGAATTACGCGAGCTGTGATATTTCACGCTTTTAGTGTGAACTCCAACATGGCACTTACAGGAAGTTTTAGCTTTTGTTTGTAACGTAATGTCACTTTCAACTGAAAAAGAACTATGTCCAAATAGAGTGTAAAATTATTTTCACAATAATGTGTCCCCTTGTATACTCTATTAGGGGTAAAGGGTCTTCCTTGAAAAATGTTGGGCTACAAATACGTGACCGAAACTTTAAACACTGTGTAGGTAGGATGGCTTTTTTTTGTTCATATTATAATAAATTATGCTGGTACTGAAATCAAAGAGCTGGAAAAAGAATGAAAAAAGGTAAAAAATGGTGAAAAAAATTTTTAATCGGGGGATTTTTAAGGAGTTGGTCATGGTACTGCAAACCAACATTTTTTTATGGATGGCCTAACAATGCATGTATATTTATAATTCTAAAGTGGAAGGATTGAATCCCAGATCAGCTGAGAATTTCGCAAAATTTATCACAAGAATTTAAAAGACAAATCAGTAATTTGAAATAAGAACCATGACATGTTTCAGAATACCCAGGATTGCACAAAAAAGAGCCAGCTCTTATTAAATCTCTGAATAAAGACCCACTTCTACGCAGTTTACCGTCCTATAGGTGGTCTTTACATACAGGTTTAAGTGTATAAAACTTTCTTTTTTGCAGTTAATTTTTACAGTGTTGTAGGAGGATATAAAGTTTCTTCTGAAATAATCCAGTTTGCATTAAAATATCATGAATTATTATGAAACACTATTAACTGGTAATATTTAATGCCTCGGTCTGAATGTTACCTTGATTTTGTTATAGTTCAAAGAGTCACAGAATTATTAACTGTGAATCTTCAAAGAATGGTATGATTATGAAGATTTCCATGAAAACATAACAATTATCTGCATGATGTCTGTGATAATTGATTTTTTATACAAATTAATTCACTTTTATGTGAATTTTTGATGTACGTATAATTTGGTAATCGTAGTTAATAAAAAAAACCATCATGAGTAAAACACATAAGCTTTAGGCCAACCATAGATTATTTTTTGGACTTACAAAGTTAATTCACTTGAACCAGTCCTAAAGCAAACATTTTTGATTTTTCCAAAAGTGAAATGTCTAGTTTTAATCTATTTTTTTTTCTCTGTGGTTTAACATTGCACCTTTTGGCAACTTTTCCTGCTCTAACAGTGGAGGTATACCTGATTGGATCCTCTGACCTTCCGAAAGCTTGTTCATCTTGTACATGCGAATTTCTGCTGGTCCAGGGTGGGATTCGAACTCACAGCTATGAGGGCCTAGTGATTACTTACCAGAGATCATAACTACTCAACCATAGAAGCCTTGGCTAATTTTATTTTAGGATTTAAGAATAATTGCATTTCTTTTTTCTACTCTGATACTCTCCTGGCCTGGACCTGTCTATTGACAAAAACAAACTATTTAAAATGGTTGCCCTTATTTGAGTCATTTTCTTTTTTCATTATGACTTAATGTACAACATGATTTTCACATAATTATTAAAATACATGTAACAGCATGATTGTATAATATTATTGTATTTGTATATAAATGAGTTCGAGCAGGTGTGGTATATATTAAAGAGAGATTCCTACATTTTCCTCACTGTCATATTTGATGTATTATTAAATGTATATTGAGTCGAAGGAATTTATTGCAGTCATTGGTTGGTATTTATGAATCTACTTGTAGAATAATAACAAAAATTAATTCCAGCCATTATCTTTAAATACAAACCAGTCATAGCGGGATTTCTGCAATAGAATTGCATACCTAGTAGAAAAAAGTGACGTAAGTGTATAAAGACAGGGAACTAGAATTGATTTTCTTTAACCCTCCTTAAACATCCACTCAGTCAAACTTGTGGAGTGTTAGGTCTACGGACCTTTAGCTTGTGAATTCAAACATAGAGTACAGTATGTGTTCTTTGTGACAGTGTGGTTGTGGACATTGTGTAGAAATCTCCATCCTTTAACCCTTTGCCTCATAAGCATATTTTGGACTCTTCCAAGTTCAAAGCTTGTAGATATAAAACATCAATTTATTTATAAAAAACAGAGTGGAAAACATCAGAGTGCTCTACTCATTATGAGCAATGGCTTCTTTTGCCACAATGTTTTCAAATGTCGTCTGCTTCGGATGTGGGATAATGTGGTATTATGAAGCAAAGGGATAAAGCAGTTGGCAAAGGAGGTTAGCTCTGGTACAGAATTCAGGAAAATTGAATACATTCCTTTAATACTCAAAAATTCACCTTGCTACAGTAATGTAGATTAATACCAGTCTTTAAGAGACTCATTGACTGCTTGTACCAACACTGACTCATGTATACATGATGCTTAATCAGAAACTAATTGGAAAATAATTAATATTTGATTGAAGCTAATTTGTGTGTAAAATATCTAGAGTAGATAATCTCTAATATGAATCTAAAGTGTTACATTTTTTTTTGAATGTATAATATTTGGATACATACTCAATCACAGTACTTCATATTAATTGGCAGAAAGATTGGCTTTCGGTTATTTAACCCTTTCACTGCCATAAGGATTGGTATACCAGTCTGCCCCAGTTTCAGCATATTTACCTACAGGATGGGTATACCAGTCATAGTTTATATGCACCTGCTGGGGACCCCTCCATGAAGCCATGGAAATTGACCGAGAACAATGAACACCGTATCTGGCCTGGGAAACACTGTATCTGCATATTACCACCGCCCCCAACCAACCCCCACAATCCTCCAGCGAAATATCTGGCAAATGTGTGGAAATCATGCAATTAAATCCCTGATAGTGATAAGGTTAACTAATATTGTCTGTAAAATGTTGATCTTATTTTCATTTTCAACACATTTTAGGGGACAAAACCTTTGTTATTATATTGTTATTTATAAATAATAAATACTGTATGTTACATTTTTCTTGCTTTTAAGATGTATTTAAACACCAAAAAAATTAGATTTTAAATCATATTGTCACTCTCATTGTGTTTGTTATTTGATTTGTAACAAATTGGGCAAAATGTGCAGAAACATTTGTCACAGACTCAATGAAATATGACTTCATTATCATTAGTTTTGTTATTAATGACAGGAAAATATCTCATGAAACATCAAAGATTAAGATACCAGCTCAGAAACAAGTACCAGACACATGCTTTTATATTAAAGATACAGCCTGGTGTTTTTTATTTGCCCAGTGAAGACCTGCTTGATGAAACGTCTGATCTCTGCTTCCTCTTCTCTTGACAGCAATTTACACCAACTGTCAAATTTGTCCATGTAATTTATTCAAATGTGGATCCCGACATTAGACAGGTACTTGCTTGTAATTCTCATGCCAGCGTAGATTTTACGACCCTTTATATTGCTTCATGCACTTGGTGTATCCTTACAAAACGTGGCTATCATTATTCAGCCTTCATTTCCATATTTGGTTTTATTGCACAAATTAAGATGTCCAGCATCCTCTGACTATGCATTACATGGTATGGACATCCTCACAGGGCATGTTGCTACCACGATATTTGACATGTTTATAAATGGACTGGACCCTAGAGGGGGTCATTAAGTGGACTGTTTGTTATATGGGTAATAATGACTCCCTGTCAGAGAATTTTGAGAAATTGTCTCAGTGAAGATCAACTCCCTTTCTATTGTTCTCTGTGAAGGGTAATGGTCTATTACTTAATGGCTCAACATTACAAATTGTCAGCTGTCGTTTGATTGAATTTGTTTGTATTCAAATTCCTAGTCCCAAGATTTTCTTATAACGTTCATGATGCATTAATTTGATACTGTCAGGTACAATATTCCTTCATTGCACGTTTTGTCAACTTTGTACTGATTATTTGTTAGCTATGAAGTCAGTTCACATCCTTAATTCAAGAAAAGGTGTCTGTTAGAATATCTGCAAATCTGCTATAGGATTTTTGTTGTCCACAGTTGAATGGTATTTTTAAATGTAAAATCTGGTCATACATTCTGTTTTTAACCTTGAGACTGGCTTACTTCAGGATGTATCATGCAAAAAAAACATTATTAGTTTTGTTACTTATGTCGTCTGCTTGATTTAAAATCATCATCATTGAGGTGTTTGAATACTGCAGTCACTTGAATGATCCTGATTATATTCCCTCTGGTTACAATATAATTGCTGCACAAGAAATATGCTTGATTTCCTTTTGCCTGGAAATTATGTCTGCCTTATTACGATAAAAGTTACCTGCAGGAAAATGACGGCATTGCAGAAATCTTTCAGCCACAGTAGATTCATTTAGCTCCAAACAAGGTGGTATTTCTATGGCTTGAAGCAAATCTATACACTTGACTACACTTCTGCTAATTTTATTTTGTTAACAAGCAGCCATGCATTTTTCCTACTGATTAAAGAAAGTCTTCTGGGAAAGAAATTCTATGGAATATTTTTTTAGAGATTTGCCAAGGGAGGTAATGCCTGAAAGTATATAACAAGGGGAGTAAATCTTGCTTACTTAATAAGTCATAGCACAGTGAAAAAGATCACTCAGAATGATGTACGTGTAGGAATAAAGTTAATAATTATTGTCCTAAAGTTTATGTGTATTTAAACTGCTTTTGTATCAGATTTCAATAAATTGTAAGAACATTTTATTTTATGTTCTTTGTGTACATGAGTATGTAGTTTATATAGATGTGGCAAAAATGTTTTTTCCAGAAAAAACAATTGTAACAGTAAATCTATACAGACTAATTTACATTATTGGAGTTTAAAACAATTGATTTAGCTGTAAAAACTTACAGAAATAGAAATTGCTACTTATCTTGAAAAAAAGCCCCACTGCTCGTATTATCTTGTTCTCGTTAGGTAGACTCTGGGAAATCAATTAACATTTTTATGATATCAATTTACAGTAGGCATCTCTTTAACAAAGAATATTCTAATCTTCCATTATAGTGAAAGCAGACCCACTGTGTTGAAACATTTTCATGAAAATCGACAAACAAATAGTAATTATAGGTTAAATGATGACCCTTGGGTGGTAGCAAATGGAATTATGGGAAATTTAGTCCATCCTCGGAGAATTCTCTGGAAATAGATTGCTGTTAATAGTTTAAATAGATTGTTTTTCATCTACAATTCTTATTTAGCTATCAGTATTCATCTTGCAACCAGGTCTCTCGAAAATAACAGGAAAAAATCATTTGATGAATTTATACTCAATTTGAAAACATTAGATCCTTTTGTATACAAACAATGGAGAGTTCCGTGATGGATTTTTGATCTGTTGCCATTGTTGTTGATGTTTCTGGGGCTACGTATTTACTCAGATTTTATATGCTTACTGTAAAATTGGTTTGTAAAAGTTTCTCACAGTTGCGCCTGTTTTGAATTGAACTGTTATATCTGGCAAGGAATAAAATTAACTTGTTGTCTTTGATTCTGTACCATTACTATTCTTGTTCTCCGCAAGTAACTGCCAACCTAATACTCTTTCTTTGGAGCTTTGGGCAGGAAGACTTATGCTCACTAGGTCTGTTCCCTGATCAGATCAATGATTTACTTACCAGGCTTTTGAGAAAATCAGTGGAGTTATTGTTGGCTTGTTTGACCACAGTTCTAGTGTGGTTATTACTGATAGTGCCCCTGACAACAGACTGATGACACATGGACAACATACTGACAACACAAGGACAACACACTGACAACACATGGATAACACACTCACAGCACAAGGATAACACACAGACAACACAAGGATAACACTCTGACAACACAAGGATAACACACTCACAACACAAGGATAACACACTGACAACACAAGGATAACACACTGACAACACAAGGATAACACACTCACAACACATGGATAACACACTGACAACACAAGGATAACACACTGACAACACAAGGATAACACACTCACAACACATGGATAACACACTCACAACACAAGGATAACACACTCACAACACAAGGATAACACACTCACAACACAAGGATAACACTCACAACACATGGATAACACACTCACAACACATGGATAACACACTCACAACACAAGGATAACACACTCACAACACATGGATAACACACTCACAACACAAGGATAACACACTCACAACTCATGGATAACACACTCACAACACAAGGATAACACACTCACAACACAAGGATAACACACTCACAACTCATGGATAACACACTCACAACACAAGGATAACACACTCACAACACATGGATAACACACTGACACATATGTGGTCTCTGCTTATGATTATTAAGTTTGGAACTTTTTAATCCTTATATAACATTGGACCCAACTGTCATTGCTGAGAATGATTTATGTACTTATATGGCAAAGAATGTTTGAATATCACCATTAAAACAACTGCAGATTATGCCATTTCTCATCACTGCCTCAATTAAAATTTTGATTTGAATTTGTCACCATAACAACAATTTAACTTTTATTATGATGTTCACATATTTAAGGATACATTTTTATCTCATGCTTAATGATGATTGAATTTTTCTAAGAAGGTGTGTCTGAGATTCTGGACTTATCTGCACTTTCAGTGCTTTGATTTCTTTATCCAAACCAACTGTTATTTATGAATCTTCTTTGTTATGCTGTATTAAAGTATATTATAATACTGATATATTATGATGATAAATGAGATTTATTACATATATCTGTGTCTTATATGTTACAATTATACTTCTCCTTAGTTGCCAAAAGAACTCTCTAATCAGGAGATTCACTTTTCATAATCCTACGGAATTATGGGTAATCTCACGCAAATCTTAGTTTTTGTAGTTATGCTTAAATGCCTTCTGTCATCTTTCCAATGCCTGTAAACTATCAAAGGATTCTGGCAGGAATTAAATATATCTGTGCTATAAAAAAATGTACAAAAACTTGCTCTTGGACTAGTCTTGACTTACAACCTTAAGTACGCATGAACTTGAACTAATGGCCTCCAAAGTTTTGAAAAATTTTTCTGACTGAGCTGATGAATTAATAATCTATTTTTTTATACGCACAAAATGAATTTGTTTATAGGAATATCATATTTGTCTTCCACTGTCGAGTTTTGTCTGTATTGAAAACATATTAGTTGCAGAGATTGAAAATCAGGATTTTCGTAATGCAGTAAATTTTTGTTATTAAGGTGACTTATTATCTTCCGTTATATAACGTGAGATTATCTTGATTTCAGATCTTTTCTGTTTTTATGGTACAAATTAGAATTTATCTGCTAACCATTTGTTGCTATGTACTCATTATTTATGAGCCGAAACTAACAATATGTTTCTGAATAGTTTTTTTGCTTGCATTATTTGTTTTGGAAGATTATGAAAATGTCAAGTGTTTCTTTGATGATGAGTGTATTGATACCAAGCAGTTTTTCTGTTGTTGTTAAGATATTTATTGCTTATTTATGCTGTCAGTCACATACAAAGACAAGTATAATTAATATTTTTGTAAACTGTAAATTAGTGGTTGTGATATTTACTGAAATAATACGAAATTATGTTAATTCTAATAAGATATCTTTATTCTGAATGTGCTTGCAGAGTTTTGGAATCAACTGAAATAGTCTGAGGTGTGTTGTGTACAGGATTCAGATTGATTGCTGGGATTTTATTCCTCAGTCTGGGAAAGATATCAGTACTGATCAAACTGGGAAAAATCAGGTTGTTTTGTCCAAAATATGGAATTTTTCACACTAATGCAGAAAGAGTTTTTTATGCTCTTTTATCACATAATTTCATAAATATGTGATATTGGATTAAAAATCTGTCATTTAACAGTGCTTAAAGAGCAATTTCTCAATTTATAAAGGTCATAAAAATGTTGTGTTTGATTAATGATACTGAAGAACTATTCTAGAGTTAATCGAGTAAATTCGCATATGTAATATGTAAAAAAAAAATTTTGGGGGGAGGAATTCAGTCAGTATTTTTTGGATTTGGTAATGGGTCAGATTGCCATCGTATATATATTACATAAAGTAAAAAGTCCTTGGATAGAATCACAGTACCTGTTAAATTCAATGAACCCTAACCAGGATAAAAACGGGCCTCTTAGGAAATGACTTACCTGATAGTGTCAACTAGTATTCTCAACAATGCATTTAACATGTCCAAGATATTCTTCCTCTAAGCTGGCCCCCCACTCCCCCCCCAAAAAAACAAAGTCAATACAATGTATACATAGATCAGCAATTTTTTTCCTTCTTTGTTTGTGTCTGGTAAATGGACCCTTCCCAATGAAAATAAAGACATTTTTTCCCAACTTCCGACTTAAAAGTTCCCAATTTTTGCATCACACCACTCATTTTTTCCCAATTGGACTGGACCTAGACCAAAATTGAAAAAAAATCACTGCGGATCCTTTTCTTTGATTTCTGAAGAATGATTAATTGAACTTTAATTGAAATTACCCGACTTCATCATGTCAATCAACCCTTTTGTTGTCTTGTTTATGTACAATTTTCATCACTTTTTCTTAGTTCTAGTAAAAACATTAACCAGGTTGATGTTATATCAGATAATTTTCTATTTTTATCAGATTTCAACTTAAAGCAATGACAACATTCCATCATCATGCATACATTCAAACGGAGAGTGGGTGGGGTACATGCTGTTATCTTGTTTCTGAAATCAGTAACATGAATAACATGATGATGATATCGGTGTTTAAGGATATTTCTTCCAACTATCAGTGTTGAAATTAACAAGTATGGTGCCAGCATTGAAGGCAACAGATACCTGAGTTTGATCTGTCCGACCTACCACAGTATATTAATCATAACCTGTAAACTATACACCAATACAGAAATCAAAGAACTGGCTGTGTTTCTAAAATGAACTTTCTCTGTTGATAAAGTCAGATTCAGTAGAGTGATGATGTGGATTTTGAAGTGATGTAGTATTGGTCTGTTGACTATTGTGTTCTGTACCAATTTATAGCTAGCAGCATTGTTGGTTTGTTTGACCCTTTGTAGGGTTTGTAGTTATAAGACTATGTATGGAGACCAGTCTTAGAATCCAGCTGTGCCATTGGTTGATTTCATGGCTGCTTCTAGAACCAGCCAATCAGAAACTTGAACTTTGAGACTGGTTCTCTTTCCCCTCTGATGACATCTTTTTGTGAAAAGGATCCTAAAAGAAAGATGACAGCTTACATTCTGCCTGATTTATTCTGGACTTTGGCGTGTACAAGACAAATGCTTAAATGTGATGGAAAGTGTCTGATATGATTACAGTAACTGTTAGTTGTTTATAGTAACCTTTATCAACCAGATGCTACAATAACGATAGTTTCCATTAATATAACCTTGGTTTAATTGAATTATTTTCACATTATTATTGTCTATCATCCAATTATTTCACTATATTTTGTCTAACAGTGCCAGAAGCCATCATATAATTAACTGTTTATAATTTTGATTAACCTATTTTTTATATTAAGGAATTTGATGCACATGTTGTTTCGTACACATGTTTGCATCACATTTTATCTGTAAAAAAAAAATTCAGCGGTGATAACTAGAGAAGTATGCAAGATATTTATTGAAACTTGCTACAGTGACTATGAAGAAAGAGGAGATATTGCTTTTGTTTTTATGTGTTGTAGTCACTGGGGTTTAATGCCATTTTTCAACAATTATCTGTTTCCCTGGACTGTATACTAACCAGCACTAACATTCACTTTAACCAGGAGCCATCAAGTTTTCCACATATGGAGCAAAATTGACATTTTTATCAAATTTTCATAGACGGGGTATGACCTGCCCAGGAGATATTGCATAGATGGAACATAGTATTTTTAGATGTTGGCAATAAACATAGAAATATTAACACCAAGCTTGACTTATTATATTTATTGTCAGTTGGATAACTTACGAATAAGTATTGATTGCATGCTTGACTTTCTATGCTTATTTGCAGCGAGCTTGACTTACATCTACTTGTAGCTATCTTGACTTGTACCTACTTGTAGCTAGCTTGACTTGTACCTACATGTAGCTAGTTTGACTCATACCTACATGTAGCTAGTTTGACACATACCTACATGTAGCTAGTTTGACACATACCTACATGTAGCTAGTTTGACACATACCTACATGTAGCTAGTTTGACACATACCTACTTGTAGCTAGTTTGACACATACCTACATGTAGCTAGTTTGACTCATACCTACATGTAGCTAGTTTGACTTGTACCTACTTGTAGCTAGCTTGACTTGTACCTACCTGTAGCTAGCTAGTTTACTGATTAACTATTGGTGGTTAGAAAAAGATGATATTGACAGTTTGATCAATACAGTATTGTTGTCAAGGATTCCACCGACCTTTAAACTGTATACAATATAAGAGCAATCCGAATCGCTCTACTTAAACAAGCTAAGGACCGGGCATTGTGAATCTTATGTCCGCTTGCTAAAATTATCATTTTGCAGGCTATCTTTGTTCAAGGTTCTTCATGGTATGTACCGGTATTTTTACAGAAAGCTATCTCCATGAAGAACGATTCTGTTTTCACTCAACAATAAAGAATTAAGCTTATGTGTGAAACAATTTTTGGCAAAAATCTGCAGTAATGCAAGAATGTAGACTTTATGCCATGAATTAGCGTTAATTAGGCCAAAACCTCGTTAAGTAAGAGAAGCTTTGATGTGTTATAATTGTTTGTTGCCTGTCAATTAAGTCTAATTTTATCGTAAATACCTCGGGATCTGTCTGGTGAAGAGATATGAGTTAATCTTACCCGTCACCATGTACTGCAAGAATTTATATTGAGAGAATAGGCTACTCAGAATTACCATAAATCTTTATAATATACTGAGATGTTGCCCCGTTTGTGACTCATACCTTTAATTACTGAAGTTTTTTACCTGGTGCATTATTAATAGTGGGGGGGGGGATATTACGTGTAAAACTTTTATCCTTTGTGTCTTAGATCTTAGAAATTAGCTCCTGTCAGGCAGAGTTTTATGGGAATAGTTAAGTCATGGTACTAATTGGGGAAAATTGCTGCAGTAGCAACCATGGAAACAGATTCAATGTTTGACTGGAGGGGGTGGGGGTGGGGTAGGGTGGGTATCATCAAAAAAAACAAATTAATTCTCTCTCATCACTATTTTTACAGTAGGATAAAACTTGTTTGTAGTACAAATTGGTGGAATTTCATATAAAAAACAAGAATTTTGTTGGAATATTTTGTCTCTGTTTATGATTAATTCACTTTTATCTCAATAACATGTTTTACCATAATGTATCCTTCTTTCATCTTCAATACTCAGATAATTTTTTTTCTGCTTTTGAAACTGTAATCTCACCCTTGAGCTTTGTTGAAGACCAGAAACCAGTCTGTTGTCTCAAGTTTATATTAATTTCAATATCTAACTTTACCAACTCTCAATTTTAAGATTTTTGAGTCTTGTAGTTTTGATGGAGCATGAAGCTAAATCACTGGCAACTTGATCAAGGTGTGGATGTTGTGAAAAAATGTAAGCTTCATTAACCGCTCTGAGTTCGAATCTCCCCAGAACCAGAAAAATTCATGCATGAGTTCATTTAGATTGCTGACAGTGAGTGGTTCTACCCAGTACAGTTTGGGGTCTTACTTCATGCACTGTTGAAGCTGTGAAAGTCACCAACTGACCCTGATTGTTGGACCAGAGAAAAAAAATAACTGTTGAATTGACAAAATACTGCTAAAGTTGCTTAATTACTGAAGTGAGGTTAAATTAGTGGTATGGCAGTAATGTAATGTGATTAAACATATGCCTTGTGACATTTCATCCATTCTTTGTGACTAAGCTGTAACTCTTTGTATACAAGGTACTTGTTAAAATCATACATCACTAGCACATTTTTATGGTCTTTTACACGATTAATGATTGACATCAACAATTATTTTATCTATATATTACTTCTTCCCACATTTTCAATTATGTTAAGTGGTCAGAATTGCCTCAAAATGTTCCAGCTTCTACAGTCTGTGATTATGATGGATCGCCACCACTTAACTTCCTGTCAATGGGCCACTTATATCAATGATAACATATAAATATTATTTACTTGTACATAAAATATGTTTCTCACTTTTTTTCACACAATATCCTTGAAACATATTACTAAAAGCTTCTAGAAACATCTGGATTCGGTCATTGCAAATCTGAACTGAAATAATTTTATCCAGAAAAAAATATGTTGTCAGAAAAATTAGTGTATGTTTCCTGCTGTTGTTTCCTTTGCTAATCTTCCTTGACTAAATGTTGGTCTTCTGTTCTCATACAGATCTTTCAAACTTGGCCATAACTCATTTTATTTTGTTATTATGTTTTATAGATGCCGATATTTTGAAGTTCTGTTTCTTTTTTTGTGCTGGCTTTTCCTTGTAATCAAAGTATCGTAAAATTATTTTTGATGATTGGATAACTTTACACATTCTTTGGCCTTTAGACTATTGTGTTTTTATTGGTGGAATAATTTGGGAAAAATATTACTTAAATTGCCATGTTTAATTGTATGAAATGATTCTGTGGTATGCTTTCTGGCTTGTTGTCATCTGGGCTGTTATTTGCCTTGGCTGTGTCTCTACTTGAAACTATTGGTACCCAGTATGTCTGTATCTTAACGGTTGGTTGGTTTGATTTTATGTGCCACTAAGGGACTGGTACCTGGCCTGTTCAGTGTTGACATATATTATTTTAGCATAAACGTTATTAGAGGTGTCAAACAATTTTTTTGCCAGAAAGCTGTAAAACATACTCTGTCTACATTATAACATATTCACAGACAATTCGTCTGCATGATTGGTTTAAGTATCCATCTTGAAGAGGCTTGTATTGATATAAAAGAATTCATCAGAGACTGAGCATGATATTATTAAGATAGACAATGTCGGGACAGAACACCACTTTATTGCGGTTGATTTGACATTTTTAAAGACCATTATGTTGGGTGATGAATGACTTTAATGTTTATTTATTGTTAACATCAATTGCCACTTAAAGCAAATTCCTCTAGATACATTTTACAGTTTGATAAATTCTGATGAGTGCTCTCCCTTTTCAGTGTCCTTGATTTCTTCAATGCTAGCCTGTGGCTCTCTCACCATGCATTGGACAAGTGATTGTTAATCTAGTCCTTTGATGTTTAGATTTCAGGGTATTAAATCTTGTTTTCTCTTTAAAGATTTTAATAGCATTATGCATTTACTAGGAGATGTTTTGTCCATGATTCATTCAAGATAACCTTCATCTGTTAAGGAAACAAGGGTCTTGTGTTATAATACTGAGATTGGAAGTATCAGTGTCCATATGCAGATTTATAATTTGTCAATGGTTGGGTTAACCGAGACCGCTAATACGCGAGAGACCGCTAGTACACGAGAGACCGCTAGTACACGAGAGACCGCTAGTACACGAGAGACCGCTAGTATGGCAGTAGTTCAAAAGTTTGATGAGACTGACTTTGGAGACCAGTCTATTTGTTTGTTTTTATGTGACATTGTCACTGGAGTTTCACCCAATTTTTCAACAATTTTTCAGTTATATTCAGCAGCCGGTTCACCTAACCAGTTTTCCTGGCCTGTATACTAGCCAGTACTAACTTATCCTTCCACAAGGAGCTAGCAACTTCTCTACATATGGAGGAAAATCAACATTTTTGTCAAATTTTCATAGAAGAGTATGACCTGCCGCAATGATGATTCAAACCCAGATTGAGACCAGTCTAAATATACGGCATAGCCGTCAAAGGTTATGGGACATCTTGACTTCAACTATTGCAAGTCCATATAAATCTGAATTTGGCAAACATTTCTCTGAGTGAAGCCTTTCCATTGGTCAATTTTAAGACAGTGCTCTGAAAAAAGCCAATCAAATGCGTGTAGTTTTAGATTGGTTGTAAAGTCAATCTCATGATGTATGATAACGAGGAATGAAATTGACGAGAAACTAATGACTCTGACTGGTAAGTCAAACGTTTTTTGTGATTCTTCCTACATGCTTTTTAATGTTTGAACATTGCTTCATTGATATGCTGTTCGCTAAATATGATACGTATTGGCGCATGTTAACAAAGATACAGAACAATAATGAGCCATCAGTCCATGAAAAATGATTTCAAATCAAATGTCAATGGAATATTCCATATTGTGAAACAGAATCCAGATTGTATGTATAGATAGCATGTCTTCTGTAATTACAGGGAACAATTGCTCACTAATTACAGATTGAATAATGACAAATTAATGTAGATCACTTCGGGGATGTAGTAGGGATTTTTTTCTGGTTGTTGAATTAAATGATTGATAGATCCTTGTAGTAGTGTGTGGTGTCTAACTGGATTGTTGACAATCCATTTACTAGAATTTGTCTCTGATTCTGTTCGAGAAATAATTAAATTACAATTACATTAATTCTCCTCA
This sequence comes from Lutraria rhynchaena, assembly GCA_008271625.1. NCBI lineage: Eukaryota > Metazoa > Mollusca > Bivalvia > Venerida > Mactridae > Lutraria > Lutraria rhynchaena. The sequence goes on from VIBL01000011.1 coordinate 888,730, forward strand.
TTTTTCTTACTTATGTGAGTCATACTTGTTAAAGATATCACTGTTAAGTTTTGATTCATGTTTGAAACTTCCTAATGAAAGATTTTTCACAGACTTCTGTCTTGTATTGTGTTTGGTGTTTGGCGTTAAGCAATTCATGAGGCATTAAAGAAACAAAATGTGAGAATTTCTACACAGGGCTGAGTGTCAGTTTATGCCTTGAATTTTTTTTTTTTTTACTTATGCGCACATGATAGATCGATAGATTGCTGGGGAGGGAGTAAAGAAAACCAGTTGGACGTAGCCCCTCGGAAAAAAAGGGCCCATTATCAGATAATTATGAATCAAACTTTTTGTGGACAGAATGTCATGTGATCAATAAGTATGGAGAAGACAGGAAAACGGTATTTTTTAGCAAGCGTAACACCTTTCCATGATTTCTTCCGCAGAAATGCTTCGCTATTGATAATACAATTCCCTGCATGTAACGACTTCAAAAGGAAATTCAAGGTTACTTTGTATCAATAATACAGCAACATTCGATTTGTACACAACACAATCTACGCAGGTTTCAGGAAAAGTGCTTCATTGGAAATCTTAATATAATATTGAATAAAGACATCGGTTGAACATTCTTGTACAGAGGGCTGTTGAAACTTCCCAAACACCTCACTCAGCAAACATCAAATGCTTTTCTGCAATATAACTTGATGCATCCCAGTGCATGTTTGCTCTGTTTATCTATTTTTTGTCATTAATTTCACCAGGAACAATAACTCTTGATGCAGTACATATGGCTACATTTGTTCTGACCATGGGATACAAATGATGAGCTTTTATCCCAGTGTAATGAGTTTTTAATGTTCAATGGTTATCTGAATATTAACAGAATGAAAACATTAAATCCCCTTATTGTGTACAATTTATGTTTCTGATTTCATTTAGGCCATTCAGTAAAAATGTTGGTTTATTGTACCTTGACCCAAACTTTTAAGGAAGGTTTTTTGGGTGAATATTTTAAATAGTTTATTACTTGCATAGATATTATGATATAAGTAAATTGTATGTCTTAAACAGAAGACAAATGTCTGCTAATCTCTTTGCCCAATTTTTTTTACCTAGATTGGTCTCTCAAATATTTGAGATATTTTTGTACATTTTTAGTTTGTAAGATGTTTTTTATTCACTGGGCTTCTTAACATCATTTTTCAAACATTTTTTATATATATATGGTGACCGGTTCACCTTACCAATTTTCCTTGGCAGTATACTTACCAGTTCTAATTACCCTTCCACAAGGAACCGACAACTTCTCCTCATATGGAGGAAAATCAACATTCATGTCAAATTTTCTTAGAAGGGTATGACCTGCCACAAACAGGATTTTACATGGCCTTCAAAGATGTGTGATGAAGTATGATCTTGTGTAGATGTACCAAAAAGATGAAGTGAAGTCAATTAATGTTGGACATTTATGTTACCACAAACAAGCAATTATTAAGGATGGCCTAATGTTGATTTTTTTTCTTGAAAGATGGAAATGTTAATGGATTTTATTGAATGTAGAGGACTGTACAGGGATTTAGATTAATCAGCAGTAATCTTTTTATAGACAGGAGTTTGTTTATAAATGTTGGACCGTGTAAATACTCAGCTTACCTTAATTGTCGAAGGTTGTAGCATCAGGTATTCTGATGTAAATGCATAGATATATAGTCACAGATATACAGACATAGATCATTTTTTGACTTACAAAGTCTTGCCACCCCTTTCTCCTAAAAAAATTATGTGCTTTGGAAATTTCTGTGGCTTTTTTTATAGTTGTTGAATGGTTAATGATTGAAATATATTCTGTGAGCATGATTTTTATTTTTGAGAATTTTTATCTTAGATAAGTGGCCTCTGAAGCCATGCCTTGATCCAGGAGTTTGTGGGTTGTCTACCATGTCTCAGAATTCTTTATTTGGCCATATTTAAAAAATGTTGGTTTGAGGCTATGGGACTCAAATTTTCAACAGTGGGTTACTACTAAGGGAGTAAGCCATTTCTTTTTGTTAACATCTTTTTCTTGTACTGAAAAGAGAAAAGCTGGTATTCGGGATAAAAATTTTGTCAAAATCACTAAAATCTTTTATGGGACGGTGGAGTTTTCAATCAGTCAGTCGCGTAACTGCAAACCAACAAATCTTTAAAGATGGCTGTAAGTGTGTGTAATAGTGCTATAATACTAGAATATTATTAAGACCCAAACTTAGCATTTCCTTTTAAGGTAATGATGGTCGGTTGTTGGTTGTTTTATTGCATCTTAAATGACGGGAGTATTACAAGTTTAAAGATCAATATCTACCGACCTTTATGATTTTGCTGTATGACTCAGTCACAGTATCTTTAAACAAACTCTTATATATGGCTGTAAATGAATGTTTTACTGTGAACATATGACTTTGATAAGTTCTTTTATGGCCCTAGGCCATCCTTAAAAAAATTATGTTTGCTGTAACGCGAACAACACGTAAAAAACTCACAGTAAAGAATTTTTTTACGCTTTCTTATCTAGTAATTGCTTTCCGCCATTTTTTTCAAAAGAAAAAATCGCTACCTATACCTACTCACTGAAAAATGTTGCAGACAAACAATATTTTAAGGATGGCCCTACTTGTAATGAGTTCATCATATGTTGTACTTACTGAAAACCTGGAAAAGCAAACTGTGAAAATACTATCAATATATTATATTTCTGTGGTCACTTATGTAAAACGATGATCAGACATCACTCATTGTGACAACTTATACTTTCCTGTACGACACTGGACATTGTCACATTGTAATATGTTCTTGTATATGAATACGTTTGATTGCAATACATGTTTTTTATACTTCATACAAAGATGACCGTACTGTATTTGAGATTATGAATAAGACAACATAATGACATACATGTACAGTATTATGTTAATACGTGAGAAATTTGTGTATGTTTTGTATATACTTATGTATCTTAAATCATTCTCTTCATTTTTGTTGTTAAACACGGATGATAGGAAAGTAATAAATTCAGGATTTAAGTTCTAACTAAACATTGTGGTTTTATGAACAGTGCATCACAAACTATTTTATCTTCAAGGTGCATTTAGAGTTGATGGAGATCTATAAGTTAGTGTGTGGTGATTTTTAAGTGTTACGGTACCTTTTTAGGGGGCTAGTTATACTCTGATTTTGTGGAGTCTTATTTCGTTTGAAGGATGGTTGTTATGGAGAGGTAGCTGTTTTGTACAGGTTTTGGTTATAACTCAGTTTGATGTTATAAATCATATTTTAAGATAAAATTTCTTCATTTTTCTTTATTTGGAAATCAGATTTTTCTTGATTAAACACTGGTTGGATATTTTAAATTTTATTTTAGTATGTCAAATTATTTCATTATGATGTAATCTCTTTGTATTAAGATTTGTTTAGTAGTTACTTTTAAATGAAGGTTATTTTATTTCTATGTAAACATCGTAGTGTGAAAATGGGCCAACATCATTTAAATTTGACGAACTTGTCATGATTGATGTTCTGTACTGAGTCTAGGTCAGATTGTAAATATCACAATGTGTAGATATTATGAACGACGTGAAATTCTTGTTTGCCTAGTTATGAATGATGCATTGTATTGCTCTGTGTAGGAGGCACTTTTATATTAAAAATTTCTCATAAATTATGAAATTGAAAACTTGTGATTAAATGGTTTATATTTGATTAATATTCTTGATAAATTTATTATGGAGGTGCGGTAATGTTATGGTTAAGATTGTTGTAGCTCACTTTCCTGAAATGAAGAAATCAATCCTCACCTTTGGTGATAATGATAGCTCCTTGTGAGACGTGTGTACACGTCTTTCTAAGAAGCTGATTTGAGGACATTTTGAATAATAAATGTTTCCATGACAGTCTAGCTAAAATTAATTGATGATGTAAGTAAATAGGAAATTCACCAATCTGTGTTTTGATACATCAATTTTTACAAAATTATTGTAATGATGCTCTGTATATTTCTTACCTGTGAGAGCTTGGATTAATTTGTCTTGAAATTAATGAAGTCCACTTTATACTCTGTTATCTTTCATGATCATGTTTTTAATCATTATTTTAGAGTTTATATTGACTTAATCATACGGTAAGAAATAAATATCTTAATGCTTAAAATTTTACGTAGTTTTCTATTATGTAATAAAATCCTGTTTAATTATCTGATTAAAATATTTTTCTAATTCGTCATTGTTAAGTTTGGTGTATATAATTTGTGTACAAAATGGTAGGATATTGTATGTCAGGTCATTTGGTTTGCACTATGATTGTATAATTTGCGATATATAGTTCGTACTTTTTTTTCAACATTTTTCTAAAAATTCTCTATTGCATAATGACTTAAACTGTAAATTTTTAAGTTATGTTTTTGTAAAGTTTAGGAGCATACGCAGGGCTCAACAATTTTTTTTCAGTCTATTCGTCCTGCAGGAAAACCAGCTAAGAATTTTAACTATTTCTGCAGCAATTTCAACTCATCCTTAGTAATTTTTACCCATAATTACAGGCAGACAAGTGGATTTGTTGAGCCCTGATATGTCATTGAGATACCTAATAAAAGCATGTCATATAATCAAACACCACTTCATGTGTATAGGAAAAAACTTTTCATTTGACAGTCAAAAAAAGGGTCCAATTTAAAACTTTAATTGGAATTGTGCAAAAATTTTTGTGTGCCTGTACAAGCCTATTAAATTAATATTTCAAAATGCTCCCGCAAAATTTGACGGGATTTTAGAAGCTCCTTGAGATAAGTCGGATGCTTGTAATAATGATGTTTTACTGTAATTTAAAATCCATTCTCTTTAAAATAACATCAATTCACACCTTCCAGAAATCTGTAAACCATTAATATATAAACGGTTTTATGGTGCTTTGAAACACAAGTACTTCTTTGTTATATATATTATTCCATTTTCAATTCTATACAACTCGTTATCTTTTCATGACAAGTTTTGTTAATTAATATTACAATGTTAATTGTTTTGTTGAAATATGATATCCTTACATTAAGTCGACATTAGTTTTTCATCAAAAGATGTCAGTATTACGTACAGGTTGATCCAGGCGTGTAATGTTTCATGAATTTATCAAAGACAGAAAAGATGATATATGAAATCACTTATTGACAATCGTGTGCGCACATAAATGTTAATTTAGATTATTAAAATGATACCAAAATCTTGTTTTGGTCTCAAATTTAAGTACAAGACACAATTGTTCACTGGGAGGGTATAGCATAATGTCAAGATATGGGAATGCCGCCAAAATGACTTTATATTATATTTAATTGATTCTTAATAGATATTTTGTAATATTTAATATCTGCTATATTATCTTATTGATACAGTTTCTATTCAACTGAATACTTAGACATGTGCAAGAATGGGACAATGTTAAGAAAGGATTTAATTTGTGTCTGAACATGAAATTATACAAAAATATATATTGAAAGGATTACATTTTACACCACAAAGATGTCGAAGAAAATGTTTCGTTTACTTAAGGTAAGCATGTTTTAATACGTATTCTGTTTTTGCATGTTATGATATTTTCATGTATATGTTTGATTGTCATAATTTGTTGCTGGAAAAAAAGTCCTGACTCAGCTTTTATACTGAATTGAGTGGTACAATTTTTTTATCTAATTTAGATATTGTTAAGCTATAAAAGTTGACTTTCTTATGAACGTACTACATCTGCATCCTTTGCTTATTTTTACTTGTATAGATGCATACTACAGAGATAGGGTAAATGTCAAACCTTTGTAATAATGGCCACCATAGAAAATATGGCCATTATGTACAGTTGGCCTTTGTTCAGAGGTTTATCTGTTATTTGTGTAGGTATGTACTGTATAGTAGCCACTTATCACTGGTGACATTTTGTGGCCCTTAATCAAGGCTTGACTAACTTTTCAATAATTTCATTAAATGGTAAAGATAAAATTGTGTCAAGGTCTGGATCAAGTCAGTATCCAGGTCACAAACAAAGAATATTTTACGCTCGGACAATCTACATGTGCTCATCCGTTGCTGTATATTGTTTGCTGAATTATGAATCATTACAAATTAAGTATTCATGCAGTGAGATTATTCTAAAGTCTCACTGTTTTTTGTTGCATGGTTAAAAGTTTCTGGAACCTCTAGCTTTTCCCAATGCTGGAGCCTGCTGGTTTTTATTGTTTCCATGGCACCAATGTTAAGATTTCTGGTCTTTGAGAATTTTCTACTTTCACCCATTTAGTTGCAGCCGGTTTTGTTACTCAAACCTCCACCCTCCCTGACAGATACACATTACAAAGATGGAGAAAAAACTTAAAGCCTAGATCTATATATATTTAACTTTGTTTCACAGGGAATGAACCGCAATTTTCTTTCTGCCCCAGGTCTTAAACATATAATGTTTCCGCTTGCCTGCTAAACAACATCACACAAAAAGATAGCCTACTACATCTTAACAAGGCAAACATCATAGACAAACAGATGACCCTATGATTCATTTTTCAAGTTTCAAGATTTCCTGCCTTGTGGCTGTGAATTATTTGATTACACCTGCGATTTCATTCTGATTTATTAGTCACTGTCCTGTGGTCAATTAATTGCGGTCAAGTATTCACACACTTGACCAAACCTCAACTGACCACAGTGTAACACCTTGACTTAAAGATTTTCTGGATAATGATATTATGAGTTAATTGGTCATCAGACCAATCCTCTTACACAATGACACCCAAGACTTAAACCAGCTTGTTATTATGAAACTGAAAGTGAGAACCAGTTTAATGGATTTAGATTGATCTGATTGGTTACTCTAAGCTCAGTGCTAAATATTGACCTTGGGAACCAGTCTAAAACTTAAGCCTCTGATTGGCTATTCCAAATTCTGTGATAAATATTGACCAATGACAATGCTTCATTCTTAGACTGTGCCTCAAATTCAATCTTCCCTGTTGTAATGGTGACTCTTATGAGGTTATTGTCCAGTTGATAATGCTGCTGACTGAAGAATTCTGGAACATTGTGTTTGTGTATGATGGTCTTTAAATGTGTACAAAAATGTTTTATATCAACCAATACAATACTTGGGTTATTTATCAAGTTTTTTAAAAGAATCTTTAAAGTCTTCTATTGTTGCTGTGTACTGTGCCCCTAGAATGCAAGGGATTCTTTAATTGTCTGTGCTGAGACCTGTTCTCTCTGACAGTTTTGCCATCAGCATTATATCCATTCATCCTCAACTGCTGATATCAAATGGTTCATGTAGTAAAGCAGCAGGTTACTTTGCAAGAAGGGTTAATACTGGTACAGAATGTAGGAGCAGTGGTTTGGCTCTCTGTTTGTGGGTATATACAACAGACTCCATGAGCAATGGTTTGGCTCTCTGTTTGTGGGTATATACAACAGAATCCATGAGCAATGATTTGGCTCTCTGTCTGTGGGTATATACAACAGAATCCAGGAGCAATGATTTGGCTCTCAGTTTGTGGGTATATACAACAGAATCCATGAGCAATGGTTTGGCTCTCTGTTTGTGGGTATATACAACAGAATCCATGAGCAATGATTTGGCTCTCTGTTTGTGGGTATATACAACAGAATCCAGGAGCAATGATTTGGCTCTCTGTTTGTGGGTATATACAACAGAATCCAGGAGCAATGATTTGGTTCTCTGTTTGTGGGTGTATACAACAATAATTCTAATTCAAACAAGCGAAAAAATAAAATATTAAAACTTTTTTATTTCCATAAATCATGAACTATCCCAGTATTGACACAAACTTACTGTGGGTGTTGACAACCGCATAAGATAGCTGGGTGGGCACCGTAAATTAAAGCTTTATACCTTCATACATCACTCAACACAGTACATAACATGTACAACGATGATGTCATTATCATGTGGGACCTTGTTCAACAATGAACATTAATTAACTACTACATGTAAAAATATTGCTTCTATCATACATAAACTTGTTTGAACTTGATGTTTACATGTTAAGCATGATAAAGTTGAATATTGTACATTAAGATAAAAAATTAATATTGTTGTTATGTACAAGAAAATGAGTTACTGTCAACCTTGTGTTCATAATGTTATGACCTGCCAACAATAAAAAGATGGTGTTAGCCCTTCAAATTAAATAGATAAATGAAACAACATTACTTTTATTAGATATAAGAAGGATATTAAATAATATATAATGTCACAATTTATTATCTTTCTGTGAAATATGAAAATGTTGCATGTATTTGTTAGTGTTATCTTCTTCTGGTCAGGCCTAAGAAAAAAAGATTTGTTTCCTGGTACATGCCCCCCCAAAAATATGGGTCAATAGGTTGGGATTTTTTTTATTGTTGTTTTACACATATTGGCAATACTGCATGGGAATTTGTGCACCGTAATATAAATGAATTATGAAAATTACAATATGGCACTATGATTTGGATGCTGTAAAAACTTATGAATTGGCAGGTAAAATATTGGTTTGGTCAGGTAACCAGAAACAAACCTTTTTTTTGGCCTCCTTGTTATTATTAACAGTGGGTGTCATTTTTGTTTGGTGACGTTTTGTTTACATCAGTTTTATTCTTATACTTCTGCTTATTACATTTCCATGTTCTTCTCAATTAGGACTTTGTTATGTTACAGCAAGTCAGGCATCAAAAATTCTGAGTCCCTCAATTTTCACAAATTTTTACCAATCAAAGCACTGAAATCGCTGTTTATTTTGTAAAAATTTGGTTGAGTGTTTACCAGGTTCTGTTGAATAGTAACCTAAAAAATTAACTCGATTTTTTTATTGCTGCTAGAAGAGACATGTGTTCAATACTTTGTATATACTGACCATTCGTCTCTCAATTATTCATTGAATTGTTTGGCCTTAAATATGTTGAATACAGAGGCAGAAAATGTTTGTTACATCAGTTAATGGAATGTTTGACTCTGATAAACAAATATCAGGTATGAAACAGATTTTTAAGATAGTGGGTTGGTTTGGTTTGGCTGTGTTAAATTTGTTACAATGTTAACCGAGAAAATGAATGAAATTATTTGGTCTGAAGGGATGAGTTCCTAACTTAGAGCAAATAGTGAATGAACCACATGCTTAAATATGCAGTGTGGGAATAATAAAACATGGTGATAAAATATATACTTGTCAGTACTGTCCCTGCTAGATTTGTCAGTGGTACTTATGGGTAATTAAATGTGACATATTGACAGTCTGTGGCAATAAGATCTATGTAATAACGTGTTGGATGAATTGTATATCATGAATGAAGGCTTGGTGGATTTAACTTTGTGTGGTAGATACTTAAATCTGATTGGTCAGTTATGAATCAATACAATTCCGAAAATGTGCACGCCTAAAAAGGGTATTCATTTCATTTTATTGACGATAAAGTGAAACCATTTTTTAAGAGACTGATGTCAGATATTTGATTTTCATTTTAAGTAGAATGCAAAATAAGTGCCCTATTTATGGATTTTTTTTTGATATCATTTTATTATAATATATACAGTCAAACCTGTGCTTGCAGCCACTTCTGAATAAAGACCACCCTGTGAGTAAAGGCCATTCTTTGAAAAACTTTCACTGATTATTTAGAACAAACTGACTTCTGAATAAAGGCCATCTGTCAATAAAGGCCACATTTTATATTTCCCAAGGGTGGCCTTTGTTCACAGGTTTGACCGTATTACTTGTTCAGATATCTCTGGAAAGTACTTGTTTAAAGGCCATGCTGGATTAGTAAGCTACATATGGATTAATATACACAATAGGGACCATGCCATTAGATGGGGCATGTTTAACCCTGCATCTGAAGCAGACAACTTTTGAAAACATTTTGGCAAAAGAAGCCATTGCTTGTAATGAGTAATGGCCTGTTTTGCCACAATGTCTTCCACTCTGTCAGAAAGAAATAACCCCTATTTTGTGAAATAAATTGAAATTTTGTATATTAGCTTCGAATTTGGAAGAGTCCGAAATATGCTTATGAGGTAAAAGGTTAAAATAACCCTGAATTCATTATGAGGGTGAATTAATTCATGGCAGCATCGCAGTTTTCTTTTTTTTTCTTTTGTTGTTCATTTGATTGAAACTTTGGGTATCATTTAAAATGAAATACATTTTCACAACAATGCACCACAATTCACTGCATCCATCATCGTTGTGACATTGATTAAGTAGAAATCAAGAGACGTTAGAAAATCTGTGTCAAGTTTTAATGCAAATAAACTTCTTTTTGGCAAACGTTTTTGGCCGTTTTGCAAAATTCATAAAAATGAAGCCAGAAATTTGCATGCAATAAAATTGGATAGTTTTGAAATTTATAGAGAGAAAGTCCCACGAGGTTAAACTTTTGGTGTTTACCTGTTTTACATAAATTGGACACTTAACTTGGTGGATTGACTTGCTATCATTCATTTTGGGAAAATTTGATTTATTTTATTGTTGGTTTAAGTGTAGTTTTAAGTTTTTTCTCTAGAAAGTAGATTGAAGAATGTCACCATTACGCTGATATAGTGTTTCGTTTTGCTATGTTAACTATAACTTTACAGGCATAACTGCTTAAATTTTTTTATTCCAAGCTTTTATAAGGAAACAAAGATTTTATGTTGGGTAGATGACTTTTTATTAAGAATTATCGTAATGTTATTGTTCATTTTTGGTAATTTTAGGATAAATACTAAAAAAAAATACATTGAGGAGATGATTATTTTGTCTCTTGTGTGCTACTGTATTTAACGAATTTTCTAGAAAAACAAGAAAGACGCAAAAGTAATTAATTAATTGATTTCCTGAGAAAGTAAATTGAATTTAGGTTTTTGAAATATTTTCAGAATAATTTCTCATTTGTGTAATGAATGTGATGATAATAGACACCAATTTTTGCTGAATTAACAAAATTTTCTAGCAATTTTTTAATCGGAGGGAAATATTTTTATCTCGTTTCGGAGTCCATTGAATACACATTCACATATTTTGCTAGCGAGCCTAGATTTTTTGTGCACTTTGTTTAAATGACAAGATTTTTAGGCACATTTTGCTAAAAGGTAAAAATTACTTGGGATTCAACTCAGCAAATTTCAATCAAATTTTGTAGGTTTAGCAAGAAAAAAATTTTGAAAGCGTTTTGTAAATTTAATGAATAATTCAAGTTAATATATCAAGAGACAAATTTGCCTGAGTTGACTCAATTTTCTGGCAAAAAATTGCGAAATTGAATTTCTTCGCTGATCGTATGAAATCTCTGTCCTTCATTCAATGTCATTTTCTTGAACTCCTTGGTTCAATAATTTCTCATCATGTGTAAAAATTGGTTTATTCTTAAGGCCATGTACTAAAATCAGTTCTCCAAAGACAATTATGGTAATACAGTTTACCTTGAAGTTACCGTATCTCCACCATGTACAATTTTGCTGACCATGCATTTATTTAGCTGCTTAGAAAAAAATTCTCAAAATTGTGTTCACTTAACCTCTAATTGAAGAACAATAAAATAATTTTCTGGGTTGGCCATGGGCGTAATAATGTGTTTTAACATGCGAGAGAAAATATAAGGTCGTGAAAGTAACGAGCCTTCTTTTTACTTCTATAGAGGCCCAAATTGTATGGGAAGTCATTTAATCCAAGGTCAGTCGAGATGAGATTTTGTCCATTTGTACTAAGAGTCCTGCTCTATAAATGAAGTTTTTCTTGTAAGTTTTGTGGCAGTTTAGATGTAGCCTGAATGTTTAAATAGTTGATCACCTACTCGTTAGATCTGAAATGATGTAAAATTGTGTGTATATAAAACAAAATAAAATAAAGAGAAAAGTTCAAAGACATATTTGAAGTATGGTTGTATAATGTTGAAAGCATTGTAAATATAACTAAACACAAAGTCATTTGTTTAATTACGAACTTTTGAAGGGTTGTTAAAAGGATTTTTTGAAATCTTTTGATAGCTTTGGAGCTGAATACAAAAGGGAAATAACTCACTTGCTGTCATAAAAACATGGTTTTGGCACTAGTGAAAAAGGGAGGTAATTTATCAGTTGCAGTTTACAAGGTGCAAATTGAATACAATTTTAAGGAATAATTTTTGTTAATTCGGCAGCAGTTATTTGTTGAGTTCGTAAATCTTTTGCAGAAAAGGGAGGTAAATCATGGTCTGTATTTTGAAACACAAGCATTTCTGATACAAAGGGGAGATAATGCAGTATTGTTCTTCAACTTCAGCCTACAGTCTAGTATTATATCACAAACTTGCTATGAATTACCAAAGGGGTATCAAATTCATGCTATAGGTTCTTGCCTGGGTACATTTACAAAATATCTATTATTGTTAGAAAAATAAACTTCATGCGTCCTGACCTTGCCATTTGTGAAACTGTCATATCTTTTCATTGAAAGAAAAACCTCTGTAAACAATCAAGGAAGTTACATCAAGATGTGTCTGTTTGCTTTACATTTTTCCTACAAAAAAGTGACACATACTGTGTATGAAATGGGCCGCTGCATCAAATTTTGCTGATGCGGTAAATTTGTTTTTATAAATCTTCCTACAGTAAAACCTTGATATTAAGACTGCCTTTGGAGCCAATGGAAAATGGTTTTAATATTGAGGTGGCCTGATTATTAAGTTGAATTGTAGAAAAAGAATAGAAATTGGATCTGAAATGGGTGGTCTTTATATAACAAGGTAGTCTCAATTTAAGTAAGTGCCTGGTAAGGTTTTGAACCTGAATCTCTGGGCTACAAGTCCAGCGCACTAAACGAAGTCGTTTATCTACTTTTTAATGACTGTCAGTTTGGATTTGAAGTTAAACTTCAAAGTTAAAATATCTAATTATTCACATAAGCTGATGTGTCATGAGCTAGTTTAGAGTTTTTGCTATATCATATTTTATCTTCGTTTATTGTTGATAATGATTAAATGGTTTGAACAATAAAATGTTGTGTGTACAACTGGGGTTAATGTCCTGACGTTAAATTTTACTCTCAATATTTTAAATGTTCTTTTTTTATTGCAGTCAAAAAACCTAATGCTTGTCATGTGACTTGAATAGGTAAACAGGGGGTTGTTTCATGAACACATAAGAAAGTGAACTTTAAAAAATCTTGCCATTCTTTATGTGTAAAAAAATCCAACAAATTTTCTTATGTCTTAACTAGAATATGTTTATAAAACAACAACTTACAGTCAAACCTATGTTTTCAGCCACCTACAAATAAATGCCACCCTGTGAATAAAGGCCAGTCTAACCATCATCAGATCATAACAAACTTACCTTCAAATACAGGCCATCTGTCTTCAAAGGCCACATTTTGTCTGTCCAAATGGTGGCCTTAGTTGACAGGTTTGACCGTGTTAGTAAATTGTTAATTCCTGGTTCTAATTAACAATATCTTGAGGGTGAGCGGAGAGAAGGGTTCACTTGTGGGAAACGAAACCACAAGTTTAGATATCCCGCTCTGTTTATTCAAATGAGAGAGAAATTAATGTGTATACATAAATATTTTTAATGTCTTATACTGCTTACAAATTTATAACATTTCAAATTCATATGTAAAGCTGTAAAATAGATGTTCATCAGATATCTGTAATTTTGTGAAAGTTAAAATTTTGAAAACATAATAGGAAGGTCATAAAAAAGCATGATTTGATAATAATTGTTGTCGATACATTCTTCAGTTGGATTTACTTGGTTATAAAATTTAATCAGACATAGTTAAATCGTTAAATTTTGTATTAAAGACACAAATCTCGTACAAAATTCACATGGTGTACAATATCTTTGTGATTTTACTGCTGAGATAATAATTTTAAGTGTGTTGTTGAAAATAGATAATTGTGATTTTAATTTTTTTCTTACAAAATTTTATCAGTTGGGCCACATTACGTCAGACTATCTATTCACAATCTTAAATTATCCATATAACGATAGTGATGTGTTAGCGTATATCATGTGGTTCTGCCGTAAAATTTGCATATCCAATTTTGAGGAGATAAATTTTGGAAATAAAGAAAGAGGCGTTCTCGTTCATAAAATTTCATTTAGTTGGATTTATCTTAACATTCAAAGTGGCTGTTTCTTAAAAGATGAAAAGAAAATGTTGGCTCTGATGACTTTCGAAACTTTATGATCCGATGAAAATACATATAATCTATGTGTTATATATATATACATACATACATTACCATTACTCTGAATGATGGTGGGATATACATACAGTGTCTAGGAAGGTGGAAGTGATTTTAAAAAGTTTTAAAATTCGGCAACAAATTCTTATCTCGTCTCAGGATGTTTAAACGGAAGGTAACATCACAATATATCTTATTCTAACCATGCGTTTACTCAGCGTGGTGCCAGTTTTAAATGTTATCGTGTTTTTATTTATTATATTTAAAGAAATCTGAGACATATTTAATGCATGTGTTTTAAGTATGATATATTAAGAAATGACTTCAATCATTTGTTTGAAGGTTGAGTCACTAAATGTGAAGTTTTTAGTTCAAGTCTTATCTATCTCCACTTATCTGTATCTGTGTCTTATTTGTAAGTTGCGAGTGAAGATTTTTAGCCAAAGGGAAAAAGTACTAAACATTAATTGCTACATGTTTGATCAAATTTGTCATGTACTGCTGTGACAAGAAGCTTTTGTAAAAAATATGATTCTTATAGAAAGTGCTTGTTACGATGAAATTTGTGATTTTGCATGGTAACCTACACCCCATGGTAATGATAGCGGCCTAGTGCAGTGTCGGAATGATTCATCATAGTGTATTTTGGTCTAAATTCGACTGAATTCATCTATCAAATGTGGGCCCCTAACTATACTAGCAGCTTATGATGGTAGCTATTTTACTGTTTAAAACATATAAAATTTCAAAATGCATACAATTCATAATTCAACATCATTTTGGTTAAGTAAAGATCAACAGACCATGCCGTGTTCAGTAATTTGTTGTCTTGTAATTAAAAGAAAATGTTATGTAATTAAAATCATTTTATTTGTCTTATCTTCGCATGTTAGATTTAAAGTAACATTAGTTGAAATGTTGAAACTTTTGTGGTTTTATCTGATGAAGCTATTCTCACATTAAATTTATTACCATGCAAAATTCAACCATATAAAACTACCTCGAGACATTATTATCTCATCCAAATCTGTGTCCTTAATTTGCTGACACAGATCTTCATTTTGACGGTAGTTTTTGTGTCTATGTTATAAGCTCTTCTCTTTGGAGGTAATTGGTCCAAAAAACTTCATTTCGGTTGGTAGGTTTTCAAAATTGCTGTTGTGTGTTTCACCCATGTGACAACTGGACCAATTAATAGCACATTAAGTAATAAGTAGTCTATATTCGCAAATCTGACACTTTTTATGTTGCTTTAATGAACCCAAAGTGCTGCAAAGTGCAGGCAATTGTCAACAAATTGGACAAAACATCTTGTCTATTCCCACACTATCTGGATAATTGTTATTTCAGCTACCCAGTCATGAACACCTTCCAGCGTTGTAGTAAATAAATTCATTCAGTCTGTTCTTGCAAGTGAGAACTTAGTATGGGATTTTTTCTGTTTACAAGAACCGTTCATGAAGCTTCGATGACGTACAAGTTGCATGAGATTCCTAGAAATGACCAGAAATGAGTTGGTGACAATTTCTTAACCAGTTCAGATTTTAATGTTACACTTCAGAATGTATGGATGACAGGCCACAACTGTTTATTGAATATAAATAAGACATTTTGAATAATGTTTGATTCCATCATTGGCTTGACTCCATGGCTCATCTTTAGGAGTATGTGAGATTTAGGCCGCCACTGTGGTCCAGTGGTTCAAATCCCAGTTGTGCCTGTATATAACAGAAATTGTTGAATATTGGCATTAAATCCAGTGAAAAAAATATATGTGATACTTAACCCATAGTGGCAGTAGCTTTGTTTGTCTCTCCCAGTTTGTACCTGCCTTCATTTCCAAGTACTCTTGTTTGATGAGTTATTGGCATTTTATGACATATCAACAACTAACGATCATGTAGCGTGTGTCAAAATAAAAGGGATAATAATGATCAGTCATTTAATAAGATAATATAAAAAATAAGAATGAAGGAGATATAAATTAGTTAAAATTGGACTCTAACAATAAAGGTTTCTGCAGAATTTGAGAATTTCAGCCAATTACTTCATCCACTGGCCTGCATAAATTCCTTCCTTACTATTTGTAAGTCATTTATTGGAATCTTAACATTTGTTGTAATGAAACAGATTCAGACTTTTCAGCCTGAGGCATTTGTTTCTTTTATAATTATTCACAGTGTTGAGTGTTTGAAGGGATTGGTTAGTAGGTTTATACTGGAGTGGTCAGAAATTATCAGTTCACAGGCTCGTGTAAATTAGCCATTACTTATCACTGTTCTGATAATGGCCCTTAACAGTTTCCTGTCTCTTGGTGAGAGAAACTATAAAACAATGTCATCTCTGAAGGTACTTATAGACCTGATAGGTTAGAAGAAGCTACTATGTGCTCATCAACCATGTATTAGTGATAAGGAGAAATATGCTGGCATCGGATAACACACCCATCAAGGTAGATTCTATTAAAATTGGGTTGATTATTTTTGTTGATTAAGTTTCTTTGGGATCTTATACCATCTAGCCTTCTTGGTTGGCTTGTTATGGCTACAAATCATATTTATATACATGAATACTGATAACAGATATGATTGGAACTGATAGTGAAGGCGCCATTGGCATGAATGATGGAAATTAAAACATCTTTGAAGCTTCCTGTATACATGTAGTCCTCAGTGAAGTTGTAGATCTTTATGGTCATTGTAGAAAGGCAGATGTATGCCTTTTTGCCACCAATATTGAAGAGCTGTATATGAATACCTTTTTTGCCTCTCATATAGAAGAGCACATGGTTATGAAATAAGGAAAAAGGTCAATTACTGCAATAATTTTGCTTTTGGTCCTTGCTTGGACAGGACACATTGGTTAAGTGCAATTTAGTGAATTAAGTGGGGTAAGTGTTCCCTATCCCTCCCACCAAAAAAGTTTAGAATGTGTTTTGTGCCAGAATGTTTTGGAGCAGTCTTTAATTCACCAGCTTGATGTAAATTGCACATAATAATAAGCTCATAAAATGCATCTTGAAGGTGCACTGTCTACTGGAGGCAATAAAACAAGATTATTCTGAAGTATTATTGACCCCCTACTCCGTGTGTATCTAGGTTATAATGCGTTTGATTGAATTAAACTTTCATATGCTGGTGCCAGATGAGTCACGCTTTCTGTTTTAACTCAAAAAGTAATAAATTAATCCATTTGCTTAACTAGTGTTATGTTGAAAAATGAAAGCCAGAAGGCTTATCAGGCCCACCCAATTTGTCTCTAAATATGATAGCAGAGTAATAAACTGGTAACTATAATTTTCACAGAAAATGCTAAGAATTTAAGACCTAACCTGACATGATGTATTTCTTTAATGATGATAGTTTTCTACTGAATCATCTGATTTTGTTGAGGTAAAATTTTGACCATATTATTTCATTTTTTCCTGAGATTTACCATCACACCAATGGCCAGGGTTTCTTTGTAATCATTTTTGGTTGAGGAAAACCCCAGGGATGCACCTGGTTAGAAACACCGACCTTCCATGAGCTAGCTGGACAACTTCCTGGTTAGTGAATTTTTTCTGGTTCTGGGATTTAAACTGACAGTATAAAGGGGCTGGTGATTTCTAGTAATAGACCATCACCACTTGAACAGGGAATCCTCTTGATTCCTTAAAGTCTTGTTGTTATTATGAAATTGATTCCTTATGTTGACTTATAATGGTAAACTCTCAATGTCTTAAAATTTAAGAAAATGATGAAAGCAGTTGGGTGTAATAGATCCTCTCCCCCCCCCTGACATGCTGAATTTTGTCTCTACTCAAACTGAATCATTCTACAGCAACAACAACTCAGCGCTCTAATATTTATCGTACAACTTTCTTATATGTAATAAATTGAATTAGTTTTGACAGTAATTATCCATTGACCTAATTAATTAATTGATGAATCTGTATAAAGTGTTTGCTTTTGTCTTCCTGTACTCTGAAAGGAGAGAATTTTGAGTTGGTTTATTTTTATTATTGTATTATTTATGTACCAGTAAAAATCTTTTGCACTGTATAACCTCGATAACGAGACCACCTTTGGGACCCCAAAAATTGGTTGTAATAATGAGGTAGTCTCATTATCAAGTTGAATTATAGGGGAGTTATTGGAAGCTGGTCTGAAAATAAGTAGTTGTTTTAACAAGGTGGTCATAATGTTTAGATGGGTGCTATATGAAGTTTTACTGTAGTTTAAGGATGATTGATGAATCAAATGGTTCAGGTATTTTACTTTTAAAGTTGGTTTATGAACAAATCCTGATTACAGCACATGCTCTGTGTAGGTGTCAGCTCACTAAGAGTTAATTCCTCATATTTCACTTGATTTACATTACACCAGTCATATGTTGGTACAAAATCATTTGTTCTTAGAGAAAATATATAGGGATGATTTGAAATTATTTATTTCATCTGTAACTATGTGGAACCACAGATAGCGGTGTGCTGTAAGTAACCAGAGATCTGTTAACCTTCATACCTTCCTGCCAAATATTGTTGTAAAGAATTACAAGAATGTTTATGGACAAATTGAAATGAGTGCTTTATATGTGAAATAAATGTAGTTTACAAGCCCCATTTCATTTAACAAATTAAAGAGAAAAAAAATACATAGCAGAAATCTGTTTTGTCTGAATTTCTTGAAACATTTGGTTTCGACAGCTGTTTAACTTTTTGGATGCTGTTGTTCATTTTATCTGATATGGACGTAATTGTCCTCTTTTGTTTTGATATGTTGCCACTGCTGGCTGCATAGTTTAGGGGAAAATGTGGTTTTACTGGACTCTTGTTTCACAATATTGCAATAGCTGTTTGTGTCTAACTTGGATATAACCGTTCTTTAACTGTGTTCAGGATGTCAAAGACGGCTTTTTGGAGACTTCTTTCATGCAATGTAACTTTTTCGTTTATTTAGTTTGATTTTCCTATTGTCGTATTTATTTGCGTATGATGTTTATTCAAGTAAGATTAAAATTAAATTTCATTTATCATGAAAAATTTCTCTTTCTTTGATGCTTCATACAGTATCATAACTATATTTTTGAATTATGTTTAAAATGGGTTAAAAAAAATTTAAGTCTTTTACTTCACCCATTCTTTCCTTACATGTAAGGACATTAGCATATTTTACCATTTAATGAGGTTGTCAAATGTATTAACAGTTATATACCCAGCTGTCAAAATTTATATATTACCCGAAATATGATTTAGAGATAAACCATGTCTGTGACCTTAAATAAATGGAGGTCATCATGACAGGCTGGTCACCTTAATGTTGACATAGACTGGTTATTTATTGCTAAACCAATAATTACTGAAGTGGTACCTTAATGGTTGAAATGTCTCAATCTATAATTTATGTCTCTTGACCATTAGGGTGTCATACCACTAAATCTTATGCAGCTGATAATTTGTCCACTAAATGTTTGTTGTGGCTTTTAATTTGAAGAGTTTAATTACTCTGTGAAGTTGGAGATTATTTTTATTGGATGTTATAATTTTTAAGATGAAGTTTTATCGATATATAACTCTGGTTAGTTACTTTATTTTTATATTTCTATTATTTCAGATAATTATTTTCTGGTTTTTGTTTTGTTTATGGTCTTCAAGAATGGAAAAAAATATCTTTGTTTTAAGAATGTTGTATGAACCAATGCCCTTAATGAAATTTTTGAAATCAAATGATCTTTGAGGGTACAGTTAACATAGAAGTTATTTGAATGGCCTTTTTGTCGTAAAAACATTGATTTACTAAACATTAACTAGATTTTCTGTGTAATTAAAAGCTATTACTTGTGTATTTTATTTTTAAATGTTGATTTAATCAACATTTCTAGCTGGGCGGTCTGTGTAGAACCTAATGTTCACATTACTTCTATCATAAGACATTTTTGCGTAAACCGAATAAAAAACGTGGAATTCATTTTTGCATATTTTATGTGTAAATAATTTACAGTTGTACAAGTTGCTTTTAAATTGTAAAATATGTAAAATTTATGGTATTGGTGCATTAAACAACAAAATTTTTCAGCTTCAAATCATCAGACAGTAATTAATGTCTCATTAAGGGGTTGTAAATGAAGAATATTTAAATCATTTACTGCTTTTTAACATCAGAACACACTGCAGCTGCAAAAAAATTGAAAAGTCTTATTTCAAAGCTCGTAAGTAATTTGGAGAAATAGTAAAAAATGAAGTAAAAAATCTTTTATGGGCTTGATTGCGCAGATTTCAAATTACTGTAACATAATTTTTTGCTAGTAAAAGAAATTATCAGACATGTTATTAAGCCATGATTATGTTGGGAAAACATTTTAATACGAACTTTGTGAGATTTTAGTTCAGGTAATATGGCTGTAATGAGATATGACTTAATATTGACATTTTAATTATACAGCTAATCAAAGCACTGTAGGTCCTCATTCTAATCTGTAATATAGATGGTGTCAAAATAATCATTAATCATATGAATAAAGTTTTATTTTTTTGTTAATTTTTATCTCACATCAAGTTTCTCGGTTTATTAGTAACAAAATATTTTGAAATTTGATAATGGTTATAAATTTTATCAGTAAATTTTTGCTTAACAATGTTTTTATTTTTTGACCGATATTCTGCCTTATGTCATTATACGATTATTAATTCCTTGCTGCTGTTAAGATCTATCAATAACGCATACGTCACATAGCTACCTTCTCATACCAAATGTTGCATCTATGTTTCTGATAACTACCCACAGTTTAACTGCATTCAAAACCCCATAATGATAAGGTTTTTTTCCCCGCTGAATGTACTCTAAAAACTGCTGATAAGCATTTAGGCTGTCAGAATGTATAGTTAACACCCTATGGACTGTGTGTCTGCTATGTACTCAAGTATGTCTTACATTATTTAACTCAGCATGTATGAAGCATCCTCAGTTAATGAAAGCACAGTCCTCTTGGTATAAAGATAGCTTCTATCTTCTGTCATTTTCCCATAATTTGATAAAAACGCAGGCATCATAAAGAAGTGGGAACATTATTGTACTGTCTATATTTTCTAGTCAGTTTTGTTCCTTCCTGTGCAACAATCCCAGCATTAAAACAACATAAAGTACAGGATGCAGGCTAAACGTTTTATCAATTGCACAAGCTGAACAGAACACTTTAAGTAATGGTGAGAAACAAGCCTTGAAATGGCTTTCTGTTTAATTTCTGATCTTTAAAGGCAAGTTTCATGGGTTATTGGTGGAATGTCTGACTCCTGATCCAAAGGTCAAGTGTTTGTCACTGGGTTTAACGCCTTTTTTCAACAATCTATAAATGGCGGCAGGTCCACCTAACTAGTTTTCCTGGACTGTAAACTAACCAGTACTAACTTACCCTTCCACAAGGAGCTGGCAAATTCTCCACATATGGAGGAAAATCAACATTTTTGTCGAATTTTTGTAGAATGGTATGACCTGCTGCAACTGAGATTTGAATCCGGATTCCCACAGTTGTGGCTAGGTTAAGTGTTTAATTCCTGACTTGGGTGATTTTGAACTGTGTTTTCTGAAATCCTTAATAATGGTGTAAGTCTTCAGGCATGATTTTAAATTGTACGTATAGATAAAGAAGTGTTAATAAAAAGATGAAATTTTATGAACCTTTAATAACTTCCCACTTTTTTACATTAATCTATTCACTCACATCCTTTAAGACATCTATGTCTTTTTTTCAGACTGTTTGCAAATTATTGGATATGAAATGTTTTTAAAATCTTTAGATCATTTTGTTTTTACTTTCAATTATTTTCTACTTAAATTTGATAATTTTTATTAAATTTTTGATAAAACAAGCTAAAGCTGGTTGAATAAGTTGAAAAATCTAATAATTTGGTTCCTATCTTGCCTGAAGAGAACAAGTTCATTTAAATGTGTCTTTCAGTGTGTCTTGTATGATTTTATGCATTTTTATGAACTGCTTGCACTGTAAATATAATTTGTCAAGTGCTCCGTTTGTATGTTATCTTTATATGAATATATTTCTCATATTTTGCCATTAAATTTGAACCTTCAGTGATCACACTCTTGCTGATGGTGCTTTTCTCACTCTCTCTATGGATACATTAAATTTGCATATTATTTTCATGAGAATTTATTCTTTGGTGATCATATCCATTTTATACCTTTTCACTCAATTGACTGCGATGTCAACAAATCTGTATCTTCAATTCTGATTTTAAGTTTAACTTGTACAAAACATCACTCTTACAAAGTGCTATTTCTCTACAGAAATTCAAAGAGAAAATTTATATTCGACAAGGGAGGTAATTTGTTCTTAAGATAAAAGAGGGAGACAATGTGACTATTTTCAAAAGAGGATGTTACAATGTACATGTAGTTATATTCTGAAAATTACTTATTATTTAGTGTTTAGTGTTATTCAAATTAAATAGAAACTTACTGTTTATTGTTAAAAAATAATTATTTGATAAAGGGAGATAATTTTACCTAGATTTAGTAAATGGAGATAATTTTAGATAAATTTATAAAAAGGGAGATAATTCTTTGTAAATCTAGAAAAAAGGGAATACTTTTACATGATAGATTTAGAAAAAAGGGATATTTTTAAAAAAGGATCTGGAAAAGAGAGATAATTTTACATACATTTGGAAAAGGGGAGATAATTTTACATAAATTTAGAAAAGGGGATAATTTGCATCCCTATAGAAATGGAAAATAATTCGTCTGGTTTCTGTATCAGTGAAAAGCAAATTAATGAAGCTTGAGAATTTTTCAGACAAAAAATGGACAATGTTAAATTGATAAAAAGATCCCATGATGCCTTGAATAACAAGATTGAATAACAACCTTTTTTTCTGTTACTGATGTAACAGTTAAGATGTATGCCGTATTTTCACCCGAGGAAGTTTTGTTATCATTCACAGTGAAAGACTGATCAGAGGATCTTGTGTTTTTAGAGATAAAATTCAATGTTTTCATTTTGAAATGCCTGAATACCTGGAATTTTTCATGACATTGAGCACTTAGAAGAGTTTTTTGTTGCCGATAAATTAGATATGATGTGATGGATGTTGTATAAATATTTGAGAACCTTTATTGCCTATCATTTTATTTATACCCATGAACGAAACATGTACGTCCTATAATAGTGCAGGACCTTTTTCCGAAAATTTGGAAGGGGCCTTAGTCTTTTATTTTGGGAAATTCAAGCGCAACTTTTAACCAAATTGAGAAAAGGTATGCTGATTTTCAGCCACATTGGGAAAAGATAGACTGACACTCAAGATACATCAATAAACAAGGACTGACCCGACACCTCCCCAAATTGGGAAAAAAGAGGCTTTGTGCAATTAGGAAGTCACTAAATATTGGCCCCTATTATAGAAGGAAAAAAGGTCCTGTAGTGAATAGTCTAAATAGTTTAAGACTTATTAAGCTTATAGATCCCTCTTTTTAGGGTTTATGTCGTAATCCTTGCCCCTTATAATCCCCCCCCCCTTCCTATTTTCTATCTTCTAATCAACCATTCTGCACATTTATCCATTGGATTAGATGTTCAGACCAACAGCTTGTTAGCAAGTTAGTTTGGCCATTGGTCAATCGGTCAGCTGGTTAGTACATCTAACGTTTGATGGTCAGTTTGTCCATCCTTCCAATTTAAATCAGTCACTCTGTCTGTTAGTTTCATTGTTATTCTGCCTCCTGTCCTTTAAAGTGTTCACCAGGTTCATCATTCATGTCCTTAGCAGTATTTCTATATTTTGTTAGACCTTCCTGTCCCCTTAAAAGGTTCTGTTTTCATCCCTTATTGCAACATGTTTAGTGTTCAGGGGGTCTGGTATAGAGGTACATTCAGACTTGTCTCTGCAGTCACCTCCGAATATAGGCCACCCTGTGAATAAAGGCCATTCTTTGAAAAACCATTTCTGATTATTTAGAACAAACTGACCTGAAAATAAATGCCATTTGTCCACGAAGGTCACAGGTTGTCTTTCCTAAGGGTGACCTTTATTTACAGATTTGTCTGTACTACATTTTGTGAATCAAGTCTAATATGCTCTCAGTCGTCTCCTAATTTCAGTTTTCATTTATTCAGCTTGTCTGTTAATGTCTCAATGAATTTAGTCTTGAATTGGCAGCCAAAGTACTTATTTATTTAAAGAAGCCAGTCTCACATTTAAACCACCTGTAAATGAGCTGTTGCTAGAAACATAATCTTAGTTAATTCTCAGTAATCCTTTTGTTTTGTAATTATTTGTACTGTTTGATCAGATTGGCATCTGTTGTTGACATTTCTGTTTAACATATAGCTTTCTTTGTTTTCCTAACATCAATGCCTCACAATTCTTGTAAAGCTACTGTTCCATGATTGTTCCGAAAATTGTTATTTTTATGAAAGATGTAAATTCACACTAAGCTTTATTTTGTATTCAGTAATTATTCTCCAGTGTGCCCATACCATGTGACTTTGACGTCAATTTTTGGTAGATTTATCTTGTTCTGTCTGGGCTTTGGTCAAGAGATTATTAGGCAAAAGGCTAATTGGGTGAAGGGTTAGTCAGCCAAGGGTTGTAACACCATAAAAATAGTCATGTTTCTGGTTACCCGACTCACCCTTTTTTAAGACAGCAGCCCTAGTTTTTCTGTCAGCGAAATCTGAAGTATGAAAACATTTTTGTGGATGAATTGTTCCTCTGACGTACAAGAGATATGTTTCGATGAAAGAAATGGAAAAGTTCGCGGCCTTCTTTTATTTTTATTATTCTGTTATTTTTTGACAAGTAACTTACTATTTATTTAGTACTAGCCTAAGCTAATGTGGTTTACTGGTTCCAGGGTTTTCAGTCTTTGGGGATGCTGGGGAAGTTGGTTCCTGCACTAGAGGATTATGATGAGGGCTGTCATGAGGTTTTCATTGTTTTGTTGTATGAATATTTTCATCTTGTATCAAGCTGTAGTAGACTTTATGGTGTAAGATTCCTGTAATCTACCATATACTCGCTTTAATCCATCAAGACTTTGTTGGAATCCACAATATAATCATTAAGTCAAATATTACCATCACCTTAGTATATCTCCCAGGGAGACTAACACTCTACTCTTACTGTGCCAAGATCAACTTTTTATCAAATATTTTCCTACAAGCTTACATTTACATTGACTTAGGATAAAGACTAGATCTTCCAAGATACATTATTTGTAATACAAAGAATTTCCAAGAAAAATATACAAAACAGCCTTCAAAAAACCAGTCCTCATTAAAACAACATCCACCATGTTGACTCCTTGGTTCTCCCCCATATCAACCTGAACAAAGCCTCAATCATTCAATCACTCAATCACATTTGAGTCACTTCAAACATATTTTGGTCATTTATATTCATCATGTTGCTTAACTCTTTGCTTCATAATACTACTTTTCCCCCCCCCGCATCAGAAACAGACGACTTTTGAAAACATCGTGGCAAAGGAAGCCATTGCTTGTAATGAGTAATGCCTACTTTTGCCACAATGTTTTCCACTTTGTCAGAGAGAAATAACTCAATTTTCTTAAATAAATTGATGTTTTGTATATATTGGAAGAGTCCAAATTATGCCTATGAGGCAAAGGATTAAATGCTGGTATATTTATTTATTTTTTGCTTTGGGATTGTCTGATATAAATAACATAATATTTTGTTTTCTTATTTTTTGAACTCGCCTGAGTTTAAAATGATGTTGATAATACTTGTGTTATTTTTTTTTGTGTTTGCGTGATAAAATTCTTCATTTGTGTGGAATAAATAGCTTTTGTTTTTGCACTATGCATTGAAAATTTAAAGCATTTTCGTTTGTTCAGCTTTTGCACTTAATGAATGCAGTTAATGTAATATGTAGTTATTTAATCCAAGAAGATCTGGTTTGTGAAAGCATTTTATGATTGTGAAGTTTTTTTATACTGCAAACAATCTATTTTCAGGATTAATTAATTATATTACATTTTAAGGCTTTCTTGGTGAAAATAATTGTTGTTTCCTAAAGAAGGCTGAGGTATTAAAGTCTTAATACGGTAACAAAATGTAGGGAGTTTCACACACAATTACAGACAGTAACTTGCATTCTCACATTGCAATGCTGAAGAAAATGTAACTATAATTGTGTAAATTGTGCAACAGTTCTAATTACTGCACATTTATATCTGATTAAACAACAGTACAACATGATTTCAAAGCAACTTGTAACAAAAAATGCAACACTACATTTAGTACAACACTGGCAACAAAAAAAAAACACTGACAAAGAACAACATTAGCAACACACAAAGAACAACATTGACAACACACAAAGAACGACATTGACAACACACAAAGAACAACATTAGCAACACACTAACAAACCATGTCACCATGCAACAAGTCTGTATACATGTAACATCACATAAACCCATGAGGCACCATTTCATAATAGCAATGGCTTTACTTGTATTCACTAAATCTTACTGTTGAATACAGTATGGTAAAAAGTACTGAAAAAAACTGACAATTTTGCACTGTCTGCAATTCATAACATGAATTATATTTACAGTATAACTTCAAATACTGACCACCTTAATGTTATGTCCACCTTGTTATAATGACCACTTATTTTTAGACTGGCTTTATTATTTCCTCTATAATTCAACTTGATATTGCGACAGATTTTTCTAGTCCCGAAGGTGGTCTCATATCGAGGTTTTATTATACAAAACAAATGACACAGGTTGGTTGTCAGTTAGGTAAGATCGTCTCTATTAGAACTGTGACTAACCAAGACAGGGCAGTTGTTCATTGACCATATTCCATCACAAAAAAGTTCCTATTCATGCACTGTAGCAAATCAAATACAATGATAGCTCACTGACAATGGGACAATAGACACAAATATGACAGAGGAGTTAATTATTGTGTGCCATCTGCAAAACTAAGATTAAGGCATATAAGCAAGCCAAGACCGTACAAGCGAGCCAAGACCAGAAAACGAAGTTTAAAATCAAGACAACTTTTAAAGATTATCTTTGTTGCTAACATTGAATTGTTTACATTCCATTATTATTGATGAAACTGTTGATTGTATTATAAGCTCAGGCTACTCTGACCAGATCTAATTATTTCCAATTACCAGCTTGATAATTGGCTTTTATTAGTAAGTAGATAAACAATTGCCATCGAATCATATTGTTCTTGGAACGGGAGAAGATTACTTGAAGGCCAGGGAAACGGGTTAACTGCTATATTGAATTATGTCAATTTGATTTATGGAAACTGCTACAGCAGTATGGCTGTTGAACTTGATTTGGCTTTGCATGAAATAATTAACGCTGGACTGACTTTATATATGAGTTATAGAGTTATTGATGGTCCGATATGATACTTTGCCAACAATAGTTCATGTTCCTTCTCCGTTTCATACATTCTCGATTGATTTGGTGGATAGATTGTGTACACTAATTAAGTCATGTATATATACTGTGTACATGTTTGTTATCTTATGTCCAAATCTGTACTAGCTCTCTGCAAGGTGGGTTGCCAGATTTCTACCTGGTGCTGACATTTTAGCCACTGGAATGTCATGTGACTCACTCCACAAATCCTAATATTAATATCTATGGTATATGTGAGTTAACTCAGGTATTTAGTTTGTGGCATATGTATTTTTATAAAAATCAAAGTGCTGACAGCCCTGAAGATTGGTGCATTTCAAAAGTATTGCAAGCTTATTCATTTGAGTAGCTTTAATTTTGAACATGACCATATACATACATATAGTTGATTATAACAAAATTAACACTTTGGAAATGTTTCTGTATATACAAAGTTATTAAATCAACAGTTGTTACATCTAAATATTTGTAAGTTACATTTGACATAAAGGGGCCTACAAGGTCAATTGGTAACCATCTCCGAGTAGTTACTACTAACCCTCACCACTGTGAGTTCACATCCCACCTGGGACAAAATGAGGAAGCTAGCTGTCTATCTAGCTTATGGAAGGTCAATTGTACTACCAAGGTATACACCTGGGGTCTTCCTCTACTATTAAAAATGGAAAGTTGCCAAATGAATCTGGCTGATGGTGCAACATTTAACCCCTGTGTAAAATAAAAAATATTGACCTTAAGAATTTAAATTATTTATTATGATTTCCTGGTAATAACATTAGCTACTGCCAATGTTAATAACATTCATCGGATGCGTAACTGATAAAATTTGGGCTTCAGTGAAATGAGATTCTTAAATCATAACATGGAATACTTAGTTATCAGTTGTGTCTGCTTCATTGTCCAATATCTGAACATAATTACATTAAGTATGGGTCACCTAAAATTGTCTTACGACATGTGTCCAGATAAACTTTTATTACAAGTGTATATATTAAAGAGTGTAAGAGATACATATAAAAAACATGACCGCCCCTCTTCTGAGAAATTGCTTAATCTATATAAGTACACTATAGTTAGATGGGTGTATTTATTTTATGAGGCTATTCTTTGCTGATAAGGCATTTCTGGGGGAAATGGTTTTGCTTAGTTTATTTGTGGTTGATCTTATTTGGACGAGCACAATCAGATTTTCTCTCTGGACAGATTGAATTTTTGAGAGAAACATCCTCCGTTTCATTGTTTGGCGTGAAACAAGTTTGGTGTATACAACAATAGCCTCATGAACATTATGGTGTGAAGTACTGGTGTGAAATGTTGGTAATGCAAACATTGGGGCGTTAATACTTCGGGGAAATGGTGTATATGGAATTATTGCCCCAAGGTGTCACGCTATATTAATACCAGCCGATCATTCGGAGATACACATTACATGTATATGATAGCTTGTCCCCATTCATGAACAAGTTGTTCTACTTTTTTTCTGTTGAGTCTGGTTTTTCGCTAGAATTTAGGTTTTGTGAATCAAGTTGTTTGTTTGTCTGTGTTATTTTTTGAAGATTTCATATTCATGCTCTTACACTCTCTTAATTTATAAATCAAGCCACAGTGACAACAAATAAAAGTTAGACTTTGTTTGACAAAAGTTCGTTTTATTGAAATTTACTAAAGTTTGTACTTTGCAAAAATGTATGATTTTACTGCAGGACTTCTAGAATTGTCATTCATAGCAATGTTCTAGTTAATAGATATATGACAGAATTCAGATTATTAATCATGTTTATATTGATTAGAATATTTATTGACATCTTTCTATCGCCTTGAATAGAATATGCAATATATCCCTGTATGTTGTTGCTTTCTAATGTGGAATGAGATGGTTAATGAATTATGAATACATGTAATATCTGTGAGTCCTATGGTTGAATCTGTGTCATTATAACCCTGCTTTACACTTTGAATGTTAGAATGTCCTATACAAACCAGAAATATGATTCTTGAATTACAGTATAACCCCTCAAAACTGGACTTCCTGAAAAACAAATTCTCTGAAAATCAATGATTTTTCAAGTCCTATTTTTTTCTTTTATAATCAATAGTTCTCTGAAAACACGAGAATGTCTGTTAGGCCTGGTCTGCAAGGGGTCTAGTTTTCAGGGGTTATACTGTACAGTCAAACCTGCGAACAAAGGCCTCCCTTGGGGTAGACAAAATGTGGCCTTTATTGACAGTTGGCCTTTATTCAGAAGTCAGTTTGTTCTACATAATCGGTGATGGTTTTCAAAGAATGGCCTTTATTCACTGGGTGGTCCTTATTCAGAGGTGGCTGCAAACACAGGTTTGATTGTATATGGAAAAAAATAAGATCCAGATTGTAATCATTGTATAAGAGACTGCAAGTCAGCCAGTTCCATCAATGCTACATAACAACAAGTCAACGAGACTTATTTTACAGTATGTTTTTAAGGTATTCCATTACAGATTTGCGGCACAGAATTAATTGTGTTTATCAGAGTGGCTTCCGGACAAATTGAATGGACTATTGAATTATTAGATTTTTTATGATTGAAGGGGAATAGTTTTAGAGAAATAAGCAACACCAGAAAGTGTTGATGATTGGAGTGTTTTGGATTTAGTTAATGTTCTGGTCAGAGAGTACCAAGTATCGGTGCTCTAAGTGTTAAACGATTGGAGAGTTCGTTACTCATGTATTGGTGTTCTGTAGCCGTAGCTACATTCTAAGGAACACTGGAATGCCATCTGTTCACAGCGTTTGCTTGTTTTATAAGACATTCACTGAGCAGATAATACAGTATGATGGTGTACCAGCGGAGAATTATGTTGTAGGAAATTGTTAGTGACAACATACTGATATTTAACTAATAGGAATGTACCTTTTATGGCTTTTCAAATTAAGAAAAATGTGAATATTTTGAAAATAACTGAAAAATGTGGAAGGGCCAGTGTTTTAATAGAGTTGTTGGATATTAGACATGAAACATTGTGGGAACTGGAGGATTAGAAGAGATTTTTGGTGTATTGGGAAAAATACTGCAGTGCTCAAGTGATGTTACAATCATTAAGTTGGAGGCTGTATCTAAGAGTTTTTTATGACTGATGTATGACTTGTGGAAAATTGATGTATTTTGTTATAAAAAAGGAGAATTTGTTTTTTTTAAAAAATTGTGGAAATTGAAAAAGTAGGTTTAATATTTGTTTAATGTGAAACTGGATGTTTGGTTATATAATTAATAAAGGACGTAAATGTGAAATAAAATTGATATTGAAAATATTGCATTGCTTAAATTTTTTATATATGTATGCAATATTTTAGGCGCATTTAGTAAACTGTTATTTAAAGAAAGGTTGTTCTTGATTGTTTGAAATAATTACAGTATTGAAAGATGTACAAAAATGTAAAAAGATGTATGAAAATTTATTTTTTAAAAAAAGTAATTTGGAGGAATTTTATGTGTTAATTGTTTGAAATAGTTACAGTATTGACATTTAGGTTAACACATGATGAGTGAAAATTTATCTTGGTGAAAAAAATAATTTGGAGGAATTTTATGTGGTAAAAATTAAAGGCCTGGGAGAAATAAGTGATTTATTTGAGACAGATATATTAAAGAGAATACTGTAATAGTGGAACAATAATTGACTGTCTGGATTTTTTTGGTTCGAACTAATTCTTTAACACATTTATCTGTCTTATGGTTCCTATATATAGTGTGTAAGCCATTGTTCTACATATTCGTCTTTGATCTATGATGCCCGCAGATTTATTGGGATGGGGAAAAAATAATTTCAGACATATTTGGTGATAGATCATTGATTGGCTTGTACTTAGGTCAGGAATAAAATGAACCTCTGTTAAAGTGCATTTTTTTTAGTTTAAACATCAAAAACTGTGCAACTTTAAGTGAAGTAAAATTTGCTGCCGAAAAAAAAGTAGAAATTTAATACTCTTTTTTTTAAAAAAAAAAAATTGCTACTTTATTAATTACAAAAAAAAAGAATCTTTTGAGTTACGCAATATTTTTTATAGCATACGTTGCAGAATTGAAATTAAACTTGGTTGTTTGAGTTTATAAAACAATTGAAAGAAAAAATTATCTTGATGAAAGAATTTAATGTTCTGATTATTTGAAATGGATACTTTGGAGTAATTATATACAATATGTATGTTTATGTGGAAACATAATTACTCTATCAATGCACCCATATTACACCATCTTGGTCGGTCTTAAATTGAGTTACCTGGATACAAAATATCAAATCATGAATAATTTTTTATCTTTTTTTTTTTTTGTTTTAACCCTTTGCCTCATAAGTGTACTTTGGACTCTTTAAAATTTAAGGAATCATACATAACATTGATTTGTTTAAGAAAATTGGGTTATTTCTCTCTGACAGTGGAAAACATTTTGGCTAAAGAAGCCGTTGCTCATTACAAGCAATGGTTTCTTTTCCCACAATGTTTTCATGAGTCGTCTGCTTCTAATGCAGGGAAATGCGGTATTATGAGGCAAAGGGTTAAAGGCTGGTTACTATCAGTTATACATGATATTATGGAATACACTAGCACTGTTTATGAGGAAACATGACTGACTATTTGAGATAATTATTAAACATATCTGTCTAATAATGATAAACTTTCTTTTCTATACAATGAATTTATTTATGAGCAATGCATGAATGAATGATTAAAATAACTGAATTAGCATTTTAGTAAACTGAAGTAGGTTGAAAGTTTTAAGACACAGTTTTGTTGTAAGGAGTTTAAACAATGAGTTATTTGATGTTATGTAATATTACCTGCCCATGGTTTGCTGGTACGCGACGTTATTTCTAGGGCTTATATTTCAGGTTTAATGAAAACAATTAATTAAAGATGTAAGTGATTTGCATACAAGTGAACTTGTGAACTATTGGGAGTTGTGTTTTTGACTGCAGTAAAAATGTAGTTAGTTTAACACAGTGTAGGGTCCACATGTGACCCGAAAATGGTTGAACTGTTTAGTGTAGGGGCTCAGGCTGTAGCTCTGTGGACAGGTCGACTCAATGACCTTTGATCAGATTAAATTGACTATTACTTTATGAATTCATGTTCAGAAACTGTTTGGAATGGATTTTTTTTAAAGTTGAGTGAAACTTTTGACCAAAGTTTTTTATAAGGTGATGTTTTACTGAAATTGTTGAAACTTCCATATTTGGTAAATGGAGTGAAATGTGTTATGTTTGTACAGTATGTTGGACCAGTACTGGTGTTTGTGAATTATAACAACACATAATGATGATGATGGATGTTGAAGTTTACATACAGGTATCTATAATTTTAATATTTCTTATGGATTTGATCTTTTGAATGAAGTTATCAAAAACTACATCATCATCATCTTCATCATTATTATCTGTATCATCCTTCTTATCATCTACGTCATCGTTTTAAACAGCAGTCTGAACATCAACATCTACAAACTACTTTGCTTACTTCATCTGTATTAACATTAACAATATCATCATCATCATCATCATGTTTTTCAAGTTCATTATCGAGATCAACATGATCATGATCAACATTCACATTGTTTCATTCATAAACATTTTATCATTATTACTGTCAACAATTAATTATTGTCATCATTTTGTTTACTGTATTCGACTTCTACTTTATTATCATCAGCACCTTTTGCGTCATTGTTTGTACTTTCATCATCAGTATCTATATTAATGTCTATTACTGAGAGTTTCAGTATCACTTCTGGTAATTTCTTTGTCTTATCACACAAACTTCAGTATTTACCAGAGTAATAATTGTCATTGTTGTGCGGAGGATTGGGTTACCTGTTTGATTAGATGTGCTTTTGCTCATTTGCTGGTCATTTCTTTTCAATTATTTGCAACTTCCAAATTTTCAAAAAGGCCATTTAATTCTTTGGAATCAACAATGTGTCTAAGATCCACACTGTTCTACATACAGGCTTATTAACATTTGAGGTTCAAAAATCTGTCGCCAGTTACTTCTGAATTGACATTTCTTGGCTGTGAAATCCTTGGTTTTGAGTTTTGATAACTGCGTGGAATGATGGTATATTCTAAGAATTGATGTTTTTATCCTTGTTACCTCTATATTCTTCTGTAGTATTGTCTTATATCTTTATTCTAGGTAGATGTTTACCTTGTGAATGTTACACATATACTACACACATAGATACAGAATTTCAAGGTTTTTGTTGGCAGTTCTCGTCTTTTCTCAATAAACATGATAATAAAGATACTTCACATGCCACCCTTGTTGAAAGTTTTCTGACGTTTCAAGCACATAATTATCATTGGTGCTCTCACAGGAACATTGTTCTTTAGTGCCTCTTATTTCAAACATTTGTCAAACAAGTGCTCCTTCTGAGATCTGCTTGATTTGTCAGTTTGAATGTTTTGAAGAGAAACTATTGCCGATGAATGAAATAAATTGTCTCAAAATATCACCTTGCTTGAGTTACTTAATTCAACTAACACAGCATAGTACTCACAGAAGTAAAATATCAAAATGTTATAATAGAATTTTGCATCATTTCTCATACAGGTGAATGCAAATAATTGACTCCCGATGACTTCATTCTGGTGTTAATTGCTCATTATTGCTCTTCCATATGAAATTGTACATCTTTC
Organism: Lutraria rhynchaena; assembly: GCA_008271625.1. Lineage (NCBI taxonomy): Eukaryota > Metazoa > Mollusca > Bivalvia > Venerida > Mactridae > Lutraria > Lutraria rhynchaena. The sequence goes on from VIBL01000011.1 coordinate 922,995, forward strand.
AGTATCAATCACGGAGTAATGTTATATTTATTTCTTTATTGTTTGATATTCACATACCACTTTTTATGGTATTTTACATAGCATGGAAAAATGAAATATTTGAATTTATTAATCTGATATTTTGTCCCAATTGGTATACATAATGAGCTTTGAGTCCAACAGAAAAGAAACTTTTTTGTCTGCTGACATTTTGTTCAGGGCTATGGATATAGGGTGCATGCTGTTCAGACGTCTTTGTGTACTCAGTGTTCTGTATTGGCTTCTAAATAACGAGTGTTGTTTATTCTCGTTTGAAACACTTGCAAGTGTCTAAAATAGCTTGCTTTCAATTCTGCAATAAATGTTAAAGTGAATTAGTGTGAACCGGAGTTGATGTGTTCATTGAAGGTTTTGCTGTTGGTATAATATAATAGAAGGTGAAACTCGGCCATCATACATTCTGGTCCAAGTCCGTGTCTGTGTTAATTAAACATCTACCTGTAACATTCCATGGTATGTACCAACTATACACAAGATTCCACAAACTGATGATTCTAGACATGTTTATAGCATTTCTTAACTTAAACATGTCATTAATGTGTCCGATTGTAGATTCCATCAACTGGTGTGGCATTGTGGGTAATATCTGTTGACATACATATGAACTTTGACCTTCAGAAAAATGTATTTTATTATTGTTTTTATCAATACTTGTTGTGTCATCATTTTGTAATTCTTACATAGCAAGACATGCATAACTTAGGGTGATAACTTCTTTGTTCTGTCGTCATTTCACTTTCAATCAAGTTGAAAAATATTGATCAAAATAAGTATATTTCGTATCTCTTGTGTGGATTTCTTTTGAAACAAGAAAAAAGGTAAATTCAGTTTATCTTGGTTTCGTGTCTTGTTTGCTTCAGGTATTTATTGAAAAAAATGTTTTTCTTTTTTGGCCTTGAGTTGTTTTGAAAGTAGTAAAAAAAAGTTCAGCTACCTATAAATGAATCAGTGTTGATATTTATTGTGTGAAGTCAAACTTACAAATTTCATTATTTCTGGTGTAGGTATTTATTGATAGATAACTGTGATAAGCAATTAACATTTTGTTAATTAATCAATCAGCATGTGCTACATTAATTATTATAACAGGTTAGATATTGCTTGATTTATATATCTGATAATGATTCCCATTAGACTATAGTAGTTGCAGTTGGCACCAGTGATAACAGGTATGTATGTCAGTTCCTAATGCTATCAGTTTGATATCTCTAAAGAGAATTAAGCTCTCAGTATTACATGTATCTGACTCACGGGACCAGTCAATTCTCAAGCTCTCCTGGAGCAGCCATTAGGTTTTACAGATAAATCTGAATTTGTGAACCCGTCTTGAATACAAGACTCTGATTGGTTGCTTCTCAACTTGGATTTGAAATTGACCAATCAGGATGCTGCATCTCAAGCTCATTTTTAGTTTCTTGTTTATGTTGCTTCATAAGTTAAGCTTTGAGATTTGCTAATGGTGACATTACATTTACAGCCTGCATAATTGCAGGTTTCAAGTTGTATGAATCTTTATTAATTCCTTCCACCTCTCTCAGAACAAAGACATGGTTACCTGCTCAGGACTATAGAATATGATGGGACACCTGGGGCCTTTCAAAGTAAGAATGACAGTTACCATGGTGACCTCGGTCTTGTCTGTGTAACTGTAACCCTTACAAAAACAATCACTTAATAAAAACCCATTTGAACAGAAGAAAGATGGCGGTACAAAGAAACAAATGTTAGATTTTGGTATAGCGTTCACTGTTTAGGTATAAGGAATACATTAAAAGCCTATTAGTTCATGGAGTGGGATACAATTTCTAAATACCTGGCTTTCTTTTGATGTAATTAATGGAAGTTTAGTAATTAGGGATCCCTGGTTCCCTTTTGTCTTATTGGTTCCCGGCATAATTTACTGATGCTGACTTCTTTTGAATGGCTCATTATGGACAAAGTAATGTGTAATGGTTTCTGTACTAATTAATTACTTCTTAATGTATGAATGAAGGTATTTCATGGCTCCTTAAATGAATGCAATCTTTGCTGACTGATTTGTAATTCTTTGGCTACTGTAACTATCCCATTAATTGTACAAATGAATTATTAACCTAAGGTCAGTATCAGAGTGCATTTTAGAGAGCTGTGTTGACAAAAATATGTGGAAATGGTATTTACCATCAGTCAGCTGGTATTGTACAATGAGATGGTGATTTTTCCTCACTTTTCATGCTTTATTTCACAAATTTATCATAAAAAATATTTTAAGATTGAATATTCATTTTTTTCCATTCTCAGTAATGGTTTTCTGTGATGAAATTTAAAAAAAAATCAACTGTTTTCTTTATTTTTGGAACAATTTATCTTCATTCTCAAATTGACTTAAATTATTCACACTCAGCATTTTTACAAAGTGCGCAATCTTGTAATCAAGTCCTGAATGTGTAAATTAATTGTGAACTTTCTCCGACTTGCTGCTATTTTGATTCAAGTTTTTATTTTAATTTTATTGCTCATCAAATTTTTCATTAATTTTCATTCATGCAAAATAATTGCATTTCTATTGTATATATTTAGTAAATTTATGCTTGTAGAATTTTGAATTAATGTTCCAATCATTATACAATTTTGTGATAGCAAGTTAAATCATGATTTTATTAAGCAGGCATTTATTTGAAAAGCTTTATTGTTCCGTTAAATATCAATTAATTCAGATATATTTGAACAAGGAATTCACTGTTCTGTATATAAAATAACCGTGATCATAAATGCTTAGCTAAACATTTTCCACTTTGTTCCAACATCTTGACCCCTCAGTAAAACCCCTGAAAACTGGACTCCCGGAAAACCGGAATTCTCTGAAAATCGGATGATTTTTCAAGTTCCATTTATTTGTCTTCTATAATCAATAATTCTCTGAAAAATGGAATTCTCAGACAACCGAACTTTTGGCCAAGTCCAGTGGGTGTCTGTTGTTCAGGGGTTTTACTGTGCAAGTCAATGTTAGTTTTTGCTGCAAACTGTTGCTTGCCTTTAATTCTGATCATTAGAATTTTTTTCTGAAACCGGACCCTTTATTTGTTACCTGATATCATAATGTTAAGTTTCGAATTCAGTTGAAATAGAGTTACGGGACTCACCTTTATACAAAGCAATAGATGAATAAATATCATGATTTATGTTATGTTTATTGGTGTTTAACAAAGAATATCATAATATTTAATTGGGCCATATTGAATTATTCCTTCAGTGGCCTAGTTTTACTGTTTTATTTTAATTATCTAGGTACCATGAAATCAATCATTATTTTGCTTGTCCTTAAAATTTCAGTTTTGTGTCTTTTACTTTGGAGTAAAATTTTTGATGATCTGTTTTGATGTTTTATGATAGGTATGGCAGATTTTATACATCCATAAACACTAGGCTTGTATTTCTTGTGAATTATATCAGAACCAGGTGTCTGTGGCTTTCACAGGTTAATATTTTGTTGGATAAACCATGTTGTTACCTTACAGATATCCCTGATAAGTTCCACATGTTGCAGCTTAATTCTTGTTGTTTTTTTTATTTTAGTATACCAGGAAAGACATATTATATTTCGAGGTTAGGATCATCAACTCTTTGATAAAATGATTTAAAAAAAAATTAGTGTGTTTTTAATACAACAATATGAAAATATTTACCTTGATGTTTTGGATTCTAACAAAATAGGCCATGCAAAACTTATAATTGCATTCTTAGACTTTCTAAAGGTAACAATTGCATGCAAAAAATGAGGAACAAGAATCCCCTATTTCTCTATTAATTGTCTATGGTTGAGTGAGTATGGTCTCTTAATAGTAATGACTAGCCCCATAACACTGAGTTCGAATCCCTCCAGGAGCATGATAAATTTCACTTAGGAGAGAGCATCTAGCTAGCTTAATCAAGGTCAGTGGTTCTACCCAGATGTGTGTCTAGGGTTGTCATCCACTGATATAGCTGGAAAAGTTACCACATGACCCTGGCTGGAAACTGGAAAAAAACTTCATAATACCACATTTCACTGCATCTGAAACAAATGATTTTCAAAAAGATGCCATTGCAATGGCTTCTTTCATCACAATGTTTTCCACTTTGTCAGAGAGAAATCACCAAATTTTCTGAAGTAAATTCATGTTTTGTATATTTGCTTTGAATTTGGAATAGTCCAAAAAATGCTTATGTGGCACAGGGATTATTGATTAGAAAGTGTGAGTCTTCTTTCAAGCCTCGTCTTGGTCTTCATGTGATGATTTTCTATGATATTTGGAAGTGTTGTACGTAATCTACTCGATTTTCATAACAGATTAACACTTTGTGTGAATATTTTATGCAATAAGTCGATTTCTTGTGAAGAATATCAGTTTATAATCCCCAACTATCTTCAGTGGGCGATTTATGTGTTTGCAGAGTGAGACGAAATGTTATAATTGTCAGAAATAACATATGAACAAATCTATAAAAGATAGTGTATTAAGACCTATCAACTGATGAATAGTTTTTCACTGTAAATGTGATAATATAATGTATTATATTGTAATGGTACAGTAATGCCTTGAGAAATACCTCGTAACGCTGGAGATGATGTAAATAGATGTTGTTTTCTGATGAAATAATTTCTGAGAATTTTCCAGTCTTTGTTCTGTATTATAAATGTAATATTTTCTTTAGCTAGACTTCTTTGTGTGTTCAGTTACCTTAACATCTTCTTAGAGAGTAAAGCCAGACTGAAATGCTAGGACTGTTCAAATGTCTTTTTACTTGTAACAGAGCTGTATATATGATATATGTGTTTATGGTAGTTTGTATGCCCGTCTGCCCGATTAGCTCAGCTGGTAGAGCAGCTGACAAGTTTGCAAGCAGAACATCGCGGGTTCGAGCCCCACATCAGGAACTTTATTTCATGCCTCCTAATACACTCTCAAGAACTTTTTTATTTCTAAAACTTTTGGCTGCCTGAACATCATTAATTTTATTCAAAGAATGACCTGTAATATTTCAGCTGTACAAACATCTTTTTCTAGTTATCAGTGGCCACTAATGCTGTAGTTTCGTAACATCGATTTCAAGTAACGAAACACCTTTAAGATACTAACTGCTTCAAGCATCTATTTTTGGAGAACTTCTAATTTTTGTTGCTCGAAACATCAGCTTGGCTTCTTCACACTATAAATGTTTATCACTTCAAGCTTGCTGTATGTTAGTATTACAGACCTATATATCACATGGATACGCAATAAGATGCATTATATAAATTACCCCACTGGGCTTCCTGACTCAGTAATACATTGGTCAAGTTTTAAGTCACTGAATTTTCCATTGTATCTGGATTACTGTCAGTGTTTAGTATTGTGTAGTGTTTACATTGTTGACAGATGAGTTGACATTAAGACTGATAAAGAAGTATCAGACAGCTATAAACGGTGCTTGCATGGATTGATGTATCCATAATGATGATTTCTGAATTCGTAGTAGTTATTGTTTCAGTTTTTAACGCTCAGCCATTTTTTCACCAAAAAGCCTCCTATTGCTTCTCTTATCTTTTTGTTAAACATTTTGCTTATCAAAATTAATTTCAAACTTTGATAGCACAGAATTGCAATTTTATAAGTTTCAGTTTTCAAGTTATGAGGCAAAATGTATTGCTACATTTTTAATTTAGATCGGATGAGTGGATGAATTTCAGGGCACTTAATTTTGTTGTATAATCTACAGGCATGGGATTCATTAGTGGAGGATTTAATTACATAAGACAAGTTTGTTGTTTCAACCTCCTTATTTCATTACATTTTAATATCAAACTTAATTTATACTGACAAGTTAATATAATGACGTTGTACTTACTCAGAGGTTAAACATTAACTAGTATTCAGTTTAAGAAAATCAAGATAGACTGGTACCATCTTACCAAATGTTTCAATACAGACTGGTTCTCAGTAACAAGATGTTCAATATAGACAGGTACTCTGAATTTTCTAAATAAGACCGGTACTCAGATATCAAAAGGTGCAAATTAGACTGGTACTTAGATATCAAAAAGTACAATATAGACACATTCTCACTTATCAAATGTTTCAACATAGTCTGGTACTCAGATACCAAAAATTCCAATATGGACTGGTACTCAGATATCAAAAAGTCAAATGTAAACTGATACTCATTTATAAAACCTTTCAATATATACTGGTTCTCAGGTATCAAAATGTCCTATATAGACTGGTACCCACTTATCAAAGGTCCAGTATACACTAGTACTCAGATGTTAAAATGTTCAATAATGACTTGTGTTCGGTTAATATATTAGCTGTAGAAATGGGTTTGGATCCCAAGTCAAAGTTTGTTTTCCCAGTGAACACCCATTTTCTTGCATAAAATTAGATGGAGTGACACATGGTAGTATTGGAATGTGATCATCATAGTTTTGTTGTATTTTGCTTAGATATACTGTAACCTGTTTATTTTTCCTTTTTTTCTTCTTATTGTATAAGGGTGTAATGAACTTGTGTGTAAACATTAATGCCATTGTTTTTCATCAACTCACCAAAACTGTATTAACAGTTCTGTCAGTACTTTGATTATTATTTCAGGATCTCAGATTATCAGAAGATTGATATTTGATTGGACTTCTGAAAAAAAAATCTGTAATAAGATAACTATATTTATGACTGATGCCAGACTTGGTACAACACATGTATAAGTATATTAATGATTTATAGGAAAGATTGTAATCTTGTATATGTTTTAAATGAACCCAAATACCTCATTGAGTGATAGCCATCTTCTTGGTACACTTAATTGAATGGCATATCTCATTTTTTTTAAAAAAAAGTGTTGTTCCATAATGTTTTTTATAGAGTACATGCTGAATCACTCCCTCCCTGAAGTAATTTGTGTTACGGTTATTGTTAGAATGGTGTAACTTCTTAATGTACGCTAATTACCTGTAAAATGATGATAGCTTCCTATTTCTTGTGGTCGAACTATCGTAATAAAGGAAATACTTCGATTTCCTCTGTAAGAACAATCAAGGCTGATGACGCAACGAGACTTGTACTTGATCAACTTCAGATCAGAATTTGTTCAATGTCATCTATGTTACCTGTGTACCCCTCTTTGTTTTTGTCTGTCAAATTTATTTGTTGCTCCTATTTGTTGATTTGTTATCGCGGAGTTTGCGAGTTTGTGGTATTTTGTCCTTTGTCTTTATCTACCTAATATTACCAAATAAATGCCTCACCTCCAGTTAATGCTGCCACATTTTTAAAAAAAAATTGAAAAATCATGACTTGCAAAAATGCTTTAAAAATATTATGTTATTTCATCTGTGCCCAAAATCTTTCAAACCACAACTAAAAAAATGAAAAGGATGTGAAATATAATGCTGTAGTAATTTATTAGTAAATATGATATATTATATAAAATGCTTGTTAATGTTCAACAAACGGTCAATGATAATTTTGCAAAATATTCTGTGAATACATTATTTTCTACTACAGGTTTATTACTGTCAATCCTTTATTGTTGTTGTTTTATTATTGTTTTGTTGTTTTATTTTGTTGTTGTTGTTGTTTTATTATTGTTTTGTTGTTTTATTTTGTTGTTGTTGCTGTTGTTGTTTTATTATTATTATTATGTTGTTGTTGTTTTTGTTTTGTACTCAATTCAGGTACAGTCAAACCTGTGAACAAGTCACTTTTATTAATTGTCCTTTTCTCAGAGGTCAATTTGGTCTATATTCAGAGGTGGCTGCAATCACAGGTTTGACTATACTTTGTATACTTTCATTTCTTACTAATTATTTCTGTGGGTATTTCTTTTGTTTCTTACACAAGTTTTATAGTTCAAGAATTCCTTTCATCAGTGCTTTGCCTTAATTTGAATTCTGACCTCGGTACAAAGAGTACAATAATGTTTTTAGTTTTGTTCTACCGTTTGTCCTCATTTTTTATTTTATGTTTATTGCAAGAACTCAAAGTTCAATACCATTCTTTGCACTTTTCTACGGTGATTAGTTTAAACCAATATCCATGTTGGAGATAATTTGTCATTTTTTTTTGTATCCTTTTTTCTCGTCTGGTATCATCAGTGCAGTCGTAGAAAGTTCTCTGAGAATATAGTTTACTTCAAATTTCAATAAATCATTTGATGTGTCATTTTTGCACTTTATTTCTCTGTTGTTGTTGTTGTTTTTATTTTTAGTCATTCAATGTCTTCTGATATTTGAGTTTTTGCTCAATCTGTTTCATTCAGCTGCTTGACAAAATATTACCGTGTACAGAATCAATCTGTATCAATCAGATGTTTGATGTACTGTTATCTTATCAGTGTATTGATGTTTTGTCTTTTATTTTTCTCAAATCAAAGAATCGGAAATATTTGGAGAATGCACTCTCAGATACCATTATGTTTCTATGAATTGCTATTGAAATCAAACAGTTCTGTTAATTAGAACACTTAATTGCTATTTAATTTGGGCGACTTAAATACGTGTACCAAGTTTATCAGTTTTAACTCAATGTATTAGGAAATTATGATGAAATTCTAAACAGAGAAACATGTCTCGTCGGAGAAGGAACATATCGGCAAGTTGATTGACAGTTTATTGATGTAAAAAGGGAAACTCTTTGTACTTTGTGAGTGTTACAGTGTAGGTTCATTTGGTGTAGAAAAATAATAACGTTGTAATAGTTGCCTAGTGTATAACTGCTCATAATTGACTTGCTGGTGTACTAAGATTTTTGCAATAATCATTAATAATTTATCATTTACAAACAGAAGCTGTTGTGAAATAAAACGCTTATAACAACTTAATGAAACACGTTACTGAGCAGTCTCCATTTGTCGTTTGTAGCAAAATGTAATTAAACTAGAAGTTGCATTACGTGATTTGAAACCAAGAAATCTCAGGACTGCTTTTGAAAATACGTTTTCAATGATAATATTGGTGCATAAATGAGGTTTTAAGGATTTTTTGTGAAAATGACTTTAACTCTAGGAATACTTTAATGTTTGGTTCATTTTCTATTTTGGATTTAGAATTCTCACTTTGGTTATTTTAGAGTTGGGATTGTAAGGTAAGATTTAATCTGTTTTTGGTGACATTATACGAGGAGATTTGAATTTTTATGCATCAGGGCTTCCATTTGACCCTTAAAACAGCATTTTGACTATTGAAATCAGTAAAATATAGTTTTCGGTTCTTCAGAATTTGTACCAGAAACGTCAAATTTACAATAGAATTACAAGGAAATTTTTTTGACTCTTCGAATTTTCATCAGCCAAGGGTCATTTTTGACCCTCAACTTTTGATGTCTAGTGACAACCTAGGTGGTGTTTTCTTACAACAAAGGGAGATAATTTGTTCTTGTCAATTATTTGCTTTTTTTCTTGTTTTTCTTAATTCAAATCTGATCTCGGTGTAAACTTTTGGAACTCTTTCGTATTTTTTACTTCAAACTTAGAACACTACTGGATGATTTCAAACTTGTTCAACCTCCAAACCTTTAACCTTGACCTTTGTCCAAGGAACTCAAGGTCATGTAAGTCAAAATCCCATTTTTGAATTCTTTCTAAATGTTGTTGTTAACAGTAAAACGTGAAGTGTAAAAACCTACACTTCCAGGCAGATACTAAAGATCGGGTTTTGAGTGCATTTTCTTTAAACAAGAAACATTAGGATTTGGTCTTCTAGACTTACGTGAATTATGTTAAATCTGTATGGACATGGTAATCTTATTGTCAGTGTAAGGTATAATTTTCAACAAGTTGATTGGTATATAGATACAGTGATGTGATAATTACATGATATTTTCCTGAGATATATACAGTATGTGGATATGTATAAATGTATGTTATTACGCAATTTGCCTGTTCATTATAACTCTGTAAGCTTCTTGTTTTCTGTCTGATAAAATACGTTTAAACCCTGGAAGGTCGTAAGGCACATTTGTGTGGTTTGTCCCTATAGAGCAGCTATTACATAACATACTAGGTATTTTAAAGCAAACTACTTTTCTGATTGGTCTTCCCCTATATTCCCCTAAGACCACCCCGCTATTAAGACCACTTCCAAAAAGAATTATAGATGGTCATATTAGCATAGTTCTATTGTATTTATCTGTACTTGGCAATGAGCCTAATTTTTCCTTATGGCTGATCCTGGTCTTTAGTACTGGATTTAATTCATTATCCCTGGAGCAGACGAAGTTTTTCCCAGCATTTTGATAACTGTCTGATGTTTCACAAAATATGGATTCAAAAATTGTTGCTGTTGATTAAATTTATGAACAAGAAGGTTCTTAAAAGGAAATAAAGAACCATATGAGGGGGTTTCCGCTTGTTAAATTGTTTCAGAGTCCTTGTTAAACTTTTAACTCTTAACTTAGTTACCCTGAACTAGACAAGTCTCGAAAAATAAGAAATAAAAGTTGAAGAATTAGAATCTGTGATCAGGGCTTGTCAAATTATTGTCAGGCCACTTGTCCTGCAAGACAACCTGCATAGAATTTTAATTAGTTCTACAGCAATTTCAACTCCTCCTGAGTGGATTTCTGCTCATAATTAGGAGCAGACGAGTGGATTTGTCGAGCCCTGTGTAATACACTTTAATGTCCGTTTAATGGATAGAACACAAAGCAAAGATTTATTTTTGTAGTGTAAGCTTTGAGTGAATGTAGACATTACTAATCAGTAGGTTATGTTTTGTCTACATATTGATTGTTATGTAACAATTAATTGTCAGTGAATTTGAAAATTCCATTAGTGCTGAAATTGTCTTGAATTGTAAAAATACCCCACCTATCGTTGACGGAGAGTTAAATGACAGTTGTTCATTAAATGGTTGTAAAATAAATGTAAAACTATTGTTACAGTAATAGCAAGGTAGGTAACAGTATTCCTCCTCCTCCCTTGATTTGATTGGTGGTTGAATTTTGTTGTTTTAGAATAATGCCATTTTGATGACAAAATTCAGGTCCTGAGACAGAAGGGTATGTATCATGGTTGGCAATAATGAACAGTTTATCACAAATCTGTCTCACCATAGTTTTGTATAATCACTGCAATAATAATTATGAACTAAAAAAGCAGGATACTCTTTACAATAATATAATGAACCAAAAAAGCAAGATACTCCTCACAATAATAATTATGAACCAAAAAAGCAAGATTCTCTTCACAATAATAATTATGGACCAAAAAAGCAAGATTCTCTTCACAATAATAATAATGAACCAAAAAAAGCAGGATACTCTTTACAATAATGATTATGAACCAAAAAAGCAAGATACTCTTCACAATAATAATTATGAACCAAAAAGCAAGATACTCATCTGTTATGAAAATGGTTTTCTGTGATGAACTTTGATAGCCATTAAGAGGAATGTTTACAGGCGGGAAAGAGCACCCCCCCTGTTAGATGCTGGATAATTTTCTGTCTAAATATTTCTTATCAGTTTCTAGGCAACGATGGAAATGGCAAATATGGGTTTGATTTGATAAAAATGATGTGAATATTGTGTAAGGCAGAGTTTTTAATGATGGAGGATTCATTTTTTCAAGCATTTAATGGAGTTTTAATTGGATTTGAAAAATGGATCATGTAAAAATGATTGGTATCTGAGTTTGGATGTAATTACATAATCCATATTCACTGTCTTTACTTTCTCCATTTTTTTGACGATTAGATCAGCGAATTTGGAAATATACAAAAAGAGTTAAAACAAATCGTTTTAGTCTGTATGAGTGTTTGTCCGTCTTTGTGACGGATTACAGCTTTGATTTATATTGTGGTATATAAAACACATTAAAAATGCATCTCATATTGTGCATGTGAATCACTATATCATAAGAATCACTATAGTGTGGGAAACCTGTTTCTAAAACGTCACCAGTGTTGATTTGGCCTCATTTATTGTATGATGTACTGCCAAATAATATGTTTGTAAATTATTTTGAAAATGGTATCAAAATTTTGAATGAAAGAAAATTGCTTTTTAATAATTTATTCTGACAAGGTTACATCATGTTAAAATTTAATTCAGTGTGAAGATCCGACATCAATGTTTTATTCTCACATGAGAACAAACAGTTTGAATTATACAAACTTGATACACGCTGTCATGCATTGTGATTTCTGATCAATTTTAGCCTCATTGTCATATGTCCCTTGATTATGTTAATATGATTCATTTACTTCCCTTGATGATGTAAATAAGACTGTATTACCTCCCTTCATTATGTAAATATGACTATATTTTCTCCCTTGATTATTTAAATACAACTGTATTAACTCCCTTGATTATGTAAATAAGACTTTATTACCTCCCTTATGAATACGAAAGTACCATCTTCTGTTTCTTTGATGTGGAGCTGTTATGATTTTGGTGGCTGAAGGATGTAAATTTTGGATTGTCTCCCTTGTATTGTTAGATGATAATCAGGTTATTGTTTTCAATTTTTAGAAAGAGCAGCTGTCGAAGGATCTCGAACATGAGAAGATGCTGCGTGTAGAGGCAGAGCGTCGATTACGTGACATGACGCGGGAAAGTGAGAGCTGTCATTCTCGACTGGCGAATCTTCAAGAAGAATTCATAAAGTATGTACCAAGTTTGATCACTTTTAGCCAGTCTTGTGTCATGTTACCTCTGTTAGGTATTTAGATCACTTGTCAGTTGTTTGTAATCTATCATCTTGTGCCCGATTGCACTGTTTCTAACTACATGCAATAAGCTACTTAAGAATTATAGAAGTTTGTCTAAAAAATCAATTTAGTATTTTTAAGCTATTGAGCATTTGCATAGAACTGCTAAGCTAAAAATGTTCGGCAGATGTGTCTGGGTAATTCATCGTAATAGAGTTTAGAATAATAAAACGATTAAAATGCAAAAATTAAATTCTCAATGATTCCATGATTTCTAACAAACAATTGATAATCATTCAATATACAATAACTACATAAATATACAGTCAAACCTGTGAACAATGGCCAACCTTGGGGAAGACAAGATGTGGCCTTAATTGACTGATGGCCTTTATTTTAAGGTCACTTAGTTCTAAATAATCAATGATGGTTTCTCAAAAATGACCTTTATTCACGGGATGGCCTTTATTTGGAGATGGCTGCAAATACAGATTAGACTGTATAACTGTACATACCAGAGATATGGATTTATCTATTTTCAGGCTTGCTTGCCGATATCATTTGTATTCTTTCTCTTGTTCTATATATAGACAAAGTAATACATTGTTGTTTTCTATATATCAAACAAAAAGAGGTCTATACATATCATAATTGATCAGTCCTTTTTACTATTTATTTATTATTGTACTGTAAAACCCCTGAAAAACCGGATTCTTTATGGACTGGGCCAAACGTCCATTTTTCTGAGAATTTTGATTTTCAGAGAACTTTGATTATTGAAGAGTAAAAATTGGACTTGATAAATAATTTGTAAATAACCCTTAGTTTTTTTACACCTTAGAGTTTGTTTGATAGAACCATAATTTCTTATATCAAGAAATTTATTAATTCATTGAATTGTGTCCCTTGGTTGTTAGTAGAAAATTAAACATGGAAATATAGGTTAAAATCTTGATGGTTGTCTACATAACCAGACATCTTGTCATCAAAATATGGTTTCTTTTGTAATTGAGAGGAAAATGTTTAAAAGGCAAAAAAGATTTTGATCCACTTTTAAGCCAAAGTGATCAATTATTTGACATAAGAAGTGTATTAATTCTTTGAAACGTAAGCCAATATGTCTTTACTCAATGAAACCTATTATACAAATGAAAGCCAATTTCATTGTCTCATATCAATAGTCCCAGAGCTCTGTCCTTGGAGGAGAATTCTTTTATGTTGATAACATCAATGGAACTTGACAAGAGATCTTTGTCGTCTGTTTTTTTGTCATCTGTTTCTTTGTCATCTGTTTTTTTTGCATCAATTTCTGTGTTTGTTATATTTCATATTTGTATCCAGTGGATAATATATAATACATATGTGGCTGTCTGCTATTGTTTGTAATGAAAGCGTCTCACTTGATTTTATTATCCATCATCAATGGGAAACAAGGGATTTAGACATCTCTAGTCAAGTTGGTACAGTAGAACCCCTGAAAACCAGGCTCCCTGAAAACTGGAATTCTCTGAAAAAGTCCCATTTTTTTTATCTTCGATAATCAATTGTTCTCTGAAAACCAGAATTCTTTAAAAAAACAAACAAAAAAACCCCCAGACTTTTGGCCCTGTCTTAAAGGGGTGCAGTTTTCAAGGGGTTGTACTGTAGTATGATTGTGATGATTCCAACCCAATAAGTATGCGTGTGTATCAGTTTATTTACCATAACTGATTATTTTGAACAAACTGACCTCTAAATAAAGGCCATTCGACAATAAAGGCCACATTTTGTCTTTCCCAAGGGTGGCCTTTGTTTACAGGTTTGAATGTATTTGTAATGAATTCTTTTTACTGGTCTGTTACTTCATATTATCTTCACCATTGATATTGATATTTTTTATCATTCCTGTTTTTATAAGAGATCAAATTCTGTGGCCTCGTTTAGACAATTTTAAGTCGACGTCAATGTTTTGGTGTGTAATTTATTTCCTGGATAGTAAAAAAATATGAATAACATTCATCAATGACAACGATGGTGTTTTCTTTTCCTGAGAAATGATTGACGCTCCTATTTTTTAAATGATATTTTTTGTCTAATTTTGTTGTGTAATAAACTTATTGATTTCTGTTGCTTCCTTCATACCCTCTTAGTGCCATATAAGGAAAGGTTTATAAGTTTTGACACAATTTTTCTTTTTTTATGGACCAATTTTATTCTCCCCTCATCATGTTTCAAGAAATGTTTCCATGGTGATAAAAGAATATCTTGTTTCTATGGTGAGCGAAAAATATTTGAGAGGATGATATTCAATTTAAATGTTGAAAAAAATTATGGGAATGTTAGACTGGTATACAAATTAATGAGAAATTTGACTGGTCTACCAATAAAATAGAAAATAGACTGATTAACAAAGCAAAAAAAAAAATCTGTAACCAGCAGCCAAGAAACGCTGGTATAATGTTTTAAGGCATAATTATCTGGGGCCAATGTGACTTTAAGTTTACATTAATTTGATAGATGTCGGATTTGATCCATGTTTATCTGAACAATTTTTTAACCAACCAGGTTCAGTCATGATTTTTTATCTTGTTTTAAAACATAATTCTGGGATGAAAAGGAAAATTTCAGATTTCATGTTAGGTACACAACATATACTTACTTATACATATATGAAAGCATATCTTAGAACAAAAAAGCAATTAGGGTTTGTATAATAGACCTGATTAAAGTGAGGGGCTTTGAAATGAAGCTTAAGGGGACCTTGACTGGTAATAGCTGCTTGTGAGCATTTATGTGTACATTATTAGAACCATATAGTTGATCACATCTAGAACTTCAAGTCAAGTATGTAAGAGGTTTTCTGATTAAACAGGAAATATAGTCTCTATGGAAATAAATGGATATTGTAGCTGGATTACTCTATGTATGAAGGTCATTGAGTAATTGTATTGACCAGTGGTCAGTGTAAATGTCATTGACAGATTAGTGGACATCTCTGGACTTGGTGTTAATTAGAACTATGTTGATGCTGGTATTTAAAGTGGTCTAGATTACTATGATGCTGTAAATGTCATGTGTACCACCATATTAAATGCATGATAGATTTGTATCTCTGGATCCAAGGTTATAAAACTTGAGATCGGTCTCCAGGCTCAAATCTCATATTTTGTCGTTGAATATTTCTAACTTAATTATTACTAAACAATGGAGATTTCAATCCTATTTTATTCTGCCAGCTTAAATGATCTGAAAATATATTAAATTATTAAACTGCAATATCTTTCAAACCAGAATGCTTCACTTACAAAATTGAGGTTTGAGCTATGAGACTGTTCTCAATTTTTTTAACCTCAGAGCCTGTTAATACTGTGTGAGTGTAGCTGTTGTTAATCTGATTCATTGCATAAAAGTGACAATAACCGTTTCATTTGTGTAATGTTAGAAATCTTAGAGTTCTGTTATTTTAGTATGTACTTATTGTAATTTTGTACTACTGGTAATTTTGTACTTGTTTAAGATGTCAGGAAAGTGGCATAAGTTTCAGAGCTGAAGGTATAGTTGTCTTAGATGGTCATTAATTCAAGGGGTATTTGGCGATTGCCTTCTAGCTAGCTGGACATCTTCCTTGAGGGGTATTAGGCGATTGGCTGGTTTAAGCCACAGTGCGCATTCCTTTTTTTCCCTGACCTTCTAGCTAGATGGACATCTTCCTCGAGGGGTATTAGGTGATTGGCTGGTTTAAGCCACAGTGCGCATTCCTTTTTTTCCCTGACCTTCTAGCTAGCTGGACATCTTCCTCGAGGGGTATTAGGTGATTGGCTGGTTTAAGCCACAGTGCGCATTCCTTTTTTTCCCTGACCTTCTAGCTAGATGGACATCTTCCTCGAGGGGTATTAGGTGATTGCCTTCTAGCTAGCTGGACATCTTCCTCGAGGGGTATTAGGTGATTGGCTGGTTTAAGCCACAGTGCGCATTCCTTTTTTTCCCTGACCTTCTAGCTAGCTGGACATCTTCCTCATTTGTAAAATGGTCTGGTCCTGGGATTCAAACTTACATCTGTGAGTGGCTAGTGATTACTAGTCAGAGACCATAACCACTCAGCCATGGAGGTCTCCAGTGCACATTCAGCATCGTTCTAGGCTTCTAAAACGTTTAATTCTTTCCCCCATCTTATTGCTTACTTCAATTAAACTTACGTCAATACTCTAGAAACATTTTCTTCCTTCAATTTTTCCAACAAACAAGTAAAAAATTCAAGTAATAGAAAATTTCACACAGACTTGACTCTTCTTTAAGGAGAGAAAAATGGTCTAATTTACACTTCATGTTCTAGTGTATAATTAATCCTCCCCATGAAAAATTTCTCTGGCTTTAAGTCTGCATAGAAACTATCATGAAAACATTGATAAAGCTTCCAAAGATTAGTAAAAATCCTCCAAGTTAATCAAACATGCACGTGCAGCAACCTACTCCAATCATTGCGCTATAAAGAAATATCTTGTGCAATCCCTATCATCGCGAAAGTCGCTTTTAACTTCTGATGCTTCGCATTCAGAATTTGTCTGATGTCTGTTCAAAATGTTGAAAGGGTTCTAAACAAATTAGGGGCCATTCCTTTAGGGGCTGCATCAATATTGTATTGACAATTGCAACAAGGGATTTGATTATGTTTGGAATTTCGTTGAATTATGTATGAGGGTAAAAAAAACCAGACATGTACTTGATGCTAATATTTTTTTACATTTTTTTAAAAAAATCCTTGACTTTATACATGTTTATTGCTGTGTGTAAAAGCATTTTGCATGACTAATTCATGAATAAAATATTAGACTGACTTGAGACCTACATATTGTTTTGTCCTTTTTGCCATAAATAAATATTTTATGTAGCATTTTTATACCGTTTTTTGCAGCTTCTATTTTGCACATTTATCAGTCACCATGGCGACAAAAACATGAGAATTATTGTGTCTTCTTTGAGTTTTTTTTTGAGATAATATTTCTAATAAAATTTATGGACTGCGGATGTCAATGATTTATCTCCTTTGAGGGAAAAATCCTCTGTATTGGATAACTATAAACTAATGTTGTACTGAAAAATATACGAGTTTTTTGTTGAAATATGTATTTCTACTTTGTAAGACATTAATATTACTGAGAAAAGATCATGATGAATTAATAGTGTATTGGTGATATGATTTGTGTGTAATCAGTCTTCAATACCTTCATTTTGTATAGTTCTTAGATCTTCTGAGGGAATAGTGTTCTTGGAGCACACTTGACCTTTCACCTTTAGGATAAATCAGTAGGATGTTTTTCAGCCATTTTAGAAGGCTCCAGGCGGGAATCTTATCCTGAGCGCTTATTTTTTTTTCATTGGGGTATAATATCGCACCAATAATCAAGGTCATTTAAAGGTCATTTGGCCACTTTCTTAGTTTTCATCCTGGGTT
This sequence comes from Lutraria rhynchaena, assembly GCA_008271625.1. NCBI lineage: Eukaryota > Metazoa > Mollusca > Bivalvia > Venerida > Mactridae > Lutraria > Lutraria rhynchaena. The sequence continues at coordinate 941,108 of VIBL01000011.1, forward strand.
GGACTCGAACTCACAGTGATGAGGGGGCTAGTGATTACTAGTCAGAAACCATAGCCACAAACCCACGGAGGCCCCTGAACACTGATATAATACGAAATATGGTTGTTCTAAGATCTGGAAGCTGCTTTGACTAAACCAGTTTGAAGCCATTAAACTGATAATTGAATCCAATAATTGTGTCCTATTGATTCTTGTACAGATGCATAGGTGTAAAATGAAAATAAGTATCATTGTACCCCACCCATATCTTACTGTTCACTTTTTTCACTGGGTTTTACACCATTTTTTTAAAACATTTTTTCAGTTATATATGGTTGATGGTTCAACGAACTATTTTTCCTGGACTGTATACTAACCAGTACTAACTTACCCTTCCACATGGAGCCAGCAACTTCTCCTCAATATGGGGAAAAATCGACATTTCTGTCACTAACCACTAGACTTGGTCATGGCTCTTACTGATTCAGCATCTGGGTGTTAAAAATGAGATGTGAATTAGAGCCCCCTGTTTTATACCTTCATTGATGAATTCATTTACAGAAATGATTTAATTATCATTTTATATCTATCTTGTGTACTGTAACCAATAGTTCACCAAGGTCAAATCCATTGTTGTAGTCCATAAAGACTTGACTGATATGTTTTTGAAATTAATCTATTTTTCTCGTAATGGATATTGTATTTTACATCTTTTTTTCTGAATTGTTCACTGTACGCTTAATGGCTTTAAATAAAGTGTTGTAGTAATATTGAAGAGTTTCAGGGAGACTGTTTTTATACAGTAGTGTTTAGGACCGTAACACGCTTGTGACCGAAAGACCCTCTTGTTTACAAACTGGCACAATACATTCTGTTTTATAGGATTTAGAAAGGGGCTGTTCCTGATCCCAAACTGACCCCTGTTTCGTTCTGGCCTCCACATAGTTGTATAACATCTACTGAATCATTATGAGGAGTCCCGGCCCTTATCAGAGGGACATTATGGTGTCCTTGCTCAGATCCCTAATTTCCAATTTCATTAAACTTAGCTCAAAGAGGAGTCATTAAACCCTAGTATCTGATTGGTTTTTCTGTTTGTCTTAAATTTGAAATCAACCAATGACAAGGCTGCATCCTTAGACTGGTTCTGTAACTTAGAATCCTTGCTTAATAAACTGTAATCTTTGCTTAAATGATACAAAGAGTTTCAAATTTGCATACTGTACTGGCGTGCTGGTAACCATGCAACTTTGGCTGAATTGATAACCAACATCATTCAGATGTATTTTTGTCCTGTGTGTTGTAATAAATACTGTAATATCTGACTTTGTGTGTTTCAGTTACATAAAGTAATGTTCTAATATAAGCCTGTCATATTATTCAGTCTGATTCTGAGAGTAATGACCTACTTTAGAGATTTCTGAGATTAATTTATTTTTTGTTCAATTTCTTATAAAATGACATAACAAAACTAATGTAGGGTGCCATTACTCATCAATGTGTAGAAATCAATCCCAGGTTTGAGTTATTAACTCAAGAAAGACCAAAGTAAACATTATTTTGCAGAAATTTATTAACAGTGCCATACTTGTTATTTCAACAGCTCTGTGTCTAGTTAGAGCAGTACTGTATTTGTTATTTTAACTGCTCTGTGCCTAGTTAGAACAGTACCGTATTTGTTATTTTGACAGCTCTGTGCCTAGTTCGAACAGTACCATATTAGTTGGTTTTACAGCTCTATACCTAGTCAGCTCCCATGAATGCACTTATGAACCGTATTTGAGTTAATGCCCTTTTAGGGAAATGGTCAGCAAAATGTCCGAACGTTCTATCATATTCATCCTAATAAACACCCCTGTGCCGTGATTGTAAAATGTAAACTTTGCCCTGTTATTTCACTATTCACATTTTTAACCCTGAGTTCAGTCCCCTTATTCTAAGTAGATTGATCATTTTTTGCCTGACTGACCCTAAGTAAGTACACTTTTTGATTAGCGTGCGAATTTCTGTTTTTGCACTATTTTTAGCTCACCAGAACCGAACGTTCAGGGTGAGCTGTTAGGATGGGTTGGTGGATGCTCCGGCATCAGTCGTCTGGCGTCAACATTGGTCTTCTCCTCAGAAACTACCGATCGGATTTACTTCAAATTTGCTGTGCAGAAGCCTTTTGACGTTCTAAGTGCAATTTGCTCATATTGTTCCGGTTGACCGCTTTTAGGGGTCACTAGAGCTAAAAATAGAAAAAAAAACTCTAATCATCTTCTTCTCATGAACCAATGGATGGATCATCACCAAACTTGGTCTGTAGCATCCTACATGGACTTTTATCAGAACTGCTCAAAAAAATTTGGTCAGCCGCTTTTAGGGGCGGCTAGAGCTAAAAATAGAAAAACCTTTAATCGTCTTCTTCTCATGAACCAATGGATGGATGATCACCAAACTTGGTCTGTAGCATCCTTAGATGGTCCTTTCTCAAGTTTACTCAAATAAATATGGTTGGCCCCTTTTAGGGGCCACTAGAGCTAATTATAGAAATATCTTAAAATGACTTTTTCTCATGTTTCTATGGATGGATTATTACCAAACTTGTTTTTTAGCGTCTTTAGATAGTGTTCTATCAGATTTGCTCAAATAAAAATGGTTGGCTCCAATTAGGGGCCGCTAGAGCTAAACATAGAAATACCTTAAAATGACTTCTTTTCATGAACCAGTGGTTGGATCATCACCAAATTTGGTCTGTGGCATCCTTCAGTTATCACGAATATTCTTTTGTAATATCCTTTGATGCTCCTTTATCAAGTTTATTATTGTTCCCCATTATTTGCCCATAAGTGTACCTTTATTACCTTTTTAGTAACAAGTTCATTAATATTTATTTTGGTGAGCGATGCAGGGCCATCATGGCCCTCTTGTTAACTCTATTGTCCCCTTAAAATGCCCTTTATTCAGCTGTCTGTCATTAATACATCTTAACCTATTTTAAGCTACATATGTGATCTTCTATAATTTTATTCAAAAAGAAGGAAGACTAGGAAATTCCATAAAAATGTTTGTATGTATATATTTCATGTTGTTGTATGTTACCTGATGTGTTATGTATGTCTGAAATATATAAACATACAAAACATTGTGTTTATCATAAACTAAGATGATTTCTAGATAAGACATGATTGTTATTATGATCCATGAACTTTTAAGTTACCCTACAATTTGTCATAATTCATTATTTTGTGTGATGTTTGATACGTTATATATATTTTACAAACATTGGCTTCTCTCAGAATAGAGTACTGTTCAAATGGGCCCAGTGGTTAGTGCGCTTGGACTTGAAATGCGGCAATCCAGGTTCAAATCCTGGTTTCAGCAGGTCATACCCTTCTATGAAAATGTGACAAAAATGTTGATTTACCTCCATATGTGGAGAAGTTGCCACCTCCTTGTGTAAGGATAAGTTAGTACTGGTTAGTATACAGTCCAGGAAAACTGGTTATGTGGACTGGCTGCCGTATATAATTGAAAAATTGTTGAAAAAATAGCATTAAACCTCATGAAAAAAGTACTGTTGAAGATTTTCTTTGCAAAATGTTAGGAAATAAATGTATTCTCAAAACCTACAACAATTTAACCTTTTGGATTTTACACCTGAACTTGTAATGTCAAATAAGATGAACACAAAGAGCTACATTTCATTGAAAGGTCAAAAGTTATCTGAGTTTTCAACGCCTTTCTTAGAACCATGTTGCTCTATTGGTTAATTTTAAGACTATACTTGCATTTTGCTACCCAGAATTGAAGAAATTAATGACAAAAAAGGTAATCAAACTGTTCTTTGTATGAAGGCACGTGATTGGTCAATTTTAAACCTGAATTTAAATCTAACCAATCAAGATGCTTGATTTGGCTGTGCTTGTTTCAAGTGCTGTTCAATTATTCTCCAGACTTAATCTTACTTGTAATTTGTCACAAAATCAAGTTTGGATTAAAATTAGGGATTTCGTTGTGTTCTAATTAAATAACTTTTATGTAATTTAGTCCTTTTTTGTTGTATCGATTGATTTGCAGTGACATTACTGTAAAGTTGTAATATGACCATCCATGTGATGTTGTGACAAAATAAAACATGGCCGTTCTTTGTCTCATCTGTAATCATTTTTTGTTCGTAGCTTTAATTAATTGAGCAGACTAAGGTAACATAAAACTTGTTAAATTAATTAAAATGTCTTGTATTATTTTCTTAACCATAAATAAAATGGCTGAAAACAAAGAACATGCTACAAGATGGCATCATGGCAGATTTTCTCTCACACTTTCGTATTAAACTGTTTTTGGACATTTAATATTCTATAAAACAAAGCTGTATCTTGTGACTGGAATGAAAAATAGTGATCAAAAATAGATTCTGTGTGAAAATATTTTGTTATAGAATTAATCTAAATCTCGTATCGTAACACTGATTTTTTCCTTTTTAAACAAAGAGATCCTTTAATTATCTCAATTGTTGTCATCCTGGTCTCATACATTCTGGGTTGTTTTTGTCATTTCGTTATATTTGTAGTAATTTTTTTAAAAATGTTTCCAGTTTTAGCCTAATTCGTCAGTTGAATGAAACTTTTAGAATTGTTGAATTCATTGCTTAAAACAAATAGAGTTATCAAATTATAACTTTTTTTCACATTTTTTGTGTGATGAAATATCAATAAATATTTATTTTCGTTGGCATGGTAACAAGATAAATCAGAACTGAAATGTGTTTTAGCCAGTGGTATGCTATGGCACACTTAAACTCTCTTGAGTAAAAATATTTCCCTTACAGCACAATAATTCCACTGCTGTGCCATTCATGTTTCATTGATGAATAAAAAGTTCAGAACAAATGTAAATACAAAATGTCAAAGTTTGAACAATCCAGAAAAAACAATCAAATTAGCCCGAAAAAAATGCATTAAAACCAAACGGGTTACGGGCATTTCTCCATTCCCCATATTTAACCTTGAAATTATTTACAGTCAAACCTGTGTTTGCTGCCACCTTCAAATAAAGGCCACTCTGTGAATAGTTCTGTAGAACTAGTGTTGGAAAACGTGCATTCCCGATTTTAAGTACACCATCATATTTGTAGAAACAACATATATTGATAACAAATACAGTATAAACTTTTAAATCTGGAGATTTATTCTCAACAAGTATAACTATTGAATTAATAAATACTCTAAACTGACTAACATATAAATCTATGATGAACTTCCATTATCTTACTTCCTAAATAGAGTTACAGGTTTTACTAGATAATATATATTATATTGTTAGTTACGTAGCTCTAGTAAATAAAAAATATAGAGCTAATTATAGTTCTGTATAGATTTAGTTCTATATGAATTATACAAAAAATATTGTTAAATATTAGATTAATATGACTTATATATAATGTAAGTATTGTCGTCCTTAAAGTAACCTTTGTTCACAGGTCTGACTGTGTATGTATTTCTAAACATGGCAAGGTGGTTTAATTCCCTCTTTGAAAAAAGTAAACGAAGATTTAAGTTAGATTAAAAAAAACGATAGAGGTTTTTTTTTTTGATAGTTTTTCATCTAAATAAAAAGCGTGATGCTGCAAACTTTACTTTGTCCTCGTTAGATTTCAACATGATTCAATACATTTGGGAAAAATCTGAAATAGTTAGTTCACTGCTGTAGGTTATGTTTGTGGTATAATTGCTAATCACTAAGATAAAGTATCTCACAGGTTTAGCGAAAATCTCCGCAAATTACGGTTTTTAACTGATTTTGATACATTTTTTGTGTGAGAAATTTGTGTTTAAAGCTGGAATTAGTTTCATTATCGCCAGCATCATTCATCATCAGGTGACCTCACAGTGGGGGCTAACTATAACCTTACCCTAGTATTGAACTCAAATTGAGTTCAATTTTGAAGTTTTTTCCATGTTGCATCCTGGCAATAATTATTCAGTCATATTGACTCATTCTGTAGTTGTGGCAGACATATACCCATATGTTGGGCCTCCGTGGTCTTTTGGTTACAGTTTCTGACTTGTAATCACTAGCCCCTCACCACTGAGTTTGAATCCCACCCAGGACCAAACTTCACATGTGAGTAAGCTGTTTATCTAGCTTACGGAAGGTCCATACCAGTTGTTCTATCCAGGTGTACATCTGGGGTTTTCCTCCACTGTTAAAGTTGGAAAATAATATATCCACAGACTCCTGACCACCGAGCTACAGGTTATTGTACCACAGTAGGCATTAACTTCTCCTGATTTTTCATCTGTGAGATGTTAAAAGGCTTAGATTTTTGCCATTCAGAGTTATAGCCCTTTTATTGTTCTAAATTGTTTACTAATACTAAAACATTGTCATAGTTCATGTATTTGGTTATGCTTAGGTCAGCATTTTTTGCTATCAATATCTTACATGATAAAATAAACCACTCCTTATCTTTCTATTGAAATTTCATGTTAGATATAAAAGTATACTAAAAAAAACAATATATTCTCAAGTATTTAGAACTTCAGGAATTTTTTAGTATCAGTAGACTAAGAGGTTAATTCTGGTTGACATGGCTACCTGGGATTCATTTGCCCTTTGACCCCAGGTATGACCTAAAGTGACCCCTATGCGGTCCCTGTTTAATTCCCACATCAAAAGCACTTAAGCCCCATCTTATCACCAATTTTGATTTCATTACAAGTGTTTTATGAGTCTTGAGCACTGAGGTATTTCGATGAATGTGATCCCAGGTTTGTTTCTAAGTGGTTGAAATGGCTTTTATAGTGCTTTTCGTGTCCTAAAACATGATTTACAAGGTATACATATTTCATTAGAATCATAAAATCAGCCATTAAGCAACAGGTAGTGGTCAGTGTTGGTTGAAAAAAAAGTACAATTATTGTTCGAAGTTGAAGCATCTGCTGTTTCAGGTTATTCTATGTTTGACATTGGTTAATATTGCTAAAACTATGCATATATTTAGTATAAGATTATGCATATCTATCCTCAGGGCCTGACTTAGAAGTTTTAGGTGGGGCAGTATCGTTTGTTCATTACAAATGCGGTTATTACTGTTGCTTGGGTCCCCCCAGTGCAGATATCATTAACATATTCAGATTTCTGAGGCATATTTTTACAAGAAGGAACCTAACAGCCAAAATGTAGACTGAAAAAATAGTTCATGGGTATGAATACATATGTGTTGTCTGCTAAAAGGCAGTATTTTCTTGTAGATAATTTAATATAATTTTATTATACTTCAGAATGGAAGGTATGGTACAAGACATGATGCAGTATAAAAGTAAGATTGATCAGTTAAAACAAGAGAGAGCCAGTTTGTCATCTACGTATGAAGTAAGTTTACCTGATGGTATATTTAGGTCTAAATATCTGTTTTCAAGGTAGCTAAAGTTAAATGAATTATCTCATTACTAAACCTGTCGTAAATCTGACTTGTTCAGTAAGCAGATATTATTGTTTTATTGTTTCTGAAATTTTCTGTTGCTGTAATTTAGACATAACTGACTACACACATACACATAACTGTCTGAACAGCCCTTGTGTATATATAACTAATTTTTGAGCTGAAATTCATGCTGATAGAGAACTGAGATGTTTTTCGGTGTTACTTTTTTACTTGTATATTGACTAATATTGTGTTCTTCTTTTTCAGAGTAATATAGAGAAGTTTAAAGGTCATATAACAGACCTGGAACGTGAGAATATCATGTTACTAAATGAAGTAAAGAAACTTGAATCACAGGTAAATTGATACAACTAGCTATTATGTACAGGATCTTCTGTGATCAAGTGGTTTTTGTCTCAGACTAGTAATTACTAGCCTCTCACCATTGGGAATTCAAATCCCTCTCTAGACCATTTCACATGTGAGGATGTAACCCAGAGATCTGGGTTTGAATCCTGGATGGCTGTGGCGATGGTCTAGTGGTTAGTGTGGTGGACTTGTATCCAGGAGATCTGGGTTCAAATCCCGGTCGCAGCAGGTCATACCCTTCTATGAAATTTGACAATAATGTTGATTTTTCTCCATATGTGGAGAAGTTGCCAGCTCCTTGCGGAAGGGTAAGTTAGTACTGGTTAGTACACAGTCCAGGAAAACTGGTTAGGTGAACCATTTGCCATATGTAACTGAAAAATTGTTGAAAAATGGTGTTCAACCCGAGTGACAATAAGTCACATAAAAACAAACAAAACGTGAGGAAGATGCCCTGCTAGTTTAATGAAAATCAGTCGTTTTACCCAGGTGCATCTGGGTCTTCCCCCACTGTTAAAACTGGGAAAGTCTCCAACTGACCCTGACTGTTGGTACTAAGTTAAATCCAGAGAAAAAAAATCTGTTTCGTAGAATTAAAAACAGAGGTCACTATGAAAAAAATGTCTGAACAATTTATACATGAAAGTAGAAAATGAATGCTGGGATCATTTTTTTGTTTTCAACTGTTACGTTAGAGCCACTCTTCAGACATGAAGATTGGTTTAGGCTATAAAGATGTAAAAATTTATTTACGGTAAACAGTGATGTATTTTATTCTTTCAAGTCCCAAAATCTGTTTGATAAAAATAAAAATAATGTTAACTACTTTATTTTATGACGTAGTGAAAACACATAATTGAATTCAAGGTGCCTGTTGTGTGAATTAAGTCTTACCATAATGATGTCTGGTTACCTTATCATCAGCACATCCAAAAATCTGAAGCTATTGATTTTATCGTATAATATTTATTATGGACATTCATCTCCTTAATAAGTAAGGGAAGTTTCATTTAGAATCAGCAAGACATTTATAGTACAATATATTCTGTGAGCTTTTACAACCAGCTATTAAATCCATATAAATTCTTTTGAGTTCCATTTTTTTCTTTTTGATTCGCTGGACTTCACAGAATCTGGAGTTTTTTTATTAACTCATTAAGAAAGATTTATGTTAATTATTAAACGATTGTTGTATATTTCAAAGAATGAATAAACCAGTTTTTATTTGAGTTTTAGAAATAATTGGTCACATGTCTGTCATTGGTGACTGTTTCTACACTTGCCTGTATTTTCGTTATGCTAAAAAAAAGCAATTAGACTGGTTTACTTTTGTAACAGAAATACCATCCTCTTTAGAAGAGTATTTCAAAAACCGGTCAGTTATTTTATGCTTTTAACAGAACCAGTCTGTTTCCATGACAGTAATAGAACTGTAGTTGTTGACATTTTTCTGTGTTTTGTATATACAGTCAAACCTGTGAAGAAAGGCCAGGCCACCCTTGGGAAAGACAAAATGAGGCCTTTATTGACAGGTGACCTTTCTTTAGAGGTCAGTTTGTCCTAAATAATCAGTGATGGTTTTTCAAAGAATGGCTTTTATTCACAGGGTGGTCTTTATTCAGAGGTGGCTGCAGACACAGGTTTACTGTATAACTTTGTATGTATTTCCAGATGAACAATAAAACAGATGGCAGAGATAGATACAAATTGTTACTTGAAAGATTGAAAATGGTGGAAGGCGAAAATTCTTCATTGGTTCTTGAGAATGAACAACAACGAGGTCAATATGAGAAATGTCTTGATGAAATAGCCAACCAGGTACTTCACTTACAAAATGCATTGCTGAAGGGTTGACCCGAAAGGGTCTCTTTAGGGTCTTGACAAACGTCAATGATTTTTAAGGGATCTGCAATAGCAGTTTGTACTGTATGAAATCTTCTCCCTCAAATATGCTTAATGTCATTATCATTTGTATATGTTTGTTACAAAATACATGTACCTTGTGTATATGTTATTAGATAAATCCTGTTCTGTTCTATTCCATTCTGTATTTTTAGTTCGATATTGTTTCCTTAATTATCATCAATTATTTTATGATTATTTGTATTACTCATTCAGGATAAGAACAATTATTTCAACAGTCAACTGTTCTATTTTCACGTGAAAGCTTTATTGTGCTCTGCTCATTAAATCTGGTGCCTGTTTGACTCAATTTCTCTTATCTGATTTTTTCTTATCATCATGTATCAAAATAACAAAGCAAATTATTACAGTAGGGCGCATAATTTTATACTAATTTAATTTAGTTCTATTGAGAAACAAGCAATTTTGCTTATATTAATCATGCTCGAGTCCACTTCCTGGACACTACACTACAGTGCTGCATCCGAAAAAATGGGATTGTGAAGTTCATGAACAAAACAGTATTCAAACTCAGGACCATCGGATCAGAGGTTGGACGCACTACCTCTAGACTACGATGCCTCACATAGGCATGATTTAAGCAGAAAATGAGATTGTTGGACCAAAGTGACCTATCAGTGGCTTAATCTATTATACACAAGGGCTGTTCAGACAGTTATGGGGAAGCATTCAAACATTCTGTGTCTGTACCTTAAGCTAGTGAAAGTATTTCCAAACTCACCTAGCCACACTCCAAATTCTGTGGTAATATCTTTTTATAAAATGTATGTAATTATGTAATATATAGGTACAGGGGTTTATGTTTATTATGTATTATGTGCAGTAAAACCTCGATATTGAGGCCACCTGGGGCTCCTGAAAAATTGGTTGTAATAATGAGGTGGTCTCATTATGAAGTTTAATTATAAGGAAGTTATTGAAAGCCAGTCTGAAAATCTGTGGTTGTTATATTAGGTGGTTGCAATATTGAGGTGGTCGCTATGTGAGGTTTGACTGTATTCCTGTTTATTTCAGGTTGTTCAAGCTTTACTAGCACAGAAGATGCTACGTGAGGAATGTTTAAAGTTACAAGACAAAGTCCAAGAACTTGAGGATCAGAATCACCAGCTACGTGTTATATACCAACAACGTATGAAACTCCTAGCTGAGGGTAACCTGCAGGTATGACACAATCAATTCATCTAAGAAAGCACTCCCCACCTTCCTTGGTCCAAGTTTTTCACTTTTTTTTTCTCTGGGGTTTAATGTTGCACTAACAGCCAGGGTCACTTTTTGATCTTTAATAGTAGAGAAAGACCCTGTGTTAGCTAACTTTATAATAAAGCTGCATAATGATAAAATAGCATTGCACATGTGAACTTATGAAATCAGTTGTCTGAAATTGTAAAAAAATGCTTCATTATAAATTTAAAGTGAAGAATGACAATTTTTGCTTGTTGGGGACATCAGATTTGTGATTTTAGTCACAGACTGCGATAAAAGACAAAATTGAGAGTGGACTGAGAAGGACCCAAAGATAAAATTAAACAGAAAGGAAAATTAAACAGAAAGGAGCAAACTATCTCTGCCTTCGAACAAACATGTTTCTCTGTAACATCATTTATTTAGTCAAATCTTTCTGAAAAATTTGTTTTGTGCAAGTTACGAATTTCTATAATGTAGAAAAAGAATCTAGGGCTGTGACCATGATCCAGTGGTTAATGCACTGGACTTGTAACCCAGCGATCTGGGTTCAAATCCTGGTTTGCGACAGGTCATTCACTTCTATTAAAATTTGACAAAAAAGTTGATTTCCCTTCATATAAGAAGTTGCTGGCTCCTTGTGGAAGGATGAATTAGTACTGGTTAGTCCAGGAAAACTGGTTAGGTGAACTGGCTGCTGTATATAACTGAAAAAATTGTTGATAAACAGCATTAAACCCAATGAAAAAAAAATTATCTGAATTTATGTAAGTTTTGACTGGATAAATTTCAAATCAGGCACATTTATATCTCGCACAAATACATATAATGAACTGACTTGTACAATATATTCCCAAGATTTTAATGCAGATAATTATGTTACCTGTTAGTGTATGAAGTATTAAACTTCATTATAAAAAGTTAACTTTTTTTGTAAAAGTCAAAGAAAAATTATGAAAATAAACTCTGCATGTTATGATAAACAAAGGCTTCATTTTTTGAGGTACAGAACAAGTACTGTTATTTTTCATTTAATTTTGTTTTTCCAAGATTCAGCTTGATATTTCATGAATCATGACTTGAATTTAAATCTCAGGAAAAAATAGATACATTACTCATAATGGTGTTTTTACTGCACTTTGGCCTAAATTATAAATGTGTACATGTGCTTTTGTTAGTGGGCTAGTTCAACTATCAAATTCATTTTTGGCCCTGATTTAAATTCATTTGTCCCAAATAAACACTTCTTTCTTAAGACCATGTTTTATTACATTTAAAAAATATTTTCTCCCTTACAACAAACTTTAGGGTCCTGAATCTGCAAACAAATGATTTTATACATCTGGTCTTAGCTGTGAATATCAATTATATGAAACATTCAGATTGTATCAGAATATTCTCATTATGTATTTCAGGACGCCAGTAACAGCGTGGAATCACTGCAGAGTATGTTCAGTGAGCAGGTATGTAATTAATTATGGTACTTTTATTACCTCCCTTTGAATGTATTCTCTTCAATGAAGATAAATATCTGCAGTATTTGATTCTTCATTTTAAAGTCGCATAATTTTTTTTATTTAAAAGCCTTAAAAGAGTTTGCTCGCTTCTTATTTTACGGTAATTTATGAAGTTGGCTGAACTTACTTATATAAACCACATGATAAATATTTTTCCTCACTCATTACCTGCTTATTTTTGTTCAAAAGCAAGAATGTTTATGAATAGTTTTTTTTTGGCTTGCCTCTTTGATTTAGAAAAAATCAAATGAACAACTTATTCATTTAAGTGGCCTTGATACATTTTGTTCTCTATTTTAGACTTCTGACAACACTGCTGGAATTCCACAAATGAGTTCACCTCCAATATGGTTACAAAATCGTCTCCCAGGTGATCGTCACAGTATCATGTCATTTACCGGAAGTACAATGTCGACACCTGACATTGACCTTGAACTCGCTAGGGAACAAAATGAATTTCAGTGTAGAACGAAAATAGAAACTGAGTTCCCAGCTACACCTTCAAGTCCCAAGTCGAAACACGTTAGCATTATGGAACGAAAGAAGGAAACAAAAAGAAGCTCTTCAACTTCATCTCTACTTCCTCCAAAATGTGGACCAAATCGTCAACGAACTCGATCTACCTCGTCGCTCAGTCGTGCACGTGGACTGAGTCTTATTTCACCGCAGACTGTGTCTCAATCAGGAACAATAAACAATGTGACCAATGAACAATCAAGTTTGAATCAGGGCATGGCTGTATCAGCCAATCAGCAGGGTTCAACAAATTCATTGACCAATCAGAACTCCACAACAAGTTTATCAGTGCCTTTAAACCAATCACATCCATCCATTGACAATTGTACATCTCAGGGTCAGCTGTCTCAATCAGTTTCCAAAATTCCAGGTTTAGCAACAGGAAAAGGAAAGGACGATCTCCAGATGCGAAGAAATTCACTTAAAGCTGAATACAGTATTAGAATGGGCTGTCAGTCCCCAGTGTCAAATACAAACATTACAATGAATTCAAACTTGAAATCTACACAGCCAAAAAAATCACCGACACAGGGGTCAAGGTCATCTTCTGTGTCATCTGTAAGTCAAGGACATTCAAAATTGCCATCTGCAACTTCAACTCGATCACAATCTGTTGGATCTAAAATACCTACTGTGGCTAAAGGTGGAAGTCAGACATCTTCCTCTAGTCCCACACCAAAACTGTCAAAACATAGTGCTCCAACTCAAAAAGTAAAGACTGGTGGTGATAAAGTTATGACAACAAAACTTATCCCACCCAAGTCACCTAATTTAAGATATTCTGGAATACGTACAACATTAAAAACTGACGCTAGTTCTAAAACAGTGCATAAAGTTGACAATTCTGGTGCTAACATTAAGGCACAGTCAAATGTGTCGGTGTCGAACTCAAATGCAAGTTTGAAAACTGTATACTCAATAACGTCAGTGTCGTCTACAAAAGTGACAGAAAGTAAAACAAATGACAAAAAGAAACCCGCTATTCCTGTGAGAGGGAACAAACCACTAAATTATAGAAGCGAGTCTCACTTTCCAAAAATGGGTCTCACAACACTAAATCATTCTTGTCCAAAAACTAATGAAACAACGAATGTTTATGCAAACATTACTAATGTGCCAATGAAAACATCTCCACAAAGTGACAAGGACGGCAGTGTTGATCAAAGTGATAATAATACATTAACAAAAGGTCAATACTTTTATGATTACAGTGATGAAGATAGTGACTTCCGAGATTGTGAAATAAACCGACCTAGGTCCACTGACTACAGTGCTGCGTCTACAATATCATTAGATGAACTACTGGACCGAACACTTGAGAATATCGAGACTCCAGTGGATAGTGATTTTAGTTCTAATATTTTTCTATTCAAACCTTCGCAAGCAATAGTTGAAGAAGACATTAATACTGACGATGTTGGGAGTAGAACGCATGAATTAAATCAGAGTGTTAGTGATACGAGGGATAGTCAGAATGAAGAGAGACAGGCAAATGGTGCCCAGAGTACCGATAGTAAGGAATTAGAAAAAATCATGGATGCTAAAAATAGATTAATGGGAAAACCCGATATTGTACAAGACACTGAAGAGTCTGAACAAAGGAAATTGCAACAAAGTTTGACACTTTCTCAAATTCCTGGATCATCAATGCCAGGGTATCGTGCTAAACGTCCAAAATCTCTCATATTAGGTGCTAAAGAAAAGAAATTTTTATATTGTGAATATGGTTCGTCTTCCAGTTCTGATAGTTCTGATGAAGAATGGAGTTGCAAGTTTTCTTATGCCAAAAATGTTAAAGAGCAAGAAATTAAATCCAAAGTTGCTAAAAGTGTCCAGTCTGGTGAAGCTAAAGTGATAGAATCACCAAAAAGTTCCAACAATCACCAGAAAGACTCTCCAACAAATCAGCCAAAAAATGATAAATCAAATGGACTAAAAATGTCTCAGCTTCCAAAGCCTGGTGTTTCTAAGAAACCATCCAAGATACCACCCCCTGTAGCTGCTAAGCCTCCGAAAATTTCAGTGAATTCAAAAAATGAGGCACGGATACCGCGCCCTAAATCAGTTGAAATTTGTGTCAACTCGGCATCGTTGGCATACGTGAATACAAAAAACTGTAATCCTTACCTTCCTGAATCTATTACAAATGATTTCTCGAAGGCTGAGTCAGAACACTGTTTGAATTTTCATAAAAGTTATGATAAAATGGAAAATACTTACGATTCTAACCGGACATTTGAGGAGGTCAAGGTTGAAAGGTCAGGAAGTAAAGACGATGGTTATTCGACAATGTCAAGTGATATTCAGCCAGAGAATTTAGAAAAATACTCAGACGCTTTTGAAAGCTCTACTAACAGCAATGAAGCTCGAAATTCTAATCTAAGTTTAAGCTCACAAAATTCATACTCAAGTGAGGATCGTGTCAGTGCCCACGGTTCATTGGGTCGAGTGCGAGCTATGAAAGTCAAGTTTGAACTTGATAATCAGAAAACACCAGAAATGTCCCCAACCAAGTCACCTCCTGTCTCCCCAGCTAGATCTGGTTTGAAATCCCCTAAACCAGTAATGGAAAGATTAAATAATAAGTTCACCAAAGACACAAATGCCTCTGACAATGTTAGTAACAGTTCTTCTGTAAGCAAACTACCAAAGCCAAAAGTGAATAAATCAACCTCAAAGGATGTACAAAGCAAGCCAAAGAGTTCAATACCAACCCCAAGATCCACAAATGCTAAAAAGGAATCTGCAGCAATCAAACAAGAATCAAAACTTCCAACTGGAATAAAACTACCACAAAAAGTAAATGTAGGTCCAAAACTTGAGAAATCAAATGAAATGATAAATGTAGAACCACAAACTGTACAAATGCCTGAAACTTTTAATAATGCACCTTGCTCAGTCAAGAACTCCCCAACAGTTACCCTGCCAAAGGAATTTAACAGTCCAAAAGTAACAACCAATCCAGACTACAGACTGAACAATCCTATTACGTCAACTCCTAAATCATACGCTGATCAGTTTGAACAACTGTCTCATTTTACTCAAGATTTTGACATTCTTCGTGAAGGTTACGATAGCAACAGTTCAATATCAGATAGAGGCTCTGACCTGACTTCTCTTCATATTTCGGAGGACAATATTTTGTCCGATATTCCTGAAGAAAAGGATGGATATGAAAGTTCAGTTGGCATTCATAGTGAAAATACGTCAGTAGCGTCACTTCCTGCCATTAATATTAAACGTTCTGTGCAGCAGACGCCTCACCACAATTCAAGCTCCCATCATGCAGTAGTACGACATAATTTTACTTCCTCATTGAAGCGACATTGGATGTCATGTGAAGGTCTTGTTCGTGCCTGTGTGGATTCTGATTATGAAAAACAAAAACGTGCTAGGCAGACCGCAGACTATGAAGAACTTTACGGCGGATGTCTAAATATAGAAACATTGTTAGAGAGGTCATCTTCCGAATCAGATATGTTCACAAGGGGAGATAAACCTGAAGTAATTTTGTTACCAAGGTTACCCAGGTCATTGAGTGCAGAACATTTGATCATAGATGAAATGCTAGTTGAAGAAAAACTTCAAGAATTACTAAAACATGACGTCATGCATCAAGTAAGTAATAGGGTCATGACCTTTGTAGAATTAATTATATTCTCCTGGTAATCAAATTATGCATTGAATTTATGCCCTCCAAGTTATAAGTAGTAATTATGGACAAAGTCATTCCTGGAATCATTAACCATTGTTAGTTACTCTAATTTTTGTATTACAGATAAGTAAAGATGCCAAAAGCGCAGAAAAGGATGGCGAGTCTTTCACGAGTTTTGTGGAGTTACTCATACAACGAGGTCATGTTTTGGAGTCACCGTCACCCCTGAAGGAAGTAAAGGGGATTGTTGAGATGGAGGTAACCATCGAACAATTATATCAAAGTTTTTTTAATTTTTTTTACCATTCAGATGGCTCAGATTTTCAGATTTCAATTTCCAGTTTTCAAATTGTGAATAAAGATTTGAGGACTTGGCATATATGAACAGAATTGTCAATTTCAAAAACTATTAGCTGTAGTCCCCTGATGTTTCATGATGACTCTTGTAAAATTACTTCACAATCTCCAATCTATGTAATTCATAGATCTACTTAAATGATTCTGTAAAATATCTTCCAATATTCTTACATGATATTCTTGTAAATAATCCCCTGGAGTTTATGCCTTATGTAATATTGCTGGCTTTAAACATTTTTGTGCCACTGAAAATACGAATGATATGATCATTTGTGCTTATTTTTGATGCCTGAAAAATAGAACGTAACTGGAATAATGTAGAAATGAAATTATTCCTTTTTAAATTCAGTATACTAGTCCAGAAAAAATAATGTTCGTTTTTCAACTTTTCTAATTTTTTGTCTTGACATATCTTTGGAGGCATGAATTGTCCTGAAAATATTTCCATACTTAGGATTTTTATTGGTAGAAACTTTTCAGCGGGCTCCAAAATAATAGGGTTCGTCAGATAACTGGAAACACAACTATTTTTTCTGGTCTTTTAGTCATAATTATTGGATTTGATGTAATTCTTTTAACTTTTCAGACTCCTACTCCAACAGAATTAAATAAAATGGCTGTTTCTAACTTCTCCTCAAAGGGACACCACCCTAGTAATTTCGTTTCTGAGGAGAGACATGAAGCAGAGTTACCTCCCTTAGGTGAAGACCAGAAGAAATTTAATAGTCAGTTTTACAGCCTTTGCAATACTGGATCTAGTAGAAGCATTTCGGAGAAGAGTGAAAACACTGCTACTGAATGTTCCGGAGTTATAGCTAAAACTACGAAAAAGGTTAAGAACATTCATACTTGTAAAAGTGGGGACAAAAATTGTAAAAAATGTGAAGAGTTAAGAAACTTGAAAGAATTTGATAACATCTCTAAACAGATTGAGAGTCTTTCAAAAACTGTAAATCAACTTCATAGAAGTTTGTCAAGCATCAATAGTGAGAACTCGGATAGCGGTTCAGAATCAAATGAAGGCGATATGGGGTTATCAAGTGCAATCGGAAACAAAGACATTGACGGCTACCAGTGGGTGGAGGATGAATTTTTTCTCTCACCTTATGGAGGGGAGATAATTCTTGGTGATTCTCCTTTTTCGAAAACTGGTGCTTCTTGTGATTGGATAAATGACTATGCTGAAAACTCTGAGCAACTTGAAGAGATTGGTGGTGAGGAAGCCATGTTAGATGAGCCTGATGTTGATCTTCAGATTGACTTTAACAGAAGAAACAAGAGAAATTCTGTGCAAAACTCAATAATCGCTGACTCTCTAGATGAAGAAGGTAACTTTGATAGTCATCACTTTATTTCACGTCGTCTGCTGCAAGAGGAAGAAAGACGGAAGTCACAGCAAGTTGCCCATGGTAACGATGAAATATCTGTTCCACAATTATTAAAACTAGAGTCAACAATGAATGAGGTCATTAGTTCAAGGTCAAGGCCATTGCTGAAAGAAGATCTACGAATGACACCTGAGAAAGACCTTGATGATACTGAGGTAAGAGGAATATTATTTTGTTTGTTTCCATCTGAAAAGTTCTTCCTTTCAAAGTGATGCTGTTCAAAGTGTCTTGATTTGCATTTGGTATTTAAATTAACTTTGTTGCACCAGTTGGTCTTCTTTTAAATTATTTATGTCTGACTTAAAATAATCAATTTCACCTCTTCTTGTTGAAGGAAAGAAACTATTTAGACACCAGCGTGATCAACTATTTGTAATAAATAATCGAGAAACTGATGTGAACATTATCCGTACATCAAAAGGCAATTCTGTCTGTGTTAATGTATACATGATTATGACAATTTACTGTACTGTTTACAGAAACCTACAGAAATGTTTGAGAAGATGTTGATGTATGGTGGAAGTCAGGACAGTTTGGATGATAATATTGGTGTAGATAATGTCATGTGCCATAGATTACTTGGAAAAGGTAAGTCACTAATGTATAATATTAACACACTATAATACTCTTTATTTTCATGATTCATCAATATTGGAACCAATGCAAAAGTCATAAATTACATAAGTTACAAAGTACTTAACTTCTTACTTTTGTGCTGTAACAAATACAGTCAAACCAGTGAACAAAGCCACCATTGGGAAAGAAAATATGGCCTTTATTGACGGATGGCCTTTATTCAGAAGTCAGTTCGATCTAGATAATTAATTTTGGTTTTTCAAAGAATGGCCTTTATTCACAGGTTGGTCACTATTCAGAGGTGGCAGCAAACACAGGTTTGACTGTATTTGAAATTTGTATTATCAAAGTGTGTTTTAAAAGCTTTTACCGATTGCTGTTAAATTAATGATATTTTTACATTTTGATTCATTTCCAACTTCATTCTATTTCCAAGTGATATGTTTTGAAAACCAATAGTGTTAGATTTTCCTTCTTTCCAAGATATATTTAAAGTTTTTATGTTTTTTGTGATGTTCCTGAAAGAACTATGTTTCTGACAGACTGGTCAATTAAATTACATTATGTTCTCAATATGAATCCATAACTAAATGCAATGACTAATTCTTATTGTGTTTATTCCTCAGGACCTGTCGTACATAAACAGCAGACTACTACACGACCTACATTAAACTTCAGTAGTTCTCAGTTTGTAAGATATGATGTTCCTGAGATACAGGCAATGGCTGAATTTGATTTCTTGAATGACATTTCAACTTCTCACACATCTGTCCAATCCAATGAACAGAAAATGTCACATGATCAGTTCTTCAGGAAGGAGGTGAGAAATCATAACCCAATGACCCAATCAACAACCTCCAATGAGTCTGGTACCTCCAATGTGAAGAGGCACAGAAGAAAACTACGCCAAAGGATTAGAAAAGATCCAAAGGGAAGAAACAGCAACCAAGTGCAACCTAAAGTCAGAAAGTTTTCATCAACATCAGCTGATGAATCCAATGATGAGGATATTTCGCTTAGTGACAGTCTAGTTGAAACTTGTTCTTCAGACGATGAAGTACGATCATCCAGTAGAGTTGCCACTAAAGCTAATTCCAAAATGACTTATTTATAAATTAAGGGCTTTGGGAACACACTGAAGAACGTTTTATAGCAGATACCATTTTTTGCTAACAAAGACTTAACAACAATATGTTGTTAGGATCTGAAATGAGCACAATCACACCACAAGCTTCATAAGCTTTTTTTTCTTGATTATTCGTTAATGAACACCCAATCATTGTGTACATAGATGCATTATAAAAACACATTTGGGGTGAAAAAACTCATTTTTATGGGAAAAATCCGTTGCAGGGATATTAAATGATTTGTGAGGGCAGGGATTATGTATGTACTGTTTTATAAGATAGTTTATTTAGTTGATTTATTTATTTTAGTGAATGCATGTTTGTATCTTGTGTATCGAATCTGACCCTCTTAGTGCTAATGGCCATGACAATGCTTTTTCCCATTCTTTGTAAGATAGGGTCAATGTGACCTTGAACTTAGAAATATTTTATTTATAAACAAATCACCTGCACATTGCTTGATTTTCTGGATAATAAACATGTGACCTTGACTTTGCTTGGTGACTTTCATAATGCAGATAAGAACTTGACATTACTTTTTGACATTCATGTCTATATCATGACCTTGACATTGCTACTGGCATCTGTACATGCAATGAAATCTTCACATTTGCTATCTGAACTTGTTTTTACTACAATATTATTTTGTAAAGTTTTAAATCAGTTTTCTTTGAAAAATTATTTGTGTGAGGATAAATATTTAAGATTTAATACTAAAATTTTTGTTGGTTGTGATAATACATAGATACATTAACTACACATCTTTTGTTTGAAGTTTTTAGTTAATCATCATTTGTTGTTGTTGTGTCAGTGCTGATAAACATTTTTTAAGTTTTAACAAATTGCTTACAAGCATTTTACACAAGCCAAAAGTTTACTTTTTTACCAGTATTTTATGAATTAACATTTATTTGTACTATGCACAGAATTTTTAATTGATCATACATGTATGATTTTTTTTCAAAATGTGTTTTGTATAGATATATTTATATTTGTGATCATAAATTAATTATTTACAATAATTTAATACATGTAATCAGTGTTGTCATGGTAACAAGGTGAACGTATTGCATTGTCAAATAGTGTACAATAAGAGAAAATTGAAAATACCTTATAAGGTTATGGTTTGTTTTGTACATTTTATTGAAGTATTTATTGTGAAAGTTCATCGAGACACTTGATTAACACCGAGCTGGAATAATGTTCAGTTCTTATACATTAATTCAGCATTGACAATTCATTGTAATAAGATAAACTGAACTTCTAGCATGCAAGAGTTTCTTTGTATAAGTCCCAAGTTTCAGAGCTGACTTATATGTCATGTATGGTTCATAATGTGTATGGTTCCTTGCTGTTATTGCTGAAATATTTATGTAATAGATTTGTCATTGTCAGTTGAGATACCTGAATTATTGTATTGTAATGAGTCAACTCTTTGACAAAAAAATGGTTCGATTAATTAAAACATCAATAAGAATTTCATCAAAAAATAAAAATGTTGAAGACAAATACAATTAATATATTACTGTTAAAGAAACACTGTGGTAATGTATAATGATTAATGTTTTATTTTGTTAATACATTTGTATTTCAGCTTATTGGAGGATTATTTAGAAAATCATTCAATTGTACAGTTTGTATTGTACATAGTAAGTGATTAATCTCTAATTTGGTCTCATTTTGTATTTATTAATGTTTAGAGATCTCTAGGTAGGGTGTATCGTACATGTACGATAAAAAAAAAACACAGAAATATTGGGTAATTTTACTTTTTGTGGTAATTCATGGTATGTAAATATGTGTGCTTGTAGGTAAACTTAATTTATAATAAATTAATACTACATTATTTATTATGCTGTAAATGAATTATGGATTACTAACCAATGTTGACCAACAGTTAATTGTAAACTGTGCTAATTACAACTTTGTTGTTGAAAGATTTTTTATGACATTAATGATGGAGACTATTGATTTTGTTCTTACCAAGGATTTACAAGTAGCAATCAGTTGGTAATGTGATAAGCCAATTTTCTGGTGTGGATATATATTTAATATGGACTTTGACCTTTTACATTAAGCATGTATGATTGAAAAATAAGAAACAAAATGAAACAGCCTGTTGTTGTTGTTTTTTTTTCCAAGTAACAACTTTCTGTTTTTCTGTAAATTAGCAAAGTTAGGTAACCAGTCTCAAAACTCTGGCATGTGATTGGTTGTTCATATGCACAATCTTGAAATTGACCAATGGCAAGGCTGCATTCTGAGACTGGAACCCCGAATAAAATTAATAATCTGGATTACTGAAATAGGCATTATTAATCTCAAAAAGGTATATTCATGCCCCTTCAGCATACAAAACACCATGCCTTGTTACCGCGACTAATATCGTTACATTCTGCAGGAAACACTGATCTAGTGGAGTCCCGTTGTTAGTGCTCTGGACTTGTAACCTAGAGATCCGGGTTTGAATCCCGGTCGCAGATGGTCATACCCTTCTATGAAAATTTGACAAAAATGCGATTTTCCTCCATATGTGGAGAAGTTGCTGGCTCCTTGTGGAAGGGTAAGTTAGTACTGGTTAGTGTACAGTCCAGGAAAACTTGTTGCCGTATATAACTGAAAAAATTGTTGAAATATATATAAAAACAAAACAAACAAACTGATTTAATGAAGACATACTTGCTGGAAAGAAACACTCATGTTCATTGAAATGTCTACAAACAGTATTAGATAGACAATCTTTGGCAGTGAATCGATTACCTTCATTAATTTTGATAGGCTTTTGTTTTATAGAGTTCTGTGTGTTTAAAAGCACCTCAAAAGCATCAATTGTTTTCTTATTGTTATTAATGTCATCATTGGTAGGTAAATTAACATTGTACACAGTAATTCGAACTTAACTCAAGGGCAGTCCAAAATGCCTGATCTGGTTCCTGACTACTAAAAGTTTGTCCGATCAATAACTAGAGAATGCTTATGCGTACAACCCAAAGATTTGGTGTGGAGGTCGGTCGTGTCTTGTTGATGACCCCTATAAATTTTGTGGTCAGTTGGTCGAAGTTCAAAGTCACCATGTCCTTGACCACAAAAAGCTTGTCCTATCAATAACTAGAGAATGCTTTGACCTACAGGTTGGGAGGTTGGTTGTAACCTGTAGTTGGTCAAAGGTCAAGGTCACCATGTCCATGACCATTACAAAACCCTTGATCTTGATTTGACCTTGAAGTCTGATCAATAGCTAGAGAATCCTTGGGCATATAACCCAGAGATTTGGTTATGGAGGTTGCTTGTGTCTTGTAGATGACCCCTATAGGTTTTGTGTTCTGTTGGTCAAAGGTCAAGGTCACCATGCCATTGACCACTTAAAACTTGTCTGATCAATAAATATGTTGGTTTCATGTATGGATTCAACTTTGGTCATTAGTGCAATATCATGTTTATACTGCATTAAATTTTTATGCTATGATTAACTTCAGAATTTAAATATGGCAGTAAGGATACACCATACACACAAAGCAGTGTGTAAACAAAGAGAGACTACTTTATGTTACACACACATGACCTCATGGAGTTGTGTTTATGAAGGATTATAACAGTGTTGTAGAAGAAATACAATTGTGTTTTGAGACAAACATTTTAGAATTTGACATCTTATGCTTCTAAGATGGAAGATGTTTGAAACTTTTTTTTCATTCATGAAGAATACATTATGTGAACAGTTATGGAAAATAATTGGTTCTAGATTTCAACAAGTTTAAAGGTATGCTATTTTCTTCAGTTTTATTCATTATTTTTAGCATGTGTCCATTTTAGAGGCTTTTGCTTTTATTTCAAAGCAGATAAAGGTTTTATGGGGTCTGGTCTTGTTAAACATTTGAATTTGCTGTTTAATAGAGGAGAGGAAAATTATCCAAATTGCAGTGACTTGTTACAGTGTTGTATATACTAGTATAATATATGTGTTTATAGTAGTTTGTATGTCCGTCTGCCGGATTAGCTCAGTTGGTAGAGCAGCTGACTTGCAAGCAGAAGGTTGCGGGTTCGAAACTTTCAGTCATTCTAGGCATAACAGTCAGCTTACTGGTAGTTCATATACTGTATATCATGCAATTGAAAATATGTGTATTTTGTGTCATTTGATTCATCACATGCAGTGTATACATTTAGAATTCAAATAAGGTTTGAGTTTTTTTTATTGCTCTTGTTTTAAGAATATATGTAGCCAGATGTCTTTTCATAAACCTACCTAAGCTATGAAAGCACTTTTTATGTTTATAAATCTTGAAATGGTATTGATTATACTAATTTTTAGCTGAATCTGAACAAAACAATTCAGCTTATAGATTGACCAAAACCGGGCTGGCAGGTGGTTGGTCAGGTGTCTGGTGTCGTAAACAATTTTTGTCCGGAGCATTACTAAAAAATTATTGCAGGTATCAATATGAAACTTTATAGGTAGATAGACCTCAATGAGGAGAGGTACAGTGTACAAGAACCATCTGTATATTTTAGAAGTTGTTGCCCATTGTTATTCTATTTACCGGTATCAGCCCTGGCATATACATGTACATCTATTTTAAATGGCGTTACTCAGTCCAGCTTTAATGTGGGTATGTTGACCAAATGTCAATGAACTTTGCATGTTCAACTTCATACAGCCATTTGTAATCAGAATTAGGTCTGTTGTGCTTGCATGCTTACGGTATCAGCATTTGACTACCAGTTCCCAAGATGTTGGCATAGCTTGAAGCATTTTAATGCACTCCCAACTTCACACTGGCAGACGTCTGACTTTTTGTTGGTTGACCCTTTAGTTGAATGTTTTAATTTCTAGTGGTCAGTAACTGCTGATTGTCGAAAACTTACCAACAGATACAAAATTATCAGCGGTACAGAATGCCACATTTTGTTTGTGGATTGGTCATTAGTTAGCCAACTTCTACCAGATTTCCATTTATCTAAAAAAAAACATCCCCTCCTGTATTTTCATATTCTTTAGAATGTTTTTTTTTCTTTTGTTGTATTTTTTGGGGTTGGGTTTTGTGCTGTCATTGGATTTTCAGAATGACGTATAAATACTGATTGATATTTAGTTCAGATCCTATGATTGCTTAATATAATACAACTGATCAATGAGATAACTGTTTACAAAATGTTGTAAAGGGAGAGCAATCCACTTAATTCAGATTATTGATAACAAAGATACAGAGTTGAATTAAGTGTTCGGGTCAATATCATGTTAGGAACATCTATAGGTGACTATTTTAATACTAAAGTAATAATAATTAATGAACAGTTGTGTGACTACAGCCTGTACATATTAGGCGTGTCTTATCAGCATGCTCTTTATAGTAACCATATGATTGGCTGAGAATTAAATATATGAAGGTCATTATATTGAGGGTGGATGTTATATTAGAGGTGGATGTTATATTGAGGTGGATGTTATATTAGAGGTGGATGTTATATTGAGGTGGATGTTATATTAGAGGTGGATGTTATATCGGGTGGATGTTATATCGGGCGTATGTTATATTGAGGTGGATGTCATATTGAGATGGATGTTATATTGAGGTGGATGTTATATTAGAGGTGGATGTTATATTGAGGTGGTTGTTATATTGATGTGGATGTTATATTAGAGGTGGATGTTATATTGAGGTGGTTGTTATTTTAGGAGTGGTTGTTATATTGGGGTGGATGTTATATCGGGCGGATGTTATATTGAGGTGGGTGTCATATTGAGATGGATTTTATATTGAGGTGGATGTTATATTAGAGGTGGATGTTATATTGAGGTGGTTGTTATTTTAGGGTGGATGGTGGATGATATATTTGGGTGATTGTTATATTGAGGTGATTGCCTAGTGAAGTTTACTGTACACTACAAACTTTTTTGGGCAATTTCAGATAGCCTGGTATTTTTTACAGATGCACAGACTTCAAAAGATATACTACACACACCTGAAGCTGATGTTTGTGTTATTGATGATGATAATGTTACAGTCAGAGTCAGTTTTCATGGAAAAATTCAGAGATTCACAATACCATCAGTAAGTTACTTTATTATTGTTTTTTTACCGTCAATCCTGCATAACCACATTGGAACAGACATGGATGTCGTTTCTTAGATACAGTAGAACACAGTTTTTGTGAATTCCTGTACATATATCTATATCTATCTATCTATAAGTGTTGATTTTAACCTTAAAATGCTTGCCTTTAGTGTACAATAATTTTCCTCCATATGTGGAGAAGTTGCCAGCTCCTTGTGGAAGGGTAAGTTAGTACTGGTTAGTGTACAGTCCAGGAAAACTAGTTAGGTGAACTGGTCGCTGTATATAACTGAAAAATTGTTAAAAAACAGCATAAAACACCGATGAAAAAAAATCCAAGGCCAAAGTACATTGTAAAAAATTTGTCTGTATCAAAAATATGTTATCTTGGGACATCTTAGGCCTAAAAAAAATTTTGTGTCCGGTTACCCAACTAACCCAATATTTTACTTGCCAACTGATTAGTTTTTACAGTGTCCAAATTGTAGTGCTGTATTGTAATTTTCACAACTCATTAATATTATGGCGCACACGTTCCCATACAGCGTTGTAAAAAAAAAGAAAATAAAAAAATCCCTACCTACCGACCCATATTTTTTTGGGCATGTAACTGGAAACAACCCTTTGTTTTTATAGGCCTTATATCCATACTGTACCAGTATTTAAATGGGTAAACTGTTTTATCTAAACCAAGATTCAAAAGGTTTTTAGACATTGTGCAATCTAATTTTAGGCACTTCCAAATCTATTTGCTTGGGCTAGTAAAAAAAATGTTTTATAGTGGTGTTTTATTTGGTCAGAAGGGACCAGGTAACATTCAAATGTCACAGTAAATCCACAACTAGTGATTGCTTAAATATTAAGATTTTTTTGTTTGTTTTTATGTGACTTATTGTCACTGGGGTTTAACGCCATTTGTCAACAATTTTTCTGTTATATATGGTGACCAGTTGACCTAACCAGTTTTCCTGGACTGTATACAAACCAGTACTAACTAATGCTTCCACAAGGAGCTGGCAACTTCTCCATTTATAGAGGAAAATCGACATTTTTGTCAAATTTTCATAGTGATTCTTAATATTTATAGCATTTCATGATAATGACCACTTATTTTTGGGCCAGTTTTCAATATTTAAACTTGATTATGAGACCACCTTTATTTAAAGACCTATATTTTTCAGTCCCGAAGGTAGTTTCGATATTGAGGTGTTACTGTGCTGATCTTAGGTGCCAAGTTCTCTCAGTTCAATGATGGCATGTAGTCTGTACTGGACTGTTAACTGAATAATATTGTTTGTATTTCAGAATGTTACATACACCATGGATTAGAAGAACCATTCTCTTGGGATTCATTCACTCGAAATGATCCAGATGCTATTGAACTTGTTGCACAAGTCGTGGATTGTAACGCAAGGAACTAATAAAGTCTCATAAGGTTCGTAGTTTGTAAATGCTTTATTGGACTGAGAATTTATTTTAAATTTTCTTTGGCTGGAATAAAATAGTCATGTTTGGTGTTACTTGGCCAAAACATTGGGTTGATAGACCAAAAAATCAGTAAAGTCAGATGACTGGAATTGTGTGCAACCTTTTGAATGGTCAATATTTGTTGTTCAGCTATAAATCAACCAATCGGATTTCATGTCTCCTAATGAATATATTCAAAATGTGTGAAGATTTGATTTAATTTACTTTTGTGTAATACTAGAATAGTATTACAATATAATGGAAATTGCAGCAGCTTGCTCTGTAAATGAATTCATTATGTTAAATTTGTGTTTCTGTTAATTATTGATGCCAAGTTTTTGCCTTAAATTTTTTTTTAGCAATAGCATAATGAGTTATTTTCTTTTATAACAGAAAAAGACTCTTTCCTTGCTGATGGATGAATATGCTCGCAGGATGAACATTGAAGTCAGTTACATTCAGATGTTTTTTACAGTGAGCCAGTGTCTCCTTGTGACACCCCGGAATCACTTGACATGGAGGAAGGGAACATGTTAGATGTGAACGAAATGCAAGTGCTTGTTTTGTGATATTGTCGGTATTCTTCCGAAGTAAATAAATTCCCACCCACAAATTTACACCATCATTGTCAGAAATTAAAAAGATGTAAAGTTACATTCTGCTAAATTCAATGAAATAATCACCAAAAATTCAAAAGGATATATATGGCATTAGATATGTACAGTAGGCAGTTTCCAAATTGTGATTATGCCATTCATAGAATTAATGACTGTAATGGATACATGTATTTGTTGTTACTTTAATATTTTTTTTGTCTGTCCTCCGTTAAAACATCATTTTTTTAAATTAAATAAATTTTGTCCAAGATTCTTCAAAAAATTTTATTTCTCAAATTTTCAATGAATTTTTTCATTGTGAATATGGTTTAATGATTTTTCTTTGGAGAAAATGTATTTGGATTTGTATTATTGTCCTATTAATCAAGAAGTAAAAAGCTTCAGTAATATATGATTTACACTGCTCACAGTTTGCAACATGTTAAATACTGAATTGGCATTATTGTTATTAAGACTTGCTCCTAGTCGGCTATCTTTATTGAATATATAAATCCCAGTGACAGCATATAACAGTCTTGTATTACAGATCTCATGCTTAAACTTACATGGTGTTAATTTGTTCTCTGTTTTAGGAATCGCTGTGGTATCATTTGATTTCCCTGGCAAGAATTTTTTTATATGCTAAGAAAGATAATTTTGAGTGGTCCTAAATTCATGCATTTTCAATTTTCATTAAAGGTACATCTGGTTGTTACCACTGTGCATCTTTGTGTTGTTAAGTATTGGCGCGGTCATTAATTTATGCACCAATCATGTGAAATTAGAAAAAATCATTGTGTGTGAATGATAATGATGCCATAGTACATGTATGCAGGTGTACCAATAATTCATAATGTTATGAAATACTACTGTGTGCTTTGAATTAATTACGTACGATGTATGAATCGAATGTAATTCAGTCAATTTACTCTTGTTAATTTTGCAAGTTCAATTCAAATTACATTATCTGTGTATTTTTAATGTAAGTATGAGTTTACTCTAGTTTATACTGACACTTGTGTCATGCTTTGGGTAATTATATGATTGAGAAGTCTGCATTTCAATGTCAGTTAGTGTTCAAAGGTTATATCATTCATATTATTGCATATTTTGTATAAATTGCATTCATTGGTTCTGTGATTCTCCTTTTTCTCTCTTCTGAGAAACATGGTGCAATTAATGTTGTACCAAGTGAATGGTGAATGGTCACCTGTGAATGAAGGCTGCTTCATGAACTAGAGTCACTCTTTAGCTCATACATTTGTGTTTATTGATACAATGGACTGAATAAACCTTGAATTAAATGCCAGATTTTTATAAAAGCTGTATTTTTTTGGAGGGGGCTGTTGTGGGGCAAATTTGGTCCTATTCCCTGTCTGAACAATGTTTTTTCCCATGTAAGCATAAATTATTCCTTTGATAGAATTTTATTTTTATTGAAAATAATTCTAGTGAAAATAACAACATGAAATTGATTTGTGGAATAGCTCTTGTCTTTAACCATCAAGGATATGACTGTATGCTTTGTCATGTTATTGTTCCCCTATTTCCCCTCATGATGCTATTTCCCCTTTGGAAGGGCCTCTTCACCTTCCCCTAAGAGCCACATTTTTCTTTCCCTTTGATGGCCTTTGTTCACAGGTTTGACTGTATGTTGTACATTTTGATATTTGTTTGTTAGTTTGTAAAGAAAAAAATTGTCTACTCTTTGAGTTGGAGAGCTCCCATAAGCGTATGAGCTCTATAATCAGTAACATTGGCCTTTGGGCTCTTGAATTATGGCTTTTGATTCAACAAACTCAGTGATGAAATAGACCATTGTCTGTTCTCTTAGTGGAACTGCTTGCATCCTGTCTTCACCAGATAACCTTTACAGGCATGTATTGTGACTGTTTGGCACTCTTGTTTGGCCAATATAAAGTTCTTGGTGCAACTATTGCAACAGAAACTGCTATAAAATATTTGTACAAACTTTTTCTCTGTTTCATGGTATTGAGGCCAGAAAAAATAGTTTTGTTTACAGTTACCTGACTAACCCTATCTTTTGCACAGACCTAAGTGTCCAATAGCAAAATCCAATTTATGATAATATTTTGGGACAAATCATACTTTGTATTCTCACAAAAGTTATGTCTAAAAAAAGTTACTGAGATTTTCCGCCTGTTTAGCTATAGCTGAACTTCTCAGTCTGGTAACCCAGAATATGACTGTTTTTGGTATGGTTACATTTTGCAGAGATTTATCTTTGATGGCTGATAATGGGTACCCAAAACAAGCAGTTTTTGTCTTAAAAACTGTTATCTTAGCAAACTCATATCACTGAAATCAGCATCTGATCTGCTGTGAATTTTGTCTGTAAACATTGATTTACAAAAAGCTATCAGCAAAAGTTCAGTTAAGTCTAAACAAAAAATGTTTGTTTCTGGTTGCATGCCAAAAAAATATGGGTTGGGTGGTAGGGATTTTTTGTATTTTATGTTTTTCTTACATATATTGGCAACACTGTATGGGAATATGTGGGCTGTAATATTAATGAGTTGTGAAAATCACAATATAGCACTAAGATTTGGATGCTGTAAAAACTTGAGTCGGCAGGTAAAGTACAGGGTTGGTTAAATTACTGGAAACAAACCTTTTTTTAGGCCTGATAACAATTCCTGTCATCAAAAGTTCAACATGTATGCACACCAGACATTTATCATGCAAATTGTAATGTAATAAACTTTGATCATTCAATTTCATTGGCAAATTTTTTATTGCAAAATATCAGTCAAACCAAAGCTTTTACACATCAGAAGATCATATGACATGACTTAAACCAATGAAAATAGCTATTACAGATCAGAAGATCATATCACATGACTTAAACCAATGAAAATAGCTATTACAGATCAGAAGATCATATAACATGACTTAAACCAATGAAAATAGCTGTTACAGCAAAGTCTGTTTTCATTTCTATTTTTATACTGTGGCTTCATTATTATAATTATACACATGATGAATATTCATGTATTACACATAAAACCTGATGTCCAAACTTATATATGGCTGTGAAAACATTTTCATGATTTTAAAGTTGTTTTTTACGAAAGTTGAATAAGTGATAATTCAGTGTTTTACATAAAATGTAATTCTAATAGAATCAATGATATATCTCATTATTGGAAAGGATACATTCTAACAATATTTTACATATGGCCTACCTGCTCCAAAAACACAGTATTTTAACAATGATACATAACAACATGCATTTTAGGACATCCTTTGTTCCTGTTAATGTTGCATACCAAATATACAAACAGTTGTCAATAGAACACTTTGTTTAACAAATAACCACTCGTTTAACTACCTACTATTACAACTTGTAAGCAATGATTATAAAATGTATTTCACCATCATGGGAATTGTCTATTGAAGACATTAACTAAAATTCGAAAAGACAAAATCCTTAGATAAAATTCAAAAAGACAAAATCCTTAGAAGTGTCAGAAAAGTTCATATTGCACATATCCAAATTTTCAAATTAAAAAACATTTAACTTAAAAAATGGCTTTTTATTTTATTTTTGCTAAGTGCATAGTTGTGTATTTTAAGAGTTTAGTTTACATTCACAAATTTTATACAAGTCATAAACAAAAATTTTTAAGTATAAATAATTTGATTTACCTCCAGTGGGGCTTGAACTCACAACCTCCAGCTTATCAGTCAGGCACCTTATCCACTACACCACAAGTTCTCACATCAAACAAGGCCAAATGTTTCATGTATGAATTTGATTTGTTATGTCACATGGTCTCTGATATGTAAAAGCTATTTTGATTGGCTGAGTATTTTTCCATAACAAATATGGCTGATCTGAGTTTACAATATACCATGTGCTGGATTATTGTCTAGATTTATAACTTGTAAGTAGATTTTATATGATTTAATTCATTTTTTATGTTTTTTTTTGTGTGTGTGCAACTGACCAGATAGAGCATTCTGTCTACAGGTTAGTCAGTGCCTGGCCACTTATTTCAAATAATTACAATGAAATGATGTTTTTGATTCCTTCATATCTGAAAATTGCATGACTGGTCAGACTGGCTTAAATGTCAAGGACATTTTTGTGATTTT
Organism: Lutraria rhynchaena; assembly: GCA_008271625.1. Classification (NCBI taxonomy): domain Eukaryota; kingdom Metazoa; phylum Mollusca; class Bivalvia; order Venerida; family Mactridae; genus Lutraria; species Lutraria rhynchaena. The sequence goes on from VIBL01000011.1 coordinate 973,346, forward strand.
CAGATTTTATTGGTACAACTCTCCTTGAACATTTTCCTATGTTGTAAATTTGAACGTTTTGTGAAGGAATGTTTGTTTCATTCAAAATTGTATTTGTTATATATTGTCATGTCACAATTATTTTAACATTTTTTGCATATTTTTAAACATCAGTAGTTTTTATTTAGACTGTGTAAAACAGTAAAACTGAAATTTTATTTGGAAAAAAATAACACAAAGTTTAGATTAATTTTTTGTGTTTTGGAATGAATAATGAATGAATGTACAATATGAATATTTTTTCTCAGGGAGAGGATAAATAAGGCTGTTATGCTTTTATTTATTTATGTATGTATGTATTTAATTTTTATTTTTTTCTATTTTTTTATTCCATTCTATTTGGAAATACGCTAGTGGTTCTCCTATACTGTTACCGTAACAATCAGAAGAAAATTTGGTAATAAAAAAATTTAAAAATTGTACCTTATGGTCAAAGGGAGGTAGTAATTACCTCCCTTTGACCATAAGGTACATTTTTTATTCTTTTTTTATTTCTAAAAATGTTCTGTGAAGTTTTCTTGACGTTTCATCTGGTTGCAATTGTATATAGGAAAACTACTAGCGCATTTCAAAAAAAAAAATTTACAAAAAAATTTTAAAAAAATTAAATTTTTATTTTTTTAATTTTTTTTTTTCTGTTAGGATGTAATTTCTGTTCTTGTTACTCGCTTTGCTTTGCTTTCATGTTATGGTGTAAGTGGTGTACATGTTATGTTGTGAGTCAGGTTAGGGTGTTACTAGTGCTCCTGTTAGTATGTGAGTGGTGCTCTTGTTACTTTGCATGTTAGTGTTAGTAGTGCTCATGTTAATTTGCATGTTAGTATGTTAGAAGGGTTAGTCACATACATGTCATATTACAATTTTATACAATTATTTATACATTTATAAATTTTCACCTACCTCTGGTGGGGCTTGAACTCACGACCTCCAGATTGACAGTCAGACAGCTTATCCACTGCGCCACAAGCCCACACATTAATATTGATTCAAAATTTCATATATAAATTTACTATAGGCTATCAAAAGGCATTGTGACAGCTATTTTCATTGGTTATTTCATGTCACATGATCCTCTGATCTGTAAAAGCTGTTTTGATTGGCTTATAATAAGTCAGCATGGCTGACCAAATTTTACAATATTCAGTTTGTTGGATTAATTTCTGGATTTTCGGCTTGTAAGTAGATTTTATGATTTAATATTGATGTTTAATGACAGGAGATTGTTGTTTTTAATTAATTGCTGGATAGTTTTCTTGTAGTTTAACGTTTTTAGGTAATAATTTCATTTCATTACTGTGTATCACTGAAGGTCATGGATTATTCAAGGTCAGGCGCTTGTTTCATTATTTGTTGAGATTGCAATGTTTTAGCTTAAAAATCTTCTTATCCATTTATTATAATTATAAAATGGTTTATTGTATTGATTCTTTGGTTATTTTCATCTGTCCTATGTAAATATCTTAAATATGTACCATTTCTGGAGATATGAGGTACTATTTGTCCCCACTGACTGTATTTTGGATTTGCCATTATAGAAACTTACCTGTTTGGAATACCTGTACTTGCGTACTAAAATATAATGATGTACTGTTTGAAATGCATAAAATTGTACTGAAGTTTGAAATTGTTGATATTACTATGTGAAAATGAAGAAGTTTGTTTATTGTTGCAGTGATTTGATGTCAATTTTCTGTATACAGTGGAACCCCTCTAAGCTGGTCGAGCCCGGGACTAGGTCATTTTGCCGGTTTAGAGGGGATGCCTGTTTAAAGGGTATTTTTGAATTATATAGTAATGACGTTGGGACCACAACATTTGGCCAGTTTAGAAGGGGAATGGTTTATAGAGGTTCCACTGTATACTTCGTGAACATGTTACTGGTATGTTGTTCATGGTGTGTAGCAAATTTCAGGTATTGTAAGCTGGACAGGAATCAGATTGTGGCTGGAAATGATTTCCTGACTTCACCTATGATTTACTTTGCAGAATGAACCAAGAGATTTGATGATTGGACACAGTGACAGTAAAACATGGTTATAGTGAACTTGGATATGGTAAAGAAGTGAAGTACTTAATTTTTTCTATACAATACACACCCTTCTTAATTTCATTATTATGAATGTGAATGTAGTAACTGTGCTAGTGTAATTAGACAGATTACAGGTATAGAATCTTAAGTTATTAAAGTAAACAAGAAAATATCTGGGTCTCCACAAAGTCACTATTACCATGTTTTAATGTCTAAATTTGTATTAAAACCCTCTTAACAGCAACCAGTGGCAGTAATTTTATTATCTAAAACATACATAAAACAATTGTAATATACTGATTTCCAATTTCCAGACATGAATCCTATAACCTCACTGATCTCTGTACTGAATACTTTTTTTTTGTTTTTGTTATTCTCAGCTATTTCATGAGGAAGAAGTTCAGTCAGTGTGAAACCATTAAATAAAGTGCTGCATTGCCACCAAATCAGGTTTTTATCCATTTTCCTATTTTTAGTACAAGTGACCTTGACCCAAAGAGCCCAAATAAAATCCCAAGCCAGGCCATACACAAGTATACAGTAACAAAGATCAGATTCTAGCTTATATATAAATATAAGATTCTTGCTGATAATGGAATATACATATTGAAATACAACACAACACATGAAAACAATTATTTACATTATAAGGCCATCCTTAAAAAATGTTGGTTCGCAGTATCACACATGACATCAAAAAATCCATCCCTAACCCAAATATTATTTTATCAATTGTGACAAAAATCACTCAAACTTCATTCCAGCTTTTCATTTTCAGTACAAGCACTTATATACATGTATAATTTATACAAGAATATGATGTTAAAAATTTCAACCTGCCTCCCCACTGTTGAAGGTTTGGATCGAGTAACCACAAACCAACATTTTTTAAGGACGGCCTTAATGTTCACATTTACCTAAAATCATGGAAAATTTAGACATACATTGTATTTACAAATGAAATGGTTTAAAATATAGTCAGTTTGAGATTAGGATAAATATATGATGAAATCTCAAAGCCCTGACAATACATGTACACAGTTTGGTGCTAATTAAAATCAAAGATTATATATGTTTTATTCAAGTATCTACACCATGTGGAATAACAATAAAACAAATAACATTTTTTTTACAATAACATACATTAAACCAAAGCATTCTTGTTTCCACAGACATCTCACAAAAGCATGAGATCAGTAGGTTAACAGATTTTTTTAATTTTGTTCAGAAATGTAGTTCATATGAAAACAACTTAAAAAATCTCAACTTACTAAATGATTGGAAATTAAAAAAAGGCAAATTACTCAAGTTTTGCACATCTGTTATAAACAGTGAAAGTCAGGAAGTTATGAAAATATAGGCAAGCAAAAATTGACAAGAGAACACAAGGTATTGGGTCAGCAGAAAGAGCAATATTTTTTCACATCATAAAGTCTCACACATTTTCATTATAAATTTACTATAAAACCTCCCAAGGTGTAAAGTACACAAGTCAAATTTCATGTACTGAAATCTGTATCCTTGTTGCAATCAAATTTTAAAACAATTAAGAACCCATCAAGAGAAATATTAAGTGCTCTGCATTATTAAAACTAACCTTTATGGATCATACTTAAAAATCAAGAGTGATGTCAACTTTACCCAAATTTCATCAGACAAGAAAAATTATGACTATAGAACTTACTGTACAACATATGAACACTGAACATGCAAAAATTAAAAGAATACGAGACAATTAAATTTCACACATGGACAAAGTCACTAGCTCCAAGAACAACCAATAATAAATATTTCTATGTAAGAAGTTATTTTATAAAAGACAAATGGAAACAAGATAGGTTTGTATCTACACATTGAAAAAAATCATAAAATTTCCCCTAAAATGTTCTAACCAGGTCAGAAAATTTCATCCACAAATAAGCCAATCGGGAAGCATGAAAATGAATGAAAAAAAAAAGGAAGTGTTTATAAGATCATTTTAAGTTTCCATGGCGACCTCAGCTTAGTTAAACAATTAAAAACAACATTGTAAACCAACTAAGTCTTCTTATATATGATCAAGATTACAATAATAATAGTAATGTGGTAAGTACAATATAAAAATCTTATCCAGTACCACATAAATAAAAACGACTTCAATACTTGTGTACCAATTAATGAGCAAAATGAATAATTTGTTCACAGTGAATTTCTCTGTGATCTTTAAAGAATAGATTTTTAAGAAGCTAAGATCATGAACATTAAGTGAGGAACTTTACCATATTCATATTAAATAACATGAATATTAATTTGATCAACAAAAAAAGACTGGGGATAGACTATCATAAAACTTCAATCTGTGGGTTAGTCATGAAATATTCAGTACAAGGTATAAAGGTATTATTTTGTAGATATATCTTAATCTAGGTACAGCTTTTTAACATACAGAATGATGCCACCACTAATTTGTGATGATGTAATATTCTATTAAATGATCTTAAGTTTCCCTGCTAGCTGTTTAATATCAGTGTCAAACCAGTGAACAAAGAAGAGAGAAGCTATGTCGACTTTATAGACAGGTGATCTTCACTTAGAGGTTTATTTGGTCTATCAAATCATAAAGAGGCCATTGTTCAAAAGGTGGCCTTAACTGACATGTATCATTAATTCAGCTTTGACTCTATATTATTGGCATTATTTTGAGTTTAAAAGCGCTATCTTAGTTTAACAGTGCCTACATAATGACACCCAGGTGTATATGCATATAGACTGGAACCAGACTGTATCTTCTGAGTGTTTCTGTGTTGGGAAGGTCTTCTAACATACTGTAAAACTTGAAACAGAGTAGAGGTCCACAATGATAACTGAAAATATAAAGCAACATAACATGGTATCTATGACTCCTAATGACTAAAAATTTAGTACAAAATTTTGATAAATACAAATAAACTTTCTCTTTGTGTTATAATTACACTAAGGAGAAGTTATATAAAGAATAATAAACCTAACAGCATTGTCGGAATTACAGATGAAGTCTACCTAAACATGATGGCCTCATATTGCTCACCTGAGTAACCTGACAAACTAACAACTTTGCTAACTCCAAGGGCAGATTTGAATAACTTCGGTAGACAATGCTGCACACCAAACAGAAACCTTAAAACATGCAGTTTTTGAAAAAATCTTTAAAGGCTTTCCCTGCTTAAATCTATCCAAAACAAATGATCCCATGTATGGGATCAACTTTGACCCAAGAATATATTCACTCATCTTTTAATACTTACGACAAAAAATGAAGATTTCACATAACACCTGACTGGACATTTAAGTTTCATTGTCTCATTAACCATTTACTTTCTGCAAGAAAAAGAAGTTTTCAGTCAGTAAATAAACTCACGCTCACCAAACACTTACTTCAATAAGGGAGGTAAATATGCATAACTATCGCCATTGCCACATTCTTTAGTCAGTATAAGAGAGATAAGTGCGTAGACTGGTTTGCAGTATTATTGCAACACTGGCTACATTACTGATTGTACATTTTTCAAGTTCGAAATACAAAGTTTGTTTACATCTGCCATGTTGTCGCAGTAAAAGCAAATGTATATTTGATGCAAAAAGAAGTAAAATTCTACAGAAATAAGCAAAAGCTATATGGACGACCAATGTTTCATATCAAGTGGCCCTGTTAGACCACTGCCTATCAAAAAAATTTTATACCTATGTTAATAAAGGATCATTCCTGTGAAATTTGATTGAAATTGGCAACATGGTTTAAGAAGTCATTTTAAACAATTTGTAACAATATACAACATGCAACAACGGAGATGGTAATCACAACAGCAAATCTAAAGTGCAGTATACTTGGGTGAGCTAAAACTCCAACGGTCCTGATTTATAATAATAACAGACACATTCTCAGTATGTTTCATACAGACTACAGGTGCAGTCAACTCAGATTCATAAAACATCAATTTTAAACAAGAAAAAATCATTTTTAAATAAGTCTTTAGAGTTTATACACTTTACCTGAACAATGAATAACAAATTATAAGTCAGTATAGGTAGCTCTTGCTACTTGAGTTCAATGTATTTGTTTAAAGATTATCTCCCTCAATTAACAATCAAAACATCACACAAATTCGGACTAAACAAACAACAAGAGGGCCATGATGGCCCTGCATCGCTCACCAGAATAAATATTAATTAACTTGTTATTAAAAAGGTAATAAAGGTACACTTGTGGGCAAATAATGAGGAACAATAATAAACTTGATAAAAGACCATCAAAGGATACTACAAAAGAATATTCATGATTACTGAAGGATGCCACAGACCAATTTTGGTGATGATCCAACCGTTGCTTCATGAAAAGAAGTCATTTTAAGGTATTTCTATGTTTAGCTCTAGTGGCCCCTAATTGGGGCCAACCATTTTTATTTGAGCAAATCTGATAGAACACTATCTGAAGATGCTAAAAACCAAGTTTGGTAATAATCCATCCACAGAAACACGAAAAGTCATTTCAAGGTATTTCTATTTTTAGCTCTAGTGGCCCCTAAAAGGGCCTGATCAAATTTATTTGAGTAAACTTGAGAGAGGACCATCTAAGGATGCTACAGACCAAGTTTGGTGATGATCCATCAATTGGTTCATGAGAAGAAGACAATTAAAGGTATTTCTATTTTTAGCTCTAGCAGCCGCTAAGAGGGGCCAACCAATTTTTTTTGCAAATCTGATAGAACACTAAAGATGCTAAAAACCAAGTTTGGTAATAATCCATCCATAGAATCATGAGAAAAAGTCATTTTAAGGTATTTCTATTTTTAGCTCTAGCGGCCCCTAAAAGGGGCTGGCCAAATTTATTTGAGCAAACTTGGGAAAGGACCATCTAAGGATGCTACAGACCAAATTTGGTGGTGATTCGTCCGTTGGTTCATGAGAAGAAGATGATTAAAGGTTTTTCTATTTTTAGTTCTAGTGACCCCTAAAAGGGGTCAACCAGTACAATATGAGCAATTTGCAGTTAGAACGTCAAAAGGCTTCTGAACAGCAAATTTGAAGTAAATTCGACTGGCAGTTTCTGAGGAGAAGACCATTGTTGATGCCAGACAACAGATGCCAGAGCATCCACCTACCCATCCTAACAACTTACCCTGAACCTTCGGTTCTGGTGAGTTAAAAATACAGCGAAGACTTACCAATCAAGTTTCCTTGTTTTTTATGCTAAATTCAACAATAAAAGTTTCACAATCACTCCATGGTGGCTCCTTTGATAATACATCTAAAATAAATACAGAAGCATTTCTAAAGACAACAGATTTGAATACTGCAGTACAAAACAATGTATTCAGTACATTTTAAACAATATGATTACACTCGATTTTATAAAGAATTATGCAGACACAAGTAAATATATTTTTCTACAATATGGCACATGAAAAGTTTGCATGGAAGAGCTAGTAACCACAGTAGAATATGGTTATAGTGAATTCTTGGGGAACCTTATGATTATCTTCATTCTATCCAAATTTCACTATATCAGTAACAATGAAATGAAGAAGGGCCTGTGTGGGAAAATGAACTTTTTGTAGAATATGTCAGCAAATCAAAGGTGCCACATTCAAACTGCTCTATGCTTTCTAACAGAACCGTCACTTAATTTAGGCTCTGCATCAATATCTACAAGGTAATAATAATAAAATTGATATTTTGACAAAAATTCTCATTCCTCTCAACTTTTCACTTCAATTTCATGTATAACAAGAATGCTGACCATCACAAAATATGCTAGTCAGAATGTCGTTACCTTAATTCCAAAAGCGTATAACTTCATTTTTGACAAAAATGGAGTTTTTGTGATGGTTAGATTCATCTCGAAACGTTCTACAACATGCACTAACTAATATACTTGTAGCTCTAACATGAAGATACTAAATTGCTGTGCCACAAACGTCTAACTCATCCATTTTCTATTGACTCACAATCTATAAACGCATTTTTCTCAAAACAAAAAAAAAAATGAAGATATATGCTTCTGGAACAAAGGTCACGATGTATGCCTTGTCACAAAGAGATTTTGAGGAAGTATTTAAAATGGCTATGTAACTATTCCAATTTTTTATAATTTTCATTATTAAAGGGACATAACTCCATAATGCCCAGACTGTTTAGCTTGTCCCAGATATCATGTCCCCTAAAATTTTCACAAAGTTTCATGATGATCAAATGAAAACTTCGAATTAGATAGTGAACAAGTCTAATTTATCCAAAAAATTTCGTTATTTATGGATCATAACTCTGTAATGTCTGGACAGATTTGACTGGTTATTAACTCGTCTGAGATATTATGCATACAGACACTTTTAGATTCATCAAAATTGGAACAACAACTGATTGAGTTGAGAGTGGATGCTGCCTGCCCGTCTGCCATGGGTGTTCCCATAATACAACCCATTTTTGATGGGCATACAAAAAAGATGCCAAGAAGGCCTAGGTAACAGCTTTTAAATTATAACAGGCTTAAATGCAGTAACTCTCCAATGACACTACTTGAAGAGCAGTTGTATCAATATCATGCCAGGGTAAAACATCTCATCAGGTAATGCACTAAGGTTGTAGTCTTAATACTTGAAGAACTGAAGATCTTTTTAGTTAAGTATGACAATGAATAATGAAAAGAAACAAATGAATGTTCATGCTAACTTCAGTCTTAATCATTATTGTATGTAATAGCTTAACTCACAGCAGACCTATGAGACCTAATGTTGCTTTTCTTAAAGTTACATAATGAATTCCTTCAAGAACAGTTCAAATAACTTAATATGAATATGCCATTTGAAAGTAGTAAAAATGAAACATTGTCACACTAAACATTTGTAGAAAATGTCCAGCAGCTATAAATGAATACAACAAATTTAACTCAGAATAATTTTATTGAACCAAGCTACAACAAAGCCAATGTTACAAAATTGTGACAATCAAAAGGCAATAACTCCAAATTGCCTGAACTGAATAGGCTGGTTATTGAACTTGGCCTTTGTATTATGCCAATACACAATAAGACTAAGTTTCATAAATGTAGGTAAAAAATACTTAAGCTATTGAGCAGACATCTCGGTGGACACTGACTGCCCGCCCACCACAGGTGAAATTTTAATACGTCCCATTTTTCAAATGGGCATATAAAAATATCAATTTCACTTGTCCTCAGTTTAAGTGAATTATTTTTCATAAATTGAGTACTTACTTGTCAGTTTTACCACAGTAGGGACCAAGCACTATTTAAATTGCTCTTCTTCATGGTCACATATGGTACTGAAAGAAACAAAAAATGCCTGACTTTACTTCCTAGTTCAATATGTAATACTGACATATTAAACTTACAGATGGGAAAAAACATCATAAAATTTATCATAACTTCAATGTATTAAAAATAACATTTATCATAACTTCAAAGTGTTAAATACCATCATGATTAGTGTGCTTATTATTGTTATAAACTGGAGTTTTCCCTTCTATATCCTGAAAGAATATGAAATAAAGAACATGGTTAACTTAGTATTAGTACAATATAGAAACTAAAAGATGATGTGTAGTTATTATTATAATTATTAATATCACAGTTATTTCTTTCCTGTAGTATGTGGCTTTATCCAATGTCATGGACAACTAAAAATGAACTTCATTTCTCAAAATCACATCTGATATGCATATTATAGATGTTTTTATATCAAAGGTAATATAATGTGAATTACTTATCATAAATTGAAAACTTACTCTGCATTGACTTTCATCATTAATACTAGATTCTGTAAGTAGCATCCGAACACTGCTAAAATAATCATTCACTGAAAAAAAAAAAATTTCCTTTAATTGCAAGTCCAATATGCTACATATATGTCAAATTTGGTTACATGATAAAATATCATAATTTCAACATGATAAAAGTAATAAAGTGTGCTGATTCTCTATCATTTTTTTTCTTTTTGATGTCCTGAAAAATATGATAGAAAGAGAAAACATGGTTATCAGAATATTGGTAAATTATAGAAACCATTAAATGATAGGTTGTTGAAGAGAATATAAGATCTACAGTTTGAATCAAATAGATATGTTTTGAAAAGGCCCAAGTGTAATGATTTTTTTATAGAATCAAAATATTATAAACATTTTTCCCAAGTTCAAGGAAATAACTGGCACCAAATTGAGAACTTACTTTGCATTGACTGTTTCATCATTAATACTAGATTCTTTAAGTAACATCTGAACAATATCTAAATTACCATTCTTCACTGCCACACGTAGTGCTGAAATATACAACAACAAAATGCCATTTACTCATCAGTCCAATATACATGAAACTTGAAGATAGAGAAAACATAACTTTTATCATAACTTCAATATAGTGAAAAATAATAACAGTGTGATGATTCTTTATTGTTATGTAAACTGGAGATCTCTATAATGTCCTGAAAAATAAGAAAAAAGAAAACATGGTTAACATAATATTAGTAAAATATAGAAACTAAAATATGATGTTTTGTTACAAAGAAAATCACAACTGTTTTTTTAAACTTATAGATCATGTTTTTATAAGAAGTTTTATTAGCAAAATATGAAAGACGAGACTTCCAAAACAAACATACCTGAGGATTTACTTCAGCATCCAATTCCATCAAACAATGTACCACTAGGTCCATATCCCAGACACACTGCGTGAAATGGTGTTTGACCATCTCTGTATAATACAAATCATAACATGTTTAATACAATGGGACCTCTCTAATCAGGACCACTTTAAGCTTAATTTTGTTGGTAAAAATTTGTTAATCAGTATCTTTAACATACACAGATCTTTTTTTCACGGTGGGGGAAAATAACAGTATTTTTGCCAAAGAGGAAGAAAAAACTTGATGCAAACTAAATTTTAGGGGAAATCTGCATGAATTAAAGGATTTTTCCTGAGGGGAAGATGCCTATAAACAGCCCTTGCTATAAAAGGAAAAAAGCCTTGATACCTGTCTTCCTCTCTGCTTTCACCATTAAGTCCAGGATGTTATGGACAATCCTTACTATAGCTCTGTGGTTTCAGACATTCTAAACAATACCATCACTGCTACAAGGAATCTTCTTTCAAGCATGCTTGAAAATGTATACAGCAGTTTCAGGATCCATACTGTTTGTGTATGAATCAAGGACTACAGTAATACAGATCTTGTTCAAACTTATCCATTCTGGTCAGTATTACCTGCAATGGCCAAGCATTTTTACTCCACTTTCAAGCTTAATCATCATCTTGCTTGAAGCAGCACAATGTTGTCATTTATTTTCTTTCAAAAGTTCAATGCATGGATACATCACATGTTAGCATAATGAATTACTAACGATTCAATTTGTTCCATCACGACTAGCCCCTTTTTATATCAATTTTCTCCCACATATTTCAAAACATTCATTAAATTACAAACAGTGTTTTAATACCATTGAAATTCAATGAAATAACTTAAAACCTTTTAAATTTGAATTAAGAGGAAGGGTGTTTTACGATGGAATGTCAATATTCATTTTATTTGGTGAAATTTTCTCATTGTTAAAGTTGTACCCACACATTGAGAAAATACTGCATCCCATGTAACTGCATGTTCTACATAGAAACAGATATAAAATGCATATATTATAATTATGCAAGTATGATTTTGTATGTACATTTATCACATTTACAATGTATTTCCTGCAATAAAAAAATATTACCACAGACATCAGTGTTTGTTTTGTTTTCCTAACATAATTACACAATAAGCTCTTTTCTTTGTTTGAATCTTACACCCCTGTGAACTATTTATAAATAATAGATATATAAATTATAATTGCATTGTTTATCATTTTAATTGAAATACAATGAACAAAGGGACCAAGGTGGCCCTTTTTCGCTCACCTGAGTAAAGATTGCAACTGATTTGACCTGATGGCCTACTTTTTGACCCCAGATGACCCATTTTCAAACTTGTCCAAGACGTCATTAAGACAAATATTCTTACGAGGTTTCATTATGTTATTTGGTAAATATCCAATCAAAACTATGACCACTAGAATGTCACCTGAGAAAAGATTGCAACTTCTATGGTTTTCCTGTGATTTGACCTGGTGACCTAGTTTTTAACCTGAGTTGACCCATGTTCAAACCTGTTCATGATATAATTACAACAAACATTCTGACAATTTTGAGGAAGATCCAATCAAAACTTTGACTTCTAGAAGGTTTACAAAGATTTCAGGAGATTTGACCTATTTAACCTAGTTTGTGACACCATATGATCCATGTTCCAAAACATCATGAAAACAAACATTTTGACATAGTTTAACAAAGATCCAATCAAAACTGGTCACTAGAGGGTTAACAAGGCTTTTTAATGATTTGACCTGTTGACCTAGTTTTTTTTGACTCCAGATGACCCAAATACAAATTGTCCAAGATATCATTAAGACCGACATTCTGACAAGGTCTGATGAAGATTCGCTCAAAAGTGTGAACACTAGAGTGTTAACAATCCCCAGGTGTGGATGACGGACGACTGACTGATCACTTAAGCTCACTGAGTACTATAAGCTTTTCCAGTGATTTGGCCCAATGACCTAGTTTAAGAACTTGGCATGCTACAGCAGAAGCGAGGTTCCTGAAAAGAGCACACATTTCAGAAGGAAAGCCAGGACCCAGGCTGGATATCGTTACTTCCATCAATCGAACAAATGGCAAGTGACTTACCTTTATGTTTTTCTTATACATAAGGTTGTGACCTGAAGATTTTTTGTTTGACAGATTTGTGTTTATATTGAATAATAATGTCTGTACGGGTATAAAAATCACAGAAACCGAATGCTTGTGTTCACTGGTTATACCCATTGACAATTGACACAAAGTCTGGCGTTTCTTTTTCAGTTGCGGACTAAAATTATATCACCTAATAGAAAGATAATATTGAGCTCAGTCCATTGTGAGCTTTATAATAGAAGCCATACTTGAGGCAAACAAGTTCTGAATATCACTAATAGACCTATTGGAGGCATGAGCATTTCTATCAAGAACTTCCCAAATCTCTTGGTTCACTAAAGGAGGGGCATCCTGTCATAATTTTCATGAAGATTATATTTCTTCATAAGATTGTCAATATCACAATTTTCAGTGTATGCCATATTGATGTGTTTGGCAAAATTGCCAGAAATGGCAGGCCCCTTTTCTGGGTTTTTAGCCTAGGCAAATCCCACGTGCCTGAAGACCCAGATAATTAGAACCCGAGGGTTTATCAGGAAACAAAGCCTCCGTCAGGTCATTGTCAATATTTCTGTCTATTCTAGAACAAGATTCTTTATTGTCTGACAATTCATTAGTATCAAATTCTAACCTAAAGTTTGGTTTACCAGGAAAAGAAAATTGTTCGTATTCATTTTCATTGTGATAATATTGGTCATGATAAGGTGCCGTGACACAATATACTGTTCCTAGCTTTTATATATATGTAGGTGTGACAATTTAATTAAGTCCAAAGACGAAACATTATCTACATTAGACGGTCCAGGTTCGTTCGTATCCGAAATTGTTTTGTCCGAAGACTTTTACACTTTTCTTGTTGATAATTTCATTCCAGTCCGAAGACTTTTACACTTTTCTTGTTGATAATTTCATTCCAGTCCGAAGACTTTATTTTTGTATTATCCGTAGACCTATTGTTTACAGATATTTCAAAGATTACCGACTTCAATTTAGAAGCAATGAAAGTTTTACCTGTTTGAAAACCACATGTACCAGTCTGGGTCTTCTTGACCAAGTTGTCAACTCTATCCAACTCTCCTTGAATGGAGAACCCGACGAGTCGTCCGAAAGGGACAAAGTATCAGCCATAATAACGAGGCAGAAAAAACACGCGATGAAATCATAAAATTTCAAGAATACGAAAAATACACCTTACTATCATCCGCACGGGTTGAACGCTCGAAAATACTAGCGCGGGTATCCCGCACATGCGCAGGTGGAATGGTAGTGTTTAAAAACCCGTTGAATAGCGGACTTACGGTTAGCATTTAGAGAAATGCAGAGATACATGTGAAGCCATAGGCTTTATGAAAATAATATTATATACATGTTCTACATTTATTTGTACAAATACACAAAAATTCACAAATTAAACACAATTCTTTCACTAACATTACACATAAATCTGAGAAAAGCATGCAAGATATATATAATCATATTGTTAATTAAATATCAATTAACAATTATACAATCAATTGCTCAAAGCACCTGCATCAGATTATACAGAATTTTCTGTACATAATTTATACATTATATGATATAGCAGTTATACATCTCCTAGTATAAGAAATGTATGTGTGGTGAATACATATTAAAATGAGACAAACAACTATCTTAAAAAGTAGTTTGGATAAAAAATCATGATTTATAAAAAAACTGATTATATAACCCTGCATTTATCTGTCTATTTGTGCTTTAAAATGATATCAACCAAAAAATTGAGAAGCATGGCAGTAAAATGTATAAGTATGGAAAGCCTCAATCAGACAAAATGATGACAAAAATAGCAAAATGTATGTATGCTGGATAGACAAAAAAGAGAGAATAGAAGATTGATCTAATTCTCTAAGTTTTAACAATGAAATTATAATCACATACAATTCCATCAATGGATTATGACATAAAGGTCAAGGTCAATGGTGTCTTCAGCACACAGAGAAACATAGTTTTCATCAACATTACAAAAAAATATCCTGATAAAAATAAGACCTCAGGCTGAAATTGAAAAAAAAAATACTTTGTTTGCCCTTTACCGACCCAAGATTTTAAAAGGGTCAGTTGGTCCGGAAAATATTTTATTTTATTCAGATAATACTCCTCATATGACTTATTAAATATAACTCTAGCAGATCTAGATACTACTGAAAACATTCAAAAACAAAGTTATCATCGAAGGAGACTTTTCAGATGCCATTGCTCACATCTGTTAGATGCTTGTTGAGCCCCCGCGTTTGTCTTAACCGTCAGAATGATTTTAATCATTTTTTTAAAGAAATATCTCAGTGGTGAAAGTATGAAAATAAAATAAATATGTTTTAGATTTCAGACAAAATTTATTGGGTCATAGGTTTTTTTACCGTCCGTTGGTAAAGAGCAAACAAACTTAATTTTTATTTAAGCCTCATCCTCAGATTTCACAATATTTTTATAAATTCCAAAAAGTCCAAAAACTGACAAGTGATTCTGAGACAACCATGAACTGTATTGTGAATGTTAGCACTTCAGATAGAATTGTGTCAAGAAGAACAAATACAGTATCTATTTGATTAACAAACATTGCATTAGAATTATCAAGCTATGTCTTATAAACATATGACAAGCGAAGTTGCCAGCTGATATCAAAATTAGAATTTATCTGACAAGTAAAACTTTATTCAGAGCACAGAATGTTGCTCATTAAACAGAAATTTGTTGTTTTGAAGAAGTGATACAACAGAACTATCAGTCTTAATTAAAGTCTAATAGACACAGGGCACATGTATTTAGGGGAAGGGACAGAGTGTACCCAATAATTCAAAATAATACTTCCATACATAGTTAATAAATTCTCAACAATTTATGATACTTCACAATAATTCTAAAATAATACAGAATATTTATTTCTCTAAATACAAAAGCATCGACCAATAATGTTTGCTAATACAAATTATGGTAACAATGAGACATGCCTTCCATACAAATACATGTATAATAAAGTCTTACACAACAAGTCAGCAAAATGCATTTCAATTAACATCTAAGAAATATAGTTTCTAGCACAAAAACATATTGATTTTTGGTTTTATATTTCAAACTATCAGAAGAGGTTAACTATTTAAGAATTTAACCATAAAATTTAACTATAGAAGAATTTAACCACAGAAGAATTCAACCATAGAAGAATTTCAGCACGAAAGAATTTGACCATAAAATATTTTACCAGTAACCACAGAAGAATTTGAACATAGAAGAATTTAAACATAGAAGAATTCAATCATAGAAGAATTTACCAGTAACAACAGAAGAATTTAACCATTGAATCATTTAAGCATAGAAGAATTTAACCATAGAATCATTTAAGCATAGAAGAATTTAACTAGAGGAGAATTTAATCAGTTTCCTCAACCTTCAATAAACATCTAAAATTTGTTCCAATATTCAAGACGTATTTCATGACTAGAAAAAAAACAAATAGATCTTGACTACGCTTGATATATGATATGATGCACCAAGTACCTTTAGACTAGCAGTCTATGTGAAAGTTACATCAATATTTATACTCAAATGAGGATAGGGACAAAGTCAGAATTCCTATCAGAATTGTAAAATTTTATTTCTTCAATGTAGAACAAAAATAACCAGAAGAAACTTTGGTAGAAGTAATGTGAACAATACTACAAATTTAATCATACGGCCATCCTAAAAAAATGTTGGTTTGCAGATACATGAATGACTCATTCAGAAATCCCCCACCCTATAACTTTCTTAAGAGATTAGAGGAATTTTTTTTTATGTTTTTTCATTATTCCAGTTTTTGTTTTCAATATTAGCACATTATGTCAACATAAAAGCCACCCTATCTATCCACTGTTAAAAAATTGAGTTGTGTAAACACAAACCCAACATTTTTTTAAGGATGGCCTAATTATAACCAACCTCAACAAACACTTCAAATCGCTGTACAGTAACTAAACACTAACTGGATTATGTGTTTATGTACAACTGATAATGAATGCT
The DNA here is from genome assembly GCA_008271625.1 of Lutraria rhynchaena. Taxonomy (NCBI): domain Eukaryota; kingdom Metazoa; phylum Mollusca; class Bivalvia; order Venerida; family Mactridae; genus Lutraria; species Lutraria rhynchaena. Next base: position 990,199 of record VIBL01000011.1, read on the forward strand.
TAATTAAATATGAACTTATAGCTCGATACAGAGTATACAACAGTTCAAAATATTTCAATCACTATTCAACATTAAATACAATATATGGTGATTTCAGGGCGTGTGTTACATGCCAGGAGGATGAAAGCTTTTTTTATACAACATGAAAGTTTCTTGTGAGATGTACATGATGTTTCATAAATAATTTATATTGTCTACAATGATACAAGGAAACATTTTCTATGAGACAGAGAGACCTAATACAATGATTGAAGATAGTAAATGACAATTTATAGTCTACGACAATCTATACTGCCGGACTAAGGGTCAGCATACACACATACAGTAAAACCCCTCAAAACCGTACTCCCTGAAAACCGGAATTCTTTGAAAATCAGATGATTTTTTAAATTTTCTTTTCTATAAACAATAGTTCTCTGAAAACCAGAATTCTCAGAAAACCAGACTTTTGGCCCAATCTGGACGTGGTCTGGTTTTCATGGGTTATATTGAATATATACTGGTAAGTCTATGAATGTTGATAATGAAAACATTGCAGCCAGCACTTAATTGTACGAAATGTAAATCAGTAGGCTTAAAAAACAACATAGTCCTCATAGTTAAAACTACAGGACTCTCTTTCGTACTAGTTCATAAAATTTAAATGAGATGAAATCAGTTGAAAAGAAGGAGATTTCAATTTCATTAAAAAATAAATATGAATACCCAAGTTGTTGGTGAGATTTCAAGACAAAATTAACACAAATGTGAGTTGCTCCCATTTTTTTTCAATTCAAAGTTATTTTTCATCTCTTTTTGCACAAAACCTAGCTGAAAAAATTTAAATCACAAGGCTTTGTAGCATTGCTTTGATTCTGCTTCATGCGGATAATTGTAGAAAATTAAACAAGACAAAATAAGAATGTACAAAACAGATGAGGTACATTATTAATATCGTGTTTTGCAGTTTTTAAGAGTGAATTTATACAACAACATGAACTGATGAAGAAAACGAAACAATATAAAATATACATACTGGCTTGATTGTACAATCTTAGGACAAACAAACACGTTAAAACAAACAATTCCAATTTTCAGCATAAGATTCAGTACAATAACATTGTTCTCAAGATTTCCATGGGTGAAAGTTGAAATTTGAAAAAAAAAATGGAAATCTTAACATTAAAGCCACAGTAACAATGAGAAACAGTAGGGTCCGGAACTGGGAAAAACCACAGATTCTGGAAAATTCCAGAAAACTTTTAACTATGGATTTCAATTTTTTTACTTCAAAAAATGCTATTTTACTACATGCTGAAAACATCAAAAGCTATTTATTCTTGAATATGACTATTTTCAATAAAGTCCCCCATACACTTTTTTCGCAGTGATCTTACCAATATGACAATAATGACCAACTTCTAATTTGATTGACTCTTCACAGAATCATCTTCTTCAAGTAAAAAACTAATAAAAATAAAATCAACATTCTGCATTTCAATTTTTTAATTACTTTGACCTAAATCCCTAAAGTAGAATCTTTCCCCTTAGATTCTGAAACTTAAGGTTTAACATGGGGGGCAATGATTTACTAACAGGATACTTCCTATTAAGTATTTTACTAATTCTTCCTTTAGATACCTTAAGCATTTTTAAGGGTGGTCAAAGGAATAATTATTTCACTATCATTTTTTGACTTTCAAATAATTGTCCACTAATAGATTTAAGGAAATAAAAATGTTTGTTGCCCTGATTAATACAGTAATTACAGAGACAATAAAAGAATTATCAACAAATAATATCTAAGCAACACAACAAACATAAAATCAAACATTTTTAGCCTTGAGCAAGACTACAACATTGTTTCTACTGAATTAAATACAGCAAAAACTCTCAAAACTTGACCAACTGAGCTACAAAACTCCCTGATATCAGAAAAGATGTAACTATTATGCAGATCTAGATTTGAGAAGAATTGCTGTAAGTTTTTGGCACATGATAGAGCAGTTATATTTTGTGGACCAAGAAATTTAGGTGCACTGTATAATGAAACAAAACAACCTGGATTTTTCAAATTCACTGCTTCAGATTTCATGATTATTTTTTTCGTTGATGTTCAATGTCGCACCAACAGTCAGGGTCATTTAGTGACATTTCCAGCTTTAACTAAGGAGAAAGACTCCAGGCATACACCTGGATAGAACTATATAACCTTCAATAAACTGGTTGGACAACTTCTAAACATGTCAAATTCGGGATTCTAATTCACAGCAGTGAGAGGCTAGAGATTACTAGTCAGAAACCATAACCAGTTAACCACAGATGCTCAAATTATATTTGTATGAGTACATCAGGGCTTCTTAAGTTATCAAAACAAGCTATAAAATGAAAAGTTCAAAGCATCTCATTGGCTATTTCGGAATTCAGTGACCAATACTGAGATTGCATTCTGAGCTCAGAGACCAAATTGAGAGAAACTGTATTCTGTGCTCACTAACCAATGGAGAGACTGTAAATTGAGCTCAGTGACCAAAAGAGACTGTATTCTGATCTCAGTGACCAATAGAGAGACTGTACTTTTGAGCTCAGTGACCAATAGAGAGACTGTATTTTGAGCTCAGTGAGCAATAAAGAGACTTATTTTGAGCTCAGTGACCAATAGAGAGACTGTATTTTTAGCTCAGTCACCAATAGAGAGGCTGTATTCTGAGCTCAGTGATCAACAGTGAGACTGCATTTTGAGCTCAGTGACCTATAAAGAGACTTATTCTGAGCTCAGTGACCAAAAGAGAGGCTGTATTCAGAGCTTAATGACCAATAGAGAGGCTGTATTCTGAGCTCAAAGGCTGATGGAGAGGCTGTATTCTGAGCTGATTTATTATGATCATTTTTTTATTTAAATACTGATTGAAAATTTAGAACTTAACACAAAATTGCACATAAATTCTCCCATTAAGTGACAAAATTTCAACGCATGATTCTATAAAAATTGTAATGCCCAGCATTATGCAGGAAAAATTGGTAAATCTTAGTAAACATTTATTTTCATAATCCTCTCCTGGAAAAAGAGCCAGTGTCATACATGAGCATTTCAATACAAAACAAACCAATCTTGGTCCGCATACTAATATATACCCATTCAAACAACATAATGATAAAAAAGATACAAAAATGAAAAGGCAGAATGAATACTTTCAAAAAAAAAAAACTCAGCAGAACACTGTGAAAAGAAACTATGTGAAGTAAGAAGTAAATTTGTTGACAAATTTTTTTTTTATTTTAAATCAATCATCATACTTATGTATTCTGTACTTGGCAGGATGCCAGATCTCAACCACACTATTCTTAAACAGCAAATTTTTGTAAGACTGAATACACTCAAACAACTAAGTTACCATGACATCAGTTGTATATACTTATCATGGCTACAGTATATGAGCGAACATGAGACAAACAATCTCATTGGCTGAAACTTATTAACTTGAATACCATCAACCAATCAAAAACTTGCCTGTAAATTAAGTGTGACATTCCAGTAAATAATGAGTTATAACAGCAGTCACACAATGTGCTCTAAAAATAATATTATTTTTCAGTATTTAAGTTCTCAAAAAGTAGATATTTTTATCCTGGCAATTAGAATACTTCTAACAATCCAGCAAAGATCTCAATTTGCAAAACTTGAGAATGATCTCAAAGTCAATATCAGCATTATAACAATATGAATTCAACAGAAATAAGATTATTTGAAATAAGAGATTAGCCTCAAATTACAAAAACCTCAGGCCAAGCTATCTCCATACAGTACAGAAAAATCTCAAGATATTTATTTGCGAAATTTGCCAAAGATTTCAAACTGATACAGTACTTTAAAGAAATAGATGAAGACATTAAAAAGGGAATAATAACAACAAAAATCCTACAACAGACTTAAAAATCCAGAAATTAATCACAGAAAAAACATAATGACTAAACTAAAAGCACCAAGACATATTTAACACAATAATTATTAACAAAACACTGTCAAATTAATCAGTTAACAACAGGATTGATACTTAAGATACCAGTAATAGCAACAGTTGTTAGACAAAGTATACCAATTACAAGATTTACATGAGTGAAAGTTGAAAATTTTCAAAAAAAAAATGGAAATCTTAACCATTGTGCTGTGTAAACAATAAAAATCAGCAGGGTCTGGACCTGGGAAAAAATGGAGGTCCCAGAAAATTCCAGGAAACTTTTAACCATAGATTTACCGATTTATTAAAAAATTCACTAGATGTGTGTGCGACCAAATATGGTATTTAGAAGTTCATAAGTATTTTTCAAAAAAGGTGCTATACCATTTTGTACAAAAACATTTTCAGATAATGAAAAAAAATAGGCCAATGTTTAACCAAGAAAACAAGACATAATAAAAATGATGAAATCTTAAATATGAAGAAAGCAGTCCATCTGAACTACAAAACCAAAATTGAGATTCATGAATTAATTAAAACGGGCAAAAATCAAGAAAACTCCACGAAATAATATTAAACCGTCTAAAATTCTAAAATGCAACCTAACATCTACATGAAATTGGAATTCAAAATGTGTAGAGTCACAACTCATTAGTTTAACAAAAAATACAGGAAAATTAAAATTCAAGATTTTCATCAAATACATGAAGACTTTTTTTCCTTTAAGGCAATAACAGAACAAACATTTGTAACAAACTTCAGATTTAACAAAATATGTCCAGTATTCATTTTTGTGGAAGGTAATGTCATCATGACTGAAAATTAAAATAAAGGATCTCTTGCTTCAGGGTTTATGACTCAATTTAAAATCACTCCAATAATGGCCCCTTATTGTAAATATCATGAATGTATTTCCTCCTACTGTGACATTGTTATAATGTATAAAATAATTCAATAACCCTACTCAGTACAAGTAAGAAAAACACTCAAAACTTTGGTGACGACCCCCTCCCCGCTGCTAAAGAGATTTAACCAAAAACTGATTAACATTTACATCAAACAATGACCAAGTTCATTAAAGTAAAAACTCTTCAATAAAACTATAATTAATGCTTACTTCAGACCTTAATTATTAATCACAAAGAGATAACGAAGTCTCTACATAATCCAGTATAATGATTGGCTAAATTAAACATTGAAAGATACTGCAATGACTGATCATTTGGTTTCCGTCTCACATTTCAAGCAGGATTAATTTTCATTAAATGGTCCCATGAAATTAGCTGTCTTCTGTTTAAACTAGACCTATCACTGAATTGTGATCAAATACCCCCACAAAATGGGTACCGACCAACCGACCAATCAGCAACCAGGCTGATTCCTGTACAACTCCGAAAACTTTGTTTGTGGGGGTATAATAACTGCTAGCCTAAAAAGTCATAGTAAGCCTTGGCTTCTTGATTATTTTCAAATTTTATCATACAAGTTTCAATCCAAAAATTTGTCATAAATGGATTTTACCTTTCCTGAGTGATCGCCAGGAGATAGTTGATTATTTTGTGAAATTAAAAAACACATGAAATTGCTAAGGTAACAGATTTTATGATCCAGGATTTACAAACACATGAATCTTTGTGTACACAGTAGTTAATAGTCCCACCCTGTATTTTACACTCAGTGAAAGATTTGGTATTTATATAAAACCATGTCCTTCGAAAGCAACAATAAGTGGAACATTCGTATGTTCAATTCTGTATAAATGCAATGAAAAAGTTAAAAATTTGGCCTTAAAACATGACTGAGGTACATCAACAACACGACTGATATTTCTGATAACAAATATAACATGTCATCCATGTTTGATCACATGACTAATCACATGACATTGTTGTCATGACAATATGGCTATGCTTGATCTATGACTGTGGGTGACACCATCTAAGCTGTTAGATCTTGCTAGTTTAGGTTTCGACAACATCTTAAAGTTATCTTCCCAATTTGTTGACATTGCCTGAAACAATTAGACATAAAAATAATTCTAGCCGCAACTGTGGTCCAGTGCTGGACTTGTAACCTGGTAATCCAGGTTCAAAAGAAGCATACATTTTACAAAATGTCGATTATTCCTCCATATGTGGAGAAGCTGCTGGCTACTTATGAAAGGGTTAGTTAGAACTAGTTAGTATACAGCCCACGGAAACTGGTAAGGTGGACCGGCTGCTATGTATAACTGAAAATGTTATGGAAAAACTGCTTAAACCCAGCAAAAAAAAGTAAAAATGATTCTATCTTTAAGAAACTTGGCAAAAATTTGGACTGATGGAACAAGTGGAGTCTATTTAAATAATTAAATAAATATTTTCCATATTGGTTGTTTGTTTCCACATTAAGAAACTTTTCCTTATAAAACAACAAAAACATGAAATCTAATTAGTAGTACTACAGCAAACCAACAGATCATCCCTCTACGACAACATGCTGCTGTAGACTGAAGGTTCATTAGCAAGTCAGTGTAATTAGTCTAAGACATAAATACTTGGTGTACAGTAAAATCCTGATATTGGTCTCATTATCAAGATCAAATATACAATATAAAAAACTGGTCCAAAATTTAGTGGTCAGAATATTAAGGTGGTCATAAATAGAGGTTTTACGGTATTACCAAAAAAATTGGACAGCAACCTCGAAATTGTGAGCAGAAAACATCTTTTAACCAGACATTTTTATAAGTTAAATTACTGTAAAATGCCAACACAGGTATGCTCAAATTAATTAATATTACATAACCAGTACCAGAAACAATTTATCCCTTCTGTTTTAAGTAATTAAGAAATAATAAACTTCACAGTAAAAGAACGTAATCTTTAAACTCAAACCTCTAATTTCATAGCTCGCTCTTTATCCAATGGTTCCAAAGGAAAACTAAGATCATTATCCCCAGCGAGTGCCCGAAGGTCAAAGTAATACTTGGCGTACACTCCTGATGGTACGTTAATGTTAAACTGTAACATCTCTAAAAATTGACGCTCCAACTCGTTCCTGCAAAATAATCATATAAAGTGTAACATAATCATATAATACAATAAACATATACAGTAATCAATATATATATATACAGTAAACCCCCCAAAAATCAGCCTCCCTGAAAACCAGAAAAGTCAATTGTCTGAGTAGCTGAGTACAATTGTGGGCAAGTAAAAATTCACGGACGAGCAAAATTTTCTGAGATTTTGCTGGCCCAGGTGATCACTAGCTCCTCACTGTCGTGAGTTCGAATCCCACCCAGAACCATACAAATTTCACATGTGAGGAAGCTGTCAAGCTAACGAACAAAAGGTTGGTGGCTCTACCCGAATGTAAGTCTTCTTCTTCCGTTAAAACTGGAAAAGCCACTAAATGACCAGAGCTGTTGGTGCAATGTTAAACTCATACCAAAAAACATTTAAACTTAACAGAATATTTGTAATAATAACAAGTCCTTCACCAAAATTAAGCAATGATTTCTGACGTAATAAACTTACATGTCTTCTACAGAAATATCTCGCAATATTTGACAGTAATCCACATTCCACACTGCTTGATCGTCCCAAACTTTTGATGCAAGTAAAATTGCTCCTAAAACTATTCTCTTCCAGTTACAAGGAGCTATATCAATCTCTCCATATGTTAAAAGCCTTTCTAAATAAACCTGAAATTTATAAAAACAATATTACTGTCACCTTACAAATGTTCAAAATTTGGAAGTAATTAATGGTAGCTAAGGCCATACTTAAAAAAATGTCAGCATGTAGTTATGTGACCCAAACTTTAACAGTAAGTAGGTAGGTATGCATTTTTTGTTAACTTTATATATACGCTTGTACTGAAAACAAAAGCTGGGACAAAGATCAAAAACAATTCGTCAAAATTACTGAAAATGTTCCGGATAGGTCGATGGAGTCGATCCATAACTGCTAACCAACAATTTTTTAAGGACAATTTTATGTTATAGATACCTTACTGTTAAAAAATAAACCATGATTTAGTCAAATTAATGTGTATTTTGATATTCACAACTTATTTCAACAATATTTAAGTAATCTAGTTGACATTAGTTAATAGATCAAATACACATTTTCAGTGTTGTAATCACACATTCTTCTATAAAACTTCCCTGAATGAAGCAGAGGGAAAAGAAAAATATGAAAACCCTACGATTTTTTTCCTTCTTTGTTTGGATTTGGTAAACGGACCCTTCTCAATAGAAAATAAAGGCATTTTTTCCCAATTCCCAACCTAAAAATTCACAATTTTGTCTTCACATTGTGCCTATTTCCCAATAGGACTGGACCCTGTCCAAAATTTCAAAAAAAATCACCAGATCCACAGTAAGTAACCAAAATCACTGTACAAATCGTTATATTATATTTGTTAACATGTAATATTTATTGCAATAACAAGCAATAGCTACTTCCAATCACTATATGATTTATCGTGACACAATATCATTCAACTTGACTTGTTTATGGACTGTAAGATCGTCATCACAATAAATTATCATGAACAATAAAGGCCCTAGTTGATTTAACCAATCTTTTTTCAAGGCGCAATCAAGACCTCTATCAGAATGTCCAATACATATAGATTAATAATCCAACCTTTAAGATACCAATTTGACTTTTGAAATTAGTAAAATAAAGTTTCCGACACCAGAGAATTTGTACTAAAGGGTCAAATTCCGTTGACTCTTTGAATTATCATCCAAGGATCATTTCTTACTCTCAATTTTTGACATCTAATGGGCACCTTGATAATGCAAAACAAAAATGATAATAATACAATTAATGAAAATTAGGGCAAACACAAAGTGAGGCCAATATTAAGCACAGAGTACCTTTTTACTTGCATAGTGCTAATTATCCCATCACACAAATTCTACAGAAAAAACAACATGGGATACTATAGTGACTGAACTTACCAAGGTAACTATTGCACATTCTGCCGTCAGTTGGGCAGCATTGAAGAGATTTCTAACAAATCTATAAATAACCCTGTGTTCTGGATCACGTTTATCGTAATCTTCTGACACGACTTCACGCTGAAATACATGAAATATACATCGTTTGATTAAATGTTGTTTCGGTCTTTCTGACAGTTTCACACTAAGCGTGGATGCCTTATTAGTAAGAACAAAGTCATTATCCTGTACACAACAAATGATCAGAGTAAAACCCTTCAAAAATGGTATTTTGTCTATAAATTGGATATAAAGAATTAAATGTAGCAGATACAGTGTTATCATAATTCATAGTGTAATACCAAGCCATAGACAAGTTACATTATATAACAGTAAGATGCATTTGACCCTTAAAACAGCATCTTGACAATTGAAATCAGTAAAATAAAGTTTCTGACTCTTGAGAATTTGTACCAAAGGGTCAAATTTACCATAAAATTCGAACGAAATTTTATTGACTCTTCAAATTTTCATCGGCTAAGGGTTATTTTTGACTCTTAACTTTTGACATCTAGTGAAAACCCTGATGTAAATAATGTCAGATCAGGGTACAGTAGTTACTAGTCCCACTTACTACCATTTGTATGACAAACCATTAGCTTTTCATGAATTTAACAAACATTACAAGAGGTGGGTCCATGTGAAAATAATCACTGCTCTTGAACTATTAATCAGCAAAAATAGATTTGGAAGGGGACTGAGTGAGGTGACTGGTCAGTCTAGTGAAAAACTAAGTCTCAAATATCACTGTGCAGACTAGGAAGATAAAACACATTAGGACACAAAATTTTATGCAGGGTTCATTCTAGAATCAATTCTAGCGAGGACACTTGCCCCACTCAGTAACAAAAACATGGGTCATGCTGAAAAAAGTGGGGCCCTAGCAATAACTTAGTATTTTCTTACCTTATCAGGGCTAACATTCATCTTAGTTTGTCAACTTGATTTAAAATTAGTAAACTGATCCAAATTTTTCATGAAAACAAAATGGACAAAATCGAGACACAATGAATTTGTTTGTTTACCAGAGACAGTATCTATCAAACGGCATATTAAAACAAGCGATTACCAGTGATAATAGTAAGTTCCATATGCCAGCAAAACCTATGCGCATGTTGTTCACAGATACATACCAAATATGCGCCATTCCTGCTAAGGTGCAGTCCAGAATGAACCCTGTTAATGAGTTTGACTGACCAACATGTTGACATATCTGATCACTAAAAAGCACAATAATCCACAAAACAAGATAAAAAACATGATAACTTACTGATAAAGGATGTAGTTTTTCATCAAAAATCTCCAAAGTTCTAATATTATATTTGCTTTCTCGATTCTTGATGTGAAAATATATTGCCAAGGTAACAGCTTTTATGGTATTTTTTAGATTTGGCTGACTAACTGTAGAATCATCAATATAGATAGTAGAACATGAACTGTATTTCTTCAGTTTTCCATACTGGCCACCATTAATCTGTACCTACAAATAATATGACAATAAATTATACAGTCACGTTACAGCTTAGTGATTTTATTTCTAAAGAAAAACTTTAGATGGAAGTTGCTTGTTTGACCACAAAATGAAGTTAATTCAATGTCTCATTAAGGAACTACAAGTTCTCTGTTCCAAAAGTAAAAATAACCAATACACCTGCTACAGTAGCTGTTTTTTGTTACAACAAAACAAGACCCTTCATTTAAGGTAAACAGGTTTATTTCTGAAATTGCAGTTACTCTATACTACAGTAATTTATAGAACACTAAATCAGTAACACACCCATGTATGATGTATCATATAACATAGTTAAACACATATAACATCACAATCATGCCAATATCAAATATCTGATATTGGTTATTACCTTTGTTTTAAGTTAAAACAAAGTTGGTGATTACTTTTGTTTTAAGGTAAAACATCAATTCAGAATGATTTCTATAAACATTCTTGCAAATTTAAAAGAATAGACAGCTCTCCAAGTGACAAATCTATACCAACAGTGATGGTAGTAAAAAATAAACTATTTATAATTATATCTAAATGTTTTTCCCACTACTGTAAAAAGGAATCATTTTATAAGCATTATAAATAACAGTAAATTGAGTTATATATTAAAATTTGACAATAAATTTACACAACAATCTAAATAAACATTTTATCTTACATGTATATGACTATGATCGTCATATTGACTCTTTCTTCTATTCTTATTATCTGAAAAGAAACATAAATATCTAAGTTTTACTAACAATACACAGGTCAGGTCATGAACACCATACAAGGCCATACTGTATACCAAAGTGGCCTTTTATGGGTCATTCTGGCTTCTCGAAACTGCTGGAATACTTGCCTGACATATGGTCAGGCAAGGTTAGAATTTCTGTCTGACCAAATGAAAATTTGTCTGACCAAATAAATTATAAAAAAGTGATAAATGCTGTAAATCATGCCCGACGGCTGGACATCTGGTCCAGTACTTGCCGAAAAGTTTTTGGGCCTGTTCGAAATTTGCCATGCTTGACATGTCCGATGGTCTGGCAAAAAAAAGAAAGCCTGGGCATTTCACTACTATCACTAACTTAAAAAAATATTAAGTTCCAGTTGCATTGTTATTAAGTTAAGCAATATGTCACAAATCATGGAATGAATTGGTCACAATTTGGTGGTAACAATATTGACAAAAAAGTATCACATTGGATGACAACAACTTACTTTTATTGATTTCAATCTGTGAGCGTCTGTAAAACATAGTTTTCTCCAATGGATTGTTAGAGGGATCTCCTATGTTATCTGAAAATAAAATTGCAACATAATCAGATATTCATTTACAACACATGTTCCGGGTTTTCACTAGATGTCAAAAGTAGAGGGTCATTTTTGATTTTATTATACTGATTTCAAGAGTCAAAGTGCTGTTTTAAGGTCAACTGAATGTCCTGCACATTTATGTAATTTAAGATTTTTATCACGATTCATAAGGCCTAAAAAAAGTTTGTTTCTAGTTACATGCCCCCAAAAATATGGGTCGGTAGTCAGAATTTTTTTAACATATATATTGGTAACACTGTATGGGAATATGTGCGCCATAATGAGTTGTGAAAATTACAATATAGCACTAAGATTTGGATGTTGTAAAAACTTATGAGTTGGCAAGTAAAATGTTGGGTCAGCTGGGCAACCGGAGCCATACCTTTTCTTAGGCCAAATTTTTCAGAGCAACAGATAAGCTGTGTATTTGCGTATTTACTCAATTAAATGTACAAAATACGCAATTTAAACTATTTTAGATGCGTATCAAAAAGCAATTACAAAAGCAAAATACCCAATTAAAATATTTATGATGCGTATCGAAATTAATTTTTATTAATATACATGCATATAGTCATTTTCGTCTGTTAGTCGTTCCTCATAGTCTCGGAAAATGTTGTAGCGCTGCGGTTCAAAAACAACCAGATATGTACGCTTTAAACTTGATAAGTAAGAGCATGAATTCCCACTTGATATAAAAATCATAGACTAACAGGTTTCAGGAAACTCAATTATACTTAGCAAATACCCAATTCAAAATGAAATGATGGAGTAATACCCAATTCACTGAGAAAGCTTATCTGTTGCCCTGTTTTTCATGTTCAATTTTCAGATAGAGCTGAAAATCTGGAAAACTATACATAAATATGATTAAATTAAATCATTAATGATATGTAGTCATTGTCAGAATTCAGCCGAGGCTGCCGACTTCTTTTAAAATATGGTTTAGTGGTTTAACAGTTATTGGTCTCGTGCTCAGTCTGTAAATATGCTTTTATTTTACAATTTTCATACCTTCTGGGTGATTTTCCCGATCACTGATGTGAGGTACACCTGGCAACGAGGAATAACTCTGCTGCATAGCAGTATGTGAAGATTCTTCATTTTGGCTTGCATGCTGAGTTGTTGGTTGATAAGATTCTCCACGATTCTTCCTTTTCGAGCTCTTGTACCCGCAACAACTGTACTTATTACCCATTTTAATTGATTTATTCCAGCTGTATGATTTATGATTTTATCTCATTCAAACAAGATACTACTTCATTTTTGTTAAAAGTCTCAAGCATATTCATTTAACTGAAGCTGAAAAAATAACCACTGAACCATTTCATCCCACTCTAGTGCTAACACAATTCGATATATGATAGTCTTATATGAAAATGAACGTTCAACCGCAGGATCACTATCAAATTTCCAAGACAACTTAGCCTAAAAGTCACATTTCCAGATAATAATTTCAACTGTGCAATAAAAATACTATCGTTGTGAGCAAAGAAAATAAATATACATAGGTTCCGTATCACATAAAAGTTCAATCAGAACGTCATAGCTCCACACGTTCTAAATTTCAAGAAAACAAATGAATCTATCGACCTGTCATTAAATCGCTTGAGCAAAAATCGTCGAATTCTTCAATTGCGACATTTCCCTGGGACATAAGAGATTCTAGAAGACAAATTTCCTATCCTTCGTACATTAAAGTACTAATCCATAGTCATGAGCAACTACAAAGCTTTATTTTTTATCAAATTTTCGGTTTTCCGGCGAAATTAATGACCGGAAGTCTATTTCTAAATGGACTGGTTACATTTCTTGAGACGGGTATACAAATTCCGGATAACTAGCGAAAATATTATTAAAGAACCGAAAGGCTTACATTTCCTACACAATGATTAATTCGTCGGCAGTTGTGCATCCATGTATTTATACCACTATAAAAATGTCAATGTGTACACAAAGGCCATGTACTACCTACAGCAACGTTAGTGTTAGCTTGATGATCGCTATTTATAGAATATTTTAGCGCAGATATTACGTACAGACTGCATATATGTTATTTCTGTAGAGTCCGGATGTAACTAATTTTTCACGTGTTGTGAATTATTTTGTATGACTACTGATGCAGAAAGATTTACTTTACTCAATTCCCAGATATCTTTTTTCATATCAACTCCATATCTGCATGAAAGACAACTGAACTCGTACACAGGTCACTAAATATGTTACAGTTATCTCCCTTTAATTTCTTGACAAGTTATAATGGCGCACAGGCATTGGAAACGGACGTGTGATGGTAAATGCGCAATATTTTATATAATACACCATAACTTATCTCCATATTAGCTTATATGAAAAGATGTTGAAAGGAGTGGAATTCTGTGTATTTATTTAAAGATTAAAATACGCTTTGGTGATTCAGGGACTCAACATGTAATGTAATGTAGAGTCCCTGGATGATTTTATGGCGAAATGGACAAAAGTTTTATTATGGATACATATATATGGCTTTTTAAGGCATAAGTTATACAAAATCTTGAAATATATTCACAGTTAGAATGTACATGCTCATTTGAAATGCCAAGTAGCATGTATATAAATACAATACGTTATCACGCTGTATTTAGTGTGTGTTGGGTGCTGGTCTTGTAATATACATCAAACATTATTTATTCTACATTTTATTACTTACAGTAAACGACGCTAATGAGTATTATCGTAATTGATGGACAGCCTCCACACAGGGTCGTCGTTCCAGACCATTCGGACCATGAGCACTTCGACCGATTCCGTACCTCCATCGCAATCTCTATCTAGAGTTGTCGATCGTTATCCCTTACATACACGACTCCAATCTCTATCCAGAGTTGTCGTTCGTTATCTCTCCCATACATCTCTGTCAACGTCTCAGCGTTTTACAAGATTCTTGTAAAACAAGAAATAAAGCCACAAAAGGTACAAAATTTACAACTGAGCGACGCAATTTATTTTGCACAATACATTCGAGACAAGATATTATAATTTACCTGAAACTTAGAGAAATTATTTTATTTATCTAGCACACTATTTCTCGACCGAGAGTATTTGTTTACTTTTGGTAATTGGGTCACAAGGTTACGCCGCTTAAATGGAAATGAAACGCAGAAGTCGAAGGTAATCGTGTAAAATTATGACAACAAATGTACATTTAGAGAAACAAGTGTGATTCTATGTATCAGATGGAAAGTAAAGGAGACCAGGACACGTGTTTTTGAACTACTTTCCAGACGTTGACAAAGATGTATGTGATGGATAACGAACGACAACTCTGGATTTTGACACGACTCTGGATAGAGATTGCGTCCATCTAACGTAGCCAGGCGAGGTGTGTCAAGTGTGTAAACTGGTTCCCTTTTACTCTGACTGTACTTTGGTACATTGCAACATGGAACGGGACCAGTTTACCGAGTGTGTTGGTACTTACCGGTGATAAGAGAACTGGATGGACATCGGCGTTAAGACACGATTATCTCCCCTTCTGGAGTCAATCAACCGATATATCAGATCTGGGACCGATATTTATTCAAATCAAGAAGCATAACTACACAGTGTCTGTTTATTGTAATGTTTTTTATTCTTGGACAATGATATATGACTGTTTCAATGAAAACAAAAATCAACAACAATAATATAACATAATAACGAATTGCACAAATAGCATGTCCATTGATATACATATAAGAAGTGTGAGAACATTATAAATGTAACGAACATATAACAAATTATCTCAAATATAAATGTATTAATAAGTTAACGATATATTTTTTTATAATTTAACACAGCGTAAAATACACAATGTTTTGTTAGGCGTGGCTTCAAGCAATGAGCTATACAATACTATATTTTAGCTTCAAGGTAGTTATTAGGAATATACATGTTTGTACATGATCCAATGTTCTGACGATATAGTTTTGGTAGAGAATAGTTCAGTGCACACATGCCTTGGTTTAAATTCGATTGTCACGTGACTTATATTACTTACAACAATCCTTTAAATGACGGGAATCAATAAAAGAGGCTATGTTTTGTGAGAGTCCCGCAGGATTTGCGAATGTGGCAATTTTCCAAAGGGACCTGTTTGCAGGGCATTGTTTGTGAGAATTCTACCATTTTTATGTTTCTAACTGCGTATTCTGTATTGTTCGTCCATTTAATAGAATAATGTACAAAATCGAACTAAAAAACCAACATATCTGTATGAAATTTGTGACATCAATATACAGCAAATCAAAACCAAACATATTTACCGTATATCCCCAAATACAGGTCACAGGGACCGTTTTTTAGAGATTTTTCAATTCAACAAATAACTGTTTTAAACACTTTTTGGACATTAAACAGGACAAAAATGTATAACACTATTTACGATGAGTGAAGATTCTTCGTTCTTTTTCAGAAAGGGGGTGGGGGACGTAAATCAGGGGATGGTGTTCATTAGGAAACATTTATTACACTGTAGGCCGACTGAAAATACAAGCTACACAAATGAGCACCATAGACCTGTAGCATACATTACGTCCTTCGATTACATCCTCATTTTCAGCCATTTTCATGGCTTTAGTTTGCATTAATAATGATACAAAACAAATAAAATTACCCAACAAAAACAAACTCTAGCTACTTACCAATAACAAGGATGAAAACTATGGGTTAATGATGTATTTTATGAAATAGATACATGTACCATGTTTTCGCGATTTCCGGTCATAATTCATAATTATTACATGATAACACACGTGTCACACTCAGCCACAGATTGAATTAAAATAAACACAGAGCGCATATACTTATCTAGTACACAAAAACTACCGAGAATTAGTGACGAAAAACAAAAATGCTTAAGTACATCCTAGACGGATGGCTTAAGGGTTAGCAAATAAACGTGTTCGATAAAATTGTCTCAAAAGGGGTTTGTAGCGTCTAGTACCGCATCGTACGGACTTTATACAAAACCAAGAATAATTTTATACATGCTTATTTATAGGATAATCATTTTCAAGACGGGTAAGAATAAAGATAAAAGATATAATACAAAAACAGTAAAGTATAAAATAATCACAAGGTATGCCATAAAATACGTTTGTACCGTACCAATTAAAGTCCCGAAAACGGTTACAACAATATCAACTTATAAAATAGGAATCAACAAATTCAATAAAATACACTTGAGATCAACTCAATAGTATTGTAAAAGAAAGTTTGCTTGAAGCAATATATCTAAATAAGATAGAGCAAGACTATTGCGTTTCGACGCGAAGGTCAGATTAATCAATTGGAATGCTCGCTTAGATCTAGATCAACAAAAAAGAGAAATGTTTCTCAGTAGAATCGCTAGAAAATGTTAGGAATGACTCACTTTAAATGTCAAAGCTAAACTATGGAGCTTGTAGCACACAGTTTCTGTTACACGACTAACCAATCCATATGCTCAATTTCGTACTAAGTACTTATGTATAAAATGTCTGAAGAATTTAGATAATCAGCTTCAGAGCACACAGAATGTACTTATTAACCTAAATAAAAATAGAAACGATTAAAATATCCGAACATGCCAAAAAATAAAACCAATTATATTCTGATAAAAATCTCTTATTCTCATTCCTCATGGTCATCGGTAGTTTCCTGAGAATCCATTTCCGGTTTGTTCGCCATCTTTGTCTTCACGTGGTTGTGACGTCATCTGTGACGCAGTATCGTTTGAATTCTCTTGTTCTTGGTTCGAATAATACTTAACAGCCGTGGAATTAATTTCCATATTTTCACTAAGTCTTGGTGCTGTATTAGTCAACCAGATAAAAGATCTTCCAGCTGTTTCTGTAAAAATATTTTTTTTAATCAAAACAATTAGATACTTTGCTACAGACCGTTCCATGGTGGTACACTCCGAGAGACTGTGTTTTATACTCTTCCTTTGAATGATCCTGTGTTGGGTGAGTTTTGGGTCGGTTTGTTTTGGGGAAGGCGGTATTTTGTGAAAGGTAGGATTTTTTTGTATGTCTTTTTTAGCAATCCTTTTTTCTAAGTATTCTAGATCAAAATTTCGAAGGGTAAGGGTCTAATACATTAAGTATTGTCTTTTCAAAACGTTTTCTGATATTATGGTAGTGCGGATGAAAAACAATTTAAAAGGAGAGTTATATTTATACATATATATACATTTATATTATATTTATATTATACATTTACATATATAAAGCACAAGAACTGTTGCTTTTATAAGGCCAGAGAAATAGTCAGAGTTACTTGACCAAACCTAGGGCAGAAAGGTCGCATTTTTTTACTAAAGACACCTTTCGTAATTTAGAGGTACGATTCGTTCCCAAATATATTCGTACTAAGAAACTTTAGGGCATAAAACAGGATCGGTCGAGCAACCATTAACACGATTATTGTTCCTGTTAAACAGAAGTAGTGCTTGAAGCATGGATCATTTTGGAATTAGTAAAGCTAATAAACGGCTCATTGAACATACAACCAAGGGAGATAATTCACTGCATGGATTTTATCAAGCATACTTACCTCGATATCTTGATGTATCTCGACCAAACACAAGTAATATCACATAAACAACCAATGCCACTAAAATAAGTGTGAAACAAAACGCCAGAAAACTCACTGGTCCCACTGATACAAACAGCTGAAAGTATGTTAAATTCTTCAGTAAAATATAGATCTAGGTATATCATATGATAACGGTGTATAATTTTACGCATTAATTATAACGAAATAAAAAAAAACAGTTTATTTCAATAAGGCCGACTCATTAAATGTCCTCCCATCCAGACATATTTTAGCGACATTGACAAAAAAAGAATTTTCCTCCTTTATTCCATCTTTTCAGTCATTTCTATACAAGCATACTAGTATAATATGAACAAGAAAAGCAACCCATCTACCTAATGTCAAAAGTAAAAACTAACATTTTATATGGATGGCCAAATGAAGTTTAAGGAACATAATTGTTCGCTAGTGAGATTAAGCACCAAAACACATTTTCAAGGAATTGGACGAGATGTGTCAAATGAATAAAATAGCGCTGGTACCCAAACCTTGTGCGCAAATTAAGCACCAAACGGGAACCAATAAAACAAATACACTTACCCGTCCAACAATGACAGGACATATTGCCTCCCCCAGAGCAGCGAACACCACGATACACGATGTAATAGGAGCTTGAAAAAAACATAAAGATGAAAGTACATGACGTATGTGTATTTCTAAATTTCTTAAATGTTTGATATAGTGTGAAAATACATTAAAGATCTGCAGACTGTAGGAATACTTATTTTGTTTTGTAGAACTACATTCTGAAGCGGATTCACTGTTAAGTGGCGGTTAAAATCTTTAAAAGAGCCTGAAATGTAAGCTTCGATACGCAGATCGCTAGAAAATATGTATTTTCGAGACATTTATTCATGTATTTGGATAACTCCAGCACATAATACCCTGTGTGTTAAACTTACCATTTATTCTAATAAACTGTTCTGTGAGCGCCATAGCCGTGGGTGACATACTTGACAGAAAGATGCCAAGTGCGCATGTGCCAATATATACCACGACTCGACTGGTTTCAAATATTAGTGTCAGTAGCAATGCAAGAGTACAACCGGCCTGTAAAAATAACAACCAGTCTAAATATTTTGTTCACGATTTGGTGCATGTACGTCAACTGTATTAAATGTTGAAAACTTTGTGTGTGTGTCAATGTTTTCGAGGTTATGCTGTCATGTGTAACACTGTATAAGTAATAGCGTGTCTCGTAGACAAGGACAGGACAAAAAGTCTGACATATATTAAACAAATCAATCCGGGAGATTGCTTGAACTAATTCATTACATTTGCAGTACATATTTGACAGATAATTTTGAAACAAGAATCAATGAAGACTCCAGATAATCAAAAAAGATCAATAAATATACATGTATTAAGTTAGGATTATAAGAAATTTTCCTTCACTTTTAATCAAACATTGTTTGCTTGTTTTTACTTTACATTGTCACTGGATTTCACGCCGTTTTGTTTCAACAATTTATCAGTCATATACGGCGGCCGGTTCACCTAACCAGTTTTCCTGGACTGCATACTAACCAGTACTAACTTACCCTTCCACAAGGAGCGGAAACTTCTCCGTGTATGGAGGAAAATTGACATTTTTGTCATATTTTCAAGGAAGGGCATGACCTACTGCGACCGAGATTTGAACACGAATCTCCGGGTTACAAGTCTAGCGCGCTAAGCACTGGACCACTGGACTAACCAAGTATTGCTGGAAGATGACTTACTAAATTACAGGATAACATAAAAGCAGCGGAAAGTTTGGTAGATACAGCCACAGCTATCAGTCTGCCAAGAGCGAATGGTCCCTGAAATCAATGTAACAATTTTAACAACCCTGTAAATGAATGGTTTGATAAATCTCTGGACCTTCAAATGAAGACTGCAGCATTTGATAACTGATACAAAAGGCCACCCTTAAAAAAATTTGGTTTGCGGAATTGCGACCCTAACTTCTAACAGCGGGCAGGCAAGGCAGGCAGGCTTTTTATCAACATTATATGCTTGTACGGTACTTGTCTCGTAACTGCAAACAAATACTTTTTTAATGTAGGCTTAAGTCAGTAAAATTACACTCTCGTAGACCATAGAACTTAAATATAAAGAATATAAAGTCAATCGATAACGTCTATAAACTGGTACAATGATACTCCGTGCCTTGTGCTAGTCTGACAAGATTAGACCGTACGAGTTTTCCCTTAGTGCAGGATGAGTCCATGGCAACATTTAATTGTCCACCAGTACAAAATATCGATTATCTCCATTTAAAAATAGCATTATTTTTAGCTGGTACCCGGTTCAAGAACACGTACTACACTGTCGTTAACCTCCGTTTATAATATAAATATACAACATATACGGGACTAACTCTGTCAGACGTTTGTAACGTACCTTTATTTAAAGCATAACTCACCCAAAAACAAGAATTAAGAACAGCACCTTCACTCCTCTTCAAGCCATCAACATTTTTCTCAGCGTATGAATATATGTAGTCAGCGTACGAGGACTTTAATCAGAGGGAAAATATACGTGTATACCATATAAATGACAGTGTTAAATAAATGATAAATATATATATATATATATATATACACGGTATATGTCTTATTTATTATGGATTGACCCTCTCTCTAAGCCTTGCATCGGACAGTACCATCGTGGTTGTCTTGTAATTATGACGGTTACTATGGAGACCGAGAAAAAAGCGGTCCCGACTGTCACCAGTCAACAATAAAATACAAGAATCTTCGCGACAATGATTTCATGCAAACAAAGATGTCTATTACAATTTAACACTAGTAGTTTCAACTAAATCAAGTTAACTGCGCATGCGTTAGCCACAATACTCCAGAATCGGCGTAACATGACTTTACACAGGCAGATATTCTCCAATACGAAGTTATACTTGTAAATGGCTTTCACATTCGCTGACATTTATACAAATTGTTGAAGACATATTGGTTACATCACTGTAAGCCTAATCTCAATGGCATCATCACCAAAGCGCAGTATTAAAGCATCATCACTCACAGGAATAGTTTTATTAGATGGACTAACACAGACATGCCGAGTAAGTAACGATGATTTATTAATGGGGAAAATGTTCCGAAAGTCGATACAATACCGGTCCAGGAGTACGTGCATGTACGGAATCATACATAGTTTGTCTTGATGTCCATAAAGAGAACAGAGTATGGAATATATAAGACAAAAATGTAAATGGTTGGCAAGCAACCACAGAACAACATGGCGTTCGTAATTCTATGTATACTGGTATACATTGGAAACGCCACCTCGATGTTGTTTTTATTATAACAAAAGCAAGTTCAGGCGTAGTCTACTAGCGAACAACGGTTTACATCTTAAAGAATGGAAGTACAAGCTACTTTTAGCGAACAGCCACGCCCATTCCCGGCATAGTACCTCCCACATGTAAAAGCACCGCACGTATGACCGATGTACTATCAAGGGAGATAACAACTATACGGAATGTGAATCGGAAGTGACGTCAGATGGAATATAACACACCTTAAGGAGTAAGTAGGCAGGAGATTTTAAAATGTGTCGAATACGTCGCATGGTAACTTGATATAATTTTATAATCACGCGAATATATTGAAACCACAGGATATTTTAGATAAATTCATCGCCTTAAATGTTTTCTGTCGGAAGTACCACAGACACCGGTTATAGAATTTCTGTAACAAAATGTTTCTCAGAAGTTATCAAGAAGTAAACAATAAAATATGATATCATTGGTTTTCCACAGACATTTCAGAACAATAAAAGTGTCTTACAAGCTATTGTACAAACATGGACCGTAGAATTGGAGATAAACTATCTCCGTTAATGGGACGTTAATTTTCATTGCGGGGACAAACTTGTCTGACGCAAGTGCTCTAATTATTTATATGAAATTCTATATGTACTCATACTTTGGGTTGGTGCAGTTTTACAGTTTAGGTCATTTGGTACAAGCAGCTGTATGTTTGCAAGGTTAAAAATTCTGAATTGTTGGTAACACGGGACTTAGTGTAAATACCATTGTTTTGTTTGGTTTGAGGTTAAGACCGGTTTTCATTGCGTGCGAAATGAGTTAATCTTATGTACAGACAAATACACACCCGTACTTAAAGATACTACAAAAAACTGACAACTGACACATAATAATAAAACAAAGAAACACGTGTCTCAAGCTGATCTCGAGCCTTCAACCACAAGATCAACTATTCTGCGCTTATCGAATTAACAGGACACATTTTCTGTCAATTAAATGGGTCTATACTAGCCAGCTTGGTATATATATAAATAATTATTATCAACGAAGTTTGATTTCTACAAATAACTTGCGTTTACTCGAAAAATACGATAACTAGACATCTGTGGACAACCAACATACGACTGAAATAATATTAAGTGCATGTGGTTGTGTTCAACATTAATGGGCATAATCAGTTTCACAATCCATGTATAGACAGAAAATAGAGATTTGAAGAATCGTACCTGTAAACCATCGTATATAAATAACGAAGCTGATGTTAGCACAGTTATTATAACTATATCTTTGGAACCACACCGCAAATATCTCGTAAACGACCGAGAACCAGAATATTCGGATAAATCATTTGCTTCATCTGAAATAATCACGAGTAAAATAGTAACACATTTTATGACAATACATGTGTACAAATGAATGATTAACTGTTCAAAAGTCGAATTAGTTAACGGCGCGCACATTCTGTTTATGTAGCACGGCTTTGCACCTTTTATCGCCTTGCGATATGGATAGGGGTGAGCACTATACAATGATACTCCTTTGTCGAAACAAGATATTTGGGAGCCTGAATTTTAGTCAATTCTCTGAGAATTGAGTGTTATGGACATAAAAATATTCTTGATAAATTTCCAGCTAAGTATATAACCAAATTTAGTGATCTCAAAGGTCCTGTATAAAGTCAGATCTCGGGAATTATTCCACTGTCTGAGGCACTCTATATGTCCACCAGACGGAGCTAAACATGAGTTATTTGATTGATACATATCAAGATAATAATACACACATGTATAAAATGAACACATTACTGAGTTAAGATTATAGAATTATTGATAAACAAATAGAAGCAGACGTACATTATACTATTATCATAAGTCAAACTAGTATGAATATTCAAGAATTTTGTTTGTGATTGAGAAAAAACATTATATTTTTCTATTTATACTGAACTACATGTATTTTGGTCAGTATAATCATCGTATAGTTCCCCCCCTCAGCCGGGTTTTATCCAGTGGTCAGCCTCACCCGTTTTTTGTCTATTATTGAGAGTTGCGTTGCCCCTTGATTTCGAACAACTGATGAGCTACTGACTGTAGATCACACACCAGTAAAAGATGACTGCAGATCATACACCGCTAAAACATCGACTGGACATACTGGGTTATATCATCATTTAAATCATATGAATTCAAATGTCAAACGAGTAGTTACCAGGGAATAGTGCGCTATGTGAAGTCGGTGTCGAAGCAGGACTGTACAATACTCCCCATTTCTTCTCTAATGACACAACTATGAACACAATAAATGTGATCATAAGCTGAAATGTAAAATATCAGAAATCTATATCAAATAGCCACAATGTTATCGAAGACAGCATAACAAATGATGACCAAATTTCATCAATCCATGATAGGGTAAAAACTGGTAAATTGACCGATCGTTGTTTAGATGCTTAGCAACATGATGTAGATTTGATAACAAGACAAGACATGTATGAACCCATTAAAATTATCATACAGCTTTTCCTAATGCAGATTGACAGAAGTAGTGTATTGGAAACAAAATACAGAGTTGGCAACTGGACTATAATAAAAACACTGACAGCCTACACGACAATTTAATACTGAGTGACTACAAAACAAATACATGTACTGACAGTCAGATAACATGATACAAAGATACCAGATTATAAAGTTATTTAGCAATAAATACATAATAAAAAAAATCGGAACCAGCCGACGTGTTCAGTTTAGAGAGGATTCCGGATTAGAAAGGTTGGGTAAGATAGTTTCGACTGTATATTGCCCAAATGACAACAAACTCGTGATAAGAGTATTTGCAACTTGGTTTTTGGATGCCCACTGATAAAATAGTCAACTCAGAACAATTCAAATGTTGTCCGAGCTTGAAAAATGGACACAAAACTAATGAACAAGCTTGATTTATTGACCCAAGGATCAAAGAAAGTCAATGATTAAAACACACACAATAACTTCATTGAACCTGTATGAATTTTTCACACCCATATTGTATAGTTCAATGCTCTTTCATCTCATTCCAGAGAGCCATTAAGCAGTCAGTCCGTTAAATCGTGTACAGCCATAAAATACTGAACACGTTTAAAATATCGCCGGAGACTTATATCACAGATACAAGGATAACAACTTCATCAGGTTTCAACAAGTATTCATTGGCATTGGCTTAAGATAATGGTCTGCAAGTTTAAATCTTCTGGGAGTTATTATCGTATCGACTGCCTGAAGAGTTCCATTATCACCCACAAATATCGCTGTATGAGGTTTTTCGAGTCATAATTGTAGGAAGTCTCAATCAATTAAAAAAATAACAACTGTAGTTGTGTTAGGATTGTCTAAAAGGTAAGGAAGGAGAGTTCTGATACAATATCACCTTGGATACCACTTGTAAACAGAAATCTTCAGTCCTAAACAACATTAGTTAAATTTCTAGCAGACTGGTTGATCCCTCAATACCCAATCAAAACATGACCAATTTGTCCATCCTTTTAAATGCGCTCCTTAATGAATAAATTTATACGACATAATTATTATTCATGTGTTTATGGCATGCGATACCAGTATTCAGACTGAGCCGAGAACGTGGTCCAGTGGTTAGAGCGCTGGACTTGTAATCCAGAGATCAGGGTTCAACTCCGGGTCGCGGCAGGTCATACTCTTCTATGAAAATTTGACAAAAATGTCGATTTTCCTCCATATGTAGAGAAGTTGCCGAATCCTTGTAGAAGGGTAATTTAGTATTGGTTAATATACAGTCCAGAAAAACAAGTTAAGTGAACCGGCCGCCGTTTATAACTGAAAAATTGTTGAAAAACGGCGTTAAACCCAGCGAAAAACAAGTATTCAGATTGATTGTCGGACAAAGCTGGTTTGCCCAATATTTCTAATTATTGGCACTCGTGACTCATGGCTTTAGTTTCAAAGGGGCGCAAATATTTCAAACGTCGGTCAATAGATCTACCACATCACATCACATTATATCATATCGCTCAGATGTGATGTAATAATCATACTTTTGTGTCAAATGATTCGAAATACATTTGTACTCGTATTGTGTAAACTATCTTTGATGTTTTGTTTATGTTTAGATCATTGATTACTCTGATAGCCATTCGAACAAACATTGGCCGTGTTGTAAGTTGATTAATTTGTCAGTTGACTTATCCAAGCCTTGGTGCTAATACTCCGATATGGCTGGAATAAAAATAGTCATGCTTCAGGGTTACTTGACCAAAAATGGGATAGGAGGTGTGATCTATTTTCTCTAAACACACCCGTCGTCCTTTCGTGGTAGGATTCGCCCCAAAATACTTTCGTACTTTGGATCAAGACAAAAACTAATCAATTTGAACCTAAATATTGACCTAACTTTTTATTTTGTTATATACTTTGTTATTTTGTCTTGCATATACTTGTATACATTTTGAACCATTCTGTGTCCTCTTGAAATAATGTCAGAACAAACATCTAAACATATTCTCTGAAGACCGAAATTCTCAGAAAGGCGGACTTTAAGCCCAGTCTGGAAGAGGTACGGTTTTCAGGGGTTTTACTATACTCACTTGTATTGTACCAAGAATAAAGAAAGCCTCCTTGGAATGGGACAGTTGCATTGCCCTGTGTACAACTTTAGGTTGTGGTTCAATGGCTGTAGACTGGTTGCTGGCATTGTGCTCTGCAGGAGTAACTGTGTACCCGTCTATAAATGGGCTACAGTCAATGTTGAGTAGAAACGGTGAAGCAATCATTGGGCTCACAAATGCGCCGAGTCCGTAAAAGAAGTGCATGGCCTAAAAAAACGGCAAAATCAGTATGACAATTATCATATAATAAATGTCCCACGAGTCATTTTTTTCTATTAATTCATTGGTTTTGTCTAATATTTCCACCCATGCTTCTCCGGGTGATTCCAGTATATTTTTCGTGTTCACTGATATTATTGTTTTAGGGACACCTGCACGTTTCCGGAATGAAAATGACAAGAGGCATTTATCCAAAGTGAAAGTTGTCAAGGTTATTACCGCCAAAACAAATTGTAATGGAGACTGCTGCTAAAAAGGACCAGAAACTGGTATGAATATCATGCTCTGTTGGCGTAAATACCGCGTACCGGTAAATTGTGTTTTAGCCACTGTTGTATGTAATATAATATGATTTCCGTTTTACAAGCGATAGCTTGTTTATACAGCATTTTCAGTGCGCTGTTATTATTTTTACTACAATGCACGAGCATAAATATGAATTTTATTGTTCCCATAAAGGCATAAAGATTTATTGTTTGTTACCTATTAAATATTAAAATTTGTCTTTGATTCGCACGCAGTATATACACATAATTGTTCAGTCAGAGTCGACTGTTATAAAGCTATTGAGACTTAAAATGTTTGTTTCTGGTTACACTAATGCTTCTGGTTACTCATTAAAAATAGAATAGGTAGTTAGGGAATTTTGGGGGGATTTCTGTTGGTTCGCAGTTACGCGATCAAGTCTTATTTTACGCGGTTGTCGCGATTTTTCTCTTATTCATGTTTTTCCGTCTTCCAAACCAAACAAGTAATGTTAACAAAATGCCTATCCATCTACTCACTCAGTTTGAGTCACGTAACACTAAACCAACATTTTTAGGATGACCTAACGTTCGAAACTTCTTGACAAGAAACGGCTGACAAAAATTGTTGATGGGTTACAAGTAACAATATTTTCCTTAAAGATGATCATGTTATTCAATTCAACTTGTGCTTACCTGGAGAAATGGTGTCACATTTGTGCCGAATCTAAGAATCATTCTAAGATTTGCGACACAGTCTACGCACCCCATGAACCAGCCCATCACCATGAGATTGATCAGCAATTCTGTGAGAACCCGACAAGCTGGAATCAGGAACATTGTGATGGGTAACCCTGTCATACCAACACAGAGTAGTATATGGGCAGGTACAAACCTAAAAATGGGAAAGTAAACAGTAAAACCTCAAATAACGACCACCTCAACATTAGGCTACGACCACCTTAACAGCAAATCTTCAAGTTCATATTTTATCAGTGTGCCCATACCACGTGAAATTTTGGTAATACGGCAAGCAAAGTTAATCAACCAACCGCTCGATCTGTAATCCTCAACTTCACGTAAGTTCTTTATTTCTTTATCAAATATAACCAAAATAAGGCCAAAGGCGTGAACTACAAGCGCAATGTAATGTCGTTTTTTTTTCGATCGATGAACAGTTTTTGCCCCAAAACAGGAAAACTGTATTTTCTGCAAAATTTTGTTCGGCAAAATACAGTTTTGTAGTTCACACTTTTGGCCTTAACCTCCACTTTATTTGGTCATATTTGAAAAAGAAAAAATGAACTTGCGTGAAGTTGAAGATTTCGAAACGAGCGGTTTGTTGATAAACTTTGCTTGCCTTATTACCGAAAAAATGACGTCAATGTCACGTGGTATGGACACACTGTATATTGTATTGTTACTTTTTCGTCGCACAGATTTATGCTCATGGATTCGGAAATTTGTGAGTTACTTCAACCAAAAAATGTTTTTATCACAAGTTTTAGTTGTCATGGAAGGTTTATCATGTGTGTGGATGGTTTACTGGACATAAAAATCGCCTACATAAATGACCGCTTACTTAGGTCAGAACAAAATACAATATAGTTGTGTTTCCGGTTACTTGACCGACCCCTATATTAAGGCGTCGACCCTAAAGTGTCTACCTAAAAAAAAGTCCGAAAATATTTCGACACGAGTTGTACATATAAAGTACGACAGGTATGTTAAGAACAAACTAGAAAAGAAAAAAAAAGCGACAGTCTCGTCCTGTTGTTTGGTCAAGTGAGCGTAAACATGATTTTTTTCTGGCCTAACGACCCAAATAAACAACAATGCAATTGTGCGTCACAACTCCTCGTATTTTACAATGTTTTAGGGTGTACATATCAATCTTGTCGGGTCCTGTTGGTATTTAAAGTGAGTGATTCCCACCAATGAATGCTTTTTTTCCGAGAGGTCTTGCCTGCCTTGTTACAAATTAGCTCCTCGGAAAAAGTGATTAAGTTTATTCAGCATGTTTTTATTGTCTTATTACAAGGAATTATTATCATCATGAACAGTGGAATTATCCTTAATCTGATACTACTGGTAAAGTTTGCCGCAACGATCAATCATGCGAACTATTATGTCGAATAATTCCTGTCACGTTTCGTTATAAGCCCGCGTTGTCGACATAACTTCATAAAAGCCTGTTATTTATCACGTGACCGGGTAATTAATATTCATGAAGGAAATTAACAACGTTCAGATAACTGTTCATAGACCGACACGTTTTCCAAGGATCTTATTTCAGAGAATATGCCTGGTATTTACGCGGATTTACAGTCAATTTATCGGAATGGAACTCAAAGTACCGGAAAGTTGCTTGACACGCAATGTCGCTTATGGGATTCTGTTTTTCCATGGTTAATTTCCGCTCAATCAAATAATTGTTAGACATTATACGGACTGGTATATTATTTCTTCTGCATTTTCTTTACAAAATGAAATTGTAATATTGGATTGAAATTAGACAGGATGTGAAGAATGCATTTAAATTCAAACCCCACGGAAATTGACAGAAAATGTGAATTAGAAACGCGTTACCGATATCAGGGAATTAAAAAATGCAATTTCATTGCTGGTAGCTCATGGTTTTAGACATAAACACACGCTTTGCCTATAACACTATCAAAATACCGTATAAATATTTCAACAGTAGCGAATATAAATAAGTTTTCGCCATATTAAAGTGTTCCCATAGCAGAGCATGACCGATTTTCACCAAATGTCTTGAAAATCCGTTTTCCCAGAACGAACGAGTATTTATCAAACAAGTCACAGAAATTAAACCGACATATTTTTCCGTACTCGTTACTAAACTGCCTCCCGTTGACTCTGACTGTACTTTGGTGCATTGCAACATGAAACGGGGACCGGTTTAACTCGTAACGTCCGAAGTACAGCTACACGTACATAATACTGTACCAGAATTCTTACACCGCGCGACAATTACCAGATGTAGCATCATAAATCAGATTTAGGACAAATATGTTGTCTTACTGACAGCAAACAGACAGGGTCAATTAATTACGTTCTTATTTTCCATGTGATGATTGATTTTGTGAGTACGATCAAATTGTATCTTGGATGTAAATGTGGCTCATTTTACAATTAATATACCGACCGTACATCTTAGTGAAAGGTATTTATATTTTTTTTTAATCCCTAAAAGCTAAAATGTTAAAAAATGTTGCAAAGACATTTTATACAACCAACGTAAAAAATCATGATAAAAGTTTAGAGAAACATTTGAGAAAACTTCAATATTAAAACCTCCTCATTATAACAACCACTTGTCTTTAGACAAAAGTACATATATATTCCGACCGTCTTGAATCCAAATCTGATCTAAATATACATGTACAGTAAACCCCTGAAAAAAGGACCCCTTCCGGACTGGGCCAAAAGTCGGTTTTCTGAGAATTATTGATTACAGAACAGAAATGAATTGGACTTGAAAAATCATCCGATTTTCAGAGAATTCCGGTTTTCAGAGAGTCCGGTTTTCAGGGGTTTTCTTTTAATGATGACCTGTTTAATTAATGCAAATCTCATGACTCACCATGTTTTGTTTCCCGGTGAAATTAAATAGTTTCTTGTTCGCGAGTTTGTGTTTGAAGATGTAAGAGCTGAGTAAATTTTAGTGACTTTGTTATTCTTATTCACGCGTTCCTGTCGTATATTATACGTATATCGTAAATTGTACAAACAGTAGCAAAATGAGCATCCTACGGTTTCTACAAAAATAAGTCGGCAGAAACGCAGAAATTTATGCCTCGTGAGTTCGGATCCCCAAAAATAAAAACCACAGGCTTTAATCCTCCGTTTTTAAAATTGAAATTTTCTTTCATGAACAAAATATAGCCACACTCCTTCATTCATGTACCAAGAACGATCAATTCGGACAGCATATATGGACTGATCCCGTCTAAAGGACTGACCATTTCATCTATGACATTGATTAGTTGAGGATTAACTCAAAATTGATTCAATCATTTGGTTAATGCTTCTCTTTGATACTCCGTTAAATGTTTGTAACAATATCCGTTCTGCGGGGGTCAACAATGGTTTCAAGGAATTAATACCGTAATAGGTTTGTACAATAAGTCTATTACATTGATTCAGCTCGTAGTATTGAGAACTTAAAGCATTTTTTGTGGACATTAGAACTCAATTAATAAACAGCTTCGCTTATTTTTCCCTGATTTCATCACAATTTAATCAGAGGCAGTTTTTCATCATGCGTCAAGGTTCTGTTTTTCTTCTGCGCGTTGCATTCTCCCATGATAATTTAATCATTGAACACTGTACGGGTTTGTGGCATTGCTTGTCACTATTTTTTCGGTAAAGCTCTTTACCTTCTTGCTATGGTCTTCATTGCATACAGTTCACTGTAGAATTTAATTAAATGCTTGATTTGCCCGACGCTATAAGACAGTTAATCTAATTAAATCGGGAGTACTTTTAACACTTCGTGAGACATTCTCATTGACGGAATCCTTTCTAACAAAATCAAGGTCTTAATCAGCGATAGTGCTTTTATTGTTGACAATATCCCACTTTAACACCATTCAGCGTTGTACGGGGAACAATCATGTATAGTGGACGTGGTGCTGGCTGCATAACCAGCAAGCTGTAAACTCGAACTGCTCCACGGTACAGTGCAACCTCTTCAGAGCGGTCCTCTCTTGAGCAACAACCTCCTCTCAACAATAGTATGACTTTTTCCTGGTTTAATTATTAATTTAACCTTTCTAGAGCAACAACCTCTCAACCTTAACACAATTTTGCTTCTTCCAAATGGTGTTGTTTCGGAGAAGTTGCACTGTAATCGCAATACATTTGAAAACACCAGCACTAGTTACAAACATAAGCATAAGTAAGAAAACGTCAGTTGTGTGCTGATTGTGTCCATATTCTACATAAACATCTAGACTTTACACCCTTCACCTAACCTAAAATATTCCAGAAATAGGCTCCAAGCTGATTCAAATAACGTGCTTTTGCATTTCATGGGGTAGAATAATAGATAATACTCAGGGGACTCTAACAAGACGTAATGAGTCTTCATTCCACAAAGATTAGTACCACATCTCATAAATCAGAAATACTGAATTCTAGAATAGCAGAATGGTTCAAATAAGCATAAATCCTTTACCACAAGCCCTGCTTCAACAACAATAGAAAATCGAAGAGGTCAAACAAATTTCACATGTGAAGAAGCTGTCCTGCAAGCTTATGGAAGGCCAGTGGTTCAACCTAATTGTACGCCTACAGTCTTAAAACTGGAAAGTCGCCAAATGACACTGGCTGTCGGTGCGACGTTACACCCCTGTACAAACGAAAGAACGAACGAACGAACGAACGAACGAACGAACGAACGAACGAACGAACGAACGAACGAACGAACGAACGAACGAACGAACGAACGAACGAACGAACGAACGAACGAACGAACGAACGAACGAACGAACGAACGAATCATGGTAGTAATGATGAAACAAGGTCAGCTCTCATGGAGATGGTGAATGTATTTTATGATTCATACAAGCAACACAATCATCAGTTAGATCTTACTGTCAGAACTTCAGTTCTCAACAAAACAATGAACCATGTTTACATCATGGTTATAAGCAAGCTCAATTAATTATCTCGCTGAACTTTCATCTGTAGGGAAAAAACGACAATTTATTAAATAATTCACAGTCATGCCTGGAAGCCTAATTGAACAATATATTAAACTTTTATCGCATGTAATTACTGCTGCTATGTGATACAATCGTGAGCTACATTACATGTATTGTAATAAACAGTTTTAGGAATACAGCAAAATATAGGTCGAGGACCACATGAATTTAAAGACCACACGAGAATAGATCTCACATAAAAATAAATACCACATGAAAATAAATACTAGATGAAATAAATACAAAACTTACAACATGAGAATAGACAAAACATGATAATAGACATCACATGAGAATAAACACCACATGAAAATAAATACCACATGAACATAAATACAAAACGTCCAACATGAGAATAGATAACACATGATAATAGACATCACATGAGAATAAACATCACATGAAAATAGATACCAAATGAGAATTAATACCACATGATAACAGATGTCACATGAGAATTAATACCATTTGAGAATAGAAGCCACATGAGAGTAGATGTCACAGGAAAATAGACACCACATGAGCAATGATATCACATGAAAATGATGCCACATGAGAATAGAGTATACAAGAGAATAAAGGCCACATGATAAAAAGATCACGTGATAATAAGCACAACATGTGAATGCAAACCACGTGATAAAAAAGATCACGTGATAATAAGCACAACATGTGAATAAAGACCACGTGATAATAAAAAGAATATGAGAAAATAGACAAGTACGATACGGTAAAACATGAGACCATATTTACTCAGGAATGTTTGGTACAACATTATTTTTAAACATGCCAATGTTTTCAGGAGACCATAACACGTACATTTTGTTGTTTGTTAGTAATTTGAGCATCAGTCATACATTATGTGACAAATATCAGCCGGACATTATATTTAATTATTAACGACAAACCTTTTAAATTGATGAATGCGCGCCATTCAAGTATGATCTAATCACAGACTGGTGTACGTGGGAGATGGTCATTACCAGATACAGTTCATCCACTTCACTCAATTTACACGTCAGCTTATGCTCTGATAACCGTGAATATGTCAATTATGTTTTCAACACTCAGCGGTTGATGAATATCATTTTATTAACAAATACATATGTACAATGCATTCGCTGGACTACACAAAGCCTCCACTCAATGACCTCCACAGAGACCATAAATATCTCATTATTTTTTATTTTGAAAATCTTCCGATTTTCAGAGAATTCCGGTTTTCAGAGTCCGGTTTTCAGGAGTTTTATTGTACATGTATTCTCTACACAAAAACAAACTTAATTAATAGAGAACTTCAAAATTATTATCAATAATACATAAATTTGGACGAATAGCGAAAATGTGTTTGAATCTTGAATACAATTTTGCCGTTTTTAATTATGGATTGATTTGTTCAACAATCAGCAATTTAAGAGGAGATTGCAATTCATTCAACATTAATGGCGGTTCATGTTTTTTTTGTGGATGAACATCAAAATCAATATTGTTACAACAATAGAAAACGGTAATTTAAGAATAACCATAAAAAACTTAACATGAAATTTCAGTGTTTCTTTTAAAAAAACTCCACCGAACAACGGAAGAATTAAATTGCATTCAATTGATTCAGTATTAACTCAAGGAGTTTAAAAAGCAGAACTATTTTCTTGAAAGTTTTTTTGGAAGGGGAGGGGCAACCCTACGCAGAAGTCAGAACTGTCAGATGTAGACAGGGAAATACATAATGATTCGTTTAATATGTAGACTAATACAGTGGAACTATTTTCTTGCATATCTGGATAGCTTCATAAACGAACATGGGTGTATTCCTACGCCGACGTCAAAACTGCCAAGTGAAGATCTCTCAGCGGACATACTTGTTGATTGATTTACATTTAATCACGCTGCATCCAGAAACAAATAGTTAGTTCTTTAAAACAACGTCCACAAAATCAATACCACTGAGGTTTATTTAATAGCAAACATTAAAAAAAAAATAAACAGAACCGAGTATTATTAGAAATGGGAATAAAATTGTTCAAATATGACAATCTAAATGTATTCAAATCATTGCAGTACAATCATGTTTCAGAAAGATACAGTCGCTCATTTGCCTCCGATGAATTCCGAAAATGTTGCTGATGAACAAGGGTGTATCATTTATCTCTTAAAATATTAAATAATTGAAACCAAAATTAATAAATATTATCTCAAACGTGTCCAACAAAGAACCGAATTAAGT
The DNA here is from genome assembly GCA_008271625.1 of Lutraria rhynchaena. Taxonomy (NCBI): domain Eukaryota; kingdom Metazoa; phylum Mollusca; class Bivalvia; order Venerida; family Mactridae; genus Lutraria; species Lutraria rhynchaena. The sequence continues at coordinate 1,024,842 of VIBL01000011.1, forward strand.
TTAATCCGTTAAAATGGATACATCAGAAGCACTTCGGATTGTTTAAATTCTAATTTAGTGTCAGCAGATCCTCGGAGACGTATAAAATATCCAACAACGAAATAAATGTCATCAAAAATAGGATCAAATTACACAAATTCATTTCAATTTTATGAAATTCGTTATAGATACACCGCAAACAGAAACATTGATTGATTGATTGATTGATTGGTGTTTTACGGTGCTTTTAACACTAACGAGGCTATATCGCACCTACAGCAGAATTTGTTAATTAATTAATTTTATATGTTAATTATATTTTACGGTACAGATTAATTGCCTTTAAAAACTGAATAATAAACATAGATGAAGTGTTTATGAATAGGTTTTTAAGTGAGCTTGCGTTGAAATACTGGTTCCGGGTTAGGGTAAATTCGGGGCAGTCTATAAGAAACTGTTTTACAGTGAAAGGTTCGTTGCACGATATGCACAATGGTTGATCTTCTTGGTGAAAATTTGTATGGACAAGGCATGGAAAGAGAATGTTGTGTTTGTGAAAGTGAAGACGTCTGGGAACAATAGAATAGAAGATGTTAAGTTTGGTGCCATCCGTCTCCTGGGAGTCTAGTGTCGGACACAGAATATAGTGAATGATAGATTAATACAATCAAACCTGTGAACAAAGGTCATCCTTGGGAAAGACAAAATGTGGCCTTTATTTACAGGCGGGCTTTATTTGGAAGTCATTCTGTTTTAAATCATCAATGATGGATTTTCAAAGAATGGTATCTATTCACAGGGTGGCCTTTAATCGGGGGTGGCCGCGAACATAGGTCAGACTGCACAAAGTTTCTAAATTAATAGCGCTCTCTGTATGGATCAAGGGTGCTGTATTGCTGGTGAAATGAACAAATTATTCAGTATTATCACATGACTATCTTAACTGTGGATATTGATTTCTGTTACTTAGGTTACACAGCTTACTTAATTCTAATATTTTACCATGAAGACTTGTAGAGCTTAAAATGAGCTTTTAAAATCCTTGGATGATGATGATGATTGTGGTGATGATGATAATAATTGTGGTGATGATGATAATGATTGTGGTAATCATGATGATGATTGTGATAATGATAATGACGATGATAGCTGTGATGATAATGATGTTAACAGTTATGATGATGTTTATGGTGATGATGATTAGGAGGAGGAGGAAGAACATTATAATGATGATGGTGATGAAGTTTATCGCGAACAAAAGATGACAGATGATCAAAACAACAACCACGACAACACTAATGATGATAATAACCACTTTGTTGGTCGGGGTTTCAGGATAAACTGTTATTGTTCAAGGTTCCGCGAGACGCAGACAATGCCTTGATAAAAATAACATTTTATCAGAATCATCTAGAATTTATATTTCATCTGTGTGTGTCGTTCTGTCTCGAATGAAAAACTAATTTCCGTTGAGCCGACCAATGATAACACTGACTTGTCTAATCAACCGTTATAATGAATGGAATTATGACGGTATTTTTATGACATGATACAATTTAATTGAAGACGTTTGTAATTTCAAGTCTTTTGTTTGGAATTTCTCAATAATACGATAGTTAAACTAGTTTTTTGCACTATCTTTGGGTAATTATTGAATCCGAGCCAGTTAAAGTTGCAATATATTTAACACATATTACACATTGATTTATCGTAAGTAACACAGATCATCGGCATGAAACACAAAATCAGAACCGACTAAGTTATTAAGTAATCATTTAACGCTAAATCAACATACGTTAATTCATACTTCAACAATTCTGACTACAGATTTCAACGAAATCCCAAACGCGGTATAATAATATTTTTAATTTGAAATGTTTTTGCGGGGTACCTTGTGGACATGTCAGCAATGGTCGACGGCAACTTAACCTTACACATTCCTCTGAACTGCCAAGCGTACACTAGACGTCAGGAATGGGAGCTAATTACTGAACTCCAAATTTTTAACATTTACATTTAATGTAGGAAACCCCAAGAGCATTACATGAACATTAGTTTAATACCAACTGTTCAGTTATCGCCCCACTTAGCAATAATAATAACGTGAATATTTCACCAACAGCATATCAACACCAACATAGCAACAACATAATAAGAACAGTAACACGAACAAAACAACACTAACAAATTGATGAAGACATCAACAAGACACAACACCAACAAAACAACAACACTATCAGGAAGAAAACACCAGTGGAAACATGAACACCAATTAGGCCTTTCCTCGATATTTAAATACCAGCATCCAGACACAATGTCTTCGTAATTCAAGACTTTATGAAATATTCAATGAAAATTCAAATACGCGTACAATATGTACATATGATGACGTGCATAACTAGTCATTTTAATATGTTTCACGTTTTAATGAAAACAAAGAAAAAATTAATAGCCGAAAATAGATATGCACAGTTGGAATTTTGAAATATGGAATAAAAAAATCATAATTTTTGCTTAATTGCTTCATCAGCACAATTAATTCATACACAACACGGTAATAAATTATTTAGATATAACGGTGAGAACAAAAGATTATTTTCAATAAGTATTTATTGCAGGCAAATAGATTTAAAAATACACTTTTCTTCGTTTTTTACAATAAGATTGATTTTCTTTGTTGCAGAATCCGTGTTTGAACAACTCGTCTGCTAGTAACGTTTCCTTATACATGTTCGTTTTTATTTGTTTATTTTTTCACTGGGTTTTCGCGCCGTTTTCGAACTTTCTGTTGTATACGGCGGCCGGTTCACCTGACCAGTTTTCCTGGGCTGTATACTAACCAGTACTAACTTATGGAGGAAATCAACCTTTTTTGTCAAATTTTCATAGAAGGGTATGACCTGCCGCGACCGGGATTTGAACCCGGATCGCCAAGTTACAAGGCCAGCGCACTAATCACTGGACCACGGTTCTCCTTATACGTGTATATGTATTTATGGCAATCCGTCGTCAAAATTCAAAGTTGCATCGTACATGTATTGATAATTTAATTGAGTTGTTCATATGATAACCGCTGGTCCGTTTTTTTGCTGTTAATACGATCTTAATACAAACTGCATGTCTTACAAATTTAGCCCAGCGTAATTAATTCTTTGAATCACTTGTCCTAGTATCACGTGACCATTTTTCATTTACATATTGATTTTTAAGTGTCATGTGACCTTTCCTAATTTGCATAATGGGTGCTTAAGCACTATGTGACAATTCACTATGTGCTTATTGATTATCACAGTATCACGTAAACATTATTTTGCACATGTTTGTATCCGAATTAGGTCGCCATTTCTAATTGAACTAGAGCAGTTAATGAGCGTTAATTGAGCACTACCCACCAGCAATCACTTGAAATCGACCCATCTATTATGTAATAAATAATTATCAAGACAATATATCATCAATCATGTACTTGTATAAAACTTAGCCTAATGAAAGTGTTAATTATTTTCATGTGTGAAAAAAAAACGAGAAAATTTGTCGCGTCTTTGGTGGTCAAACACTGACGGAAATAATAATAATCAACTTAAAAGATGTAATGTTTCTTCTATCATACACTGTTTAGCAATAATCGAACCCCACATAAGTCCATCAGTCTGATTTCTCTTGTGAAAGATATCATTTTAACGTTCTAAAACTCACCGTGTAGAGATTTACATAACTGTTCGATTCTACAACTTCATGTGAAAATAATCGTATTAAATATTTTGGATTTAACCAAACTCTTCAACCCTGAACAATCAATTCTTCATGTAAAGTTGCTGTATAGATACATGGGTTTCATTGTTATAGACATTATCATATAATCTCTTGATACTGGTGTTCACAAGACATGGTAATCATTTTAACTGAAAAGTAATTACTCCTGTCAATAACATGATACGCCGACAATTTCCCGTTACCATGGGAATAAAACGGGTATATTTGCCTTAAATATGAATAACGTTGTATCCTTGTTGTTGCTCTCACCGGAAGGTCTGGCTTATACGAAGAATGGTAAATCATGTTAGGAGAATAACGAACAAAAATGTGAACATTTTTCGGATTTGTTCGATTTCGGATAAAATGCAATAAATGAGCGATGGAACCTGTAATTTGATGAATCTAACGATAGATTCGATTATTTGTACGCTTGGTCGAGATATAAAATGATAAATCGATGATTCATTGCGAGTAGACGGTTTTATGAGTTCAAAATGTCCCTAAGGTTTCATTCGCACACAACAGCTGAATGTAAGATCTATTTTTTGTCGTAATTAATTTAAATCAGAAGTATTGCAAAATCGTTATGATACTCTTCTAATTCTCAACAACAATAAATTAAATGGTTGTATCAAATAAAAACATTTCATTACTAAATTAGGGGGAACACAATTAATAATAGCCGTTATATTGATACAGGAAAAAATCGTTGAAATCTCCCCATGGAATATGGTCACGTGATATAATGAATTATACATGTCGGTTAATGAACTTTGAGAGAGCTAACGTAATGTTGTTTACAGAAACCTAATTTCCGGAATAGAATTAAATTTATTGGTGTATACGATGACTTTGTGTAGATTTGATAGGATGTTATAGTGTAGCCGTGACAAACCGGAAGTATAAACATTTATTCAACGCATGCGCATTAAATAAATCATGGAATCGTAAAAATAATACAGGCGCGAGATCGCCAGATAGAAACATGTTGAAAATAGGGGTCAGCGATCTGGTATGAAGGAGCCAATCGCGATGAAAGCCGAGTGCTTATGTCTAGTGGTTTGTATGAAGAACATGCAGGCGATATTTGTGTTCTTAAAAATCTTAGCAAAAAGAATATTGTTTATCTTATCGAAATGCATGAAATGTATTCCACATACGATAGTTCAGAATTCAACAACTTAACTTCTCTTAATAACAACCCCAAACTATTATCCTCCTAGAAAATAATCATGAATTATAACCCTCAAAAGTGAACAAATGAAAACCAATTAACAACATTGAAAGTTTTTCTTCTTCCGGAGAATGCATTATAAGTTCATGTTTCATAAAACATAATTTGCTATTTTCTTTCACATTAAGTGATATGATATTAATTTGGTGATGTACGACTCATGCCATCATTACAAGTCCAGAATAAGGCATAAGGGTACCTAGGAATGAAGGCAATTATAAACAAATACATCTTCAGATGCGTTTGGCAGACAATCGTTATGTGGTATTAAACACCATAAATCAATCAATATAAGACACTATCCTTAAATTGTTTGGTATTTATGTTTGTTTACGAGGCATTTTGGTTTTGTCTGATAGTAGCAGTGGCGGCGTAGGCGGTAGTAGCAATAAGAACAACAGCAGCAACATCAATAACAACAGTAGCAGCAGCAACAGCAGCGGCATTACCAGCAACAATAGAAACAGCAACACCATTAACAACAACAACAGCAAAAAGAACAGTACCAATAATAACAGCATCAACAATATCATAAATAACGGCAGTAGCTACACCAGCAACAACAACAAGAACAATAAAAACAACAATAAAAACAACAACAATTCAGCAATGTCTAATCGATACAGCAATTGCAACAGAAATAAATTCTAAATAAGCAATTATACCTGTACATTGTATCAGTTGAGCTCTCACCAAACTGAACTGGTTTTCATTCATCCCTCTAATGCTCATAAACGTTTGGTACTTTGCATCTCTGGACTGGATACCAGTTTATCAAATAATGTGTGAACAAAGGATGACAACTCTGAATAAACATGTAGACTGCGACAATCTAAATATTACGACCAACTTGTCATAACGACCACTCATTTCTAGATTGCCTTCAAATAACTCGCTTATTACTCCACTTGGTAATGAGACCACCTCATTTATATTAAGACTGAATTTTTCGGGTCCCGAAGGTAGTCTCGTTATCGAAGTTTTACTGTATTTGGCGTAAAGAAGTGACGCGTCTGATAGAAAAAACACAGGAATTTTTAATACGGCCATTGTCCTTACTTTTAAGCAAACTGACTCGTTGATTCCAGTTTTTGTAAGCCGACGATCCACTGTTGGCAAAAGCGTTCATGAAAACCAGTCTAATGTCGCGGGTCTCAGATAGTTGTTTACTGAATTCTGTTTGTCCTTTAAGTCTACCAATAGCGAGACAGTGAGTGTGAAGTTGTCAATCTTCAATATAACCATGATTTATTATTCCATGTTTGTGAAGCTTAATTTATACTTGTATAAATATAATTACAAAATGTACTTCATTTTGAAAAGAAACATAAGTTGCTTTTGATGTTCCGGTAGCAGATGGTGTAGTAATTTGCTTGGAACTATTTTTTTTCTTTCAGGTTAACAAATATGAAAGCACGCCACTAATATGTGTCAAAATTACATCTATAGAAAATATCTCTACGCGTATCTATAGAAGCAACATCTGGATGAACTTGTTCTACATATAGACTTATATCTTCAAGTATATCGACATAGCACTCTATGAACGAACCACGTGCTGTCAAACAAGTTTTGCTGTTGCTCTGAACAATACTGTCGCTGAATATTTTTTAATACATGTTTTTCTAAAATGTTTTCATTTCATTATTACACAAGGAGTGGGCAGCTTCTCCACAAATGGGCGAAAATAGACATTTTTGTCTTTTTTTATAGAAGGGTATGACCTGCCGCAACCTGGATTTGAACCTGGATCGCCGGGTTACAAGTCCGGCGCTTTAACCATTGGTTAATTTTCCTCCATATTTGGAGGTTGCCAGCTCCTTATGGAAGGGTAAGTTAGTACTGGTTACTATACAGTCCAGGAAAACCGATTCGGTGAAAAATCGTTGACAAACGGCGTAAAACTCTAAACGGCCTAAAAATGGACCTGCTCGCTTAGCTGAACATGTGGACCTGCTCGCTTTGCTGAACATGTGGTAACGTTGAGTGTATGAACCTCAGGTTTCTGAGCTCGAAACTTGCAGATGTTCAATATGACAATTTGGTTTAAGACATTGTGTTAAGGTTATTCGTCCTCCACTGCTGACCACTGGTGTGAAGAAATTGGCAGTTACCTGTGCTTGTGGAGAACAAGGTTGGCTAGAAACCGTTAGCAAACAGGATAGGTTAACTGCCCACCTGTGCATAACTGAAATTAACTATTAAAAGAATACCTTTAACATAAACATAATATAACAGACACGTTGATTATTACGTTCAAGTTGTGCCTTAAGCTAAATTTATTCCACTGTCACGTTTTTCCCTGGTCTGGTTTGAAATTCTTGATATCATCAACGGCAATTTATCTAGCTTTCAATGACATTCACAGGATACTGAAACCAGTTGTAGACTCTGTTTTATGTCTTCAATTCCTTTTATGACATTTTCAAACAATTTTGCTGACAAATATGAATCCTGTTAGATGTTAGCCACCACTACTTTCTCTAAAAGCCTTCATTTTACTTTAAATGCTTGGGAGTAAATTTATGAAGTCATAAAAATCTCCCTGACGCCATCCATAAAAGTAGTGTGTCATGATTTTCAATAGGAATACGACAGTACCGTAAAACCTCATATTGCGTTTACTTCATAATAACCTAATTTTTACTGAGTCCCATATTGTATACATAATTTCATCATGTAATTGGCTTTCATAGTTTTACACTGTGGGAAAGACAATCACCCAATTGTAGATAATTTGGCTACATGCATTAAAATGCGTGTGATGACATTTCACGACCCTGGCTATTTGCTGAACGTTCGTTCATTATGACATGAACGAATCATTTACCAATTTATACCAGAAAGCAAGCGACTGTCATAAGGAACGTCAGTTTACAGTGTGTCTGATGAACATGCGAAGAAAACAAAAATAATTATGATGATGTCTCTATGTACACGCAAATACATGAGTGCGGAAGACTCCGCTGAAAAAATGTGTTTAACTACATGTATATTGTGAATCAAGCGTTTTTCATGGAAGGGATATCATCGTAGGATTTATGTTCGAAAGGAGTCACTTTCTCCATTTTCGAAACATTATTTCTATCTCTATACTCTATTTAGAATAACGCATAATTATAGCTTTTCATTTTAGTCAGTTAAGCAATTAATTGGTAATATTTATCATCGATATCAAATTGATTTGATGATTGTTCAGTCTTGTGTTTCAAGTTGTATAATGGCACCAACACAACACCATACATTTCAAGGACCCATTATATGCGTAACATCTTGATAAGCGACTTACGGAAAGCCTACACAAGTCGCACATTACTTCAAAGTATTTGTCGCAAAATCACTAGAGATTTGACAATGACAAGAGAAGATGTTATATCATCGCAAAGTCTAGGCAAGATATCACTGGGATATATAGACACTGAATATGATTAACTCTAAGCAGAGTCTTATTACAAGTATCATACAATCCCAGTTTGTGGCTATCTGTGTTAAAGCCTAAAAAAGATCCAAATGATGTCTCGTGGTATATTAATTAAACCCATTATTAGGTGTAGTGATTAGATCTTGTTCTGAAAGCTATATGATCTAACACGTAAATAGTTTAAATGTGTCAATGGAGAACAAGGAAAGGGACGAGATAGAAAAGATGGAATAGAGGGAAGAAATGAAATAGAGAGGAGACGGAAGAGAGGGAAGATCTGGAAGATGTGGAAGGGAGGGAAGAGAGGGAAGATCTGGAAGATGTGGAAGGGAGGGAAGATCTGGAAGGGTGTGAAGATCTGGAAGATAGGGAAGAGAAGGAAGATATGGAAGGGAGGGAAGATATGGAAGGTAGGGAAGGGAGGGAAGATATGGAAGGTATGGAGGAAAGAGAAAAGAATGAAAAGAGGAAAGAGAGGGAAAATAAGGAGAGAGAAGAGATGGGAGAGAGACTGAGCTGAAACTCACCAAATAAATGACCAGTAAGTACTAGTTTCTATGTACATGTATGTACTTTTGTCTCGAAAGGAAACTCGCTTCAGACATAATTAATGGAAACTGTTAGTACACTAAACAAATTATTAGAAATATCAAATCATGAGTAAACATATCTTCAAGACTTTTAAATCGCTCATATCCGGACAAATATGTCCTCGAATTTCTGAATGTAATTAAAAAAGGTGCCATGAAACAAACTGGACAAAACGTGTTCCCACGACTTATTGAGATACACCAAACTGATCTCAATTAATAAAAGAGCGCAGGAAGTACTCAACGGTGTGGTACAGACGCAATATGTGGACGTTCAATTGATGGACATCCTGTGAACTATGAGATGGTCACGCGATTTGCCACATCTGTCCAATGAATTGAACGATTGCTTGGCAAGTTTTTTTTTGTAAAAGCAAATAAACACATATGAGTCATTGGATTAGTCGGAATAAATTCTTCTTGGAAATTATTATCTCAATCCTTTTTTGTCAGCTTAAAACTCCGAATCAGTTAAACAATTTTAAACATAAATACCATATTGCATCCGATTCTACGTCAACATTTGCATAATTGCACCATTCAATATGTTCTATGAGGTACAATTACATTGTAAGAAGACAATGTAGTGCTGGAGAAATTGTAAACTACAATTAGACAATAGAAATTCTAGAGTTTAGAAACATTGAGAGAGAATAAATCAGTATTTATGTCAATTGAAATTCAAATTTAATCATCCGTTGGGCCCACGCATATCTCAAACATCGACACGTTATTGTCACTAATGATAGAACGTTTGTTATCACGAGCGATTTTATTTCAAGCAAGCAGAAAACTGTCTTTGCAAAGTCGCAGAACAAACACCCACATTGCAAAGAAAGGTGTGTGCTGTAGACGTGTTAGTTTTTTGTGATTCACTAATTCTACAATTACGGTGTTCTACGCTTATTATGGTATTATATGTGTACATTTCGTTGTGCATTTTGCACCAGATGCGAAAATTTCGACATAATTCTGATATTATGGCGATTTAATAGCAATATGTTACCTTCTTGGCCCCGAGCATTCGCTATCATATTGATTTCATGGAACTACGCCTTTTTGCGTTTAATCGAACTAAGCCCAACGTGTTACCTCCCTGTGCAGTTCAACACGTTTTGCCGAGAACCAGCAAAAAATCCTGCGCGGAGGGTCAGAGTTTGGTCTCAAACCCAGAACTTCATGTCTGGTTCTCTAGTATCCAAAACGATAAGATGAAGACTTTGTGGATCTGATTTTATTGAGATTGGTCGGCGGTGTTGTACATATGTACGTGTGTTTCAACAATAACATTACTTACTTCGATTAATATCTGGAACAACATTTATCATCGTAATAACAATCGAACAAAATTTATAGAAAAACATACATGTAACCAATCTCTATCCAGAGTTGTCGTTCGTTATCCATCACATACATCCCTGTCAACGTCTGGAAAGTAGTTCAAAAACACGTGTCCGGATCTCTTTTAGTTTCCGTCTGATACACAAATTCACACTTTCGTTTTCTCTAAATGTACATTTGTTGTCATAATTTTACACTTTACCTTCGACTTCGGCGTTTCATTTCCATTTAAGCGGCGTAACTATGTGACCTAATAACCAAAAGTAAACAAATACTCTCCATCGAGAAATAGTGCGCTAGATAAATAAAATAATTTCTAAGATTTTCTGGTAAATAATAACATCTTATATCTCGAATGTATTGTGCAAAAGAAATCGCTTCAGTCAGTTGTAAATTTTGTACCAATTGTGGCTTTATTTCTTGTTTTACAAGAATCTTGTAAAACGCTGAGACGTTGACAGAGATGTAAGGGAGAGATAACGAACGACAACTCTGGATAGATATTGATAAGGAACACTTTAGTAATGTCAGAAAGTATATGTATGATTCCAAATACTTTCAAGAATATGGCATTTCTCATACTCGTCTTTATAACCGTGCATTCAAGCAATACATAGTTCTAAACGCAACAAGAAACCAAAGTTTTATAACAAAGCATCCAAAGCCGCGCCTCAGTTTATCGTATTTCCCATGGGAAGAATGACTGAGTTTATTACAAGACACATTCTGTCTTTCAGGAGATATATTCACAATTATATGGTTATTGTGTTGGGTTATTGCCCTGTACAGCGTAGTGATACAATTTATATCAACTGGGGTGTCATACAACGAGTAATAACAGTGATAAACAACCGGGCGGTATGAACAAAAACACGTGTACAGTAAAATCTCTAATGGCGACCATCTCAATATTACAACCACCTTGTTATAAAAAACACTTATTTTCGGACCGGCTTCCATTAATTCCCTCAAAACTCAACTAGACCACCTCATTATTACGACCGATTTTCAGGTCCTGAAAATGGTATCATCATCGAGGTTTTACTGTATATTAAAAACCTAGATATACACAGGTTGTTCCTAGCCATATGACGATGTTAATGAAATAAATCGTAAATTATGGCTTAAAAATGTGTTCATAGACTTTGATCACGAGATATATCAAACGGATGTAAGCTGCGTTTCTATTGGATGTCAGCTTCTAACAAACTATCCATATGTAATACAAATATAATCAATGAGCTTTTCTGTCAGAACAAAGAAACATTTGACTGTTTGTTCAAAGAAACTCGTTCTGTGTGTAGAATATTCCGGTTGCACTATTTACTAATTATTGTCCAAGATGAGCCTCAAGTCGTACGACATAAAACAGATTCATCGAACCATTAATATCCACATTTCCTGCATGATCAAAGTCATACCCATTTCATTGATGTTTACAAAACATTTTTATCATTGTCAATTCATACACAACTTTGTAATTTGTTCTCTCCAACGATAACTCGGCAACAAGTCCGTTGTTTTTGTTTGTTTATTTTACAATTCGATGTGCTCATGCCGTACTGAATTTATCTTATGTCAATGGACGCTCCCATGTTATAGACAAGAAAAGGATTCCTAGAAAAACACATACAAACCCTCACATTCCCAAAATACTATCTCCCCAAGGCCCACCCAACACATAGAAACATTGACACAAAAAGGGGGACATAACACAATCACCGGAGGATACCAGCTCAGAGCGCTCTCTCGCAAATCTAATTCTATTCTATTCTTTTTTATTACAGGATGCTTAATATGAGTTTTTGGTTTTTTTTAGTGCCAGCGTTAGATATCATTAAATCAAGCACATTTTTACTGTTTTTTTTTCACGACCAAGATTACAGAATTTCTAAAAAACAGCATGTTTACAAAAGAACATCGTTTTCTTCAATAACATTTTTTCCATCCTGTTAAGTTTGGTAAAATCTTAATTTTAATATTTGCAGGAATCAATTTTATTGTAATGAAGAAAAACAAAACACATGAAACAAGCGGTTAAGAAAACATACCCCCGGCGGCCCCCGCCATATCATAACAACGAAACGAACATTATAATTATCAAATAATTTCATTTCTTTTTTCTACATAAGATACTCTTTATAAACCATTGAATGGATTTTTACCGGTACAAATTTTTCACATTTCTCATCGTCCGAGTTATTCCAGAAAAAAAGAAATAAAAATTGGGTCAGTTTTTGCAAGATAGAAAAACACTGACTTCTAAATGGGAAGAACGAAACTATGGAATGAATGAACCATTTTCATAGAATCATTTTGCTGAAAACGCAGTCACATGAATATGAAGCCCATTTCTTAAATCAAATATTGATGCCAGACTCAGACAGGACTATTTTTATCAGGACATTTTTCACGCTAACTTTGTATGATTACCGAATTTTTTTGTCATTTGTAGAATTAACAGGCTCCATTCAATGATTTTCACTACTGAAAGTTATTTTGACGAAGTTAGAGAAAAAGTAATTGACGGTCAACAAAAGAACAGGGGTAAGGCTATAAGTGCTTATAATTATCAACAGACGCTTGAAAAAATATATTTATCAACCAGACGCTTGAGAAAAAGCATGAATGTCAGACTTACCTTCCAGTCAAGTATCCGGCTGATATAGATCCGACCATAGTCATCAGAAGCTGTACAAAAAACACCCAGTTCATTTCTTTCAGATCAGAATTGGTTTGGCATCCTAAGTCAAACAGCGTTGGACCGAGGAAAGCCACGCCCATCCCAAAAATCCCGAACACAAGACAATCAACGATCACAGATAATTTATGTTTCTTAAATAAATTCCAAAATGAAATTTTCTCCTCCTCGGCAGGAGAGCTCGAACCGGATCCTAACACGACGCCATCAGAGCGCTCACCGTTCGCCATGGTTCCAGTCTGTTCCTCCGTTTGTTCTGAATAATCGCCCATACTTCCGTTTTCAACGAAATATGATTTAAACTGCGAACGTCTGTCGTATTTCTAAAGCTGATGTTAGATAGTTCTAATTATTGAATCAACATTATTTCGAGGACTCCCCAAGTTCACTCCTTGTGGGAATCATTTAAATATCCTCTCAGAAAATAACAACATACCAGTCTGTATAACAGTGGAATAAAGAAGTCTTATAAACGCGTTGCGTAATTCAATCATAGCATTGTAATCTTATTCAATTATGCTTGGACACAAAAGCTTTCACGTTCAATTTGAGTCTTATCTCCACGCGACTTCTTTGACAACAATACGGATCCTATCAATGGCACATGTATTGAAACCCTTTTAATTCTTTGTTGTCAATATATCCATTAAATTTGTCGTTATATATTGCGCATCTGTTCCACAGTGACTAACAATATCAGTAAACATGTAGTCTATATTCGCCTGTCTTTTCTCTGGAAGCAGAAATCAAAGTGAAATGTGACAAAACAATATACAACGTATTTTTAAATGTTTGAAGATTAGATTATGACAATCCATGCGCTGTCGTCTTAACTTCTGATACAGTATTTCAATTTTCGAGTAATTTTGTATTTTTTCTCGTTCTTTTTTTTGATACCGGTCTGGAAGACTTATGACATTGACAAATGATGTGTCTGTGAATGTGTGATGCTTTTGAAAGAATATTATTTTTAGATTGAATATTGACAAGAAATATAAGAGTAATTTTGATGTCACAAAAACAAAATCGTTATTGTGAGTACGGACATTATTGTCCCAAAAGCGGAACAAAATACAAAAGTATAACAATCTTTTATTGAATCGAATTAGCGGGCAATAAACTATTGATTATAATTGAAATTCCCAAGAAACGAAGAATCACTAAAACGCAAGTACCCAATACTTAAAAAACAAACATGATATATGATCTGTTGTCAAACTTATCATATTTTCGCATTTATCAGAAACAAAGACTGATTATGTACAGAATTTTTATGCGTACGGAGCGGTATCCATTTGCTCTGATAAAGAGACTTGAAAGATGAAATTATTGCAATTCTTTCATTCAAAATTAATAAAAAAATTCTTCAACATTAGATAGCGACAACCTATTTTCTGCCGAGTGGTCGATTGTCACTGAATTTTGTCCCATTGACTGTCGTGGGATCACAAACTGACATGTACCGGTTAGGAGGGATCATATATCAAAAAACATTTATGCCGCACGTAAAACACGTTTTTCACGCATTTTTTTTCTTTGAAAGAACTGTCATATTTGTATAAATGAGCTAAAACTTAAATATAGAAAACAACCATTTTCAGGGCCTGTCATATTACAAAGGTAAATTTTGTTTTAAGTTGCCTTTTGTTTGTCTTGCTACAAATAAATATGGTAAAAAATCGAATTTTAAAGTGATTATTTCCCCCTCGCAAGTGCTTCTTTAGTTCCAAGTAATGAATGTAACGAACAAAGGCCAGACAAACAGTAGTGTTTCCAGTTACTCGACCGACTCTATAGGAAAATTGAAAGTACGAAAATAATTGGGGACGAATCGTGCCTACAAAAGATATGTAAAAACACATTTAGAAAAGAAATGTTTGGCGATCTACCTACAAGTATCTTATCTTTTTGTTCAAGTAAACATAAACATGACTGTTTTAGTCTTATAGTTCAGATCCCGATATATTCGCTGATGCCGTGCAAAAGGTCTGTGAACAAACATTAAACATTTCCACACATAAAACATGGGCCTCTGGTTTTTTACCCTTTGCCTCATAAGCATATTCTGGACTATTACAAATTCAAAGCTAATATACAAAATATCAATTCATTTAAGAAAATTGGGTTATTTCTTTCTGATATAGTGGAAAACATTGTGGCAAAAGAAGCCATTACTCCTTACAAGCAATGACTTCTCTTGCCACATTTTCAAAAGTCGCGTGCTTCAGATGCGGGGGAATGCGGTATTATGGGGCAAAGGGATAAAATAAGAACCAGTTTTATCATAGCAATTTCTGCGAATGGAATCGAGACATTTATCAGTTAGCCAGACCACACAGTCTGATATGTCCTTGGGGTACCGTAGTAATGTTGGCATGATGACAAAAGCACGGGTAGTGTTCTGACATTATAATTCATGTTGGCAACGTGATGTCAAGGGGGAGTTAATGAAGGCAGTATACGTCTACAGACTGCAACCTGTGAAAGGTTGGCAACGTATCTCTAGACTTCAATAAATAGCAATATAACAAATAATACGTATCCATGTACTTCACAGAAAAGCTTATACTTAGAAACGGAATGTTCCCATGGCAACTATTGTGTAAATCCATATAGTTATTTCCTTAATAAAATAGACAATGATATTTTTAAAAATTGAAAAAAATAGGCGTGAAAACAAATTGTTAAATTTGTCCAAGGGATGGCCGATATAATTTTGCTTATTCAGCGAGTATTAATGCGTGTTATAATTCTAGAACTTGTAATCACGAGACTCTCGCCACTGTGAGTTCAAAACCACCCAGAGACCAGTCCAATTTAAAATATGGGGAAACAGAAAAGCTGGCTTATGGAAGGGTGGTGATTCTGGCTTACACGTGGGGTATTCTTCCACCGTTAAAGTCTCCAAATTACGCTGACTGATGGCGGGACATGAAACCCTTGTGAAAAAAAAACAAAAAAAAAACCTTCAAACTTTCAGTGCGGAATATGAACATAATCAACCCCGTACAGACTGGTGGACGTACGTGTTTATCATAAGTTTTCTGTTTCACTGGACTTAGAAAACGCTTCGATGCAGACATCTTGGTTTCAGGAAACAAGCAAACTGTTACGGTGAAAGTAAAATGACGGATCTCGGGCGATGAAACATATTTTAGATAAATGATCAAAATTTGATTTTGATAAGATCATTAACTCGCTTGGAACAATTAAAATACTTCTATGATACGTGTTTAAACTTGTCTCTATATTAACCAAGTAACAGTTTCACAAAAGTCTGCTGTGATTGTGTAATGACGCATGAGTTGGAGCGATCCTGATGACTTATGGCCAGTAAAAAATGTCTTGTTTCCAGTTATTCGATCAAAATTAATTGGGTAGGTAGGAGGTCCGATTCGTCCCAAAATATTTCGTACTTTGAATTTTGCTGTTGGAAACCTTAGTGTCGCGCAATAAAAATAGGGTCGGTCTGGTAACAACAATTTTTTTTCTGGCCCAACTAATTTGTTAGATTGTTATTTAAGCAATTGCATGAAATATTCTATCCGGTTTCTCAAGTAAAGAAAAACAAGAGCAGCGGAGGTCGGATTACAGTTTAAACAATGCCCGAAGTGGATTCTAGGAAGACAAGACAGCAGTGTCAACTTATAAATGAATCATCAAGTGCTTAAGGTGGATTTGTTGAAATCCGTTACAACTGAATAAGCACTAGTCGATAACCTCTGTCAATATACTTGTGTTCAATACAAACAAATGGCTGCCCCAGGGCAAAGTTCCGTCTCATTATCACGTTAATTTGTTAAACAAAGACACCACATTGTTTGTTGGAATAAGGGAAATGGCTGCAAGGTTTAGGAAAGATGTCTCTCAGAGCTTGGATCAATACAGAAGATTTTTATTTGTTCCAGAAGACGAATAAAGATACATCAGTGTAATCTCGTACGCTTATTGTAACAAAATGTTCGTTGCAACATTTTAATATTGATAAATATAGGGGCAGCGACAGTGGTCCAGGGGTTAGTGCGCTGGACTTGTAGCCCGGCGATTCGGGTTCAAATCCCGCTCGCAGAAGGTCATACCCTTCAATGAAAATTCATTCATACGTGGAGAAATTGCCGGGTAAGCTCAAGAGAGGGCCGTTCTGGAGAATTTGCACTGTATTTACTTCATAACATCAAAATTTCACTTCATCCATTACAATGAAGTATAGAACGGCTTAGTCGGGGAGGGGAGGGGAATAATCATTTCACTATATCCGATGCTTCACTCTATCTGAGTTCACTATAACCGTATTTTACTGTATTGAAATTTGACTGTATAAACGTGCATGGATTTTTTTTCAGACATGTGCAGTAGTTGTTCGGTTTCATTAGATATTAACATTGATTTCCAGGAATGATAAAAATCCATGATGCAACGTGTACGGCCAAATATGATGAGGAACAGACACTTGTCTTTGTGTAGTTAATTAATTAATAAATAATTAAAGGCAGCAGAACATATGACGCTCCCTGGAGAATAAAACAAAAAATTCCAGGTTGTTATGAATCAGATATCTCGCTTAAAGAAACTGAAAACCTTGGTTACAATGGACGTGAAAAAACGCTTTCTAGCAAAAAAAAGCCATGTGATAATACAATAAAACCTTGTTACCTCAAGGAGTCATCGGAACAGACTAAATGCTCGAGATAAACGTGGTGCTCATAATAACGAGGTATTTGTTAGTTGGTTGAAAATTATACACAAGTAAGATCAATAACACATTGACGGGACTTAAAAAACTCCTTGAGATATGACGGACGTTCGTGATATCGATGCTCGTAATAACGAAATTTTACTGTAAATTAAATTTAGAAAACATGAGCATTTTTAGTAATTCCGTATTCGAGTAATCGGTCAGAAACCTTTTTTTCCTCTGAAGGTCATCTTGGCCTCTGAACCCAAAAGCTATAGGGGTCATCTACTGACCACGGCCAATGTTTCTCTGAAGTATGAGGGCCGTTGGTCATTGTGTTGGCGAGTAATTGACTAGAAGCTCTTTTATCACTGCAGGTCATTATGACCTTGGCCTATTGATCCCAAAATCTACAGGAATCATCTACTAGCGAAGACCGATGTTCATATTAAGTACGATGGCTGTCCGTCATTCTACTGACAAGTTATTGATCAGAAACCGTTTTTACTGAGGGTCATAATGACCTTGGCCTTTGACCTCTTGACCCCAAAATCAATTGGGGTCATCTACTGTCCAAGGCCAATATAACTACGAAGTATGAAGGTTGATGGTCATTCTGTTAAAGAGTTATTGATCATAAATCATCAGCCCAACGAGCAGACCAGCTGATCCACACCTAACACCTATCTCTTTCTTAGCGGGGGTTGTGAGGGGGAGTATAATAATTCTATCTAGCAGTGTTCAATAACAAACACATGCTGTTCTTTCCTTACAATTGCATTGTATACAGAAAAAATATGGTCTTTGAAAAATAAAGCTGTTGTTAGAATAAGGCACTTATAATGGATGGGAAAGGCTATTATAACCAATGCTACATTTAAGGATTTGCGGTTGGAACCTTTAGGGTTAGTGCAAAATATAGGGTCGGCCGGGAAACCGGAAACATGACTATGTTATATACAGTCAAACCTGTGTTTGCAACCACCTCCAAATAAAGACCACCCGGTAAATAAGGGCCATTCTTTGAAAAATCGTCACTGATTATTTAGAACAAACTGACCGCCGAATAAAGGCCAGCTGTCAACAAAGGCCACATTTTGTCTTTCCCAAGGGTAACCTTTGTTCACAGGTTTGACTGAATAATAGTCATGTGATATATGACACAAAGTTTCAAATGAAACACGTTTCAGTCATATTTGCCGCTCAGAATCAGGAACAAATGACCCTTAAAGGGGTGCATTTGTGGATTTAAAGGATTTCAGGGTTATCAATACATCGTCTTTATATTTCCGTAACAATGCGTTTTTAATAAAGTTAAAGGACGAACAAAGTTATCTAGTGTTTTAACTGCTTTAAAATCCATTTAAACTTGGTACACTAATGTTTTTATGAAAGCGTATGCAGTCTAAGATATGACAACAAGAGATGAAGTTTCGGAGATCAACAACGGACGAAGTTTTGGTGATCAACATTGAACAATGGATCCCGAATCGACAGAGTAACATTCTGGAGACTATGTCTTGGACCTTTTTCTTTTGATTCCGTCATTTCAATGTTCTGGAAAGCTAGTTTTGAATGATCATCAGGTCCGATGTATCAGTTTTGTAGTTGTATATAAATAATTCAATTATCGTTTGCTATCCTGTCATCGGTTGCATAGACCATCATGTACACGATGTGTCGTCGTTATTGTTATCTTGTTAAAAGTCAATATCAGAGCAATCAGTCTACCATGTGTGACTTAATCAATGCAATTATCTCAAAGATACATTAAAAATGTACACATTGCGTGTTGTTATATCGACAGCATTACTGTGAAATTACATGAACATACAAACTGTATATATTTCTTGATATAAATGTACAGCAAAATCTTAATATTAACACACGTTTTGTTACCAAAATTTCCGTCTTAGTATTCAGGTATCTAGATACATAGCAACCTCTCTAAAGCAACACCCTTTGGGAGAAGCAAAATTATTGTTGTTGAGAGGTTGTTACTTCAGAGAGTTTAAATTAATAGTTCATTTGCAAAGTAGGAAAAATCATGTTCTTGTTGAAGGGAGGTTGTTGCTCAAGAGAGGACCGCTCAGGAGAGGTTGCACTGTACTAGTTGAATTATAGAAGAAATATTCAATAAGCCAATCCAACAATAATTGGATATACAATGAGGTGGCTGTTTGAGGTTTTACTGTACTGCGTGGAAGAAGATTGTTCACCCAACAAGACATGTTACAGTATTATATCTCGAAAATGTCATTATTGTATTGTATTGATATAGTATTGCAGTGTACGTAATATTGTATTTTTATGCAAATATTTCCACTTAAATTGTGGCAATACGTGAACCATTGAAAATTAGTCCAAGTTGTTTGGAATTATTAAAGTGTATTACAGATTCAGTAAGATCACTTCCGTTAGCTTAATCATCGGGTCACGTGACGGTAGATCAGGTGTTTGCGGGTTTAAGGCGTAGGCGTATCACGTGACGCTCTGAGATAATTTGTCGAATGATAGTAATCTAATTACGGCTGATAAATGTCATTAACCTTAATATAAATATCATCGAGGAAATAAAATATTTTGCCAAGCGATACAGACAGGCGAATGTCACCATATAACAAATAACAGATCCAGTATCGATATAATATTAGACATAAAACGAAATACAAGTATCATCGTTGATATTATATAAGTGGGCATAATCCTATTAAAGGTTTACCTCCCAAGGGATCAAGATTTTTGTTCGGAATTAAATAGCGACCGCGTGGTTAGCGCATCCAAGATCTTTGACCCGAAAATATTTCACACAGTCCGTCTCACACACATTTTTAGGGATTTCGACAAAAGGTCTGCCATGATGGTATATGGAAACATTTTTGCGCGCGGTTTCAAGCTCATTAAGTTAGTGGGTTTGATAGTGTGGAACAAAGAATAGACTGGTTCGCCACAAATTCAACCACTTTAATACGCATGCTAATCGTAAACAGTCCACAACGTTCCTATCCGTATATGCTCGCGTTCAGTTTAACGTATGAATTATGTTGGTTTGATTAACAGCTGGTGCCAACATTATCACGGTGAAACAATATACATTTATTTGTCTCTGTTGTAATGAAGCTCGGATGTAACACTCCTAATCCGGGCTGTCAGTTCAATCTGATTAGAATGAAGCGCAGCATACGAGTGAAATTGACGAGTCCTAACACGCTAATATGGTTAATTCTGCGATAATTGGGATATATAAGGATAATTATGCTTAATGGCTAATTTTCATCGCGATGCTATCATACATAATAGGTATTAAATAACTAACATGTGCTCGTGTGGTACATGCAGTGAATATCCTTGTTTTATAATAATACTCATATTTTACAAAGACAAATATTGACAATGTATTTTTTACCTGAAAAAGTGCATGAGTCAGAGAAATTGATCACAAAGCGTTATAATTCGCAACTGCATTGTACAGAACAAATAACCCCAGCAATCCTAGATTTTTTTATCAACACTGCCTTATCACTTAGCGATAATCTAACCCGCAAAATTTAAACACAGAACCCTGAATTAAATGCTAAACTAATAAGTATTGTTATCACTTACACAAAATTTGTTGTAAACATGATTGTCTACTACATTCCCTGTGTTCAGATTTACTTCAGATTTCGTGTCTCCTAACAAAATGACAGAAAATTGTCAACATTTCTATACATACCAATGCTTATTATACTCCGATAATAATATATGAAGATTGCTTAAGAACGATGCATTATATATATACAGTTAATTACGTTCAGAATACACCAGTCCGGGACAGCAGAATATGCGCGGCATTTACAGTCGAGTTCCGTTATGTCGATATCGCATAAATCGATTTTCATTCATTATCTCAATGTAGGAACGAAGTCATATAATGTCTTCATTTCCAATACTGAAAGTAATTTTTTAAACCAAAAAAATATGGGGTCGATTTTTCGGACGTCATCATCGTGGTACACAAAGTATATTTTAGGTCCCGCGATTTACCCTCATAACGAGGCTGAACTGTATTTATATACTAAATATGCTAGTGGTAACATATGGTCGCAGTTCATTATCATATTCTATTGAGTTGTCGAGATCGACAGCTTATAATCCTGCACGTACCTTGTCCCGAGTTTTCATTTATCTACACGATATTACCCCTTTTTAGCAATGTAACATTCCGTGGTCTTTGTGTAACTCTTTATATGAAATACCATAGCGCAGAAAATGATGCATTTTGAAAGACATACAATGCCGACATTCCTTTTTATAAACAGGCTTTTCACTAGATGTCAAAAGTTGAGGGTCAAAATGACCCTTGGCTGATAATAATTCTAAGAGTCAACAAAATTTCTTCCTAGCTTTATTGTAATTTTGACCCTTTGATACAAATTCTCAAGAGTCAAAAGGTTTCTTTTACTGATTTCGAGTCAAAATGCTGTTTTAAGGGTCAAATGAAAGTCCTTTATAAAGATATTACCTCTATTGTAAAGAAATTTACAACAACTTTAGCGAATCACTTCTGGAGGCAGCCTTCAGAATAATTTATAAATAATCTCGCAAAATTCAGGTATGATACAGTTTTATTTTATTTTTTTATTTTTAACTAAGAACTCAAGACGCCGTAACCAGGAATTTCGCGTATGTTTTGTTCATGCCCTTTGACAATTTCAGTTCAACTTGAATATGAAAGGTATTTTAAATTGTTCCATTATCACGGGTCACGTGAGTGTTACTTGTGGAGAGAGCGTGTTTCTATATTTTGAGTAAAGTTCGTTAGAAAATAGAAAACAGAATACTCAGTATCTCTTTGTTGAAGCTGATTGCCAAATGTTTGTTATGGCGTTTGTTTCTGGTTACATGCTCCTTAAAAATAGAGTAGGTAGGTAGGGATTTTTTTTTGGGGGGGATATTATCCTTGAAAGCCGCTGTTGCGATAATTTTGTGTGGAAAGGTAAACAAGAGGGCCATGATGGCCCTGCATCGCTCACCAGAATAAATATTAATTAACTTGTCATCAAAAAGGTAATAAAGGTACATTCGTGGGCAAATAATGGGGAACAATAATAAACTTGATAAAGGACCATCAAAGGATACTACAGAAGAATATTCGTGATGACTGAAGGATGCCACAGACCAAATTTGGTGATAATCCAACCACTGGTTCATGAAAAGAAGTCATTTTAAGGTATTTCTATGTTTAGCTCTAGCGGCCCCTAATTTGGGCCAACCATTTTTATTTCAGCAAATCTATTAGAACACTATCTAAAGATGCTAAAAACCAAGTTTAGTAATAATCCATCCATAGAAACATGAGAAAAAGTCATTTTAAGGTGTTTCTAATTTTAACTCTAGCGGCCCCTAAAAGGGGCCAACCATATTTATTTGAACAAACTTGAGAAAGGACCATCTAAGGATGTTACAGACCAAGTTTGGTGATGATCCATCCATTGGTTCATGAGAAGAAGAAGATGGTTACAGGTTTTTCTATTTTTAGCTCTAGTGACCCCCTAATAGGGGTCAACCGGTACAATACGAGCAAATTGCAGTTAGAACGTCAAAAGGCTTCTGTACAGCAAATTTGAAGTAAATCCGACTGGTAGTTTCTGAGGAGAAGACCATTGTTGACGCCAGACGACGGACGCCGGAGTATCCACCTACCCATCCTAACAGCTCACCCTGAACCTTCGGTTCTGGTGTGCTAAAAAGTGAGACAGTGGATGCACCGTTACTGGAGCCTAATAAAACAATCTCTAAGGTAGTGGGAAAAATTGGAGTAGATCGGGTAACCAGAAACAGACAATTTTTTTACTCTTAACTCTATTGCGTATGAGTGATTTCCCATTCTAATGTTAACATTTTGATATTTAAAAATACGAAAACAAAAATTATTTGTTTCTTTCTATCCTTTTCTATCCTGGTAATATGAGAGTCTGAGGTGTGAACAGTTGTATTTGTGTTCGGCCTTCTCTTTTGTCTTATTTTTTTCCATGAATAAAACATTATCACAAAAATATTGTTAAATCCGAATTATTTCTGATCACGCAAGCTTTAGAATGGAAGTTTAGACGTCTTACGGATAGCATGCTTAAAATCATCAGCGAAAGATGACAATTATTTACATACCACACTGTTGTAGCTCTCTTTCTGACTACACAAAGTAATTGTTTTGTTTTCCGCGAAATCAAACAGTATTTTTTCTGCCGTTATCGTGAGACTGGAAGATATGAGAATATTATTAATTGTAAATACTGTCGTGTTCTCTTTTTCGAAGCAGAGGCAAATATAGACAAGTAATGAAAATAATTTTCTAGCAACATTTTGCAATTAGGGATTCTACGTGGTACATCAGTCACGGTAAAACTCGTTTATGCCGTACCATGTCTGACGCTGACAATTCATTTGTTTTCCGTTGTTGCGAGTTGGAATTTTCCCCCAACTGAAAATTTTCGGTCATACAGAAACGGTGTCTTCTGGCATCATATTAAATTGCGCTATAGTGTGATAATATGCTATAGACGCAATCATGTTAACTTGATACCGGAATCAATCGGTCTTAAGGCGATCCTTGATCATCGGCACTACATTGTTGTTTTCGTAATACAAATGCGTTTTACGGAAGTACCCGAATTATGCCGAGTGTATGAATGTCGCATAATTGACTGGCGAATCTCGAGATATCTTCGAAACAACAATTACGGTAATTTACGGCAGGTCCCGAGTTTTGATGAATATAAGCTGCTAGTACTCCGGTTCGGATCGAGAAATCATGCTAAAGCAACGGGTCCGGTCTTAATACATGTCCGGATAGCACCAGAAGATTTCATAAAGTAAAATCTTATAATTAAATTCTAAGATTAATCTTTCTTAATAAAATCAAACACAAACATCCCAACAGTTTTTGCATTACAGTGCAACCTCTCCAAAGCAACACCTTTTGTGAGAAGCAAAATTGTGTTGTTGTTTAGAGGTTGTTGCTCTAGAGAGGTTGAATTAAATGTTAAATCGTATAGTGGGAAAAATCATGATGTTGTTGAAGAGAGGTTGTTGCTTAAGAGAGGGCCACTCTAAAGAGGTTGTTCTGTACATGCATACTGAATTGTGAAATTTACATACTGAAATCTGTATTTGTCGATGGCTAAGTTCAATTTGATATAGACAATACTTCATTCATGTATATGAATGTGTTAATTTAGTACAACAAAATGTACTCGAAAAAGACAGAAAAACATAGTATGATATTTACTTTGGATAATTTATAGGTAAAAACACAATGATTAAATGTTTGACATTATCACAGCTATTCCCTCATTTTCCTGCATTGTGCTTAAAAGTACAACAGATATTTATGACGCCGCATGTTACCACAATAAAGCAGTTGATATATGTAGATTAATTCATTTATCCTGCGGTTATAAGGCAGAATATGATGCCAATTTGAATTGCAGTGAACCAATTTAAAAACGCAAATGTGACAATGATGTCTACCAGTCAGATGATCGACATAACTATGGAAGTATCATGATTTAGCAATGGATTTCTAGAACTCTGATCGAATGGTTGCGAGTTCGAAGTAGTGCTCAATGGAAATCTAAAATCCTGTAGGAGGTTGTGGGTTTGAATACCATCTGTTGTGAGATTACGCCTTCGCAATCATTCACCTAGTCTGGAGCACTGATTTGAAAAGAACGATGAAGTCATTAAGAGTGATTAATTAACGTGTATGCAGTAAAATCAATGCGAAATTAATTGGTTTAATGAGGCGAGTTGCACGTGGTGTTAAAGAGATGCCTCAGAGTCCACTTGGAATTTGGACAGAAAATTCTTCAGATTTAAGTAACCGACTTAGTTATGACCCGCCCACAGCTCTATATCAAGCCAATCACAACCGTGCAAAATAGTACATTACTTGTGAATAAATTCTTCTTCTTGAACTGGTGTATCTGATTGGCTGACCTGGAGCTGTCTAATCGGCTGGACTGGAGTATCTGATTGGCTAAACTGGAGCTATCTGATTGGTTTAAAATTTAGGCCAAACACTAAATTAAATTAAATATTCGTAGTTATTACAGTGTTTGTTTGTTTGTTTGTTTGTGTGTGTGTGAGGTTTAAGCGTGAAATAAGCTTTTTACTTTTACGTATATTATAAAAACACTAGCAACTGATTGGTTGGTTCTGAACACATTTTCAAACTCGACCAATGGCATAGGCTGCAAGCCGATACTTGCTACCTAATTAAATGTAGTTCTAATTATTGAGGACAGTCCATATTTTACGTGAATGAACTAATCTGTATTAAATGGATCAGAAGAAATTATATCCTCGCATCGCTATAAGAAATCCTGAACGAGCAAAATATACAGATTTACTAACTTAAGGAATATACAGTCGAACCTCTCCAATCCGAACGTTTCCAATCTGGAATCCTCTCTAAATTGAACACGTCAGCTGGTCCCGATTTTTTTTATTACGTAGTATACGCTAAAAAAACTTTGCAATCCGGAACCTCTGTATTGCAAAAACCTCTCTAATCCGAACATTTTTGTCTGTCCGAACAAGTTCGGATTAGAGAGGTTTTACTATATGTCTACGTGTGGTGATTCATAATACAGACTACTCCTAGTCTGTTACACACACTTCCTCATCTTCAGTGAATTGTTTTGAGGAGTAAGAAACATTCGTATCATTTCTCAGAACCAAGTAACTTAAATCAAGCCATCATCATTAATATGTTTCCATGGTAACCGTTTATGCAACTTCCTAAAATTGACGTCAATAAAACGTACCCAAGAGACTACCAAAATTTCTGTTTGTAGACAAATAAGTTATTTGACTGAAATATCTACTCAACATATACAATTACTACACACGCCAAAAATGTTGGAACGATAGATAAATACCACCATTTGCAGATAAACAGAAAACTTTTTTTTCTTTGTCGTAGTAACATGGATTAACTAAGGCAACATTCTTTGTATAGTCAATATATTCAACGTGCATAAAACAGTTTGGTTTTAAATCCAATACTCACAGGGCAAAAAAAACTAGACCAGCATAAGTATTATTGCAGCAAAGTTGAGACGACATACAACAATCTATGTACAGTCTACAACAGTCTCTGTAAGCATACTGCAGTCTTAGTACAGAATACTAAAGTCTAAGTACAGCATACTACAGCTTCAGCACAGTATACTACAGCTTCAGTACAGTATACTACAGTCTTAGTACAGCATACAGCAGTCTTAGCACAGCGCACAACAGTCTCAGTACAGCATACTACAATCTACTACAGTTTTAGCACGGTACACTACAGTCTTAGCATAGAATACTACAGTCTTAGTACAGTATACTACAGTCTTAGTACAGCGCACAACAGTCTCACTACAGTGTACTACAGTCCTAGCACAGTATACTACAGTCTTAGCATAGTATACTACAGTCTTATTACAGTATACTACAGTCTTAGTACAGCATACAGTCGTCTTAGTACAGCGCACAATAGTCTCATTACAGTATACTACAGTCTTAGTACAGCGCACAACAGTCTCACTACAGTGTACTACAGTCCTAGCACAGTATACTACAGTCTTAGCATAGTATACTACAGTCTTATTACAGTATACTACAGTCTTAGTACAGCATACAGTCGTCTTAGTACAGCGCACAATAGTCTCATTACAGTATACTACAGTCTTAGTACAGTATACTACGGTCTTAACATAGTATACTACAGTCTTAGCACAGTACACTACAGTCTTAGTACAGTATACTACAGTCTTAGTACAGTATACTACATTTTTACTACAGTATACTACAGTTTTAGTACAGTACACTACAGTCTAAGTACAGTATACTACAGTTTTACTACAGTATACTACAGTCTAAGTACAGTATACTACAGTTTTACTACAGTATACTACAGTTTTAGTACAGTACACTACAGTCTTAGTACAGTATACAACAGTCTTAGAACAGCATACTACAGTCTTAGCACAGTATACTACAGTCTTAGCACAGTACACTACAGTCTTAGTACAGTATACTACAGTCGAAGTACAGTATACTACATTTTTACTACAGTATACTACAGTTTTAGTACAGTACACTACAGTCTAAGTACAGTATACTACAGTTTTACTACAGTATACTACAGTCTAAGTACAGTATACTACAGTTTTACTACAGTATACTACAGTTTTAGTACAGTACACTACAGTCTTAGTACAGTATACAACAGTCTTAGAACAGCATACTACAGTCTTAGCACAGTATACTACAGTCTTAGCACAGTACACTACAGTCTTAGTACAGTATACTACAGTCGAAGTACAGTATACTACAGTTTTAGTACAATATACTACAGTCTAAGTACAGTATACTACAGTTTTAGTACAGTATACTACAGTCTTAGTACAGCATATTACAGTCTTAGCACAGTATATTACAGTCTTAGTACAGCATATTACAGTCTTAGTACAGTATACACCAGTCTTAGCACAGTATACTACAGTCTCAGTACAGCATACTAAAGTCTCAGTACAGCATATTACAGTCCCAGAACAGCATACTACAGTCTCAGAACAGCATACTACAGTCTAAGCACAGTATACAACAGTCTTAGCACAGTATACTACAGTCTCAGTACAGCATACTACAGTCTCAGTACAGCATACTACAGAATGAGCACATTATACTACAGTCTCGGTACAGCATACTACAGTCTTAGCACAGTATACTACCGTCATAGAACAGTATATTACAGTCTCAGTACAGCATACTGCAGTCTTAGAACAGCATACTACAGTTTTAGCACAGTATACTACAGTCTTAGTACAACATACTACAGTCTCAGAACAGCATACTACAGTCTTAGCACAGTATACTACAGCCTCAGTACAGCATACTACAGTTTAAGTACAGCATACTACAGTCACAGTACAGCATACTACAGTTTTATTGATACGTATCACACTAGGAAGATATCACAACAAGGACACTACATTTATTATAATCAAAAGGAAAATATAGAGTTATCGAAGGTGCGTCGTCCATACAATATACATGTGTATGGTATGTGCTGTTAGTAGTCAAACCTGAAGGTAGAAGCTATCTTAAGATGATAATAAATATGACTATCTTAAGATGATAATAAATATGACTTTTACACAGGCGACCTGTATTCAAAGGTTCATATGGACTAATTCAACGATCTTTATCCACAGGTGACCATTAAAACATATTTGTCCGGACTTGTTTTGTCCGGACTTGTTTTGAACCTTATAAAGAAAATACAATTTCTACGATCTTTTTTTTAGATTTCGATTTTGTTTGCCTGTTCAAAGGTGTTACATGTTCTATTACGGTTGTGCTATTGACTCCATGCAGTATGTTCTATTGATTATTTTATGGCATTATCATGATTACATGTATTGTTAATTAGCTTTCCGACCAAATTTGAATATATGATATATATATATATTATTGACAAGTATAGTTACATAAGTTATAAGTTTGGTGAAACAAACGATATTCCTATCATGGTATTTGCAAAAAAAAATGTATGAACTCGTGTATTCTATTTACGCATTTCGACCAAGTTTGATCGAAATCAGTTCACATTAGACTAATATAGTGTCACTGAAATGTGAAGTAAGAAACGGCATGCATTACATGGTATTGAAAGTAAAAGGATAAATGTATTAAAAAGACGAACTTAAATTTACATCTACAATGTATGTCCGTAAGAAGAAACACACAAAAACATTTAAAAACAAAAATTTAAAATTCTATATATATTTTAATCCAACAGGTGATGGAATAAATATTTATTTGCAAAAAGCGAAGAAAAAATAAAAAATCTGAAAAAAAAACAGTGTAACGATTTTATGAAAATAGTGTTTTATAGAAATCTCGCAGAAATGCTTTCATATTGTTGAAAGAAAAGCACAAAACTTACCGGAAGTAATTCAGCAATCAAAAGTAACGGAAGATAGATCCTTTCCGGTAAAAATGTCGTTTCATGAAAAAAATTAACGACAACGCCTTTCTAGGACATCAAATCCATTCATTAGACATTGAACAATACACGCGTATTGGAAACATACAATAGCTGACTGTACTATTCGCTATTTAACAGAACTATCCAGACCCTACCAGATGCCTGCATGTATGTACTCAATGGTGAACGGTATAAATAATTTACCCATAATATCGACATACTAATTCAATGTTCATGCTTCGTCACGGTGTAGAAATATTGTTGCCTTGTATGCTTGATTTGATGAAACAAATATGGTTTTGAATGAAGTATCTGTGTAAATATTTGCTTTGATACAATCAAGTGAACTTGTGATGTTTATGAATTATGAAGAGACAATAGTTATTCGTCAATAGCTGACACCACTGTAAGCAATATTGATATTTATTTGTTTATTTTGGAACGGGGATTTTTGTTATGAACACAAAGTCGTCGCTACATTTGTACTAGGATATGGTGTAAATATTCACTGAACCTCACACAACACAAATCACAGTAACGTCATGATACAAATATATAGTCAAACCTCGTTATCTCGAGGTGTCATCAGATCAGACTAAATGCTCGAGATAAAAGTGGTGTGCGTGTGTATAGTAGAAACTCCCTAATCCAGACCAGGCACTGATACATTTTTTCGGTACTGATTTTTATTCAATATCTTTATTTTTGAAAAAAAATGAACAACTTTGCCTTGATAAAATAAATCTGCATGACCCGGAAACCTTTGTAAACCGGACTTTTTCCTGGTGCGAACACGTCCGTATTAACGAGGTCGTACTGTACAGAGATACTTTATTTTAGAGATACTAATGGTTAGCACGCGTTGTCATTCATCTACCTGTTGTTTTAAGGTGTATTTAGTATGGTAATTCTGATCATTTTGGTGTTGCGAGGTCGCGTTCGACTAAACGAACTTGACGATTTTTCAAAGGAAAAAGATTAAATATCTGCGTCATCGTTTTGAATTGGACAAAGCGCTTATTGGTTATGTGTAGTATAATGTATTAGCTATCTGTAGACACCAGTTATTAGAAAATTTAGCGATTCCTTATAAAGTTACGTAGTTTTAAACAAACTTGGTGCAGAAACTGTTATTTCGGAAGTCGTAACCCTTGTATATGTATATATATGATAAACGTGTTTTGGTCCGTGTGGCTATTTTAGGCCTAATACGCCATTATACTCCATCCCTTCAATTTTCTAGCCCCCTACTGAGACCAAATCTCAATCTCTATCCAGAGTTGTCGTTCGTTATCTCTCCCATACATCTCTGTCAACGTCTCAGCGTTTCACAAGATTCTTGTAAAACAAGAAATAAAGCCACAAATTGAACAAAATTTACAACTAAGCGAAGCAATTTATTTTGCACAATACATTAGAGACATCAGATGTTATAATTTACCTGAAAATCAGAGAAATTATTTTATTTATCTAGCGCACTATTTCTCGACCGAGAGTGTTTGCTTACTTTTGGTTATTAGGTCACATAGTTACGCCGCTTAAATGGAAATGAAACGCCGAAGTCGAAGGTAAAGTGTAAAATTATGACAACAGATGTACATTTAGAGAAAACGAAAGTGTGATTTTGTGTATCAGATGGAAAGTAAAGGAGACCAGGACACGTGTTTTTGAACTACTTTCCAGACGTTGACAGAGATGTATGTGATGGATAACGAACGACAACTCTGGATAGAGATTGACCAAATCTGAGGCATAAGTCGCAAATTATAGAAAATCAAGAACCATTCCATTGAACATATCCAACATGTATTAATGCTGGGTTGGGTTTCAGCATTAATACAAATGGAAAATATGACAATTCTTTAAAAAATGTTGATTTGCAGTTACGCAACGATTATTAAAAAATACCCCTTCCCCCCAAAAAAAATGTTTAGCAATTTTGACAAAATTATTTTCGTTTTTTATTCCAGGTTTTCAGTACAAAACTTACCCAGTGTTAAAAGTTCGAGTCACGTAACTGTAAAGCAATATTTTTTAAGTATGGATGAAATTTTACAATTTTTATTCGTCACCCATAATGTACTGATAATGAGACAACATTGTAACAAGTACGAACAATCTGCTCTTAGAATAAGTAGAATTATGAACAACTTTGTTCCTGTCCCTCTCAAAACTTTATAATTGACAGTTCTTCGACAGACACGTCTAATGGACTTAGAATCTTATATTTGCATTTTCAATGCAAGATATTTTTTGGTCGTGAATTCTTAAAAGATACAATTAATCTTGCTAAGAGACCAACCCATTTAAATACCATAAAGACTTTGGGTATATGCAACCGTTATGGATACCTTTGCGAAATATCTTTTATTTCTTTTTATCCATGTCTAATCAACATAGTACCATCTTTGATGTTCTGTACTAAAATTTAAAGTCCTAGGCAATACAGGTTCTTGTCAAACTTGACTAAAACAAACAGCGCTATAAAGTCCGGGATGTACCGTTTTGGACGGGTTTTATACCGGTATTCAATTAATTAACAAGAAACTAATTAGCCCACGTAACAAGGAACATGAAAATGTCACAGTGTGCAAATATTTAAAACTATGTTTTAAAATTCCTGCTGGTTTCTAAGTATGTTGATTACATTACAAAAAAGTACACTCAAAGTAGAGCCGGTGAATCATTATATTTTCCCAGGAGATGAATGGGAACCATTTTCTGACTAAAGCATCCAGTCTGCACTTAATTATTCATGTAAATCAATAGGTTATTACTAATACGCTAGTTTAAATGACTTTTTAGGAATAGCACTGTAAGTTTATAATAGAAAATAACCTTAGGCCAGAAAAAATAGCCGTGTTTCCGGTTACCCGGCCATTCAGCCTACTTTTTGGTGCCGACCCTAAAGTTTCTAACAGCAAAATCCAAAGTACGAAAATATTTGGGGACGAATCGGGCCTTCTAAGTAAGAAAGTTATGCTTAGAGAAAAATAAATACATTTTATGACCTACCTACCATATTTTTGTAGTTAGGTTACCTGAAACACAACTACATTGTAGTTTTTTTTGGCCTTATCATGACACGTGATACCGTCTGCGTGTGTACTGGGGATGAATTTCAGCACTTATTGACTTAGTGCTAAGAAGGAATACGTTTATTTCACAACCAATCTCTTTAAATAGATTACAACAAAACGTCGAAGCTTACTAATCATTAAATTCAGTTTTCTGTTCTTGGAAAGCAATTTAGAATCGTCTAAATGCGTTTATTGAGCCAAGCCTTGAAAACCGTATCATCTTAACACCAGACAACAATCAGATGTTATTTTTGTACATCAAATATTTAAAGAGATTATTTTTCACTGGGGTTTAAAGTTTCACCAGCTTTTCCGGCTTTAACAGTGGAGGAAGATCCCAGGTGTATTACTAGGTAGAACCACCAATTTTCTGTAAGCTAGCCGGAAAGCTTCCTCACATGTTAAATTCGTCTGGTCCCCGGGTGGGATTCGAACTTACAGCGGTGAGGGGCTAGTGATTAATAGTCAGAGACCATAACTGTAACTCAACCATTCTACAGAGAAAATTGAAGTAAAAAAGGGAGCGCTCACAAACAGTGTGCCCATACCACAGGACTTAGACTTCATTTTTTTGGTAATACGGCAAGCAAAGTTTATCAACAAACTGCTCGAAATCTTCAACTTCACGCAAGTTCATTTTTTTTCTTTATGACCACAAAAAGCGGAGGCCATATGTATGAACTGCAAGCATAATTTAATGTTTTTTCCCGATAGATGAACAGTGAGTGCCCGAAAACGGGCAAACTGATTTTTCGCAAAATTTTTTCGGCCAAAAGAAAAGGGACTAGGACACCAGAATATGGAGATTGAAAATAAAAAATGATTCCTAAAACAAGACAGCAAAAAAGTACTGTGACAATACAAATTATAAAATGTAATGACTAAATGATAGTAAATATCAATGGCATTGTAATTAGCAAGTGGGACACCCACGCACTCAACCAGCAATCTAGACATGAGCTAATAAGTCCACCAATCAATCAGTCGTCAATTTCATATTGTTCTTTGAACAAATACTGCAAACGCAGCAGTCTGTGATTTTAAAATAAGAAATGCTAAGTTCTGTTTTGTACTAAAGAGATAAAACATTAAATTGAAGTAAACCTAAAACATTGTTTCATGTACATTTGTCTCTATGGATTTCTGGTGATTATCTACAGAGGAAAATTAAAGGATTACGAAACTATAAACACATAATTGAATAAACAACAAAACAAATGGAAGTATTCTCACAGGAGATCAGATATCTAATCAAGTAGAAACACAAGACAAACTAGAATTTATGTAGACGTTGAATTATTCAACAACTTGGCATTGTTGCTATATGTTTTATACAGATAATACACTCAAACAAATGGGTGATCGGACCACCGTTAATACGTGAAAGGGGATGCGAAACGACCGGGGGCGAAAAAAAAACAGGGGTGAAACGACCAGTCACCCTACATAACACACAATAGTTTGTTTATAACACAATAGAAAATCACAAATTAATCAAACGCTCTGGTAAAATAACAGGAACCAAAACAAAATCCTCAATGCCATTGACATACAACAAATACATGCATTTTTTGTATTGTTATGTAAGAACTTTTATTTCTTTTGAAGTGTTCATCTATTTCTGTATAGTATTTTACGATAATTCCCTCCTGACCCCTTTAAACGATAGATTTTTACATAAACTCGTACAATGTCTTTCTGAATTAAACTACCATTTTGTTTCGACTTGGCCTTTGGGAGGTAATTTCACATGAAAATCTGCGAAAAACACAAAGGCTATCAAACTAGGCATAAATGAAAACTGAGAAAAAGCATAAAGGCATTCAACTTTTATTTGCGACTTCTTTGCCATTGAAAATAATCCTTAACTACTAAAACTGGACCACGATTATCAATTCAGCCAATCAAAGTCATTGTAACAAAGACATCCACTGGTCTCAAATGTTTTTACTAGGCAGAATAATATGAAGATGGGCTGAGATCAATGTTAACACATGCACTGTAGCCTGTAGCCGCTTAGGATGCCATATCCCCAAAAACGCACGGAAAATTGTTATAAATTTAACGCACGGCATACGGGGAAAATGTGAATTAGGCATTATACACAAATTACTCTAGACAGAAGCAAAAATACATTTCATATACACATAGGCACTTTACACTCTTTTTTTCTATTTATGCATAATTCCTGTTCAATATACTGTCACATAATAGTCTTCATCCTTTTCTTCTTGACATCTACTTGTCCCGGTCACCCATTTTGTTACGGAGACGATGACCAAGCGATTTGCTCTCCAGCTTTTTTCAAAAGCTAACATTATATCTCTAACTTAACAAGACTACGGGTCAGGTATGTGTTGGTTGGTGGAAAACATCGTCTATGGTAAAAACATTTACTTGTTCCTGGTGCAAGGGTCACAGCACATTGATAGTTAATGGGAACCAGTTTGGCTCTGATATTGCTAGTAAATAACAAGACAGTGATCCACTTAAAATCATATGTCACTGACAGGTCTTCAAAAATGTCTCTCCCAGGGATGAGGTACCTGCTCAGACAAACACACAAGCTAGACACGATAAAGTTCAGTAAATCTGTGCATGGTTTTGTAAAGGACCGTTCGGTAGAGTTTTACAGTACATAAAACAAATACCACATTAAAATGTTTAGGTAATACTGAAGTTCAATCATGAAATTGTTATTAATGAAACCACGCAACAACAATTAAGGAACTTTGTTGTTTGGAGTAATAAATGAAAATTGCTGCAAACTTAGAAATCAATTTGTAACTGATCACAAGGGAAACACATTTCTGTGAGGTGAGGAAGAAATTAGAATTTATATGATCAGACATTATTGAATCGTTGAAATGTTTCATCTAAATTATTTTGATGAAGAAAACTTTATACAACCAAACTTCTGTATAATTCTTCAATACATCAACAATTTCGGCACATGTTCAAAGTGTCGTAACATTGCAGAATCATCTGGCATACCAACACCAACTACGTCAATGTTAAGCAGGTACGGCATTGGTAGAGGTGTTCCGAACCGCGGTGAAAAAAGAATATCATGGTCTGCAAACAGAATGTCTCATTAGGCCAGTAAAAAAACAGTCATGCTCTAAGTTTCCCGTCCAAACCAAGAATTTTAACTTTAACTTTCAAACAGCAAAATACTTAGGGACGAATCCGAAAGGAATGTTTAGAAAAACAAATTAGAAAACAAACGTTTGGCGACCTACCCATCTACCATATTTTTGGTCAAATAATCGTAAAGATAACTATTTTTCTAGTTTTGCACAGACACATGACGGGTTCACAATCATGTGATTTAAATTAGTTCAGTGTTTGTTTTACATATTAAGACAATCAGAGGGCTCCAATTTTCCAATTTTCTCTCTTTTTTTTCTAATACATGAAGAATGTTGCTTTTTCCCCGAAGAATTTTCTTCACGTAGGTCGAGGCAGGTTATACAAGTCATGGGCAATCAGCTGGAAATTCAACATCGATTAATCGGTCTTTTTCACTGATTGAGCCTAAAAATATATCCTAGTTTTGGGCAACCCGACCTTACCTAGTGAAACCCACCGACCCAAGTTGTTTTTTTCAAAATTGCCGTTTTTTAAGGAAAGCAGCATAATCTACAAATTACACATTCCAAAGTAACAGGAGGTAACTTGCCCAATTCATATCGATCAGGCACTTTACATGTTGTAAAAACGTCTGATTGGCATGTGAAAATAGCGTGGTCACTATTTAATAGTGATATACATAAGTTATATAGGCTTATGGTTTTCCAGAATTAACAGATTGGATGACACGTAAGGGAGGTTCTATAGTCTTTGCCATTTTTTATTGTATCGGGCTTGGACTTATGGTTTATTTCGCAGCTTAAGCGTTGTGAGAAAGTTTTTTTTTGTTAAAGCAAATCGATCTGTGCAGTGTTTATTGAGCATATAGTTGTATTTATTTCGGATATGAACTGAATCCGGATAAGTTTTGAGCACAAGACTATTCGTGCATAGATATGTTATTATTCTGTTTATAAATAACATAAGAATCATACACTAAATAAATTTGTGGACAATGAGCTTGATGAACTTGACTATTTATAGAATGAAATCAATAAACTTGTATTTGTCAGATATCAGGAATTTTCTACGATATGTCAAACATGCAAAGCCTGGCAAATATGCTAACATTAATAGGAATAAAAATATATCAACATTGGGTTTCATTAATCAAGCGATTTTTTTTTTTTTTGGTTTCGGGCGAGAAACTTCTGTGAAGTTATTGGCCCATCTCAGAGACTGATGTAGCCACTCAGATACAGTGAAACCATTTTTCCTTAGTTACATGAATAAATGCTCATAGAACATGACAACACCGGATATGCAACAATGTGAACACCAAATAAACCAGAATCAACGATCTTTTGGGTTCTCGGTGAAGTCTTAAAATGCTTTTTATTTAAAAACAATAATGACCCTTAAACAAATTCACTTTTATGCCGCACACAATAAATTTCAAACAAAGGGCAATAACTCTGTTAACACTGAAAGTAGAGTTATGGCTCTTGCACCTTGTGCCTCTCCTCATTACCATCTATCCACCTACTAAGTTTCGACAATATAGCTCAAACCACTTTCCAGTTATGCCCTGGGCAAAATTAAAGTAAGAATAATAACAAAGGGCAATAACTCCAAAATCATGAAGAGTGGAGTTATAGTTCTTGTGCACTGCACTTCTCCCCTTCATAATCTATTTACCTATGAAGTTCCATGGTGATACCTATTAATAGTTTTTATGATATGTGCCAGATAAATTGGAATATACACACACACAAACACCTACTATTCCTACATCCCTCCACCTTTTGGCCGATAAAACAACTGGCAGCCTACCCTACCTAATGTTTTTAAAACCATTCCCCAAAACACAGGATTGTTTTTAAGGCCTTGATTATCAGGTACAATTGGACACAGAGCCCAAAACATTTTTTCAAATGTTCAATACTATCCTTCGATTAAGTGTAAGCCTCTTTCTGTTGTGTATGATCATAAATAAATGTCTGTTTTCATAGAAATATTTGTTCTTATTGATGATATGATTTATAATGAGTTTTTTTTTGTTGGGATGGGATTACGTGTACTGTATGTTTCTGGCTTTTTTAAAAAAAAATAAATAAATTCACATAGTCCAAGTATAAACAGACAAGTATATCAGTTTGTTCAATTGCATTTTTATGAAAATCATGGTAATTGATTGCAACTTTTATCCAAATGATAATTATCAACACTCTCAAGCAAAAATCTTTCCATCAATAAAATGGTATTCAGACTGCCAGATTTCACATAAGGGGACGTTAACAAAGACCAGACTTAACTATGATAAAGTGTGTAACCCAGTTTAAAACGTACTAAATTATTAATTCCAGTACATAGCTGAAATCTCCAGTGCCTCTCATTTTTGACTACACTAATCTACAGGCTGTGTAGAGTCATTTGTTACATAAATTTAGCAAGTAAACAAAATGAAATTAATCTTCCACTAGCGTAATAATAATAGTTTTAATTATTCGTATTCCGTGTTGAACGAATCTGTTTAAAGGATTACTAGTTTACCCTGTTTAAAAAACATTGCTGAACATATCCGAACAATCAATTATCCAAAAACCTTACCATTATCGGTATACGACCGCGTGCAACTCTTGCAAATAGCTAGTCGCATATCCAGTGTTTCTCTAGATGGCAGGCCTGGTTTAATATTGTAGAAACCGATGTACTTCCAGCACCGGGATGACCATTTCCGAGGGTAATCGTAAATTGTTTTATCAATTTGCGCAGAATCTGCCATGATGTAAATTAAACTATGAACTCAACAGAGTACTTTTTGAGGAAAAGAACTTTCAGCGAAAATAGTACTTTCGGCGAAAGACAAACCAAGTCGCCGACTGTCGGATTATAATTTCAGAACGAAAAAAAAAACGATTGTCGCCGATCGCCTGCTCATCACTAGGTTATGCCCTTCTATAGAAAATTGACAAAAATGTTGATTTTCCTCCATATCTGGCGCAAAAAGGTTTGTTTCTTGTTACCTAACCTACTCTGACTTTTCCTCGCGACCCTGGATTTTTATTAGGTCCGAGGAATGCAACATCCATTTTTTTACCGACTTTCAAGAATAATTAACAAAAATATATAAAAATCCCTCTCTACCCTACTTTTAATGAGCCTGTAACCAGAAACAGACATTTTTACGCCTTACTTAATTCTGGAGAATTTTCTAAATAAACTTAAAAGTATACTTCGTATGTTTGTTATATAAAAGACGTACATATCAAAGTAACTAATACCAGTGATGTTGTACGACAGAAATGAATCAGTAAATCGTATCAATATTAGTTTTCAAGCAAATCAAGCAGAGAAACTTTGACAGATATGCAAATTATTTATGGTTCATTGTATGGTCAGACGACACAATTTGATTATAGACAATTCCCGTACGTGTAAGACAGTCCGATCGAGAATTATCAAATTATAAACCATGTTATATGTTTCAATACACCATTCGACAAACATCGGCTGAACCCGAAACTTTCCGGTGTAAGACGGACAATACCGAAAATTACCGAGCTGTAACGAGTGCGTTAGGGTGAGGAAGATTCATAAAACTTACTAATACAAAAGAGTATTAAACATAAGAGCCTCTGATTAATTTTATTGACTTCTCTATTTACCCATCATTAATTAAATTACAATCGATACAATCAGCGATTAGGACAAATGAAGAAATATTAGAATTTTTTATTCCCAATGGTAATTAATTGATTCATATAATCTGAAAATCCTTTATGAACAATAATTAAAGGTTCAGAATAAGTTAATGAATGCCTAATCATATAATCTCAGTAATTGATTTATGTTTTATGACCGATGTCTCATTTGGGGGAGCAGGTCAATAAATTTCTGATAGTATCCAAGAGTACACATGCATATATTGGACTTAACTTTGCTGACTACTGTCAAATCAACGTAATATTCTTGAAAGCTGAATGTACAGATGATAAAATACCTGACCTTACCATAAGTACAGAAAAAAAACTCACTTTGCCACAACTTCAATTCGTTCGACCATCATTATATCGACCACTTATTTCTGGCATTTTCAATTTCCCATTATTTTATCGGGATTAGACTAGATTTTATAAAAAAAACTACAGCCGCTAAGTTATGTAGACTTAATAACAGTTTTACTGTATACAAGGCGCATAAAAAGATCGATTTTTTATAACACGATTTCTGTGTTTCTTATTTGTGTGGAAACAAATTGATATGTTTATCAAACAGAGAACTTTTCCTGTATTCTTTAATAAGACATTTTACAGTTATTTTAGTGCTCTTTATTAGAGCGTAGAAAATGTTATAGTGTGTCACAATATGCGTTTTTTCGCGTTATGAGTACATATGGCTGATATGTCTTCTACATAGCAACATTGTCTCAATGTTTATATTGTCAAATTAACAAATTATCATATTTATCTCCTGCGAACTTCTGGTGAAATTTGATTTAGTTTGACGCCATATACTAGTAATATATTGTAGACTGTGCATTAAAAATGCCATTATGTACATGTACATTATTGACAATGATCAACGAGAACCAGTCAATAACTAGAAGCAATGAATATCACCGTAAAATGCTACTTTTTATTGAAGCTAATAAATTGTTCTTTCTCTTTTGTTACGGACGACATCTTGTACTGAGGCCGGAAATTGTATAATTGAATCAAATTAAACATTTGCATGTTCCGTGCTACTGTTCCATTATCAGGAACACGTGTGCATGCATGTTGCGTCTATATTGAACATAACTGAAGCTTAAAACTGTATTTAAATAGTGTTTATATTAGATCAATCGTCTGCTGTAATCATCACGTAAGTGAATACGTCATAATTGTGTATTGTGTGTTACGTCATAGGTTTGTGCGTTTATAGTGCACGCTTAAAAGGAGACAAGGTCCATTCCTCATAATATTGTTGGTTCGCAGTTCTAAAATCACCCGACCAAGAAACTTTCCAGCAATTTTTCATTTGACAGATTTTTTTTCGTTCTTTATTCCAGCTTGTCGTTTTCAGTGCAAGCATGAGTAAATTGCTAACAAAAATGATGAAAATAATAAAAACATGTTTAGGAGTCTACCCACTGGTAAAAGTGTGGGTCGCCTAACCGCAAACCAACATTTTTTAAGTATGGCCGTATTATAATGTCTTTTGCATCTTTCAAAGTCACAGAAAAGTTATTATGCACATTTTTTTTTTGGGGGGGGGGCTGATTTTCAAAGGCATAGAACGTTGTATGAACTCGTGACTATGTAAGACACTCGCGACGCCTTAAGCACAATTACTGAACACAGTAAATAGTTAGTAATTAGTACTTGGGTTGTTTCAAGAATTAAAATCTACAATTACGAGTTTCTGAAATTAGATCTAGGCTAATGTGGAAAGCGTTCTCGTACATAATTCATTGTTAAAATCGATACCTGCACAGCTAGCAAGCGTGTGGCAGCGTTCAGCTTGATGTATGCAACAGTTACTGAAGGTAATGCCATGATACAGAACAATGGTATCGCAATATCTCTTATTTCAGCTCCTGGCTTAATAAAGCTTTAAGCCTAGAATGTTTAGTCATAATGTTTATTGTATGATTTCTTACAATGCGAAAGGCTGTAGTCAATCTTTCCTAATGCAGAAAAATACGACACTGAAGCACATGTTTTGCAATGCTCAAAAATATATGCTGTTACTCGCAGATCAATGTATGAGCCTGGGAAAAACACTGTCAGGCCGTCTTTGGCACGCATTTAAAAGACCATTTTCTACGGTTAAATTAAACTGGTCCCCGTTCCATGTTGCATTGCACCACAGTCAACAGGAACCAGTATACGGTGCAATGGGAGCCTGGGAAAAACACTGACAGTCCGTTTTGTTATGCTCTTAAATGCACCACTTACCGTGGCGCAGTGTATGAGTCGAAGGATAACAATGAGAGGCCGCTTTTTATGCTCCAAAAGTGTACCACTTTCTGATGAGCAGTTCATAAATACACAATTGGAGAGGTGAGTTTTACTGAAAGCAACTTTGAAGTGAAAGATCAGATCAGGTCAACAAAAACTTCACAGACTGAGTCCCACTTTAGCTGAGTATAATACAAAATGTACGCTGAGCTTTCGTCGTGGAGAAGTTACGGTGTCTGGTAATAGACAAGATATTGAAATTGTCACTGAATGTATTAATCAAAGACATGCTGTCAGAATTCAAACAGCATGGCCATTTATTTACCGAACAAATTTTAAGCATCAGTTGAAAATTTAATGTATTGCATAAGGGGTCATCAAGATTTTAATGATATCCTGTTTTAAAGGAATGGGCTCAATGTTCATTTATATATATTTTCTTGTAAATATCATATTTCATGATAAAAAAACCTTTGCTTGGGCAATCTTAGGAGGGGGGGGGGGGTATATGCCGGTCTGCCCCCGCTTTGGATCTGCCTGTGATGTTATCCGAAAATCAAGATTACTTTTACAGTCACTGTAAGAGTTCTTATGGTGAGTAATTCATAAATATAAACTTGTCCATTTTTCATGAATATGAAAATATTGCAGATTTAATGATAGAACATATCAGGAGCGTGACTCATGCTATAGATAATAATAATTATTACTACCATAATAATTTTTATTACCATTTTTATTACACTACAAAATGTAATTATTACTGCTAAATGAAACAAGTTTTTAGATTTTGAAAAATAAAAGGGGACTCAGTGGTCCAAAGGTTACAATCTCTAACTTATAATCACTAGCCCGTAAGCTAGCTAGCTTAATTACAGAAGGGCCGGTGTTCTACCCAGATGTGAGCTTGAAGTCTTCCTCCACCATTAAGACTGGAAAGTCGCCAAATGACCCTGGCTGTTGGTATGACGTCAAACAAAAGAAAAAAAAATGTCACTGGAATATCACATATCTTTATGACAGGCTCTGATTTTCATATTATTGAAATTGAAATAATTTTATATAGTTTTTATGCCAAAGCCTAGGACAACTTTTTAATACAGACCACCTGTATGGATTGACCAGTAGTTCTATATCTAGTAAAAATATTAGCACTCCTTTTTTACCTCTAGAAAAAACATCTCCAATAAAAAACTTTTCCCCAACAGGTAGACCTTACACACAGGTTTGTCTGTGCATATTTCAGAACATGGTCTAACAGACACACCATATTTTTGAATTAAGATCTATTTTACCTCTGGACAATAGTTTTAGAATTGAAATGTAATTATTTTATCATAAAAAGCAGAATTCATTATTTGCTTCATGATCCAACCCCCAGAATTGGGAATTTTCGCAACATTTTGGACAAATTGGGAAAAAGTCACGCTGTGTGAAATGACAAAAATATTCAAACAAACTAAAAAATTACAAATACTATGTTTATTTTTGTTTTTAGATATTTAACAAAGATAACTTTGTTATTTGAATGATTTAGACATTCAATAAACATTTGAACTGCTGTAAATTAAATTTTTTTTTCGGGCTTTTTTCTCATTTGAATTGGGAATTT
Source organism: Lutraria rhynchaena (assembly GCA_008271625.1). Taxonomy (NCBI): domain Eukaryota; kingdom Metazoa; phylum Mollusca; class Bivalvia; order Venerida; family Mactridae; genus Lutraria; species Lutraria rhynchaena. The sequence continues at coordinate 1,068,270 of VIBL01000011.1, forward strand.
CTGCCTTAACATTGGGAAAAAAGCATGCCTTTTGCCATTGGGAATGCGACCGAATATCGGTCATCAAAACGACCCAAGAAGAACCCTGTTATTGATATTAAGGTATTGATATTTAATACCGATATTAGAAGGCATTCAATTAGACCATGATGATGATAGTGTAATATTACAATTGTACAAGTTTGTTATGCGATGATTATGTTCAGATCAACAAATCATTTTTAGGTACTTCATCTTATCACTTGAAAACCTACCTTAAGAAACCATGAAATAACCCAGTGACTGCAAATTTCTGAAGATAATCGAAATGCAATGAAAGCATTATGAATGTTTTAATCTTAAAACGATTTAAAAAATAGAGATATGTTTATAGATTTGAAAATAAGAAAACCTTACCTTCAAATCTCCATATTGTACCAAGGACGTAGTTGTTTATTTCATATTCGCACGTATATTTGAAATTTTAAGTTGTGCATCGAAAAATTGTGAATATCAAGTATCAGGGAAGTTTTGAAATAGTTACACCTGTCTAGTTTATGTTTGTGACAGAAATGTTTTTGACTTACATACAGTCAAAACTGAAATAAAGATCATCTATATGTAAAGCTTCATCTATAAATAAATGTTCATCTATAAATAAGTGTTTGCCTATGAATAAAGGTCACCTATAAATAAGTGTTCACCTATGAATAAAGGTCACCTATAAATAAATGTTCACCTATAAATAAAGGTCACCTATAAATAAGTGTTCACCTATGAATAAAGGTCACCTGTAAATAAATGTTCGCCTATAAATAAAGGTCACCTATAAATAAATGTTCGCCTATAAATAAAGGTCACCTATAAATAAATGTTCACCTATAAATAAAGGTCACCTATAAATAAATGTTCACCTATAAATAAAGGTCACCTATAAATAAATGTTCGCCTATAAATAAAGGTCACCTATAAATAAATGTTCACCTATAAATAAAGGTCACCTATAAATAAGTGTTCGCCTATAAATAAAGGTCACCTATAAATAAGTGTTCACCTATGAATAAAGGTCACCTATAAATAAATGTTCACCTATAAATAAAGGTCACCTATAAATAAGTGTTCACCTATAAATAAAGGTCACCTATAAATAAGTGTTCACCTATGAATAAAGGTCACCTATAAATAAGTGTTCAGTTCACCTATAAATAAAGGTCACCTATAAATAAGTGTTCACCTATGAATAAAGGTCACCTATAAATAAATGTTCACCTATAAATAAAGGTCACCTATAAATAAGTGTTTGCCTATAAATAAAGGTCACCTATAAATAAATGTTCGCCTATAAATAAAGGTCACCTGTAAATAAATGTTCACCTATAAATAAAGGTCACCTATAAATAAATGTTCGCCTATAAATAAAGGTCACCTATAAATAAAGGTCACCTATAAATAAATGTTCGCCTATAAATAAAGGTCACCTATAAATAAATGTTCACCTATAAATAAAGGTCACCTGTAAATAAATGTTCGCCTATAAATAAGGGTCACCTATAAATATTTGTTTGCCTATAAATAAAGGTCACCTATAAATAAAGGTTCATCTATAAATAAAAGTTCACCAATAATTAAAGGGCCACCTGTATATAAAGGTTGCCCATCGATAAAGGTCACCTATAAATAAAAGTTCCACTATAAATAAAGGTCACCTGTAAAAAAGGTTCACCTACAAATAAAGGGTCGCCTATGAATAAAGGTTCACCTATAAATAAAGGTCACCTGTAAAAAAGGTTCACCTTTAAATAAAGGTCACCTATGAATAAAGGTTCACCTTTAAATAAAGGTAATCTATGAATAAAGGTTCACCTGTAACAAAGGTCACCTATAAATAAAGGTCACCTTTGAATAAAGGTTCACCTATAAATAAAGGGTCACCTATGAATAAGGTTTACCTATAAATAAAGGGTTACCTATGAATAAAGGTCACTTATGAATAAAGGTCACTTATGAATAAGAGCCATCATGTCAACAACTCTCTTGCACACATTGATTAATAAATTCAGAGGTTGTTAGGTCAACTTGGCATAAAGGTCATAATTCTTATTACCTCTTAATGGCCTTTGTTCACAGGTTCAACAGATGTTTACCTATCATAGATTCTCATCCAGGTCTATATTACTGCAGTTGTCTTTCATAAGACCAGGAAAAATAGTATTTCAGGTTACCTGACCTATACAAAAAATTTTTGGCAATACCCAAGATTTCAAACAGCATAATCCAAAAATATTTGTGATTGAATTGTGCAGCCGAAGTAAGAAAAAACAATTAGAAAGGAAAAGTTTTGTGATGTACCTACCCAATTGTTTTGGTCAAGTGACTGTGAACAAATTACTTACCGCTTCATAAAATAAAAACTCTCCCGTACAAGCAAATATGTTTCAAAATCATTGTTGAAAACTATCACTTTGATTAAAAAATATGCAATGATGCCTGATCACATATATATAAATGTTTACATATGTGTGTTTGTAAATCAATAAATGAAATCAATAATAGTTGTTTTACTTACTAAGTATGCATACTATAGATATCCAATATATATATATAACTCCTCTAGCGTCCACATAAGCTGTTTATATGTCCATTATTATAAACATATATTTAAAAGTTTTATTGCAAATCTATAACAATAATTATATCCATTCATAACACATGGATAGCGTCCAATGCACGAATTTTACCTATAAGCGGTTGTTTTATTGCCAATTTACGTAAACAAACTTTAAAACCAATTGGTTATATTTACAGTACAACAACTTAATCAAAACCAATATGTTAGATAGACAGACAGTTACACTTAAGTATGCTGGAGTTTGTAATGGGTGAAAAATTATTTTCAATGATTTTTTGTAAAACTGAGCTGAAATAAATGTAGATCAATGTAATAACGCTACATCAAAGAGTGGTCTATGACACTACATACGATAGTGTTGTATTAAGATACAGTTGACATTATTGTATGGACAATCTGCATGAATGACTCAAATGAAAACAAGGTAGTTTAATATTTCATCAACTCTAAATCTCCGGAGAAAATAACCCATACTTAGGAAATGAAATTTATATTGATCAAATTAATTATGCAATAATTACGATTCAATTTAATGCTATTTTTTAATACATGTATTTGTATTGTAATTTAAACTGGTCAGGAACAATCTATAGGCACCAATTGTTCGTAATACATTTAAATTTCTATTAATGGGCACACTAAGACACCAAAATTTACACAAGTAATCTAATCTGTGGGTAAATTTCAGCACATCTTGCTTTTGTTAATTATGAAGGCGTAAATTATTTAACAATTCTCCCTTCAGGAATTATCAGATTATTGATAGCTCGATATAATACAAGTTATCTCCCTTTACAAAGTAACTATCTGGTAACTTGCTAATAATGATAATAATTTTGGGTTGTTCAGAAAAATTCATGAATGTTTTTTTTCTGATATCTTATTAGTAAGAAAAGCTTCATTTAAACTTATTTATAACAAATCTCTACAGCAGTACTAATATCATAGATATATTTCTGTGTTTTAGAAACTAGCAACATCAATAAAAATGATTGATATTTTTTGATATTTATTCTAATGAGTTTTATTATAATGAAAAAAGCTGCTAGATTTCATGAAGTACATCATACAGCTAAAGTCTTCTCCCTTTAAAACGGCCTCTCATAAAATCACGAAGAATTTTCCTGGGAATTTAACACTCAATTTGCTTAATTGCACTTTAAGTGTTTTAAACGGTTGACAAAATTAGATCAAGTTTCAGTTTAAACAATGAAAGGAATCAATATTTTCCAATCTGTAGAGTATTTTGTAACTAAATCTAGGCGTGTCACACTTCAGTCATTTTGAGTAAATCGCTGAATATGAACACGTGTGATTCGGCACGGATTCAGAAACAAGAAAAAAAAGTAACTTTCAAAATTTTCATTTTTTTATTACCAAATCAGACAAAGCAACCTTTACAATCCCAAAACCAGACAACATCATGTCGGCAGAATTCAGTTTTTTAAATACTGTATTTTAAAATCAATCTTGTAAAATAAAGACAAAATACTAATAAAGAAATCATTTACAAATGGGTTAGTCTAAAGAACAAAAATGTTTTTAATACAAGTAAATTAAATGTGCAATTCAAGACTTCGATACACAAAAAAGGTAGAATATTGGTAAGTAATTTGTTTTACTGACTAATTGAAATCAGTAATTGATACTGAAAATATGACAGTAGAGTAACTAACAAAGTCAATTAAATGCATTTAAGAACAAATTCGAAACAACAGTGGTGTAATCCACACAATGTTTATTTACAATTACAAGTGGATTATAAGAAGAAATACTGTATGAATGGACAGATGAATATAGATATATCCCTTGACAAAGCAAAAAAGGCACAAGTTTTTAATAAAATAGCAACTTGAGACAATGTGATCTTTTTACGAATAAAAATGTTGTATTAAAAATAAAACCATAAAACCATAAAAAGAGATATTATGAATAAAAACATTAGAAAAAAGAATTTAAAAATCACTTCAGTGAATTCCGTTCTAAGAAAATCAATAAAAACAAAGTATAAAATAAAACAAATACTATAAAAATTTTGAGCCGCACATAATACAGCATTTCCCTGCATTTGAAGCAGATGACTTTTGAAAACATTGTGGCAAAAGAAGCCATTGCTTGTTATGAGTAATGGCTTCTTTTGCCACAATCTTTTCCACTATGTCAGAAAGAAATAATCCAATTTTCTAAATAAAATGATGTACTGTACATTAGCTTTGAATTTGGAAGAGTCCAAAATATGTTTATGAGGCAAAGGGGTAAAAACAGACTGATATACAAATGAAGCACATGATTTAAGTTCACATTAAAACAATGAAGTTTAAAACTTCAACACAACTGATAAAACACACTGTATACAACCTGCAACAAAGACATGTATTATGACAAATAAATTTTTTTCATAAAGATATTATACTGATATATCTGTTTAGGAGAAGAAAAAAAAATTCTCAGTTTCCACAGACCAGACTAACCCTACTTTTTTCTGCTGGCCCTAGGCTTTTTTGGGGTCTTATTCATTTATTTCTTGCCAATATTTTCACATGAACTATATATCCAGCTTCAAAAAAATATTTGAAAAAAAAGTCTTGCCAACCAACTGACCGCAGATTTTTTTGGGACGTTGGGGGAAACATGGTACAGTATAACCCCTGAAAAACAGACTCCCAGAAAACCAGAATTCTCTGAATTTGAATGATTCTTCAAGACTCAATTTTCCTTTTTTATAATCGATAGTTCTCTGAAAACTGGAATTCTCAGAAAACCGGACTTAGGGGTTATACAATATATTATTTTTGGTCTTACTTAATTAAAGGATTGTTTTTATAGCATAATTACTTTCCATGACTTTTACTAGTACAATAAATAATATTTCATAAAGTTTTCATCCATAAATCAATGTACTAAATCATTAACAAGAAAAAACATGATTAAAAAGTTCAAACAGAAGATATCTGAGTATTATTTTCAGTGTAATATACTAGATGACCATTAAAAACCACAGGAGATAAATGGCAGACATCGCTAGAGGATTAAAACAAACTGAAATTTGTAGTATTCATCAAACCATTTAAATGAAATTTTTGTCCAAAATCCAGGTTTAGAATCTATCAACATGAAAATTCTTCCTGCTGAAGAATTCCACTGTATCTATTTCCAGACAAGCAGTCTAACTAAACAGGGTGAAATTCAACCAATCAGAAATCAGGTTACATCAACTACATTTCTACTGTCCCCTGCGGTTTTGTTGGGTAAACTAATACTGAACAGGAAGTGTATTTTAATGTTTAAAACATCTTCAAATTACTATTCAAAACATATTCAATTTATATGAAAAAATTAACAATTTTACTCTGTAATATAACATAGTTTGCCACAAGTAAATTGATATTGTTGTAATTCAAAGGAACATTAAAAACTGGCCAAAATAAAAGCACCATGCAAAACAAAGTTATTTTGTAAAATAAATTCCTGAAATTAAAAAAAATGTACCTTTATGTATTAAAAAACACATCACAGCTTTTCAGTAACTTATGCAATATTTTAAACACAACAAACATTTCGTAAAAACGTGGCAAATAGAAAATCAACAAACATAAAAGTTGAAAACAAGATTTAGACCTTAAAATGATTAATCTTACAGTTCATTTACAAGTCAACAATATGTTTAAAAACAGAACTCCTTAAAATCAATTTCAAACTAAAAACTTTAAAAGTACAAAAATTCGGTACATCTGGGTTTATACCAAAAATACTGAGGTACATGTATGAAATCATGGACATCAAGTGTTCATCAAAGATAATAGTGCTTCAACTGAATCTACTAAATGTAAATATGTATGTCAAATATAAGCTATCAATCATAATAATGCTGACTCCAGGACCAAACATAATGTTTTATCAATGCAGACGTCAGGGCTACACAAGATAGTCTGTGTTACCATGGGTTACCATGGAGGTTACAAATTATATTCTACTGTGACAGCTTTTGTCTGTAGATACTCATTGAGTGCTTCCTCACCTGCAAAAAGAAAACATAGATTATTATGCAAAGCAAAAAAAACCAAAAAACTAGCAGACATCTTTTTTCTAACATCGAAATGAATGAAACATTGAAAAGAGAATAAAATCAGAATTTGTGGACCAGTCTAAGACATATATCTTAGCCATTGGTCAGATTCAAAACTTCAAGCAGAACCAACCAATCGAATGCTAGAGTTTTAGACTGGTATCAAAAATAAATAACATTACAGTCTGGGGTCCTTAAGATTTGAGACTGGTTTCTTGACACAGGTTGATATTCTAAGACATTTTATAAACCTTTGTAAGAAAATTGTTTTATGATCATTTTCATACACACTTAATGAACTAATAATTACTGGGAGACAATCTGAAGACTGCTCAAGAAATTGGCAGAACTTGTACCTGATAAAAGTGTCAACGTAATCACTAAGTGTGGAAAATAAATAATACATCAAGACAAAATGTAGCCTACAATTTGTTCTGAGAAAATAAATTTCTCCCCATAATAAAGTATTTATTGCTGTTTGTGGCATTCAACTGAAGTTATTGATAGTTACAGTCGGTTACAATACTGATGTCCTCATACAAACAGACAAACATTCACCACTATTGTTTTATGATGATACAGACTCCTCCTAACAAACAGACACACATTTACCCAGCCAAAGATCTCCATGACAAATTCTCAATTCAATATTTCTTTGTTAATCAGGATTTTAACATAATTCAGGAAACCATTTGGAAAAAAACAATTTTATCATAAGGTGTTGAAATATTCGTACAAAACAAGTTGAAACAGTTTGGTAAATAACATTATACATAATGAACAAGTTTGCTGAATAATGACACTTACACAATATACATAAATCAGGTTAGTATGAATATAAGATAAAATCTTAAAATACAGACTTCATTGGTCAATTTTTTAATTAGACCAATCAAATTAAATTAACCTTAAGATTAGATACAATACAATTGGAATGAATGAAAAGAATGGATGAAAAAGAAAGATTTGGGGTCTCCATGGTCAAGTAGTAACAGTCTCTGACTAGTAATGACTAGCCTCTCAATGCTGTGAGGTCAAATCCCACCTGCAATCAAATTTTACATGGGGCTACCTTTCCAGCTTTCACAGAGAAGAAAACATCTGGAATGCATCTGGGTAGAACAACTAACCTTTCTTAAACTATCTGGACAGCTTCCTCAAATGTGGAACTTGCCTGGTCCCAGGTGGGATTCGAACTCACATTGAGGAGGAGCCAGTGATTACTAGCCAGAGACGATAGCAAATGTCTATATTAGAAATAATATTACTGGCCACTCCGGGCATGTGGTCTCTATTCACAGGTAGTCTAGTGTACATGTTTTACTGTATTTTCATGTGCAGACAAATCAAAGTTGGTAACATTTTTCCTGTCTATATTATAGCGGAAATTGTACAGGAGAAAACCTTAGAATATTTTCAAATTAAAACAAAAAATGACAAACCAAGAACTCCAGACAGAGAGTTACATGTGAGACCATTTATCACACTGTGTAGATAAAACAGAATATATGACTCGACAATACAGAATATAAAAGAGACCGATAGAAGTGGAAGACGGGAAAGTAATCATATTACAGTACATAGATAACTATTCCTGAATTATGTAAACTCGTAAATTAACTCACATACAATTTTATTAACAAAGAGTTATTGAAATTATTTGAATGAATTAAGAGAAGAAATGGTGTCAAGTTTGTACTTAATCATATTAGCCGGGGTCTGTAATGTAACCTGATTCATCATCGTTAAAACAAGCTCCTACTTTGTTATAGCTTAAGAATTACTTCACAGCAGCTAAGATGTTATAAATCTAAGAATGGAAGCCAATATATTAATGCCGCTTTATCATTGGTTAATATAGAGAAGGCATGTGGAAAAATCCAATCAGAGCCAAAGGATTAGGGTCTGGACTCAAACACTAGTTTATATAACATACAGTATGATGCAGCAGTAATAATTGATGGGGCTTTCAAATAAACGATCAAAACAATGCTGTTTCCAAAACAAAATAAAAAGATTTATACAGTCAAACCTGTGATTGCAGCCATCTCTAAAGAATAAAGGTCATTCTTTGAAAAACCGTCACTGATTATTTAGAACAACCTGACCTCCAAATAAAGGCTATCTGTCAATAAAGGCCACATTTCCCAAGGATGGCTGTTTTTCACAGGTTTGACTGTACACATAAAATCAACAGGAAATGGGCAAGAGATCATTTTTTCTTAAAGAAAATTTAAAAATCCTACATAGAGCTTCATCAAGACCAAATGCTGTAATCTTTTACAAAAATCCAAATTAATTGAAGATGCAATTCAAGACTTGAACAACATCATGTTAACTAGAAGCTTCACAGTACAATAAGTATCGGATATCAGATATCTCACACAAAAAAACTACACGCTTACGACGAAATCAGATAATTAATGTTGCTACCCTTAAATATCATTTCACACTTCTGCTATTTCAACCTTCATACAACAAACAAATTCTCCAGGAAGCAAGTAGTTTTTAAAAACTACTTTCTTCACAGCAAATTAAATTTCGGATCAACAAATTCTCTAAGGAGCTAGTTGCCATGACGACTGTCAAAGTAAATGTGTCATAATTTACAAGAGCATTTTCTACAACAATGAATGAGATTTCTGCACTGTTTTGTTTCAAAAATCATTAAGAAAATGTGCGAACAACATGGAAATGTTTATGTGCTATAAATGATTGTGCTTAATTTTGGAACCATCCTCAGAATATGCAGATACAAAACATAATTTTGAGATTTATTCTGAAGAAATTAAAATTAGACTGGAACCAATATAATAATTAATCTCGATTCTAATAAGTACACATAAATATGAATCAGTCCTAAGATCATGTACTAGAAAATTAAATTTGGAGGATAAGTGATTTTTTAATTTGGGTTTCCAACACAACTGAGTGAAGGATCTACACCATTGATATTAGTCTTCTCCCTAAAGCAATACAACACCAATCCTCATAACAGAGCCGCATACTTAAACAAACGTTAGTTACCTTCCGCACATATGTATTGATATCATACAACATCTCTTACCTTCAACTCATATACAACACCAGTTACCTCCCCTTAGCACAGTGAAACTGATCTAACATTACATGTTTTATCCCCGTACCTTTATCTTATATACAACATCAATTACCTCCCTTTAGCACAGTGAAACTGATCTAACATTACAAGATTTATCCCCTTACCTTTATCTTATATACAACATTTGTTATGTCCCCTTAGCACAGTGAAACTGATCTAACATAACAAGATTTATCCCCCTTACCTTTATCTTATATACAACATCAATTACCTCCCTTTAGCACAGTGAAACTGATCTAACATTACATGTTTTATCCCCCTTACCTTCATCTTATATAAAACATTTGTTATGTCCCCTTAGCACAGTGAAACTGATCTAACATAACAAGATTTATCCCCCTTACCTTTATCTTATATACAACATCAATTACCTCCCTTTAGCACAGTGAAACTGATCTAACATTACAAGATTTATCCCCCTTACCTTTATCTTATATACAACATCAATTACCTCCCTTTAGCACAGTGAAACTGATCTAACATTACATGTTTTATCCCCCTTACCTTCATCTTATATACAACATTTGTTATCTCCCCTTAGCACAGTGAAACTGATCTAACATTACAAGATTTATCCCCCTTACCTTTATCTTATAAACAACATTTGTTATCTCCCCTTAGCACAGTGAAACTGATCTAACATAACAAGATTTATCCCCCTTACCTTTATCTTATATACAACATCAATTACCTCCCTTTAGCACAGTGAAACTGATCTAACATTACAAGATTTATCCCCCTTACCTTATCTTATATACAACATTTGTTATCTCCCCTTAGCACAGTGAAACTGATCTAACATTACAAGATTTATCCCCCTTACCTTTATCTTATACACAACATCAGTTTTTTCTCAGTAGCACAGTGAAGCTGATCTAACTAAACTGGTACCCATTGACTCTGGTGTACAGAGACAACTGGTATGGCCCAAAATTTCCTGGACGCTGATTGGTCAATTGCAGTCAAAATCCAGGCAGAATTCTGTCCGCGGGATCTCGCGAGACTTTTCACATTTGGAAACCTTGCATTTTTTCACTTGATGCATATTTCGCGCGTAATTTAAAAATACTGATGGATCAAAACACCAGGGTCTCTACATTATGTTATGTAGAGTCACTGAAAACATGGAAATTGAATAACTATTTTCATAACATTTTTGTGATACAAAGGGCCTACTTATCTGTAGTTTAAAGTTAACATGGCTTTATTTTTATTTACACAATTATATTTTATTCAAATGTTGGGGTTTTATAAAAATGCAATACTAATTGTAAAATCTACCAGGGACTCTACTGCAATGAAGAGTCCTTAAATCAACTTTGACCATTCTCGTTCTATCAGATTCTAGGTTATATTGTTAAACATAATTAACCTTTATATTATATTGTCTTGAAAACAATATAGTCAATAATTAATTGGTATTTCATAGACTCTGTGTCAATCTCAATATTAAAACATGTTTTGATAACAAACAAAATTAGTCACCAATCAAACAGACTATAACGAGTTGTTCTGCAATATTATGTAACAAGGCTGTCTCACATCCTGGACCCTTATAAGGAAGAAATATTCTATGGATCATATCACAGAAGGGGGCCAATATATTCCAGACCATATGTGACTGATACCATGTTAACAATATACAACATAGATCACAATCGAACTCCTATTTCAGTTTTGGTATATAAAAAACAATGAAGTAACAAAAATTAATTTAAAATGACATTTTAAGTATTGATTTAAGATATGGAACAAAAAGAGAAGAAAATACATTGAGGCAAATATTTTTTACAAATTAATACCAATTAATTTAATCAGTGAATGCAGTATATATAATTTTACACATAGTTTTATTTTTTTCTGTTATTATAGAAAGTGTGTCTATTGGTAACATAATGGTCATATTTTCATTTTTGTAAATGAATGTCCTCCTGGTAAAATGTAGCATTCACTTTTTTATTTTGATTAAAAGGTGCAATTTGTATCTAAAGTATTCAGTCATCAGTAACATCTTCGTCTATATTAACAGATATATCCCTGGAAATCCCCGATGTTTCACGAAGGGACAGCCATTCACATGGCTCAAACGCATTGACCAATCAGGTGCCAGATAATTGAGTCCATACCTGTTCCTGCACTGCAACATGGAACGGGGACCAGTTTATGAAGTAATAGAACAAGATTTATCCCCCTTGATTTGTCTTACATACTATATCAGTTATCTCCCTTTATCACAATAAATCACATCATAACAAGATTTATCTCTCTTACCTAAATCTTTACCAAATCCAGACTGTTTGAATCCTCCGAATGGTGAGGCGACATCGGTCTTGTTGTATGTATTCACAAACACGGTACCAGCCTTAATTCCGTCAGCTACGTGCATAGCTTTGTTGATATCTTTAGTAAATACGCCGGACGCCAATCCATATTCTGTGTCGTTAGCTCTAGCAATCACACCGTCAACATCACTGTAATACATTTATATGGGAGCACATAAAAAGTCTTTGCAAGATGAATACAGTGAAACCTCACTATATGACAACCTCAACAATACAACCACCTCATCACAACAACCTCTTACTTTCAGCATGTTGTTTTTGATTTTTCCACTGTATATCAACTTGATAACAAAACTACCTCGATTTTAAGACCATTTTTTCAGGTCCAAAAGGTGGTCTTAATATCAAGGATTTACTGTAGTAGGTAACTAGGTGATATTTCAAGAGCAGTTGCATGCCGGCTGGGTAACAAATACATTTTCAATAGCAGTAGAAGTATATCATGAGTATAATGCAATTTAATTTTTATAAGCAAACAAAAGGATAAGTCATAACCAAAAACTCACCCATCCATGAATCTGGAAATGATCATAATTGGTCCAAAAGATTCTTCATATGACATAAACGTACCATCTTCAACATCTGTGAATATTGTTGGCTCCATAAATAAACCTGAAATGATAAAATCAACAGCATTATACATGAGTTCTTCAAACTTACGTGATATTAAGTTGATTTGCATCGTTGAAAGTTTTCGAGCATTCTCAGCCCCCTATTATTACAAGTTGTAAGGGTCAGTTTGGTCAGTTTATGGGTTTTCATTTTCATATGGGACAAAAATGTAGGCTGTTCATGTTTACTCTTTGAAATTTTTATGAAATCAATCAATGCAAAATTATAAAGGACCGCACTGTATACTGAATACATTAATATATTTGCAATGAAAATACATTATTAAGGTTATTCTTAAAAAAATTTTGGATGGCAATTACATGAGATGAACTTTTAACAATACGTAGGCAGGTATGTATTTTCTTGTTAACATTATATACTTGAGCTAAAAATGAAAAATCAAAATCATTAACAACTTTTTTCGGTAGGGGATTTATGAATGATTCGGTCGCATAACTGCAAACCAATATTTTTTCAAGGATGGCCTTAGAATACATAGATTCCTATAAAAGATAAAAATGAAACATTTGTAACTAGACCTATCACTGAATTGTGATTAAATACCCCCACAAATTGGGACAGACAGCATGACCAACCAACCAATCAACCAACAACCAGGGATCCGGTATACCTCCAAAATCTTTGTTTCGGGGGGGTATAAAAAACTTTATTTCGGGGGGGGGGGGTAATATAAAAAACTTTGTTTGTGAGGTATAATTATCAAAGCATATAGCAAACAAAACTGATTCTCTCACAATCAGGAATACTCATCATATACCTGGAATATCAACTTGCTTGCCACCATATACCAAAGTGGCCCCTTCTTTAACCCCTATCTCACAGTACTCAAGAAGTTTCTCCATGTGAGCACGATGATTCTGGGGTCCATGGTCCGTGCTTCTGTCCAGAGGGTCTCCAATCTTCATCTTCTTCACTTCCTCAACCTGAACACAAACATTGGAAGAAGATAATAATCAAACCCCTTCCATTTTGTCACAAGTCAGGAATTAATTATAAAAAATTACCCATTTTGTTACATGTTAGCATTTAAATATCAAACTCCACCCACTTTGCAACAAATCAGAATTTAAATATCAAACTCCACCCACTTTGCAACAAATCAGAATTTAAATATCAAACTCCACCCACTTTGTAACAAATCAGAATTTAAATATCAAACTCCAACCACTTTGTAACAAATCAGAATTTACATATCAAACTCCAACCACTTTGTAACAAATCAGAAGTTAAATTACAAACTATACCCATTTTGTTACAAATCAGAAAATATCAAACTCCACCCACTTAATACCCTATTACAAGTTAAATATCAAACTCTGCCCTTTTTGTTACAAATCAAAAATTAAACATCAAATTCACCCATTTTGTTACACATTAGAACTTGAAATATCAAACTTGCCCATTTTTTTACTAATAATTTCAATTGAAACAAAATGTCAGTACATTATCAGTGGGATATAAAACTTACATAGGCTTTATAAGAATCAACTTCTTGATTTTTATTCCGAATCAAAATTATTATTAAAGCAATGCTCATGTAATAACCCATTAAAAAATGTCAGTCAAATAAACTAACTTCTGAAGAATGAATGTGTACTAACGATCCCACAATTTCCTATTGTGAAGCATAGTAAAAACGTTCAGCACTTTTTGGAACTATCAACCAATTTTCAATTTAATCCTTTGCCTCATAAACATATTTTGGACTCTTTCAAATTCAAAGAAAATTTACAAAACATCAATTTATTTCACAAAATTTGGTTATTTCTCTATGACAGAGTGGAAAACATTGTGGCAAAAGGAGCCATTATTCAATACAAACAATAGCTTCTATTGTCACAATATTTTCATAAGTCGTCTGCTTCAGATGCAGGAAATGTGGTATTATGAGGCAAAAGGTTAACACACATAATAGAACTGAGCAATAGAAACAAGTAAAATTAATTTCAAGTGAATATAATTGTTAATTACAAATTTAACTTGTTTTAATGGAATGCTAAAACATAAAACTTACAACTCTGCCGACAAACTCATCGTGAATACTGTCCTCAACAAAAAGCCGACCAGCAGCGATACAATTCTCTCCCTTATTAAAAAATACAGCTCCACAAGCCTGTAAATATAAGACAATATTACAGACATGTAAATATAAGACAATATTACAGACATGTAAATATAAGACAATATTACAGACATGTAAATATAAGACAATATTACAGACATGTAAATATAAGACTACAGTACAGACATGTAAATATAAGACTATAGTACAGACATGTAAATATAAGACAATATTACAGACATGTAAATATAAGACTATAGTACAGACATGTAAATATAAGACTATAGTACAGACATGTAAATATAAGACAATATTACAGACATGTAAATATAAGACAATGTTACAAACATGTAAATATAAGACAATGTTACAAACATGTAAATATCAGATCATATTACAGACATGTAAATATCAGATCATATTACAGACATGTAAATATAAGACAATGTTACAAACATGTAAATATCAGATCATATTACAGACATGTAAATATCAGATCATATTACAGACATGTAAATATCAGATCATATTACAGACATGTAAATATCAGATCATATTACAGATAAACAAGAACATTTTAGGAAAAAATACTTTTACTAGAAACTCGTTGCCACTGTTGTCAAGTTATCTCAAAATCCCCCATCTAATGACAGAGTAATGGTCAGAAAAGCATAATTCAGGCAGACAGACAGACAGATGCACATACACTGAACAAACAGCCATAGTGATTATGTTAGGTTCATTGTAAGCAGGCTCCACAATTATAATACTGATCTTAAAAGGTAATAATTGCAGCAATCAGAACAAATTTTTGTCCAAAGCAAACAATTAAAGAAACTCACCATTCTGACAGCTTTATCCAAGTCACAATCACTGAAGATCACTAGAGGAGATTTACCGCCAAGTTCAAGTCCTACTTTCTTCACGTTCACCTTGGCACAACTATATAAATACATGTAACAGTATCAGCATCTATATCATTTGTACAGGCCATGACCATGGTCCAGTGGTTAGTGCGCTGGACTTGTAACCCAGCGATTTGGGTTCAAATCCCAGTCGTGGCAGGTCATAACCTTTTATGAAGATTTGACAAATAAATAATTTCTCTTTCATCTGGTTTAACTAATTATTAGTTGCTTTGTCACTTCACCATTTCCTTTCTTCACAATCCGCTCAAACTATTCTCATGCAGTCAAGGAACAGTATAAAAATGACTTTTTAAAATATGCGTATTCTGAATCACTCTGTCTTCCAAAATATGTGTATTTACACGTGTGACTTCCAAAATATGTGTATGTACACATGTGACTTCCATGTGTAAATACACATATTACTTCCAAAATATGTGTATTTACACGTGTGTCTTCCAAAATATGTGTATTTACACGTGTGTCTTCCAAAATATGTGTATTTACACGTGTGACTTCCAAAATATGTGTATTTGCACGTGTGTCTTCCAAAATATGTGTATTTACACGTGTGACTTCCAAAATATGTGTATTTACACATGTGACTTCCAAAATATGTGTATTTACATGTGTGACTTCCAAAGTATGTGTATTTACACCTGGGACTTCCAAAATAGGTGTATTTACACATGTGACTTCCAAATTATGTGTATTTACATGTGTGACTTCCAAAATATGTGTATTTACCCCTGTGACTTCTAAAATATGTGTATTTACACATGTGAATCACAGTCCTATCCAACAAATAACTTGAAAAATAAAAAGAACCAAGACATATCTGCAGAGAAAAATTACTCTAAATTGAATACACAAAACACAATGATATACCTTTCCATGATCGTTTTTCCGATAGGAGTGGAACCAGTAAAACCAATCTTTCTGATGTCAGGATGCTCGGACATAGCTTGACCAATAGATGAGCCGGGACCAGGCAATATGTTAATAACACCGGGAGGGAAACCAGCCTTGACAGCGAGCTCAGCAAACTTTAGAGCCGTTAATGGGGTCACCTAAAAGTAGAACATTAGGTATGTAAATATCAGATACAATTGTTGATTAGTGAGGGGATGGAATAATAAGTTTTTCAATCTTAACCCTAATTATTTTACTTATTTTGAATAATTGAATGAATATTTTAGCTAAAATACTGGTACAGCTAAATGAATAAGTTATATCAGTTTTCAACAGACTATTTAGTTGAGATGACATAGATTATGCATATAATGTCATCAGGCTTTAAAATAGTTACCATGGCAACCTGGGAATAACCAGCCATCATTGGGAATGATGCTCAATTAGGTACAGTAAAACAGCTTTACCTGAGCTGGTTTGAGCACAACTGTGTTTCCAGCAGCCAAACAAGCAGCCATTTTCCATGCTAACATCATCAGAGGGTAATTCCATGGCACAACAATACCGCACACACTGGTAATAAAAATAAAAAACTAGGCTAGAAAAAACAGTCATGTTTAGGTTTAATCAACCTCAAAACTTAGGGTAGGAATGTTTCAAAACCTTTTTTTCTATTTTTTTTCTAAACTTACATTTGTGTTAGTATAAGATACAATTCATCCCAAAAATATTTTTGCACTTTTGATTTTGATGTCAGAAACTTAAGAGGGGGTGCCAAAAAGTTTTTCTGATGTGAAAAGAACTTTTGTTAATTAACAATCAAATATCTATACATACCCGATAGGTTCACGTTTTGTGTAGGTCAGATTACGACTAGGAGTAGCATGATTGATTGGAATGGTCTTGCCCTGAAAACATCAACAATATTGTCTTCTTACCATGTAATAATTACTTCATCAATAATGTAATTTATTATAAACTTATAAAATAACAAAAAAAAAAACATATTTGTGACTTATGTTTTGTTTAGTTTACCTAACTGAAAATACATGTAAAACTAAACCCATGTATGTACTCAAAAGGGTCTTCACTCTTTAAAGTTTAAAAAGTTGCTGCACTTGAAAGTAGCTAAATTAAGCACAACTAAGCACAATAAAGAGACTTCATATTAGATTTAAGTTAGCCTGTGATGTGTGAGATTAATAGATAGAAATTTTCCCCAAAAATATCTAAATGGAGGTTACTCTGTCAAATTTTGTCAATACATGGCATAGACATATTAAGTATACTATCCTGTATGTACCTGAATTTTGTCACACCAGCCAGCAAAGTATCTGAATGTATCAATTGACATTCCAACGTGAGTCTTCAATGCCAGAGTATACACAGCACCTGAGTCTATACTTTCAATAGTGGCTAATTCTTCTTTGTGTTCATCCATCAGGTCAGCCAACCTGAAACAAGCAGGATCAACAGTAATACAAGAGAGCCAAACTGTCACGAAAAAACCCATCAAAATTATCTGGCACAGGCTGATTGGAAACTCTTTAACTTAGAGAGCAGAAAAGGTCTATTTCATCGTTTTTGCTAGGGACCATGATTCAATACTGAGTGGCCATTTTGTTGGTTATCAAACTCGACTTGGAGATAAAATGCGCCCGTAAACATTTTGACCAATTGTGAAATAATGTTTAACTAGAGAATACGTATTTAAACATTAACCAGACCTATCTTTTCAATGACAATACTTTGAGAATGGATTTGAGATTAAAGCTCAGAGACTGTTTTATAACCTTGGGGCTTAACCTTGCAGACTGGACTCATGTGAAAAGGTTGAATCTGCAATTTCTATGTGCTGTTTGCAGACTGGACTCATGTGAAAAGGTTGAATCTGCAATTTCTATGTGCTGTAGCCATGGTTACAAAGGCTACATCCCTATTTGGTTAAGAACCATTTACACAGGGTGTAATCAGAGGAATTGAAATTTAAGCCACAGTGCAGAATGACATTTCTTAAGCCTGATTAAGACCAGAAAATGTCCTAAATGTTATATTTAGTAGCGTCATATTTTGACAGATACGAGTACCAGTAATTCTAACGGTAATTTCTGTGCATCAACATAATAATGTTCAACAAATGTTTAAGGAGGCTGGCTTTACCCCTATACCCCGTGCAGATTTTCTCAACAGATTTAGGTGTTTCACACCCCTGTGTATAATCTCAGACACAGCACACTTACTTATACATAAGTTTTCCTCGATCTCTTGCGTTCATTTTACCCCATGGTCCTTCTTCAAACGCACTCTTAGCGGCTTCTACGGCCCTGTTCACATCCTCTGGTGTGCCACGCGCCACCTCACATATAACCTGTACATACATGATAAAATACTTACAAAATCATCTAATCATGATTTTGTACACGCTCCATTTTAGGCCACTGTTCATTGATTTTTCTCAGATTATTGGGTGTTTTTTAAACAAAACCAAAAAATAAAATAAAATTCGGAAGTTGGTTTACACATAGGTTTATAAAAACTGACATCTCTTTCTGTTTAAGGGATATAGCTTTGTAGAGGTGGTCAGTTAAAATACCATAAATTAAGCCAATGTTTGTAAAAAACTGCCATCTCTCTCTTTGTTAAAGGGAGATAACTGTGTCATAGATGAAAGGTGTTCAATAGTAAAGCATGTGTCAAACAAACCTCTTCATTAGCTGGATTGATTGTTTTGAATGTGGCACCATTAGAAGAGTTGCAGAATTCATTATCAATAAAACACTGATATGGTATGGTTAGATCCATGTTATTTTTGTTCATATTTACCTGAAAATCATAAAAAATAAACAACAGACTTATTTTGTATACTGATGAATATACACATAGCAATATTATACTTTTTTAAAAACTTTAGTTTTACCCTACATGCGCATAGACAGCTTCAACTGTCTCTTATAGGTGACTTTGTCATAAACATCAATATCACATTAGCTTAAGCTTAATCTAATTATCTTTAGGGATATAATCATTATTCTTTTTAACATGTGTCTTTATTTCGATTCAATATCATTAATCAAAATACACTGTATGCCAGAATCACTTCAGCAAGTATAGGATGAATGAAAATCACCAATTCATTGGGAATTCTAAATCAAAAGTATTCCAGCTTTCAGGGATTCAATAATACTAAGCTGGTAATGTTAACTTAGCCTCATTATACAACATTTCCCTGTGCCTAAAGCAGACGACTTTTGAAAACTCTGTGATAAAAAAAACATTGCTTGTAACGAGCAATGGCCTCTTTTGCTACAATGTTTTCCACTTTATCAGAGAGAAATAACCCAATTTTTCTTAAATAAATTAATGTTTTGCATATTTGCTTCAAATTTGGCAGAGTCCAAAGTATGCTTATGAGGCAAAGGGTTAAATCCCCTTATATA
The DNA here is from genome assembly GCA_008271625.1 of Lutraria rhynchaena. Taxonomy (NCBI): domain Eukaryota; kingdom Metazoa; phylum Mollusca; class Bivalvia; order Venerida; family Mactridae; genus Lutraria; species Lutraria rhynchaena. The sequence continues at coordinate 1,088,359 of VIBL01000011.1, forward strand.
AAAAGTAACTTACAGCATCAAAGACAAATGGTTCCTTGTCTTCAATACCACGTCCACGTTTAATAACGCAGGTACAGAAATCTTCAAATACTGTATTCATATATACATCATCATTCTCTAGGCTTACACCGTTACATTTCTCCTTCACTTCCTCCACCAATCTATAACATACAACAATTTTACCATTAATAACAGGTTCTATACTGAGGGCCTCCATGGTTGAGTGTTTATGGTCCCTGACCAGTAATCTCTGCGCCGAGTTCAAATCCTAACTGGGACACGGCAAATTTAACATGTGAGGAAGCTGTCCAGCTAGCTTACAGAAGGAAAGTGGTTTTATCCAAGTACAATCCAGGGGTCTTCCTCCGCAGTTAAATCAAAAAAGAAAAGTCTCCAAATGACCCTGGCTGTTGGTGGGACGTTAAACCCCAGAGAATAAGGTTTATATTATATTTACTGGTAGTTTTTATACTAAGGAGTACATAGATGATATAATGATTTTTTTTTTACTTCTTCGATTAATCTGTAACATACAATACTATCACAAATAATGCTTTATATACAAGATCCATATTGTGAATTAAACAATACAGTCAATATTACAAGATATGTGATAGTCACAGATCTGATATAGGATACAGAAATATTTAGTAAAATATTACTCAGCTGAATCATCAAAGGACTAGACAATGGAATAAGCGTTTTCAGAAACTAGAAATGTGGTTTAAGTTTAAAGGTCATTGTAGCAATTGATATGATATTATGCTCAAAACCATCAGCAGATTATAAATAACTTTAGTTTACCTGACAACGTCCATAGATCCAGCACCAGACTTGAAGAAGTCAGTCGTAATTTCTACATCAACGTTAAGAATACCTCCCCAAACAGACTTCAAACTTTCAATCATTTTATTCTCCTCTGGTGTAAGTTCCAGTTTATCTTCATTGGCATCAGTTTTACCAAACTTGTTAGCGTTGATCATTTTACCAGAGGCCAACTGTACCTGGCTAACATTTACCTGTACAATAAAAAATTGATCAGTCTGAAAGTTAAGCCTCGGACAATCACACAAAAAATTGTCTTTAAGTACAAAAAAAGAGAACTTTATCATACATCAATTTGCTAATTAACATCAGTATTCTGAATTTTTGGCCAAATATGTTTGTCCAGATTGAATTAAGAATTTGTATTTTCAACTTCACTATAGCCCCTTATACAGTATCATAACAGAATGTCACTACTTTGGTTTGACTACCAAACTGATAAAGGGTAAACAAAACAATATAAAATTATAAAGGTGATGAGCAGGATAGTATTTATTACAGTGATGCCCCATTTTGTGGGACCAGTCAAACTGGCTTATAAAACTTATTTCAACTCCCCAACTACAACATCACAACATTTTTTAGCAGAGTTAATTAAAGCTAACAGATTACCATAAAAACATTACCAACCTAGGTGAGAGTTGACGATTTTGAAAAATCCAAAAACTTAAGCTAGGCGCCACGGAAACAAAGAAAACCAGTCAAGTCTAGACCTGCATGTATGGAATGGAATGGAAAAATGAAAATTCAGGCACATGCTGAGAAACTTACCATTTTACCATCACTTCCAAACAGAATCATTCCATTCTTATGTACGATAGCCGGCTTACTAGCGCCCTCTATCTCTACACTCAAACCTCGAGGTTCCATCCTGTTCCATACTTTTGATCCGTAAAATGTCACTTGCTGAAATATTCAAACGTAATCACATACTGAATTATGTACTGAAATATTGGTAATAAGGTCAACAAGAAAGAACTGTTGGTATGCAGTATTACTACCACCTGCTTAAAAAGTCGTCCGACCTATTGTTTTATTTTTTAGCAATTCTGACAATTTTTTTTGTTCTTTATTCTCGCTTTTCATTTTCAGTACAAGCATTTGATGTTAACAAAAAAATGCCAACCTACCTATCCACTGTTTAACCACAAACATTATTTCTAAGCAGATCTAGACTGGATGTGAACAGTTTGCTTTAAACATGTCAAGTTTTGAAAACAAGAAAAATCACACCCCAGTAATAAGTTGTTGTGCACAAAGCATTGAATTTTAATCAATTGTTAGACCAAAAAATCTGCATAAACTGAAGCTTTTCTTCACTGTATGTATAGCAACATAATTATGTACAGTAAAACCTCTCAAAGCAACCGCCTCAATATTACAATCACCTTGTTGTATAATGACCACTTATTTTTGCACAGGCTTCCAAAAACTCCCCTATAATTCAACTTGATAATGAGACCGTCTCTTTATTAATGATTTTTGGGTTCCAAATGAGGTCTCAATATCGAAGTTTTACTGTACCATCATATCTACTTACTTCACCATTTACAGTACTCCATGCACCGGGTACCTTGTCACAACCTCGAATGAAATTATGTATCTCTTCACCTGTCATCTTCCAATCAATCTAAAATCAATAGAATAATAAAATGAATAACAATGTTTTTACTTAATATAATACAGATAAATAAAATTCTATGAACACTTTTTTTCCGGGGTTTATCATTTAACAGATCGGGTAATTCGGAGACTTTTCCAGCTTTAACGGTGGATGAATCAACCAGGCATACACAAGGGTTGAACTACCAACCTACCATTTCACAGCAGGTTCACAGTGGTGAGGAGCTAGTGATTACTAATCAGTGACCATAATCACTCAAATGGAGAGGCCCCCTCTCCATAAACAAGGGTAAAAGAAATGCGAAATTTTACAAATAAATGCATACATTAAAACATGTAACAGCATATGTTTATTGTTTATCTGATATTTATAAGTCCATTACACAGCTACACTCATTTCAGAGCCGCCCCAGGGAGAGGGGAGAAGATACAGGGGAACCAGGCATATATATCCTTACTCATTTAGAACAGACCTCCTGGTTCTTTATCGTGCCCAGTGTAAAGCACTGATACACGCCTCTCCTGGTTCCTGTGTCTTTTTAAACAAAGTACTGGGCTCAGTAGTGGAGTGGCAGTATGACTGATGACAAATTCTGACAGAAGTTGAAGGTCAACTTTACAAGTTGAAAATTTTGAAAAAAAAAATGGAAAACTAAAGCTCAGTTCTGTGGAAACAATAAAAAAAACCAGTCCAGTTCAGAACTATAAACAATGGTATCTCTGGCACAAGGTAGTAAACTTTCATTCATGATGATGTCTCATTTTACGCACGTTATTTTAACTAACAAACTTCCAATTGGACGTACCTGAACGTTGCTCTTCTTCAACATGGCGTCATACGTAGCTCCAGTCGTTGTTTGAATAATCTTAGGTGCCATACCTGTATCAATCAGCTGAACTGCCTCTCCCTGTAATAATGATTAGCTTAATTTTATCCTAAATCAAGCAAATATCTAAATTATAGTCAAACTTGCATACAAAGGACAACCTACAGAGACACCATTGATAAAAAAAAACATATGCTTACCTGGCTAAATGTCATCTCTGAATGTCGACAAAGAAAGTCACAAAAATCTTCAAGTAAATTGTGAGTTCATTTTCCTTCCAAAAACTGTCGATCAATATCCGGTTAAAAAGTTATATTTAGAAACAAACAGTAGTTCAAAAGCCTAAATTTGTTAATGCTCACAGTTGGTAAGAACAAAGTAATGGTTCTTTGTCACAGAGACAGTCCATGCTGCAGTGAAAATACTGTAATTCACGAAAAAATCGGTGAAATATTTGCTAAAAAGCATGTGAAACTTTCCAAGCGTTTTACCGACAATGATCATATAACGTCATTTGAACGAAAAGTCATTTGGCAGAGCAATTATTGAACTTGTAATAATCGCTAATTGTTTGTGCATTTTGAAAGGCAGTACTCAGAGGTAATGGCTTGGGACAAATAGATCATATGTAGAGCCCCTTTGAGGCAATATTATCCAATCACAATGAATCTTACAAAAGGAAAATGTTCTATGGAAAATTGTTATTTCGTTAATAGACGTTTTCATTGGTCTAATCAAAATGTCAAAGTGTCCTTTGTAGACAGGTGACCTTTGAAGTTTTTCAACAGGGGGGGGATTTGAGAAGAATCTCCGCCCATAAATAAAGAAATAAAAGTGCAACCAAAGTCAATTAACTTACAATTAATCTTACAACAAACTATTGTTAATAAGCATGGAATAACTGATATAATTTTGGATTATTCTAAAACATATCTACCCCAACCAAAATATAGTACAAGTGTGTAAATACTGCAATAATCCACACATTTAATCTGATATTAAATTATGTATTGTAAGGAATGACAGCTATAACATACCATGGCTTTCACACCTTCTGGGTAGAGGAACCTGTTGTATATAGAATCCACAGTATCGTTAGGATCTACGAATGTTTTCTTCTGTAACAAGATCGGTCCTGTATCCAAACCATCATCAGCCCAGAATATAGTAAAACCTCCAGTCTTATCACCTTGCATCAGAGTCCTGTATCAAGGTAAATTCATATAATGTAACATGATATGTTCATATAACAAAACATGATATGTTCATATAACAAAACATGATATGTTCATATAATGAAACATGATATGTTCATATAGTGTAACAAGATATATTCATACAATATAACAAGATACATTCACGTAACATAACATGATATGTAAGGTTAATTGTTTCAGAGTCAATTCATTCAATTAAAAAATTTAATTGAAAATAACATCAGCAATAAAGAAGACATGACATTAGTTTTTGATAAGGCATAAAAAAACTGTTTGTTTCTGGTTACCCAATTTTTCCCCACACCCCTAGACTTTTTCTTAGGCCAAAGGAATGGTACATCCACTGTCTCACTTTTTTACCTTTCCGCACAAATTATCTCAGCAGTGGCTTTAGAGAATAATAAAAAATCTTAATAAAAATTTCTCCACCTACCCTAATTTTAATGAGCATGTAACCAAAAACAAACAATTTTTTATGCCTAAATTCGGAGCAAATAATAAAAATCAGCAAGACAAAGATAAATACATGTATTATCAACATTGATAATTCTTGCTTACTTGAACTTCATAATCATCTGTTTAATTTAGATTAAAACTTCAAGGTCAGAGAAACCTGCTGTTTATTATAAGGGAACACAGCCTGTGTCAGTACAACACAGTTGTATGTAGTCGTATGTATACGTTCATTCAAATGATGGATACAATCTTTGAAGCTTTAAACATAATGTTTATACTATGAAATATCAAAGAATTGGCACAAGTCCAACTTTTAGTAGCTTATTCATCCAAACTTAGCTACCAAGCAATCTGCTTTTCAAGCCTAAATTTAAATGATAAGAACAGAATTGGGAGCCTCCTTGGTCGAGTGGTTATGGTCTCTGATTAATAATCACTAGCCTTTCATTGCTGTGAGTTTGAATCCCACCCAGAATCAAATTTCACAGGTCAGTGATTCTATCCAAGTGTATGCCTGGGGGTCTACCTCCACCTTTAAAAGTTGGAAAAATTGCCAAATGCCCCTACTTGTTGGTGCAACGTTAAGCCCCAGTGAAAAAAAACCCGAGAAAATGAGCAGAATATTTGTTTACCAGTTAATGGCTGAAGCTCCTCTATGCCTGGGTAGAATGGACGGATGATAAATAATCGATTCATGCTTCGGATACGTTATAACATCCATGGGTATGAACTGGGAACAGAATGGCATCACATTGAGTTCCGCCCCAAGTGCTTTGTATTCCTCCAAGACTTCTGGTATAGCTTGTTTTTTCACCTGCCATCTTTTGTACTTAAACACAGGGATACCATCTGCTGAGGCAGCAACAGCTGTAAGTAAGGTACATGAAAAACATAAATTAGAGTGATCTCCCCTTTGTCAAACTCTTCATCAAGGAGATAATATTATGCAAGGCACTCAATTGTTATCAGCCAATAAAAAATGTTCATATATCAGTGAGTGTCCTATATTTTTACCAGCCCAGAAAATTTTACACCAGTTATAACTGGTAATCAGCTAGGCTTTTCAATTAGACAAAGAAAGAAAATATATAATATTTGAGACTTCAGACCCTTTTCAATCTTTTTACGATACAAGTAATAATTGATTTTTAGAAGATGGAGGAATTATCCAGTTCCAAAGAGAATCAGACTCTTAGTAAGGGCCAGCCCCCACAATAGCAAAATTGTACATAACATTGACAATAACAATGTACATAACAATGTTTTGCAAGTTCAAAAATTGTGAATTGCGAACAGAAATTATCCTACAAAACAATAAATGCTAAGATTAATAAACGGAGCATTTAGCCCATATTGGTGGACGTCAATGAATTGCAAGCTAACTAATGTTCTAAATAAGTCCTTACCAAGAGGATCTGGTTTTCCGTTCACATCCGGTACAGTGAATACACCAACAATCTTGTGTCCATCTTTCTGTAACAGTTTGTATACATCGGCACCGAACAAACTCTGTCCTATCACAGCAATCTTCATCCTACACAAGGACTGAAAATGTCCAAAAACATGAACTAGTGTACAAGTTTGACATAATTGAAGGGAACCATAGCCCGTCCCCTAATCATACTGTCCAGCCCTTTTTTAAGGTAACTCTAGAAATTAATAGAAGTGTTTGCAATATGCTTTCATTCCTCGCAAGAAGTTTGACCACCATTACATTGTCTCCCTATATAACATTTCATTAGGCAAGAAATTCAGCATTTCTGACCTTGACCTTGAGACTTAAAGACGGTTTCTGCATTTTGTTTTATTCAAGGAAAAGTGATCATTTTTTCATATTTTATAGAAAAAAGTATAACAAATCCAAAAATGGAAAGAAAAACAGGGGTCACCAAATTCGTTTTCGAGATAACAGCTCATACTTTGTGTAGGTGTGCAGCTGTTTTTTAAGATTTGCTGTGTATAAAGAGCTTGTCGCTAAACACATACTATTACTGTTATATCATGATAAAATCATGCTCAAACATACTGTTTTTACATGTAAGTAATCATTTGGCATATACTGTTTTAATTTAACACAATTTATACCATAAATGATTTAATTCTGTCATACTATGTTTTTATTTTCAACTGCATGCATGAAAAAAATGGGTTGCAATTTCGACAAAAAAAATATTATTTTTCATCTTTTATTCCCCCTTTTCCGATATTCTTCCAACAAAACTTTCTAATTTATATATATATCGTAGAACAATGTCTAATAAACACATTTCAGAGATAAAAACATGGGGTTACTGAGCTAATTTTACCTCCAACTTCTAAATTCTGTTGCATTGTCAACAAATATTTGCCAATTTCAGTTAAATTTTGTAATGTGTATATGAAGTTAATAAAGTGTAGTTTTCTGTTTATCATCCAATAAAACTTTTTAGTTTTGATATATATCTTAGAACAATTTTGTACCACATATTTCACTTTAAAAGAACATTTGAGTCTTTGAGGTAATGTTAGCTCAGAGTCCTAATATCAGCTACATCATCAACAAATATTTGCAATAAATGATGAACCTCCATTACATTCATATGGAGTAATTCAATTTTGAACTGTACATGTAGTGTTTCACATAAATTAGTCACTATTAAAAAATAGAGCACTCATTATAGGTTGCGTATTTAGCGCGCTCACGGATACGTTAGTTGTCCAAAAACTATGCAAGTGTTTCTTCCGTGAAGAGCTGTATTGTCTCCCTTACGTGCAGAAATGTTGCGCGTTACGAACTACCGAAATCGTCTTTAAGAAAAAAGATGTCACATAGCCATAAGTCAGGTGAAGCAAATATTTAACTGAAACTTTAACAAATAAGAATTGTAACATCATATTTAAAATTATTTTATAACAGTTTTAATGCATAAAACAGGAAGTACTGCCCACCAGACCTTGAACTCGCATAATAACAAGAAATTTAGCAACAAAGTTTGAAACTCCTGCATTTGAACAATGCATTAATTTCATGACCTTGATTTTGATTATATCAATTGTGTTCAACACAGAAATTTGTTACTAAATGAATTTCAATTTTTCAAATTATTAAAGAAAACAAAGACAAAATTCCTCCAAGAAATATTTAAAAAATAATTTGAATAAATTCTGATGTCTGGACGATAGAATATCGCAAAATATCAAAATGTTCAAAACTTACAGAATAGAACCAACGCTAAGAAATTCCGAACAAGAAACTTGCAGCGACCGAAAGTCCGACTGATTAATAATCCCCCGTTCTCTTGGTCAGGTTCACTATCTAGGGCACACAGTAAGTTTTTACAATGATATTAGATTCTAAACATGACCCATCTACTTGAACTACAGCATAATCTACACATACACTATCTCTCAGTCTTAGCTCTAACACAGATCAAGTAAACATAGGAAGACGGATTTCATGAACAAGATAAACCAAGGACAAATATAGTGATACCTGTTTCAAACAACCATAGGTATAACTATGATCCTGCTGACAGCATATTAAAGTACTCCATTAAAGAAATAAGAAATATGAGAAAATGTCTATGATTTTATAATTCTAACCAGAAAAATAATCTGCATTAACTCGCTTTTTACATGAATATGACAAGAGCTACATTTTCACTCAGCTCTTCAATTTTACTCACCTGTATAAAAATAAATGACTGTGACATAATTGGACATTGTAATTACTAGGTTACAATCAGAGGGGGTAAAATGGAACAGCCAGCCATGTTTTATCATATAATAATGTATGGAATGACTTCATTCATGTTTATTTTGGCAATCTTGCAGACTGTGTTAGAGTATGTAATAAAAACCAGAGGAGAATTCCTACTAACAGGTTTGCTAAAACTGTTGGGTAAATCATGGGATATAGATCAATGCATTATAGTTTTGTTTCCTCCAACAGGTGAGAATATTATCTCCTCATTAGGAAAAATCTGTAAGTCAAGAAATAAGTGAAATAATTACAATTGATTACATAATGATACAATCATTGAAATACTTCAATTCTGTTTTGTATTGTATGGTATTCACATGCAGGGCGTTTTCCCAAAAATTGGGAAGGGGCCTTTGCCTTTCATTTTGGGAAATTCAAATGTGATTTTTAGCAAAATTGGGAAAAGGTAGACTGACTTTCAAGATATGGGGAGAATAATATTTCAACATACTGGGAATTTCAACATTGTATTTTGGGGAAATTTTTTCACCAAATTGGGAAAAAAGAGGCTTTTTGCAATTGGGAAGTCACAGAATATTGATCTCTGTTAGGGAAGGAAAAAAGGCACCGATATGGATACCTTAAGTATCAAAGGTTTAACAGTAACAAATTTGTCAAAAAAATACTGTTTTTAGATTATTTGTACAAAACTTGTTCACTAATTCTAAAGATCTATTCATCATAAATTTGTATAATATGTTATTTGTATAAATAAGTCTCTTATAGTTAACAATGATTTTATACATCAATAGAATTAGCCATAATTACAGGAAGACAATAACGAACCAATACAAACAAGATAATACAAAATATTGTCAGAAAATTTGTTAAGGTGTAAAGAAAAAATTATCTGTTTCCAGTAACCCGACTTAACCTTATTTTCCCTGCAATGCCAGGCTTTTTATGAGGCCTGAAGAAAATACACCACTGTCTCACTTTTTTACCGTTCCGAACAAAAATAATCCCAAAAGCTGCTTTCAAGAATAATAAAAAAATCCCCCCCCAAAATTCCCAACCACATACCCATTTTTAATAATCATGTAACGAAAAACAAACAATTTTTTATGCCTAAATAAATAGCAAAGCATAAAACATGGTTCTTCAGCAATCAACTCTGACCCATTGTAGACAGGTCTTACATGCTGGTAAAATTGGCCGCACAAAATGTATTGTATGTGAATCTTTTGTATCGAATTCTTACAGATCACAATTGAATGAAGAGATGGTTTTTATGTTGAAATGCAGATAAGATAACATTATGGTGTGATGTGGGTTAAATAACAATGATAGACAGATTTCAAAAACAGTACTCCCCAATTCAAGGTCAGTCTCAAATTCTAGCTTTGCATTACTCAATTTGCAGACAGTACACATTATCAACCAATCAGAAACCAGTATTTTGAATTTGGCTACATATTCAGAATTATGATTTTTTTTAGTCCTTCAAATCAGAAATAAAACATTCTTCATTACTAACAACTTGGATCTGCAGTCATTTGTTTACTAACAGTAAAATCTCTATATAAAGACTATCATTTGGTCTTAATATTGAAGTGGTCTGATTATCAAGGTCAAATATGGAAGAAAAATAGAGAACTGGTTCAAAATTGAGTGGTCATTACATACAAGCAGACTGAGGTTTTACTATATATATCAACTGTTTACATCAATTTAAAAACTAAATATTCATCATGTCTGAAGACTACTGGAACCAGTCGGAAAATTTTGTCAGTCTACATAATGAATATGTTGATATGGCAACCTTATGCCAGTCTGGTTCCTTTTTTTATCCCTCAGGACTAGAGGATGACGGATTCATGTTTATTATGTTGACTGTGCTTCATTCATAAAAAATCACAACTATTCACAAATTTGGGTTCGCCTTTACAAAGAATCTCGCAACTGACATGATTCAAACCCAAGACCTCGGGATCAGGAACTTTACATTTTGTAGTAATAGATAGGGTTGTCCAGATATGCAACAAGTGTACCTTGGTATATGTGTATGTAATATAAAAACATCAAAATCTTACGAGATACCATAACACACGAGGGGTACTGCAGTACAGTAATTATTCCATGCATACCATGGTTAAATGGTAAACCGGTACATCATGACTAGTGGTGCAACAATATACCGGTATATTGCTATGCAGCGTTGCCCGATGCGTACTGCGGTATGGAACTACCATACTGCGATAATTTCTATAATATTTGATCACGTATTTTAAGCACTGCCTTGTAAATGTGTACTGTATAAATGAATATTCAAATACCTGTCACTTGTCATTTGATGTAGAGTTAAGTTCTACAAACGATGCCTACATGAATTTTTCCTTTGATCTTACCGACGCTGGTCTCATATAATTTTCTCTGAAGTCACTGCGCCAATGGAATTGATGCATAATGTCACACCAGTTGTAAAATTAGCTTCGTGAGCGGCGCTGCATGTTATGTTATAATAATTTTTCAAAAATAAGTATGGAAAACGTGGACAATTTTAAATAAGTAAATTATGAAAAGGCAAAAAGTAGAGTTTGGGATAAGCGTATTGTTAACAGTCTGTTGGGCATTTTACCTACTGAAATTCAAAATAAACATATGTTTTATAATGTTTTCATGACAATCTTTGTAGTGCATTATGTATTGCAATATGGGTTGGCTGTATTGCAATACATCGCAATATGGGTTTGATTGTATTGTTGCACCCCTTATCATGACAGCCCTAGAAATTGACCTCAACACAAAGATACAGACATATATAAACACAGCACACATTCAAACAGAGTACAACTTAAGCTTTTGAAACTGGCAGTGAGAAATTGTAAAATTCTGTAATTCTACTTAGTGTGAAGAATGGCGACTGTGCACTTGCCTGAGAAAGTTGTCGCTAGTCTGAGACATCAGGCGAGTGACCTAAGTTTCAGACTGTCCTTACGGAGATACATTTTGACCTTAGAAATAAATATAGAACAAGGTTAGCATACATTAAAAGATAATAAAAGCACTTCACTTACGACAACAGAATAACAAGATCCAAGGTACGTAAGCTAGATATTTCAACTGTGCAAGTAGACCCAACTACCTGTTATCATTTAATCCAAATTCAGCCTGAACTTAAATGTCAGGGGAAAGTTAAACTGTTATGAGTAAATTTTACAAACAAACATTCATGTTTGTACATAAATGCTAAAACTATACATGAAAGTACTGATACAATATATTGAGGTCAAAGGTCAATCTGTAAGCATTATGGTTAATAACTTAATTTTCATATAATCCATCAGGACTGCAATCTGTCAAAAAAAAACAAACAAAAATACTGGGGTGAATGAATATGGTGTTGGCATTATAATCTGTAGTATCTGTAAACCCCACATTACTGGCGCATGTTATAACCATAAAAGTTAAGGTACGCAAATACTAAATCAAAGTCAATTCTACACAAGAACATGAAAGAGAAAAAGGTAAGGCCTGACAAAAATAACGTTGGTTTCTTGTAACATTTTGAAACAAGTAAGTTTGGTAATAAGAGATTTGCTCTTATTTATTTTGATAATGGTTATGATATCACAAAACAATGTACATAACTAACAATGTAAATTTAAGCCACAAAATTCATGTTGGTAATAAAATATTTGGGTCAATAAGGTCACAGGAAACAAAACATTATCATATGGCCTAATATTATTCATTGCTACAAGACAACATATATATAAATTAATACCTTCTTAATGCCCAGAGGATTAAACTTGTATAACTAAATAATTCATTCAGTCAGGGAAACATTCATGAATTAGCAAAAATAGTCAATGTGTAAAACATAGGTTTACTGTACTGCAATTAACTGAAAAACTTTTAATTGTAAATCTTATCTTTAAAGAATTGACTGTGAGACATACTCACAGAACTTAATATGTAAAAATTCACTCTGTGACAGTTTCAAAGGTATTAACCTGTTGTTGCTACTCAAATAGGCCAGAGACCGGGTTCAAACTTAGAACCCTATTTAAGCCAGGAGTGTAGCTGATCATTGCTGGAGCTGTTGACCAGGGATAACTTAAGCGAATGGGGAAATGTGTTGAACAACTAAAAAAGTGTTTGAAATACAGACCTCAAAGGTTTACGTCTGATGGTTTTCAAGAAATATTTTCAGCAGTTATTCAATGACAATTTTGATGACACAAACATCAAACATTTTTGCAACAAACATCAAATATTTTCGCAAACTTGGCATTATTTTATACATATTTTTCAGGTTCCTGAGTAAGATGCAAGCTAGAGCCTTGAATAGCTTGTAGATGCTACACACCAGCATTTTGATAATGGTTATGATATCTTGTAGATGCTACACACCAGCATTATGATAATGGTTATGATATCTTGTAGATGCTACACACCAGCATTATGATAATGGTTATGATATCTTGTAGATGCTACACACCAGCATTATGATAATGGTTATGATATCTTGTAGATGCTACACACCAGCATTATGATAATGGTTATGATATCTTGTAGATGCTACACACCAGCATTATGATAATGGTTATGATATCTTGTAGATGCTACACACCAGCATTATGATAATGGTTATGATATCTTGTAGATGCTACACACCAGCATTATGATAATGGTTATGATATCTTGTAGATGCTACACACCAGCATTATGATAATGGTTATGATATCTTGTAGATGCTACACACCAGCATTATGATAATGGTTATGATATCTTGTAGATGCTACACACCAGCATTATGATAATGGTTATGATATCTTGTAGATGCTACACACCAGCATTATGATAATGGTTATGATATCTTGTAGATGCTACACACCAGCATTATGATAATGGTTATGATATCTTGTAGATGCTACACACCAGCATTATGATAATGGTTATGATATCTTGTAGATGCTACACACCAGCATTATGATAATGGTTATGATATCTTGTAGATGCTACACACCAGCATTATTATAATGGTTATGATATCTTGTAGATGCTACACACCAGCATTATGATAATGGTTATGATATCTTGTAGATGCTACACACCAGCATTATGATAATGGTTATGATATCTTGTAGATGCTACACACCAAAGCATTATGATAATGGTTATGATATCTTGTAGATGCTACACACCAGCATTATGATAATGGTTATGATATCTTGTAGATGCTACACACCAGCATTTTGATAATGGTTATGATATCTTGTAGATGCTACACACCAGCATTATGATAATGGTTATGATATTTGTAGACGCTACACACCAGCATTATGATAATGGTTATGATATCTTGTAGATGCTACACACCAGCATTATGATAATGGTTATGATATCTTGTAGATAAAGTACACACCAGCATTATGATAATGGTTATGATATTTGTAGATGCTACACACCAGCATTATGATAATGGTTATGATATTCAGTAGATGCTACACACCAGCATTATGATAATGGTTATGATATCTTGTAGATGCTACACACCAGCATTATGATAATGGTTATGATATCTTGTAGATGCTACACACCAGCATTATGATAATGGTTATGATATCTTGTAGATGCTACACACCAGCATTATGATAATGGTTATGATATCTTGTAGATGCTACACACCAGCATTATGATAATGGTTATGATATCTTGTAGATGCTACACACCAGCAGGGTTCAACAAATTTTTTTTCAGGCTTCTTGTCCAGCAGGACAACCAGCGAAGAATTTTAATTACATTATAGCAATCTCAAGTTATCCTGAGTCAATTTTCTACTTGTAATGTAATTACATACATATTCTTTGAGATAAGAATTATAAGACATTTTACAGATGATAAATTTAGATTAAATAAGTATAGTCTAAAATTCATTAATAACTTTTGATACAGCCCTTATTTACAAACTCAGAGCAAAAAACAACAAGAGGTTATCTTCAACAGAGATTATCTCAATGAGAAAATCAGTCAAGGACAGACGACTTTGTAAGCTGCGATATGATTGGTTGAAACTAGCACACCTCCAAATCATGTAAACAAAATTTATGTGTTGCATACTACCACAGACAGCATTTATTTATAGATAAATAACATACTGTATGTAAATATATAGCAGTTTGTTAGCTTTTATAACAATAACTATTTTGTTCAAATTCAGACTGACTGTTGTAAATTCTTTTATGTAGCTGGACAGCTCCCTCTATCAATTTTTTCCTCCTATGTTTGGGTCCAGTAAACGGACCCTTCCCAATGAAAATGAAGACATCTTTCCCAATTCCAAATTTTGTATCACACCATGCATTTTTCCCAACAGGACCAGACCAGGAGCCTTTCCCAAAAATGAAAAAAAACCCCAACAAATCACTGCCCTCACATGTGAAATTTGATCCCAGGCAGTATTCTAATTCACAGTGGTGAGGGGCTGGTGATTACAAGTCAGAGATCATATAACCACTGAACCACAGAGGTCTTACACATTTCTGTACACACATATTTAATTTATTTATGGTGAACTGTAAAAGTGATATAGAATATCATTAATTCATTAACTCCTTGTTTATAATATCGCATTCCCCCCCTTGTATCTGAAGCTTAGCCACATCGTTGCTCAGTCAGAGAGAAATAACCCAATTTTCTTAAATAAATTGATACTTTTGTATATTTGATCTGAATTTGGAAGATTCCAAAACATGCTTATGAGGCAAAGGGTTAATACAGAACTGAAGATAAGCTTACATATATTAATATATGTAAATATATTAACGACAGGTTTTACACATCTATTCATAGAATTCATTCTAAAGTTACTTAAATAAAGACATGTCAGGCCACAAAGGCAATGAACACAATCAGTACACTGACTAAGCTGTTTTAACTAGTCTAATGTTACATTTTAGTAAATAGAAAAGAAGCTTCAGTCGTCCAGCGGTTATGGTCTCTGATTTGTAATCACTATGGAATATACTTCATTAGCCCCTTACCGACCCTAAATTTTAGGATAGGGTAGGTTGGTCAGAAAAATATTTTATTTTACTCAAAGAAAATTCAATTTTTTAACCTAAATAGAGATAAAGCACAGAAGTATCTTATAGGTTAAAAGAATAAAATATGTTCTAGATTTCAACAATAAAATTATCTGAGTCGGTGTTTTTTTATGGTTGGACAGTAAAGGACAAACAAAATTAATTTTAATTTAAGCCTAGCCCCTCCCCACCGTGAGTTTGTATCCCATCTGGGACAAAATTTCACATGTAAAGAAGTGGTCCAGCTAGCTTAAAGAAGTTTGGTGGTTCTACCCAGGTGTACGCCTGGGGTCTTCCTCCACCGTTAAGGCTGGGAAAATCACCAACTGACGCTGGCTGTTTGTATGATGTTAAACTCCAGGAAAAAAAGTGAACAGAAAACAGAATTAATTGTATGGAAACAAGTTAGCAAAGTAGAGAAAGCTTTTCCATAGTGGATTAAGAATATTTATGTTTAGATAACACCGGAATTAACTTCTCAAACTATACCGAGCTGTATCATACAGTATGTATGTTTAAAAATATTTGTTAAAATTGTTAAATGGACAAATATGAAGAACAAATGATTATTTATATATTCTTGTCTTTAATTAAAAAAGAACAGTTGAACATAAAAAAATATAAAATTAAGAATTCTGTTACCAATATATTTTCAATTTTATGAATTTAAAAATAGAGTACAATAATTTATGAAGTTATTGAGGAAATTTGATGAGATATTATGCAGCGATCAAATAAAGATTTTATCACAACCAAATACTGATTTCTAGGATCAATTAATTTGTACCATGGGACAAGGAAAGACCAATGTAAAAGACAATATGTAAGTTTTAGTGAAACAATGACTAATCAGCCACAGATTACTATAACAATTTAACCTGATGAATTTACATGACAAAAATGTATGTAAAACTAGATTTTTCTAAATTTTTTGCATTATTTTTGAATTCTACACATTAACAGTACTTTTAGTACTTTAAATTCTTGTTGATTTGTCCTAATTGTGAGTGATGGCAAGTGTGGGGCTTTGGTTGGTAAGGATTTATACACAAAGACAAAGATTTGAGACAGTAAAAGAAAGACTTGGACAACATATATCTGATGTGCATATTACAACAGCATGTGGAAGCCATGTGTATACCATATGTATGTATAATTAATAATTTATGCACGATTGTACAACAGATAAACATCATGAAATAGACTATCACGTTATCTTAAGCATCAAATAATTATCATATGTATGAAGGTAATTTAAGATTTAGTAAGAAAGAAAGCTGATAAAATACTTGCAGAACGATTCCCAGTATGACAGAAATACTAAGTAACTAAAAGGTAAAAAAGTAGGATTAAAAAATTAATGTATATATAATATTTTACAAGCATGGAAAAAACTTTAGTCGATTTTTTTCATATTTATTTTTTTCATCAAAATAAGCCATAATGCTTTGTATCATTCATCATGTTCATTCTTAATGATTCAATAAAACAGTTGATTGAACATGTAGACATATTAACTGCCTTGTCTGACTTTCCATGTGTATCAAATGATAACATGTCTTCTAAATTTGTATGCCAGTAAATCAAAGCATGTCTGTTTTCCTAGAAGGAGTACAATAAACGTTCAAATTTGAAAGGCAAAAAATTACTGCTATATTATAATTGTCTAAATTGTTTAATAAGGCCATCCTTGGAAAATTGTTGGCTTGCTGACAAATATTTAAGTTCTTTATTCCAGCTTTTCATTTTCAGTACAAGCATATAATATTAACAAAAAATACCTGCCTACTTACCACAAAATAAGAGAACAAACTGTGTAACTGCAACCCAATATTTTTTTATGATAGCCTTATTAGCCAATTATAATAAAGAGTTAAGTTTGACATACAACAGGTCTTCAACTAAACGAAAAAAGTATCGACAGAGCCAACATACTGGTTGTCATGTTACCTGACAAATCACTGGAGTGTATCATGAATATCAACCATGGAAGTTTAGCTGCAATAGTCTGCATAAAACTTGTAAGTCAATGTTAAACAGTCCGGGAACATGACAAGCATGTAGGGGCAAAATTTTGCTGGTTAGAATCATTTCTATGTCAGAATTGATTAAATAGCTGGAAGTTTCTCAAAGATTGGAAACAATCTGAAACAATGAAATATCACCCACAAATTCAGGTAACAAGTAAATTACGATAAAGCTACAAAAAAGTAGTCATTTTTACTTTTACTTGACAAAAAACTAATGTAGGTATGTCACAAAACTCTTCAATTTTTTTCTAATCATATCTTTGTACTTTAGAATCACATTTGTCCCCAAATATTTTTGTAATTCGGATTCTGCTGTTAGAATCTTTGGTGCCAATAAATAGGGTCAGTAAGGTAACCAGAAACATACGTAATTTTTTTCTGACCAATACGTATAAAACTAACCAGGACAATAGTTAAGACACTTGAAAATATCCAATTTCACACACAGAAAACATGCCTGTGTAAGTTTTATGACATAAGTTACAACAGCGTATCCTGATGTTATCGTTTGAATTTTATAACACACTAAAAGCTTCCTTATTTTCCTGTTTCAGTAAATTAAATACAAGTTAACTATCTTTTTAAATAAATTTAATTCTTAACGTAACTAACAAACAAATTCATTTTGTATTCCTTTTTAACAATGCTAAAAAATTCATCCAATTAGAATACCAGCCAAGTAAGCAGCAATTTATAGAATCTGATAATTACAAACTGCAAGCAATTTAACTCATTAATGCAAAGCAATAGGGCTAGTACACTTCAATTTGGGTAAGTGAAATTTTTCAAAATTGTGTATTCGGGCTAGTGGAGAATTTTCATTTCTAATGGCCAACTTAAAATTACCCTTGTCTGGCCTATGGGAATTTTCCATTCAGTGTTTATGTGATGTATTATGAACCAATTGGGTTAAATTCCATTCAAGCATTACTGAATAAGTGACTTTACCGACTTACATTAAAATTTTAGAATAAAATCAGAATAATAGATAGTAAATATGTCAATAAAAATTATAATGGTGCAATACTTTTTCATTGTTCAGATTAAATTTCTTGTATTATAAAACAAGCTAACAGCGTTTTAAAGACAATTAGCAATACCAGTCTATGAATGGAAAATGATTCCATCTAAACTTCATTTTACATAATTGTAAAAAAGACATAAACGCTTGGTTTAAGAATCCAAATGAACAAACGGACACTATAATACATATCCGTAGGACAATTAGGTCAAGCTGTCATTCAAATATACTGCAAGCAAACAAACCCGATTGCAACCACGCAAAATAAACGTGTCGACTGTTAACTCGCGAAAACGTGTGATACAAAACTTTTGCATGCGTTTTTGACCTAATTGCGATGAACCACGCTTATCTAGGGCAAATTCTAATACCTTTAATGTAGTTCAAACAATGGAGATAAATTAAATTATCAGTAAATACCTGAGATTGTGAAAAATGACGAACAAACTGCCTTGCACCCAACATTTTCCCAGCTGTTTATCTTTGCCCTTGCGTCATCAAGTACTGATCGGTCAAGTCCGTAAACGCTCGATAGTTTTCGAGATTAACAACGGCGGGAGTAAGTTATTCAAAGTCAGTGCCCGCATGAGACATTTTCAAGTTATGCTCCCGTTGTTGGACGAAAAACTCCATCAAACTCATATCCAACGCTATATTAGAAAACTTGGACTTATATAAAAAGTGTAAATTTGAAACCCGTGTCACCACAGGCAACTTGAACGTGTAGGTACATGGCAGTAGTTCGCAACTGGGTAGGTCTTTGATGGCACTTACAGGGACGTAGTCAGCTATGGTATTTTTCAAAATTAGAACTAAAATAGCAAGCATTAATGGGTATATGAAGGGATTAAGGGCTCTGAAAAATTTATTTGAACCATACATTTTTCAAAGCACTAAATTAACATATAACCCGCTTGACTTTCGAAATGAATTAGGACAAATAAAAATAATCGATACAAGCATCAAATTGATAAATATTCTCCTCAGTAATACAGTCCTAGTAGGCTTCGGGTTTTTATATCTAAGGGAGGTAACTGCAATAAATCAGTGCGTATCTCTGCTGTAGTAGCCTCCCTTGGTATATGTTAAACATGGGTGAAAACTGCTGGTGACGCATTCGGGTTTTCTTCAATAAATATTAATCATGGAATAAATAAAAGGTTTCCTTTAGACAGCATAATAAAATACTAGTTTGTATCACACATGACTGTGATCAGAATTAAAATACAAGTTTTTAATACAGTTTAATATGTTTTTTTTCTACTAAATGTAAATTATAAACTAATTTTATAAAATCAATATGAAATTTCGTCTATTCAAATCGTTTAATCTTTGTTCAAGTTTTGGTAGAGCTGAAGAACTTTGTATAGTAAGGTTATTATTTTTAGAATAAATACCTTCGGAACCCTTACTACAGATTCGCTCTTAAAACTGATTCAAACAGAACTAATAGAAATGATTCAGTTTTGCATAAAATGACATTTTGTACAATGATTGTCTCGTTGTATGCATTATCAGTGACTTTCAGTATCTGTAATAATTTGATTGCTAGAGCAAAGTGCGCGAAGATTTGATATCTCAGTTTATAATTGACCAAACTTTAACCATGGTATCTATGCCGTCGTCCTGATAATCAGTGAACTCCCATTACGAAGTAAAGATTGATATCCGATTTTAGTAGCAAAGCACCAATTTAAACAGTATATCATTTAGCCTTCCAGCGCTGATCGGGAACTAGATGAAGTAACGTAACCGGAAGAGTGGATAGTTAACACATCGAGCGTACGTTGCGTCTCTTTTTCTGTGTCGCGCAATTTGCCCAGTTCGTTAATTCACGCCTAACTTTTTGGTACTCCATGCTTCCGTCTTCGCGCTCTCAATAGCTCCATGTGTCTCATTTTGATAATTTGAGTAAATGTTAATTCATCCATATACATATATTCACAATCTTTCACGTATACACTGAACTTATCATTCCACTGACTCGCTGGTATTTGCACTTTCTGATTTCTTAGTATTTCTAATATTTCCAAGTTATCATTGAGCTTTGTTGTAGTATTGGAATCAGGGTTTCTATGAGTTAGGTTAACTTTGTTTGATGGTTCTTTTCCTGCTCTGTCATCATCAACATCGTTATCGGTAACATCATCGTCATGCCAATCATCATCATCATCGCCGTCGCCGTCGTCATCGTCGTCTTCGTTGTCATCCTCATCTATTTCTTCAATTAATTCTACTAATTCTTGTTTCTTTGAGCTGCAGAATTCTCTTGTAAAATTTAAAATAAAACGAAATTGTTTAACTTCATCTTCCAATCCTTGTTCCTTTGATATTTGGTCGATTAAACGATCTCGAAATAATTCGTAGATTCCATAATCGAATCGATTTCTCTTTTTGAACAAGTTCATGTCTTCCTCAGACAATTCTGTTGCTTGCATTGAATAGTTAACCATGCTCGTTTGCACATTGTTCTTAATGTACACTATATCTTCTAAGGTCCAATTCAGCATTCGTTTCATTAGAACTAAAGATTCATCAAACATCTCCTTAACCAGAACAAGATCAAACGTATCGCTTGTTTTATTAAGAAACTTTTCAAAGTTAGCGTCTGTTTTATTGTCGTCTGCATTTCCAAGATAAAAACCAAAACCAAAATCATATGCCATCGAATTAAAAGTCATTGATTCTGCCATGGATGTAGCTTCAAATGTTTGTGGATCACGTAACAAATCAAAAATAAAAGTGTCATTGGACAATCGTTTGAGATACAAGTATTTCCAAACAAATTTGTAATAATAAGCGGATGAAATAAATTGAGAAAGTGGTTCTCTTACAATGGCTAAGTACACAGAGTCGGGATGTACTAGTTGCTTACATTTTCTATGATTAAATACCATATGATTACAAAGTATGTCATGCTTTCTATCCGGATTAGGTTCACAACTTGCGTTATACGAAGTGTCACAGAATTTCGGCGGAAGTGGCGTCATGGTGTCGCTAAAGAACTGAGATTCCTTTGATATATAATGAGTATAAATTGGTAAGACAAAGGAAAGATTTCTCTTCATTCCGAACCTATAAAATATATTCTGCATCGTAGAACTTGCAGCTTTGTGAACCTTCAGAAAAAGTATGTGCTTATGTTCTTTATTGATATCATTTATGTCGTCATCAATGACGTCATGCCGATAGTCCATATGTGATTCTCCTATGGATCTGTTCGCAGCCTGAAATAGTTTTAGGTAAGAAGCAAGATCTATCATACAAAAAGTAGGATAATTATACTGATGTAAACTTAAATTCAGTAATACCTCACATAGTTACCACTTCAATATTACGACCACCTTATAACAACCACTTAAATTCGGACCAGTTAGATAGTCAGACAATCTCCAAATTAAGACAACTTTTTCTTTTCCCAAAAGTGGACTAAACGTCTAGATTGCACGGTAGTTCTGCAATATGACGACACTTTGTCAGTAACTGACCATAAAGAAATCCGCTGGATACAATGCGCAAAGCACACATTTTAAATTTTGTCCACTCACATTACTTTAAAGACCTGTCAACTCCCCCCTCTCTAAAAGTTGAAAATTCAAGTAAACTGACTTTGCACAGGATTGTCCCTTCTGCGACCTCTCACTTAAAATCGTTCTTAAATGTTTGAAGATGTTACCTGACATTGGCATGTACATGCTGGTCCACTATATCTGTTCACATTGAGCGAAGATTGGGTTAATATAAGCAAAATTCCTACAGTTGAAGACGTTATAATTACCAACCAAAACGTCAGCCTGGAAATGATATAAAATCATTGCATTGCACATCATTATAGCAGGAGCTGTAGTATAAGCATCAGCGGCGACAATAAAAAACAGCGACAACACAAATGGCAGCAACACAAACAACAGAAGCAACAACAATAAACAGCAACAACAAAAACAATAGCAACAACAAAAAGCAACAGCACAAATGGCAACAGTACAAACAACAACAACAACAAAATCAACAACAACAACAACACAAACAGCAACGCAAACAGCAACACAAACAACGGTAGACAACAACTGCAAAAAACAGCAACAACAACACAAACAGCAAAAAACAGCAACAATTAAGAGCAACGACAACACACACGGCAGCAACAATAACAATAAACAGCAGCAGCAGCAACAACAACAACAAAACAAACAGCAAAAACAGCAACACAAACAACAACAACAAGAACACACACACAGCAGCAAGAATAGCAATAAACAGCAGCAAGAACAAAATCTACAACACAAACAGCAAAAAACAGCAACACAAACAGCAACAACACAAACAGCAACAACAACACAAACTGCGATAACACCAACAATAAACAGCAACAACACAAACTACAACACCAACACAGACAGCAACGAAAAAATACAGCAAAAGTAAAAACAAACAACAACGACGACAACTTAAACATTAGAAACAATGTAATAAAGCAAAAACACAAATCGCAGCAACAGAAAGAGCAAAACGCAGCAGCAACACAAACAACACCAGTAAATATAGCAGCAACATCACTAACAGCAGCAGAAGCAACAGTAACGCAAACAGAAGCAACACAAACAGCAACAACACAAACAACTTTAACACATACAGAAACAACTAAAACAACATAACTTTAATAGCAACTGTAACAACACAAACAGGAGCCAAACAATCAGCTGCTACACTAGCAGAACCAACACATGAACAAAAGTAGCAGTTTCGGAAGTAGAATATTGTCCATTACACGTATGTAATAACAGTTGTACATGCAATTATGTTAAACGTGCACTTTAAACTATATACATGTTTCTACAACGAACATTAAAACTTTTATTTATTTTTTGCGTGAAAGCGATTCAAACCTTCGTAATAGACGATCCATTTGGTGTAGAAGTAATCTTAAAGATGTAAGCAACACGTCACCACAAAATTTCTCGATCGTCGTTCACACGTATGAATAATGTCCCATATTAACACTAAACTTGTATTAACAGTCGTTTTGCATGTGACCTGTTAGCGTCGAAGTGACTTAAAAGTCAACTCAAGTCTTTTTGCAGGTATCAATGTCAGTTGCCAATATCACTCACAGCACCGAACAGGGTACATTGAAACAAATTCGAAAACACTACATCTTAAGCGAAGCAGGTCTATTTGTATTAACCTCAAATGTTACCAATTAGATCTGAATACCTTGGATAAGAAAAATGGTGCCCTAGATTTCGCAACACGACACTCCTGTTTTATCTGACCTTCCGATAAAACAGGACTCACATTTATGTAGATTTATTTCACCTGCAAAAAGACTTGAATTGATTTTTAATGCATGTACTTAACGGGCATCAATTTCAAAAGTCATTTGTAATCATGAAATTCATCAAATTTCAGTCAAACCTATGATTGCAATCATTTCCGAATAAAGGTCACCCTGTAAATAAAGACCATTCCTTGAAAACCGTCATTGATTAATTATAACAAAATGTCCTCTGAAAAAAGGTCATCTGTCAATAAAAATCACATTTTGTCTTTCCCAAAGGTGGCATTTGTTCACAGGTTCGACTCTACATGTAAATATATTACACCGTAAAACACTGAATATTTTACTCCATTTCCTGACAAAACTCCGCCCCCTGATTGACTGCCTAAATCAAGTAACTGATTCCGATGTGACCATCAATTCCTGAGCAATGCCTTAATAACGCAGGCTGTTTATTCAATTGTAATACAGTAAAACATCACATTGTGACGACCTCAATATTAGGACCACCGTAATATAACGACCACTTATTTTTCGATAACTCCCATTTAATTCGACTTGATAATGAGACCACCTCATTATGACGAAGGTGGTCTCAGTATCGAGGTTTTAGTGTGATTTCTAGTACATGTAATTTGATGTTAGACTGGATGTATCAAAATAAGCACTCGAAAGCTATATTGAATTGATATATGACTCAGTCTGTGTCTTTCGAAGAAGAACTATTTTTTACCTACACCTGTCAGAGAGAAATAACCTAATTGTCTTAAATAAATTGATGTTTATATAGCTTTGAATTTGGCAGAGTTCAAAATCTGCTTATGAGGCAAAGGGTCAGCCATCGTTTATGCATCAAATGAAAGTTTGTACATAGTACATTGTACGGTTTTAGTTTTTGTACAGCGAGTAGCGTAGAAGGGGCATTAATCGATATTTTACTATTTAAAGTATTTAGTGCTTGTTATTTCCCTTTGTTATCATCACAGACGCGTTTACTCAATCTTGTTATTTCCCTCTGTTATCATCACAGACGCGTTTACCCAATCTTGTTATTAGTGTTAATGTGCGGGCAATAGACAATTTGACATCTTATCGGCTGTCACAAAATGATCAAACTAGTTTGTTTAACAATTGGACTGTGAAAAGATTAGTCTCATATGTAAATAGTGTAGATTTAGTTTCTTTGACAGATATCAACTGACCGTCACTCATTGAAGATGAATTTATAATTTATACCATATAATTTTTTTTTCATTTTTTTTATTTTATTATTAATATTTTGGAAAAATGATATGGACTCAGTGGCGTACTTATATATGCGGGTACGGGCCTGGATTATTAAGTTTGCAGCACTAACAATATCAACGGATCTGTGGAAATAGTTCGAAGTGCAGGCATTTTACCCACAGATGTGTACGTAAGATCTTGTATTTATTATATTTTTTGCAATTTTGGTTAACTTATTAAATTTTGTCATTATTGTAATTTCTTTGTTTATTAATTGTATGTATAAAGTAACCCGCTATGTACAAAGCCCTGGAATAAATTCAGTGATATTTATTTGACAGATTAATGCAACTACGCGTGTATAAGTAAATGCATAGTGTGTATTATAGTTGTACATGTATTATTTGTATCATATTATATATGTAATTGTTCTAATACGCATATATAAGGTTCAACTTACTTACTATATTGCTTGCCAGTAATATCACCCCCGTTATAAAATACAGTAATACCTAAAATAGCGACCACCTCAATATTACGACCTCCTTGTCATAACGATCGCTTGTATTCGGCTTGTATTAGCTCTCAATAACTCCCCTATAATTTCAACTGAGACCACCTCATTATCACGACCGATTTTTCTGTTCCACCATGGTGGTCTTTATTCGGAGGTGACTGAAAGCAGACTGTACTTAATCCATTCATCCGACATATTTTAAAACAAAAGTGGGATGTCAATGGTTTTGAAAAAAAACAATCTATCAATTAAAAGGGGCTTGGGATTATTGTCAGCATATGTTAATACAATGTGTAGTTTTGACTTATACAGAAACCGAAACTAAGTGTTGAAATTTCCGAGTATGACTGAGTCAGCATTTTCGGAAAATTAATCTGACCCAATTAAGCCAGTAATATATACATTTATAGATACGGAACGTACCATACACACAAGGAGATTTGTGGTTACTAACACAATCAGTGTTCAACGCTAAAGCAGTGATCACATCATATTTTTAAGAGAGAAAAAAAATAAGAAAAGAAACAGATAATTGCTGAAGTTGTGAGGTAAGCGTTAATTTAATGCTTTAAGTTATTTTCTTGTCAAGGCTTTTTTAAGTGTTCATAGCGAGGACATTTTTATCGTGGCACTATCTCTGATGTTGGAAATTATTATCTAAAATGGCGCAGATCGATTTTGTATATGGTTATTTTATGGTAAAATGATTTCCTGGCAGATTTTCACAAACATTGACAATCCTTTGAATTATTGTCCCTTTAAATATGTGAAGATTTGTGAAGTATCTTGCGTGAGTCCAAATAAATGAATAATAAATAAATACCGGCAAGGCATAAAATTGTTTGTTTCTGGTTACATGCTCATTAGTAATAAGGTAAGTGGGTAAGGAATTTTTAGGGGGGGGGTCTTAAATTTGGTTTATCGCTTGCTATGAGGAAAAGGTTCAAATGTTGACTTTGACGTAATAAAGATTTATTATCAAAAATCAGAGACACGGTTCCCCGCATGATACCATGATAGTTCCGCTACGGGGACAGCGGATATGCTTAATTGCTGTCTAGTTGTAATTACTATACATTGTACTTAGAAATACATCTCATTGTGGGAAAATGATAAGACTATATTTTTTAATAAATAACACAGTTTTGTTCGGGTATATTTGTACGGAAAATAGAAAAAGTTTTATCAGTCATTTCATGCTGATTTCGAACACTTTAAAACTTTACAGGAATTGTACTTTTTTATTCAAATCATAGATCATAATTACATTTTGGTTAACCTTAAATGTTCAGGACAATTTTCGGAAAACGGGATCCAAATGAAAAAAAAGAGAAAATTATGCCTTATTTATTACATTTTCTGTTCGTTCGTTTGTTTGCATTTGTCGATCTCAAACACAATAAATTTGGTCTGTCGTGAATGAAAGTTATTGTGAAGTACATGAATTATTTATTAAAACAGATTATATGTCTATTTTTGCTCCGGGTTGATCTGATTTTATAAAGTCTGTTGTCATAGTGTGTATTTGTTATGGTTACAATGAGAGCAATTATCGAATAAAATAAAATAAAAATATGCTCATGTGTTTTACCATAGCTCCGAAGACCAATGGCCTTTTATTCTCTTTTTCTGTATTGTAATAGCTATGCTGTTTTACATTTGCCACTTATACAAAACCTTGTTTAGCTTCACAAGTATCCACAACACATGACATTTATTAGAGTGCTGAGTTGTAAACGGGTTTTGAATAAGTTACGCTCTATTACCGATAATCTGAAACCACTCAGCATGTGTCAATGCTACCTGTTCATAATGGTCTCAGGTAAAATCAAATATCGGCCCATTTCGAACCGATCGAGGAAAAGGGAAACAACTGCTTTTGGAAAATGGTCATATCAGTCAAGGGCATGTCACTCTCCAGAATATCGATTAAACGTTGCCTATGAAACTGAATCACTCTAATAAGGCAAAATGAAATAACTCCGGATTTACTCAGTAGCACCAGCTATCGTAACGCGCATACTCCCGCAAAAACATGGTTGACATAAACAAAAACACAAATGTGAGCATAAAAATTTATTACTTTTACCACATTAATTGGTAAATTTGAAACTTGCGTACGTGATAAAATGCTTCATCTAGTATTTAGGGTTGAAAACAGGTGTTCAACCGGGAAATGTTCAATTAATTTATTCATATTTGATTTCACAAACAATCGCAAACATTTTAAGCCTAAGGATAAATGACCTTGAATATATCATATTTAGTCACATTTATAACATGAGGTACAAAAACATTATCATAATCTTGTCAATATGTTATCTGCATGTACTGTATTCATACTTCATATCAGCCTTAACGAAGATAGCGGTTATGAAACAAACATTTGTGTGACATATAAGATAAAAACCAATATACACATAACCCCTGAAAACCGGACTGGGCCAAAAGTCTGGTTTTCTTAGAATTCCGGTTTTCAGAGAACTGTTGATTATAGAAAAATGGGACTTGAAAATTCATCCGGTTTTCAGAGACTTCCGGTTTTAGGGAGTCCAGTTTTCTGGGGTTATATTGTATACACAGTACTGAAATACCATGCAAGTTTTAAAAGAATGGCCTTTATTCACAAGGTGTCCTTTATTCAGAGGTGGCTGCAAACACAGGTTTGACTGTATATGTAAATAAATAAATTTATGTCAACCCATTGACTTAACAAGTCTGCTCAAATGTCCGCGAACCTTCAAGTGTTCACATCCTTACCATTATAAATTAAAGAGCTTCAGTTTCATGTAACACTTCACAACAAGTATTACTATTATACAAGAATAATAACTAATGCTAGATCAAGCTAGGGGAAATAGTCATGTTTAAATTCAAGTTGAGTCCAACGTTCACAGCAATCTTTATCCAGATTTGTCTTTCGTTATCTTTCACATACATGCCCGTCCACATTTGAAAAGTATATGTGGTTCAATATGACTGAGTCTCCTTAAGTTTCCATCTGATACACAAAATGGTGCTTTTGTTTTCCTCTAAATGTACAATTGTTGTCATATTTTTTTCAAAGATTACGGTCGAAGTCTGCGTTTTGTTCCAACATAAGCGATTGACTTTGTGTCCCAGTTACCGAAAGTAAACAGTTTCTGTCAATAAATAGTGCGTTTGACAAGCAAAATATTTTCTGGTAAATTATCTTTTATCTCCAATGTATCGTACGAAAGAAATTGTTTCACTTAGTTGTAATATTTGTACAATTTATGGCTTTATTTATTGTTTGATGAGAATCTTATAAATCTGAGACGTTCGCAGAGATGTAAGTGAAGGATTATAACAATTAGTCTGAAAATATATTTCATTCAGAGCGGTTTCTTTGGGATATTGAGTTTTCATGTTTTTGTTGATAGTCGTACTGATTTTATACTGATTGTAATTCCAGCAAAATTTGTATTGACTTCAATAAAATAGCAATACGGCCCCTCTACAACTGCAAGTTTTTCATTGATACGCGGTTCGTTTCATTTAGTGGCGAATATTCATTTTGAACTGTCATTACTACGCTTAAAACGTAACTACTCATACACATTGGTTCGTAATATAGATTGGTGTCGTGGATATAGCATTTAAAACAGCAATTTTCTGTTCATTTGTCTTAAATATTTTCAGTCTGTACATTTTTACAATGGGGAAGACATACGTAGATAATGCACTAAATAGAAGACTGGGGCGCGTTGGTAAGCCACTTGGATCAATGCCCCAGTCATCGTCGGTAAGCGATGCAAACGTGCACGTGGACAATGCACAAAACAGACAACCAGGACGTGTCGGTCAACCCTATGGTAGCGCAGCTGCATCAGAGGCACGGGGTCCCCCCAAAAAAACTAACGCTAGAAGTACGAACACATCTACAACGAGGGTAAATGTTGATAATTCAGATAACAGATCATTGAGAGGTGCCAGTCAGCCGCTTGGTATGTCTCGAATTTCTGAACAGAGTGAGCATTCAGCTGACACTCATTCAAGAACTTCACGTAGTTCTTCAACTGTACCAAAGGAAGTACTAAAAAGTGATGACAAATCAACAAGAGACACAAAGGTGTACGTTGATAACGCCACAAACAGGCGATTAGGTCGCGTAGGCCTGAAACACGGAACTGCCGTGGTGTCAAAGGAAGGACGAAATTTGTCTCCAGTACACTCTCAAAGAAATATTTCATCAAATCTGTCCACCGGCAGTGTCGTCCGAAATACGAATAATGCACGTGGTGTCGACTTTTCTGCGACAATTCAGAAGACAGTGTTAACAAGTGATGATGGGTTAACAAATAGTTGTAATGTTTATGTTGATAACACCATGACGAAGCAGGTAAGTCGTGTGGACCAGGCGCACGGTATTGCTAAAGAGTCTGAATATCTGGTCCATTCAACCGACACGAATGCTAGAGTAAACACTCCTTTGACTACACACAGGCAAGTTTTGACAAGTGGTAACAAGTCAACGAAGAGTACCAGGGTATGTGGAAACAGCCCCACGAAGACGCATTTAGGTCACGAAAGCCAGTCATTCGGTATTGCTAGAGTGTCTAAGGCTCGTAGTGCATCATCTTCGGACGAATTATTGGATGAAGAAAAACATTCGCACTCCAAAAGTAACATGTCTGATTTGAGTTTGACATTTAATTCATTATATAAAGAGCCCTCCAGGAAAAGTAAGAAAAAAACGTCCGCTGATGGAAACTTTATAGAGGCTGCCATGAATGAATACAATCAAGTTTCATCACACCGGGTGTACGTCGACAACGCTCAAAACAGAAAACTGGGCAGAGTGGGTTTGCCGATCGGTACAAAGGTGTTTTCCTCAAAGACCAAAGATGTAACAACTAGGTTATATGCAAATACACCCTTAAACAGACAACTTGGAAGGGTCGGTATGCCGCAGGGATCTATGCCAAGAAGGAGTGTTGCTACCGACAAGATACCAGAGATGATAGAAAAACTTATCAAGAAAGGCGTAAGTATCAATGTTTTCTGTCATGGAATAAGTTCTATTTAAAAAAAAATCGCTACAGATTCGTTAAGCAGATGCTGTCAGTGTTAATCATATTATAATTAACCTTTGAACAACCTGTTTAAATATTTTCTTTATTTATCATTTATTTTACCTGACCAACAATGTGTTAATTATCATTATTACATTTTGTATAAGCGTTTTTATAGCAATTACATGCGTTATCAATTGTTTCAACTCCCGCATTTTCCTGCCCACTTACGGGATCCCTCAAATCATTTTACCTCAATGCACTCACTAATTCCAATAAATGACGAGCTTATGTGTTAAAGTAGTAAACTAAAAATGACTTCGATTTGCAACATTTACACGGATCCTGTCTCACAAGTTTCATTTCCGGTGTGCTTGCTGTTTGTTGTCAATATTTTACATTTCCCGTTTGTTTGTTTGTTTGTTCTGAAAGCTTATGACCATCCCCTTTCAAAACTGGACATTGATGCGAAAAGAATTTATAGAAAAAAAAAAGAAAAAATCCACCTTTCCCAAGATACTACATTCCCTAAAACTCATCGACCCAAAACTCACGCACCACATAGAAACAAATAGTTTGTGCGTAGAAACCTGTATTTGTTAATATGAAATTTTGAATACCTGTACCTTTAATTTTATAGATATGAACCGTATGTTCATACATTATTCCATCTATTTCAAAGAGATTGTTAAATTTTATTTTTTCAGATTACAGACGCAGCCAACGAAGGTAGAAATAACGCTGCATGCAGCGATACCGAAGACATGTCAGGGTCTATTGATCCTTCCAGGATAGCTCGACAACAAGCCATGTGTCACTATAATCGTAAATTAGCAGAGGAATCCTGGCTAATGGCAAAGAAGGTGCCTCCAAAGACGGAAATGTCATTCTTGATTGATTATAAAGGAACTCGGATTAATTATGGTGATCTGAAACTGCAAAGGAAGATAGGACGTGGGGGTTTTGGTGAAGTATATTTTGCGAAATGGAACGAAACTGTAGTTGCTGTTAAAGTATTGCGGGACGGAAAAATGTCGGAGAAAGATATTTCTACTTTTGCAGATGAAATTAGGCACTTCAGTCAACTAAGCCATCCTAATATTGTTACATTTATAGGCGCGTGTACAACGAAGCCAGATTTATGTATCGTGATGGAGTATATGCAGCTCAGCTTATTTGATGCGTTACATGTGCGGAGGATTGAATTTACCAGCGAAGAGACGCTTAGTATAACGCAGCAAATCAGCAAAGGTATTAAATATCTGCATGAGAAGAGAATTGCTCATTGTGACATAAAGTCTGCCAATATATTAATGGATTTTATTGAGAATAAGATCTGTGAAGTAAAAATAACCGACTTCGGCTTGAGCATGATTAGACAAAATTCAACCCTGTCTTTGTCACGTGATGAGGGCAAGCGTGCACAATTCAGAGGAACGCCACGCTACTCAGCTCCAGAAATACTTCGAGGTGAAATATTGAGCGTCAAAGATATGACGTACGCGGACATGTACTCCTTAGGGTTAGTGCTTTTTGAGACCATATTCCGCGAAGAACCGTACCATGATTTTACTGCCATTCAACTGCAACAACAAGTCGGTAAAAATGGAGTTAC
This sequence comes from Lutraria rhynchaena, assembly GCA_008271625.1. Lineage (NCBI taxonomy): Eukaryota > Metazoa > Mollusca > Bivalvia > Venerida > Mactridae > Lutraria > Lutraria rhynchaena. The sequence goes on from VIBL01000011.1 coordinate 1,120,804, forward strand.
TCCTGAAATTTCAGAAGACATCTTGGTGGACGATGATGTATTGACTGCAATTAAACAGACATGGAGCTTCGAGCCAAAAATGCGACCAAGTGCTCGTGAAATTTCGGACACACTGAATAGAACAGTATGTATTTTTACCGAAGAGTAGATGTGAGGTTCTCTTGTTGGCCGTTTAGTCGCAGCTCGTATGGTAAAACTTTATACATAAACAGTATTGTGTGAAGTACTATTTATTAGTTTTATATCGAATGGCCGCTAATCATTTAGTTGCGTTTTCATACATATTTTACATCTATTGATATCTCAATATCACTTTATTTCATCGCCTGCTAATCCTACCTGAATCTGAACTCAACTCTCAATCCGGATAAACTGTCCGATATTTTGTACGTAAACACTTGTTTAAAAGGTCTTAATAGCTGGTAGTTGGCCAATCACCCAATTGTAAGTAATAACTTGTAGGTAATATTAGTACATTGTAAGTAATAACTAGTAGAGGTAACTTTAGTACATTGAAAACAATACCTTGTAGGTAACATTAGTGCATTGTAAATAATAACTTGTAGGTGACATGAATGCATTGTAAGTAATAACTTGTAGGTAACATTAGCATATTGTAATTAATAACTAGTAGGTAACATTAGTATTTTGTAAGTAATAACTAGTAGGTAACATTAGTATTTTGTAATTAATAACTAGTAGGTAACATTAGTGCATTATAAGTAATAACTAGTAGGTAACATTAGTGCATTATAAGTAATAACTAGTAGGTAACATTAGTGCATTATAAGTAATAACTAGTAGGTAACATTAGTGCATTATAAGTAATAACTAGTAGGTAACATTAGTGCATTATAAGTAATAACTAGTAGGTAACATTAATGCATTGCAAGTAATAACTAGTAGGTAACATTAATGCATTGCAAGAAATAATTAGTAGGTAACATTAGTGCATATATGCAAAAGCTGAATACGTCGTTTTAAATGTAACTTTTAAGTAACTAAGATTACTGAATGTCTGACTAAGATTTGTCTTATATAAATGACAAAAGATTTTACGATTTACCGAATTTGCGCTGATGAAGATATTTCAAATGAAATAGATGGTGTTACTGCTTTTTAAATGAAAAATTAAGTGACATAATTGAAAGTTTGCAATACGTTAAACTACATAAATCACTGGAACTATTTTTTGCAAACAGTTGTCCGCGCTTTGGTCTCCAAATTTGACTGATTACCACTGTATTCGTCCGTCTGAACCGTAAATGGTATATGAGCACAGACACCGTTATCATGCGAGTGTTCAAAATTTGTGTATGGTTAATAAATCCTTTGTAAAAATGCGATAAACACAATCATAAAGACTAATGTCAGCATTTACATGAAGTTGTTAATAAACATGATGCAATGATACATGTCCAGGAAGTGACTCTATGTTCAGGCCTTCAGGCCTTTGATTACATTCATGGGTCATCTTGTGTTATAATATGAGAAATTACTCTTTGAAAACTGGACTATTTAAATCGCACCGGGGCGCAAGAAGATGTTACAAATATTAGTATGTTAATATTCAGTATGAATGAGCAAAGAATTGCTAGGAAAATGTACTAAAATTACAGAATAGTTTTCTAGGTGTTTAAAATTCCCAGTTTTGCTTAATTTTGGGAATTTCCTTCTATGTTCGCGTACAGCACAACCTCTCCAGAGCGGCCCTCTCTTAAGCAACAACCTCCCTTCAACAACAGTATGAGTTTTCCACTGTACAAAAGATGCAAAATTGTGCTCAGAACTGGGAAAACGTTGTGAATTTATCAACGATAAAGTAATCATAAATTAAGTAAATACGTCCTGTATCACTCTATACCGAGCACCTGTCACCACCATGTCAACCATATCGTTGAGAATTGACTTTCAGGAGAGACAATTTTCAGAGAAGCCAGCTGTAAACTGGTACCCGTTGACTCTGGTGTACTGCAACATGGAACGGGGACCAGTTTAAGCCAGCTGATAAGCCGTGAATTCAGGCAATGTTAAGTTAATACGAAAATTATTGAGCATATATATATTGTGTACTTAATTAAACTCATTAGTTTGAGCTTATTTTGTCTTAATCATTACAATGCCTCAATTAATATTGTTGTTTGATTAAAATTGTTATAATACATGCAATTTAGTATATCATTATATCATTATAGATTTTTAAATGTTGATATTACACTTGTACTTTACGTTTATTGTATGCATTTATAGATTGTACATATATACATTGTTTTCATGTTTTTCTTTTGTTCCTGTTGATATGTCAATTATTGTAAATATGTAACCGCATGGGTCTATGAACTTCCGGTTTTGACCAGAAAAAAACCTATAAAACTGCAAAACTGTACATACATGTATATCCTTATGTACACAATATAAATAAGTTTAATTTTAATTATTTACAAGCATAATGTATAGAATACTGTCTTCTTTATTTTGTACTTTTATTTGTTATTCGTGTATATTCTGGATTTCCTTTTCTTGTAAAATAAATTCTATAAAATGACTCTTTTTTTCTTGTCTTAAAAATCTCGGAAGGATACTCAGATTTGAACACCGGGTGCAAAACGAAACATAAATATGTTTGTGTTTGTTTTGTGTTTTTGTTGATTATTTTTTGTCAATTTCTCGTCGGCCTGCCGGTACATTTTGTTATGTTTTTGTTCACTAATGTTTAATGTTGCCCTAACAGCCAGTGTCATTTTGGCGACTGTTCCAGCTTAACGATGGAGGAAGACGCCAGACGTACACCTGGGTAGAACCAAGCTAAGCTTCCGTAAGCTAGCTGGACATCGTCTTCACACATGAAGTTTGTCTGTACCCGAGAGGATTCGAACTCAAAGATGTGAGGAATCAGTGATTACTAGTTATGGACCATAATCGCTTGACCGGAAGCCCTGCGGAACATGATGTTACCCAATATCATTAGTTCTGGCCAACCAGAACTTAGAAAATCAATTCTCAACCTACCCACTCAATATTTTGACCAAGTAACCCTTAACATGACTATGTTTCTGTCTTTGGCGTAGATTTACATGCGGCTTTGCTAAAAGATGGTTTTCGTATCATCTGAAGTTTCTTACCAGAATTTTGAACTTTCATTGACTTGGTAATTTATAAATCTTCTGTTTATCACAAATGTTTTTACTAGAAAGACGTATATAGTATAGTATATATATGACGATAAAGGACAGGGTCCGTATTTGTAAGGCCTCTTAATTAATTTCCGAAACATTTCCTAAAAATATTATCATATTATAAGTAATATTCTCGACTACTCATAAAAATAATGTTGTTAAAGATCGATTTCTGGGAAACATTGATGATAGATAGATAACAAATAGCAGGATGTATTAATAACATACAATGTACTTTATCTAACCTCGTAAAGAATACGAGCGGTATTCTGAAAGTTCTGATAATGGGTGTGGATTAGTAAAACTGCTCTTACCTACTTAAACTTCTTTATTCCAGTCTTTCAAAGTACTCCCCCATTGACTTGTACACACTTGTTCAAGCGTTTGATTCAGTCAGAAAATGCCTTCTATAGTCTGATTTCGGAATAGTGCTGGTGCACTGAATAAGGCGCGTCCAAAAGCAGTGCAGGTCTCGAACCTCCGCCCTCTCAGGCACTGTTTGATGTATGGGTTCAGCCAGAAATCACAAGGTGCCAGATCTGGACTGTGTGGTGGATGTTGCAAAGTATGAAATACACTGGTTTCAAATAATCAGTTTCGACCGTTGACTTGTGTGCTGGGGCGTTGTCATGGAGAAGTTTAAGTCCTCGCACTCCGGTTCGTGGGTGGGTCTCAGTGTAATGGTTTACAACAGTAAGTAAAATCTTTTTGCGTAAACACTTCAAGTGACAGTGGTGTGTTTTGGGACCGGAAACTGGAGAACCATTTCACGAGCATCAAACAATAATGGGTACAAAACTTGCTTGACACTTCTAGAACGTCAAGCAATCTGAGACCGTTCTCCATTTTGTCCGAATAAACTTTGTTGCTTTCCTTTTCGTCCGGCTCGAAGAATGATATCCCAGTTTCATCAACCGTCACAATGTCAACTAAGCGTTTGTCATCACAGTTTTCATAAACTAAATTCTGTCGCAATTCTGACACCATCCTGTTTTTTATGATCAGTCAGCAAATGGGGGATCCAGCGTGCGCAGATCTTCACAAGTTTTAACTTTCTCCTTCAAAATAGTGAAAACTGACCCCCGAACTTATTATACCACATATGTCAGCTAGCGCCTCAACAGTGCAACGCGATTCTTCATCCAGGGCCTTCTTAACAGAAATGCCATTTTCCCATGACGTTCTGAACGTGGGTTATCTTCGACCGTTCGTCTGTCATCATTAAAACGAGCTGGCCACCTGGCAATGGTAGAATATGACAGAGTATCATTCCCATATACTTTTCTAAATCCACCTTAATTTCCTGTGTTGAACGATTAAATTGCGACCTTATTTTGATATATTCCCTCTGCTCTTCGTTTGCCATATTTATTATTATTGAAACGCTATAATTTACCAATGCATAAACCACGCCCTCCTTAAAGCGCCACAGAAACTAACGAGCACGCATAGCACGGGAAAAACGGCCACAGGATGATACACGCTTTTTTGTGACCGTTTTTCTCGTGCTATGTATTCTTCATAAAAATCGATAAAGTATTCACATAGTTACACGCCCATTTTCAGAACTTTTAAAATGGCCCTTGTACTTGCTGTTGATTGCTTGAGCCGGGTCACGTGCTGACTTAATATGTTCTCGTATTTGGTCAGAAGCAATTCATATCCAGCCAGTAATCGTAATTTCAAAATAAAAATGGCTGAGATGGCATAAAAGTTTGGTGCATGTAAATTGATTTACGAACGGTACTCGGTAAGATAAATTCATTACACGGCTTCCTAATGCCCGGTCGGGTGTGATACTGGGTCAGTAAATTATATTGACCCTGTATCACACCATATCGGGTCAGTAAGAAGCCATGTTCTTAATAATATAGAATCTAGTTCCAACTGTCACATACCTTTTATATAGATGAAGTGACAACGTTAGTTAAGTGTCATTTTCTGGGAATCATTTGTACTCCATTTTCGGAAATAACACTCCCGAAAAATTATAGTCTACATGCATACTGTTATGTGAAACTATGACTCGTTTTAGTTATTACAAGTTTCAACCGGATTAATTGTTCGTAAATTTCCGCGCCCCTGCTTCGTCTTAAATAATAATATCATTACGATACACGACATTATACGTAGATATACGGACTTTACGATAATGTTTATCAATTCAAATAACATGTACCCTCAAACTTTGGTGAAAATGTTCAAGTTCACAACTACTCTTAATGTTCAATCAGACTCTTCAAATTTATATTCGTCTGTGTCTTTAATTTTTTAAACGTAATTTTGTACTTATTAAGATCTGAAGATTTTTGTTATTGATATAAGAACAATTAAAATATGTCAAATTTGTAGTGCTCTATCCTATCTTTAACCATATTTAAATATCTCTTTTTCATCTTGTTTGTGCAAAGATCATTTTTGATCATAACAAATATTGTGTATATGTATTAAAACAATATTCCGAATAAACAGAAACTGAAACTGTATATAAGCTTGAGAGACAAATGGATTTAATAAAAAACACACTACAATATCGTATTTTATACACTCTGTTTATTTATTTGTTACAGTTTATTTTACTTAGCTTATGAATAAATAATAAATAAGTATTCCACTCTGTTTATTTTTATTTTCTCGAGATGTAAATAACTTTAAATTTCTTGGAAGACCTTATTTATACATTCATTTTTTTTATTTTCATTGGGTTTTCATAGAAGGGTATGACCTGCCGCAAACGAGATTTGAAACCAGATCGCCGGGTTACAAGTCCAGTGCACTAACCACTGAACTACGGTCGCAGCTCATGCAGTCATTACAGATTGAAAGTGACTTCTAAAAATATACATAGCGTATCCATCAACATGAGATAATATCTAGTAACTGTGAATGTAAATAGAGCCAATTTAAAAACTACAGTAATACCTCAAATAGCGGCCACCTCAATATTATGACCTCCTTATTATAACGATCACTTATTTACGGACCGGCATCCAATAACTCCCCATTAATTCAACTTCATAATAATAATTTCGACCGATTTTTCTGGTCAAAATACAGTCTCATTATCGAGGTTTTACCGTATTTCAAAACCTTGTTTTGATACTATCAAACCCCACTTAGCGACAACTTTAATATTAAGGTCACCTCATCATAGCAACAAATAATTTACAGACCAATTTATCAATATTTCTGCAGCAAGTATATTTCAACGTGATCATGACATCACCTGAACAATAAGACCGGTTTCTTGGGTCATGATATCTAGGTTTTACTGCATTTTGCATACATATCCATGCGCCAAACTATCGTGCATTCCGTGTGTCGCCCCCTCCCTGATTCATATCACATACCCGCTTTTTGTAGGGTAAAAATATATATTAACAAAACATCTATGGTACGAATCTGTTAGGGAAAGCTAAAATTCTGTACACATAATAGAATATAATCTCATATTACAATATAATGAGTATTTGATATCTGAGAGTATTGTATTCATGGTAAACAAGATACCAAATTTCGTAGCTTTTCCTAGAATAGACGACATTTTGAAAAAGGAATGTGTGTGGACATGCATTCAACGAGATGATTTATGTCTTATAAACGCTCGATCAAGCGTGCGTAAGTATATTTTCCCATTATGTATAACACTATATGCATACAAATCGGGCACAAGCTCAATTTCATCTTTTCCTTAATGTTCAACATTATTTATGACTATAGTGCTGCGAATTCTTTAAAGTAACACAATATGAAGGACAATTTCACTACACGAAAACTGATACAAGGGCGACAAATCTCAGATTGAATTGTAAACTGGTTCCTGTACCAGGTCGCATTGCACCAAAGGAACATGAATGATCTTTACTAACTGACACTCTGATTGGTCAATTCATTTGAGCCATGTGATTGGTGAAACATCGGGGAATTCTTTGCATCGTTTAAATATACAATGTATATCGTATAGTCAAACCTGTGTTTGTGGCCACCTCAGAATAAAGACCACCCTGTGAAGAAAGGCCATTATTTGAAACGCAGTTACTGATTATTTAAAACAAACTGACCTCTGAATATAGGCCATCTGTCAATAAAGACCACACCTCTCTCCCAAGGGTGGTCTTTGTTTACAGGTTTGACTGTAGTTACTTTCCTATTTTTTATATCTTAAATCAGTATATCAAATGTCGTTTTAAGCTATTTTTGTTATTTGATTCTTTGGGTATACCAGAGCTGAAACAGGAGTACGATTATAATATAAATTGTTTATTGTTTACATTGTATCAGTCAGGTCAGGAATGTATTACCCCACACACACACCTTCTGTGATATGATCCATAAACTATTTCTTCCTGATAAGTGAAACAGCCTTGTTATATAATATTACATAACAACTCCGTATAATAAGTTTGATTGGTGACTATTTTGATTGCACAACAATGTTATGAACATAATTATTCAATTTCCATGTTTTGAACTATTTTTGAAATACGGGCGAAATGTACATCGAATGAAAAAAATCGAGGCATTCCGAATACGAACAGTCTCGCGAGATCCCGCAGGCAGAATTCTGTCCGGATTTTGACCAAAATTGACCAATCAGCGTCCAGGGAGACTTAGGCCATACTACATATTGTCTCTGTACAGACAGAGTCAACAGGAACCAGTTAAATTGAATTGATCCATTGTCAAATCCCTTGTTAAAGTACTGGACCTAATTTTTCGTATAAGCACCCGCGTGGACATTCTCTTAACTGGTTCCCACACAGTCTTAAATCGGTCCACAGAGCTATAAATCAATGGAACTGGTACCAGATTACACTTTGAATTGTTTAAAAATCTGAATATTATCTCCTCTTAATAATTACCTAAGTTAACCCTATTATTTCGCTTATTATATCATTTCCATTCAGTTCCTTGCTCAATAGTCTGACATATTTGCTATGATTCGTAATTTCAGCCAGGGCCTTTCAAATGTTCAAATGAGTTTCTATTTAAGTGACCCTGATTCAGCTTAACTTTGGTTGGTACCCGGTTTCGGTTGTTACAAGCGTAAATGCAAGAGTAAATGGGAACCAGTTATAAGTTGTAATTCTCCGATCAACTGAGTTCACTCCCTTGCTTTTTCCTTAATATTTTTATAAAATCCTGTTCATCTTTTTTCATCAAATCACAATCAGTTTGATGCATAGTTATATGTTCATTCCATTTTGATTTGCTAAATTCTAAAAATTCGTTCTTTCCGATTTTACCAGATGAACAAAAAGTTTGTAATGAAGTTAACATAGATTTAAAATGTAAAATTTCATCGTGAATATCCTCATCTTCGTCATTTAACTGTCGCTTAAACTTCTTATAAAAGAAATTGTATAAAATATAATCTAAACTATTTCTCTTTTTAAATACTTCCACATCCTTTGGTGTAAGGTCATTCACGCTTCCACCTTTTCCATAGACGTTGTTAGATATAAATAAAATATCTTTCAGGTTCCAATTCAAATATCGCTTCATTAAAACAAGAGATTCTTCAAAGTGTTCAACAATGATGACGAAGGTGAGTATAGAATCTAATTCGTCAAGATAAGATGATACTCGGTTGTTTTCGGTAGTTTCCGGAAAACCGAAATCTCGAGCCATGACGTTCTTCGTGTATGAGAAAAACGATCTGTCATATCTTTCAGGGTGTTGTATCAAATTCTGCAGTTTATTACCAGGAACTCTGCCGATGTAATCAATTAACTGCGACCGTTGTGAGTAATAATTAACGGCCGATACAAAAACTGCTAAGGGATCTCTCACTATAGCAATATATACAGTGTCTTTTGGTAACAAGGAAGAATATATATTAAAGTTAAATATACCGTGGTTGCACAAAATATCATAGCTGGTACGGTATTTAGGTTCAACTAATGGTATATGATTGTAAGACGTTCGGGAAAAATAGTTTGGATGGCGCGTAAATACGAAAGTTAAATTTCTCACTAATCCAAATCTGAAAAACATATTCTGCATGGTAGAACTGGCTGCTTTGTGCACTTTTAAAAATCCAATATGGCGGACTTCCTGTTTAACCGGATGTGGATTTTCTACAATCGGAAGTTGATAGATTATGTTGTTATTTCGCGACGAATGCAGCAGAGGCAGTGTTTTCTCTTTCTCATGATTAGGTATGGAATTACTGTCAAAGAAATGCTGCTGGTGTAGTCCAAGTGAAATGATGTAAATACTAGAAGCGATCAGAATCAGTGCAGTTAGCACTCGACTGAAAAAGACAAATAATACCAACGATTAATTATACATCATCACATATTTTTCTAAATATTTGTAGTACACCTGCGCTTCAAAAAAATGAACAAAAGTTTGCATATAGATTTAGAATTGAAAATGAGATATTACAGCATATTTGTCGAGAATTCCTTTTCTCGTACCTTGCAATTCAGAAATGCTGTGATCTTGTACATTAACTGGAAAATATCACATAGAGACCATTCAATATAAATAAGATCTTAAATTTAAGACCAAGTCAATTTTCAAGCCGGTTTGAAGAAACTACATAAGATGTCAAAAGTTTTTTGGAAGGCTGTCATCGATGAAGATATCGATATATCAACGATTATTTTTTTGCCGATCAATTAACATTTTTAGTAAAACATTGAGCAGAAGCGTAAAAAGGTTAAGAATAATAATTATATGGATATAATACATTAAAACAGTAATAATCAGAGATAAAATATGTCAGACGAGGGCACGAAAAACAAATTCACAAAACAAACTTTTTGCTCTGAGGATAAGTTTTAAAAAGACAAGCTATAATTTTGATCTTAAAATTTTACGAGCAAATAAAGTATAACACTGATTGTGAATGTAATTAAATAGACTAGTTTACATCTCAACTTGAAGCTTGACATTTTAAACACCTCTGTCATTACGATATTTTGTCTCATAATTATATTAAGTGTCATTGGAACATCTGTATATACCACTCAGTTGAAATACCTAAAATAGCGCTTTATATTGTTCATTAAGTTGATAGGTTTATTTTGAGAAGAATCTTGATTGTTTTAAATAGTCATTACGTTGTTTGTTCCTGGTTACATGCTAATTAAAAACAGGCTTTGTCATATCAGATAGCAGAACCAGCAGATAACTACACAGTATGTATATAAACGCCTTTGGTGATTGACGAGAGATGAGAGATATTGATTACCTCCCCCCCGATCAAACACATTTTACCATAATGTATAGATATTACGCAGTTCAATGGTTATATATATGCCACAATCTTTTTGTACATGTATGAGTTTGTTTTTAAATTACTAAATCAACGAAGCAAACATACTTCGTATTAACGAATGGATGGATGGATAGATGGATAATTACATCTCATACTAGACAATAACTAAAGCTCCACAGAGCGATGCCGACGCTTGTCTGTTTTATGTCATTCACATTATATAAATATGAATTTCGAAGCGTTTTCAGGATTTTTGCGGAAATGTTTACCTATGGAACATTGCCTCAGAATTTTGATATTTGTTCTAGTTTTTAATCTATGGCGTATTGCGTAATTGTCAGTGGCGTTCAGGCTACGAATTTCTTTCAAGTCTAATATGTAATGAACAAAGGACATGATAAAAAATCTCAGGTATAGTCTCTGCAAGAAACAATTATTGTTATGTTAAAGTTAATTGTTGTAATACAAGTATACCCTTTATATACAGAGTAGTTATAATTGTTCAAAAATACGTAAATTATGTGAGATATAGGTTTAAACAATAGATCAAGTACAATACTTGTTTCAAATCACTTCCAATAGACAATCTATAATGAGTTCATGTATTATGGTTTACTTTTTTAAACTATAAACTAGTGAAACTTAATATCACCAAACAGCCAGTGCTCTGTCTCATCAAATTTGCCACCGAATATCCAAATGAAGGGGACTTTTTTAAATTAAAGGGAAAACACTTTTCAGACATAGAATGGGAGCCGAATTTCGGCCCCAAATCAGACCCCCTAAAACACAGAATACATGTACTGTACAGTTGGGTACAGATAACCTTTATTCGGGGGGTCAGTTTGGCCAATTATATCAATAAATGTGTACTGAAGGTTGGTCGTTCTTTACGAGTCGCCAAAATTAACCGACGATCATTTACACGTTTTTGACTGTACCGCCCTGAAACCTGAGAACAATGGTTACTATTGTTTATTAATTTCGTAAACCCTCTTGGAAAATTCAAGCATCCTAGCCGTAGATTATAAACATCGCGTGTGTTTACTTCCTAGATCTATACTGGTCGTCATAAGAAAGTAACCAGTAAGTGATGTTGGTATAAAATAGACAAAACGCAAGTAATCGAGATGAATTTAATTCTGGAAATAGCTAAAACATTACATGATATCGTTTATTGTTATCCATTATTGACCATAGAATTACTATATGCCATTAAAATTTCTAGTTCAGTATATTAGGCAAAAATAGAAGAATTTTTATGGTGGTTACTTTCTTATGACGACCAGTATATATAACCAGCTAAGTAATAGCGAACTTCCGTTATCACAACTGTACCATTTTCAATTCAGCCACGATGTTAGATGTAAGAGGATAAAGTGGTGAGATTTCACATGATACAAATGTGTATGAATAACCAGCGGAGGAAAAAACTGGCAATTAATCGATTATCTGTGCTAGCGTGTAAGTGGTCATAGAATTTGGTTGTGTATTACGCTGGTATGCAATCAGATGAAATTCTATAGACACCGAGTCTCTTCATCGACATATCCATGAATAATTATTTTGTTCATCTATTAGTAATCGATAACCCAACTGTATAGTCAATATGCCGGGCTAACAATCACGCATATAACAAAGTTGTGAGTTTGACAAGAAACAGTTCTGAGTTAATACACGGTTCCAGAAATATCAAAACTGTTAATATGCACACCAGCTTTCAACCGCCAGAATTAAGTCTGCGCAAGTCTGTACAGCAGTACACAATAACACATGTGTACAGAATTTACACTAGACAAAACCACAAACAATAATGAAATGGTTATATTTCCACTGATAAAAAACAAAAACATTATTTTAACAAACACTTACCAGCGTGAGAAATACTTCCAGCATGACATATCCACTCCTTAGTTATTCCTGTTAACAATAAGCACTCGCTGAATGCCTAGCGTGTGATGCGCATGCGCTGAAAATTTGATTCACATCGGGAAGCTGAGCTTGTGTCGGAATTAACTCATGCGCGCAAGTTAAGTTTACGTTCAGCGTTAGTTCGTTCATTCATTGACATTTTTTCGCCGGTTCTGTAGAACATCGGATACAGACCGGGAAGTTCCGTTTTATCACAAAGTTAAACCCAAGTATTCTTTATCTGAACGGTTCCTGTACTGTGTAACGATTGGAATAAACTAAGACCTATACTGTTAGTATCGTATAGGATTTTAGTCTGTTACACATGGTATATACAATTGCTCAGTCACGGTATAATGTTTTTAGTCTTATCGACGAAACACTCAATAGCGCGTAACTTACCTCAGTCACATTTACAGTAAATATCAGAGAAGCAGTTAGATTTTATTTTACATCTATCTACATCTACATGCATGGTTTGTCTCAACAATCAATGTCTAACTATGACCGAGAGCTCAGAGTTGGGTGTTAAAAAGTTAAAGACAAGAAGTTATCTTGCACGCACTGCTATGTGTATTTATATGTTCATCGTAATTGTTAAAAATAAAAATAGTCGGATACTTTAATACATGTAGCAATTCAGGCTTACAGATCTATACGTTTTGCAAGCTTTCACTGTCCTTGATGGTGTAAGGCAGAAACTTCCAGAGTCTAATAGCACGAGGAAAGAAGCTCATGCGATATTGAATCCTTGAGAAGGGTACAAAATTGTTGAAGTCCTTGTGCCGATTGGGTGATTGTGATCAACTACTACAAGGTTATTCGAAATTTTGTATAATATCATGAGAGATGTCTGTCATGTATTAGTAATGTAAGTGACACAACTTGTATTGTCTTATTGTATCATGTAGGAATGTACCTCAGAGTTATATGTAGTGATTGTCTGCGTGAGTCAGGGAATAAAATTAGTTACCCACCAAAAAGCGTTTAGTCCATTAGAATGTCCATGTTCTTCTGCTTTCAAGGGTTTGACATTGAAATGTCTGAAGTATAGATACTGCTTGAGTTTCAAGATTTCTAAACATTAACTAAAAAAAAACTGAGAGTCGATTAATCAATTGACATTTCTTAGCTAAGAAAAATGTGTCAATATATTGTGGAAACTAATACAGAATTTGCTTTGCAAAAATCCTATGTGTATTCACTGGGGTATGACATTTTTTCCTTTTAAAACACGACACACTTTAATGATGGCTAATGTTCAATATGAATAGGCAGTTACTTATTGAAGCCTGTCATACTTAATATGATATGAATGTTTTATTGTCATTATTTGAACGTACTTTATGTTATTACAATAGTTCAGTGACTACGATAAACAACGCGGGACAATTCAGGAGAGAAACCCTTACAAACATGTTTTGAAAGTTGACAATTTTACCTCCCTTGAATTATGAAAAACATCCACTAGAAAAGTTTTCTTAAGGTACTGAGCCGGCCTGCCATGAAATAACGTACAATTCAATGAATTCTTCGATATTGTGTATGTTGTGATGATAAGAATGAGCTCATTCACGGTATTGTATCATTTATAAACAGTACAAGCATTTTAATGCTCATTCAGGATATTTAGTAACACAATATATAAATACACAGAATCTACAATTGTTGTGAATTCTGTCAGCATTATCATTTTTTTAATATTCTCACGTCCGGAGGTTCGTCTCAATAGTGATAAAAAATCTGCCCAGTTTGCTATATTGTAATGTTAAACGATATTGTTTTAGAATGCCATACAGTGCATATAATTTGCAGGCCGCAATCGTGGTCCACTGGTTAGTGTGCGTTAGTTGTAACTCGGCAATCCGATTTCAAATCCCGGTCGCGGCAGGTCATTCCCTTCTATGAAAATTTGACAAAAATGTCGATTTTCCTCCATATGTGGAGAAGTTGCCGGCTCCTTGTAATAGGGTTTGTACTGGTTACTATACAATACAGGAAAACTGAATAGGTAAACCGGCGCCGTATATATTGAAAAATTGTTGAAAACGGCGTAAAACCCAGTGACAATGCCATGTAAAAACAAACAAAGATGTCGGTGATTTAGCTTGTCAAATAAGGGAGACAACCAATTTTAGAATAATGGTAATAATCTAAACTGGTTTCCATTCTATGTTGCAGCGCACCAAAGTTGTGCATATGGGAGGACTCCGCCATACAGACCTCCCTCTTACAGCCTTTTATTTATTTCACTCTTATGCCATAACAGCTACATTCGGCAAATCTTAGTAGGGGTTTGGCCTTTTGATGAAACATCGACCTATTTTTTGTGTTAAGGATGTTGCCTTTTGATTTGTTGTCTGCACATAAGATGCCATTATCATGTAATAATGGGTTGGGCGATTAATCTTTCTTTTGGTTGTTTGTGGTTGGGTAGTTATATTTTCCGACTTGAAATCACTAGCTCCTCAACGCTGTGAGTTCGAGTATCACCATGTACCAAATTTCACATGTGAGGAAGCTGTCCAGCTAGCTTACTGAAAGTCGATGGTTCTACCCAGGGGTGCACTTTGGGTATTCCTCCATTGTTAAAGCTGAAAGTCGCCAAATGACCATGCCTGATGGTTCAACGTTAAACTCCAGTGTAACTGACTAGAATTTCTTACTTGTTGACTTGTGAGTCCCAGCTTGGGTCTTGTTTTAAATCAGAAAACAACCAGATACACAACTCTTCAACACCCTTATTTCCAAGACTGTAGTGAAAATTTAGCATCTCCGTACAGAGTTAAAGGGGACCTGTGATCAACGATTTGAAAAGGTTACGAATTGACTTGTAAAAATGGTTACGAATCGACCAAAAAAACAGGTAACGAATTGGTTTGGTTACGAATTGACCTGTATCCATCCAGTCTATGTATGCGATACTGTGATCATTTAACCAAGGGAGATAATGCATACATCGGACCGCATAAAATATTTTCGCCGTCGTTCACTATACGTTTTACCGGATGTTTGAGTATCCCAACATTCACTTGTCTGCCACGTTCAGTTGAGAAAATACTTGCCGGTTCTATTATTTATTGATTTCTCTGGTAATTCCGGTCTTGTCATGGGAGGAGCACAAAGTTCGGAAGTTCCCGGCGGAGGGACAGAAGGTTACCATGTATTACGGGTACGTCAGTGACACAAGCACACAATGTTAGCGCTCGCATCTTGATATTCATTTGGCAAAAAAATTGACATTTGTTCATTGTTTACCTGTTCAAGACACAAATATAGTTTCCAGAATCTACAGTGTCAGTTAATATCATTGGCTGTCAATTCTTACTGTTATCAATATTCCATAAAATGTTGAAATGATTTCAAAAACATGGATTTTGATACGATCATGTGTATGATTTCATGGCAGATTTATCTTTCTGAAGTCAGTGCTATGTCGAACCTGGTCTACTTTTGTACATATAAGTGTGTTTCTTTGTTTATGTAAATTTTTAGCTTCACAGTGTGTGCAATCAAAAGATGCAAATATGGGGAAAATTACTCAAGTCTATAGTGGCATGTCTCTTGTCTTTTTGTATTTAAAGACATTTGCAATAATTTCATAGCCTTGTTTAATTTACCGATTTGGAAAAAACATAGTAATGCAACATGTTTGCTTTGAATAAGATGCCATCAATCTTTCTGGCATCCCTGTAGTCCAACTAATTTGACTATTTGGGACGGCGAGACATTTTAATTTGGCCTTATCCTGCTCAGTCTTACAAAGACTATGGAAAATCCCCATAACTACATTATCTGTGAACAATTTGAACCATTTGGTGGATGGGGAATACATTTATAAACTCACAAGCATAAAATATTGTAACACATCTTTTTTGAAATGTACACATCATAGTGGTTGTACAGAGTGGAACTTTTGAAATTCAAAAGTTAAAATTCAACTTAAGGAAATTTTTTATCATTTTAAGGGAAAAACATGTTTTTAGAAGGGGGGGATGGGGCCTAATTTCTGTCCCAAATCAATCCCCCCCAAAAAATCAGTGATTAACAGTGTGCAAACTCTACAAGTTTTATATTGACTGAGTAAAAATACCTGACTTAGTGTGTTACACTCTGTAAAATGACACTTTATTCTTGTCTTAATGAGTTTATTTAACTTTAGGTGCAGGATAACTCTCCTGGTCATGTTGCTGGACTGGAAGCCTTCTTTGATTTCATTGTTGCTATTGGTAACACCAGACTGGTAAGTTACCCAGTGATAACTTTTTAACTCGCTGGGGCCATGGTTGAGTGATTATGGTCTCAGACTAGTAATAATTAAACGCCCATTGCAGTGAGTTCAAAGCCCACCAGGTACCAGACAAAGTTCAAACATGAGGAAGTTGTATAGTTAGCTAGCTATGAGGTCTGTGGTTCTGCTCCGGTATAGACTATAGGCCATGAATCTTCCTTCATTAAAACTGATATAGTCACTACTTTTATTTCGTTAATTTTCTTTTATCAATATATGCATGTAATTTATATGATGTTGCTTTCATTTTGCTGAAATATTTTCTTAATTTTTATCAGTATCATTTTGGTTGTTTTTTTAATCTTTAGAATAAAGACAACGATACACTGAAGGAATTACTCAAGTCTAATATTGAGAAACCAGTTCAGATGACTGTGTATAGTTCAAAGACCCAGGCTGTAAGAGAAGTTTTCATCACCCCCAGCCATAACTGGGGAGGACAGGGTCTACTGGGTGTTAGCATTAGGTAGGTTAAACAATTTTTGTGTGTGTGTGTGTGTTTTATGTCTGTTTTTAACTGTAAAAGCATACATATATCATGATTAAAATTATTTTATGTAACAAAGGAGTTCACAAAGAAAGTTTTAGAGACTTATGACTTAGATTTTACAACTGTGCATGTAATGCAAAACTTAGGTCAGGCATTTTGACATTAGTTTGATGTACAAGAGTACTTTTTACTGCACTAGGATTTGTTTGTATATTGATAAATTTGTCTCATTACATCAGGAATATTACCTCGTATGCTATGTACCAGTAAACAGACCAATTCCTTATCCTGTTCTGAAATATTAAAACTCCATTACTGATTGAGATTGAACTTGTTTGTTATTTCAGGTTTTGCTCTTTCGAAGGTGCAAACGAAAATGTTTGGCATGTTCTGGTATGTTTGTCAAATTACTTTAATTCTATGTAATATGTTTAGCATTTTGTTGCAGAATAAATATTATTGTTCTCTAACTGTAGGTATGGTGTAATTAGAAAAGGAATTGTAACTATGAATCTATTTAGGATATAGGGGGCCTCCATAGTTGAGTGGTTGTGGTCTCTCACTAGTAATCACTAGCCCCACACCTATGTGAGTTCAAATCCCACTTAGGACCAAATTTTGCATGTAATGAAGCTGTCCAGGTAGCTTATTGAAGGTCGGTAGTTCTACCTGGGTGTATGCCTGAGGTTTTCCTCCACTGTGTGAACTGGAGAAGTCATGAATTGGTTGTGGGCAAAATTAAACCTAAGGGGGAAAAGCTTTAATTGTTGAAAAATGTGTCAATTTTATGTTTTCAAAATAGAAATAATACAGTGTATATATGTCATAATTTCATGTGTTTTCTTTGTTGCTAATTCTGCAGTATTCTATTAGCGATTATCATTTTTATTCCAGGATGTTCAAGCTAATTCTCCAGCTGATCTTGCTGGTTTGAAATCAAACACAGATTATATCATTGGTGCAGACTCTGTTTTACATGAGGTACATAGTATATTATTTTGTGTAGTTTTCTAGGTGGATTTTTCAATGAAAAGATTGGCTAAAACTGGGAGGGCAGTTGGACGGGCATCTGATGTCATAAACAATTTTTGTTCAGAGCATTACTCAAAAACTATTGCATGTATCAGTATGAAACTTCATTGGTAGATAAACCTCATTGTGGAGAAGTTCAGTGTACAAGAACCATTACTCCCAATTTCATATTCCATACATGTACATGAAATTCCTATTCTGCTTATATCAGTCCTGTACGTCTATTTTAAATGGCATTACAAAAATATCTGGTTTAATGTGGGTTCCACATTATTCCCTTGTAATTACAATGTATGTACTTTGATATGAGTTAAGTATATATATATATATATATATATATATATATATATATATATGTGTGTCTAAGGAGATCTCTGTTTATTAGTGGCTGTAAACTGATGTTTGACGATATTTGTCTTGTTTTTTGCAGTCAGAGGATTTATTTACATTAATAGAGTCACATGAGGGAAAACCTTTGAAGTTGTATGTGTATAATTGTGAGACTGACTCATGTAGAGAAGTAACTATTACACCGAATACATCGTGGGGTGGAGAAGGAAGGTATGTGCTAATAGGCTTGGTATTACTAGACTAACACAAAGAGTTAATTACTGTTTTTATTTCTGATATTTTCATTTTGACTGAGTGATTTTTTAAAAGATAGTAGTATGTTAAAAGTTCAGACAGATTTAGTGGACTTTGTTTATTTATTGATCTACTTAAATACATTTGAGATGTTTTGTTCGACTTAACTTGCCCCGACACCGTTTTGCCTGTAGATATAATTGTTGGTTGCTCTTTATGCGTAAACACAGGGAGATTTTATTATTGTTATTATGAAATATGCCTGTATTATGTTTGATTATATTGACTTCACAAAGAAGCAATAGTGGTATGTTTTTATTGCCTAGGGTAGATTCCATCTTTTTTTTCAAGATGAATAAAAAATCCCAATATTTTATTAAAACCAAAAAATTTTATGTTTTTGCGTTCTTCTGAGTAAATATCACCTTCTTTATGTAGATTTGTTTATGCAAGTCATCATATGGTAATAATTGCAATTTTTTAAATTTTTAGTCTTGGATGTGGAATTGGCTACGGTTATTTACATAGGATACCTAAGTCTCAATTTCCTTCTTCGAAATCTGGGTCCGCGCCACCATCTACAAGTAACCAAGGTGTTCCCACCATGGCTGGAGTTGGTAATTCTTCAATTGCTGCGGCACAAGGGATGGCAAATCTCTCATTAAACACTGGTAAGTGGTCTGATACTTTATTGGTTCATTATCAAATGTTTATAAGCAGTTTGGAGTACTCTGTGGTCAAATGGTTCTGGTCTCTGACATGTAATAACAATCCTCTCATTGCTGTGGGTTTGAATCCCGTCTGGGACCAGACATTTTTCACATATGAGGAAGCATGCTTTGTGTTTATTATGGCAACTTATTTCTTGTGGGAATTTGTCATACTTTATGGAGTTAAGTACTTTTATTTGTGGCACATATACAGAGCATTGATAACATTGATTTTTTGTATTGTGTTAATACAAACGTAAGTTCCATCATTTAAATTAATGGTTTTGGCTTTTATTGTTCAGGAAAAGATAGTAAATATATTTGGAAATAATTATATTTTCAATGTTTGTCTAGGAGACTTTATATCAAACCTGAGTAGACATGAAAGAAATGCTACTGTCTGAAACAAGACTACTCTACAGCATTCTGTAAGTTACAGAATTGCTTGTAATGAGCTATGGCTTCTTTTGCCACAATGTTTTCCACTCTTTCAGAGAGAGAAAAAAAAACAATATTCTTAAATAAATTGATGTTTTGTATATTAGCTTTTTGAAGAGTCCAAAATGCGCTTATGAGGCAAAGGGTTAAAGGCTAATCATGCATGTAGACATACTTTGTGTCCTCACACATTCATCAAGCATTCTGAGGGTCTAATCTGACTAGTATTTTGATGTTAACATCATTATCCATCTTTTGTGCTATTCAACAGTTGTATAACTCTCTGTTTCCTTTAGGAACCCCAACTATTCCTGTGATTCCACAGGCTACCAGTGGTCAGTCATTACCCGGACAACCAGGTCTGCCTGCCCAGCCAGCACCACTCCCTAATTTTTCACAATCTCCCTTAGCAGGGGCTGGTAAGTGTTTTAGAACCTTACAGTTTTAGGAGTTCAAAATTGTGGATATTTAAATTATCTTAATTTATTGTAATGTTAAATATTTGCTTGTTTCTTCTTTCATTTTTTTTACTTAAAAATAAAATAGAATGAACCAGAATTCTTTTAACATTTCATAACTATTGCAAATGGGGAGGGACTAAAACTTGTATAATTCTTAAGTAATTGTTCATTATAATGTTACATTTGCGTAGTAGGGAGATAAGCGACCGGTCTTCAGACCTGGCGGTCATGAGTTCAAACCCTCAGCACTGTGCTTGTTCTCTGTGATTGTTTAGTTGACATCATTTTGTGTAAGGCTAATGGGCTGAACTTGTAACCCAGTGATCTGGGTTCAAATCCCAGTCCTGGCAGGTCATACCCTTCTATGAAAATTTGACTAAGATGTAGATTTTCTTCCATTTGTGGAGAAGTTGCCAGTTTGTGGAAGGGTAATTAGTACTGATTAGCTGTATACAGTCCAGGAAAACTGGTTAGATGAACCTGCCACCATATATAACTGAAAAATTGTTGAAAACTAGTGTTAAACCTATTGAAAAAAATTCTTTAAACATTCTGGGTGATGTGACATTTTTACTGCTTTAGCCGTATAACTATCAAAATGTAGAGGTATGAATAAGCTGCAGTCTAAAAAATTCCATTTATGTTTCTTGGTTTTATTTCAGCTTTACCGCCACAAACAACTTTACCAAATTTAGGAACAATACCAGGTCCATTACCTCCCTTACAAGCTCCTTTATCTATACCTGGTATGCCTCCAATATCCATACCACCATTAAATGCAGGTAAGTACCAGCTTGCATTATATACCAGTAATTCTTTACTGGTATAGTGATTCTACTTGGGGGGGGTCTTCCCCCATTGTTAAAGCTAGAAAATCACCAAATGACCTTGGCTTTACAGGGGCTTCTAGTGAAATATTTTTGCATAAAATGTGTTAAACAAACTCTGTAGACGTTATTTACAGTGTTTGTTATTATCCATTGTTTTTTGTTTTGTGTTTTATCTGGTTCATTTCATGTAAACCTGCATAATTTTGGAAGTTTAAAGAGTCAGTTGCCTTACTTCAACAATTTTTTAAGGATGGTCTAATGATATTTTTTTTATTATTCAGGCAGTACAGCTCCTGTTCCTGGACAGTTTACGTTACCTATGTCTATGCCTGGTCAAGTTTCACTACCAAATTTCCCAACAGCAGCACTTCCTGGTTCACAGCAAAGCTTACCGAATGCTGCCCCATCATTATCAGGTACTTCTACATTTAATTCTATCAAACTTCTTGCTCATATTTTAGTACTGGGACACAATCCAGACCCACTTATTAACAGTCATCTGGTATGTTACAGAAATATTGTTGAGAACATGTTGCAATCTGGTAAATTCATCTTTTCTTTGAAATGATTAATTGGACAGTTGGACTAGGTGGACTGGCCACTGTAAAATTGTTGAAAAATGGCATTAAACGAATTGAAAAAAATCAATGTACCTGCGGGATTAGGAAAGTCTTAATCTCTCATTAGAACAAACTGACCCAATTATATTCTAATAAGTACATTCGGATCTTGAATTTCTCAAATATTTTCGTTATAGGCATCTTACCATTAAATTTAATCCAAGTTGACTTTAGTCACAATTACTACCCTTTTAATAATATCTGGCTGTGTTTGATATGAATAGTAATTTCAGAAATTAAGACACTTATTTTAGTTATGTTTTAAAACATTCAGTGTTTGAAAAGTTAGTTTGCAGTTATGCAACCCTGACCTTTAACAGTGGGTAGGCATTACTGTTATTTTTGTCTATATTTTATACTTGTACTGAAACAAAAAACTGGAATAAAGAACAATAAAATTTTTTTGTCAAAATTGGTAAAAAAATTTCAGGATTATGGGATTTTTTTAATGAGTAGGTTTCCTCACTGAAAACTGATAACTTTTTAGCATGACGAATTTTATTGTACAAAATTTATAGGGTTGTTATAATGTGCATTTTTTTGGAACTATGTAGGGAATTGATTGAGTTCGACTTTATAGAATTTTAGAAATGTATTGAATAATTTACTTAATTTTCTTCAGGACTGATGAGTAATCCTCTTGTGCCTAGTCAGACCGTAGGGGCTGCAGCCCCTTCAACTTTACCACAAGGATTTCCTGTGCAATCTGTGGGCCAGGGTACATCTTTACCAAACAATACAATACAGGGTACATCACCTGTAGCGAGTGATCTACAAGAAGGGGGCAATGTCCAGAATGCATTGCCAGTTGTGGAAACAGCAGATTTAAAACCGGCACAGAATGATGGGGCTGCTGCTTCTTAACCGAGTTATATAAGGCTTCAGATGTAAATTAATTCTATGTGTAACTTATTTCATATCTGTACAAGATATGCGAACATTGAACACTTAGCAACAAGCCTACACATTTTACATGTACTGGTATCTTCTGTGATGGAATATTATGGGATAAAAGAGAACTTGAAATGAATAGTGTACATCTTTTTTTGGATACCAAGTGTATTTTATTTAATTATATGACTGTGAAGAGATTATTGTATATCGTTAGTGGTGATTTATTTATTTAAGTACTATTGAAGGATTTTCCAAAGAGTGACTATCACCATACGCATAAAAAATCATTATTCTTATAATACATGTAATTATGTAAACATTACTTGATATCCAGGGACATTGTTTTGCCCAATTTACTGGACTGTTATTTTAGCTTGATTCAGCTAGTGATATTTGATACACTTGGTTTACTAAATACTTAACATTGTAACCTTGTGTTTTCTGATATATTTAAATAATTGAAAGCTGTTGATTCAGAATTGAAGCTTGGATACAAGGAAGTTAAGACCTTAGTATGGCCGATTGTTGGGCACTGACTCAAATTTATAACTTCGGAGACAGTTCAATTGTAATCATAGGATTTTATTTATAAGAATATTGTAATCATGATCTTCATGTTAATATTTTGCTTTGTTGTTCTGCAGATACAGGCAAGTCTGTGAAAAGGGTCACTTATGGATAATAGTACATATTTATGTATATAATAGACAGTATTGCGTTCTTAATGAATGCCGATTATACATGAACATAAAAGGTCTATTTTGTCTCTGACCTAGTGGCCTTTGTTTGCATATCTGACTGTACTGTTACAAACATCATATTTATTCTTGAAGTTTAAGTCGGCTGTTTGCTAAGTTGTAGATCTGTTTATGTGGGGATGATGCAAATTTGTACAAAATAAATATCTTGCAAAATCAACATATTGTTTCATGTTGTTGGCATATCTTTACATTTCTCAATGTAATTAATGTCACCTGATCATTTCTCATTCATTATCCATGTCATAGAGGAAATCTTATTCCGATACAGTGTATCAGAGGGGTTAGACGCTACAGAAGAACAGTTTTTATGAAGAAAATTAGAATGTCTTGACTTCATTCTTCACATATTGCCTCCTAAGTGTTGTTTATTGGTAATCAAGATGACACCCCCCAGACACTGTAAAGAAATGAGGGAACTTGTGATTTGAGTCATGAAGAATTTCTTAAATTGCAGCCTTTTGATTGGTCAATATTGACTCCAAACTGAGAATTATGACCAGAATAGCCCAGCTCTCGTTTGTTCATTTTGTATTCACTTCTAAAGTTATGAGAAATCATTTTCATTTTATTACAGTGCTAAGAGATTCTAAACATTCATTGTTATAAACTCTCCACATAGTTCACTGTACATAATTATGCATAATGCCATCCTTTAATATACTTACCAGTGCTCTAGGTATGTCATGTTGAGTACTTGGGTCTCAGTTAGTAATGTGAGTATGGTGGCCAGTCCTAGATTTTTAGCATTTGATTTCATGGCTTTATTTCTTAGCTTAGTTAAAAAAAAGTTCATTGATGAAGATTTAGTAAAATAAATTGAGGCTAATATCAAATTGCAGTAAGACAGAAAAGTGTTGTTTAATTGTAGCTTCTATGTTGTCTGGCTCTTAGAGTCAGCCAACAAAAATGGTCTTTAAACCTATGACTGAAGTTACAGCATAGTTCTGATAGGTCTATGTTCATATACTTAAAATTATTTCTAAAATATCAAATTTCCAAGTTACTGAAAAATGTTATGGAATTTATAATACTCTTTTATTTATTTCAGGACAATAATTCTACTTTCATTTTCAATGTATGAAAATAATCAGCATTCATATATAATACCATTATTCTACCTTCATTTTCCATTTAAAAAAACTAAGGATTTAGTTTTATAAGTGCTTAGCTTCTGTTGTGTTTGATATTTTTGTTCATGTATTGTTTATAAAATGAGCCTATGAATAACATAAGTTAAAATGATTACAAGTCTATATGATTGATTGCGTGGATGAGTTTAGTATTGACTAATTAAAAACTTCTTACACTCTAAAGGTTGTTTTGGCAGATATAACAGTCTTATAGATTATGTATGATTGTACACTGAGAAATTATGCTTACTGAAAACATAACCCAAACAGTTGTTGGTGAAAAACTATTCATCACAAAGCATTTATCTGTTATGTTCATTCATCCTCAAAAATATGTTGTGATGAAAGTGTATCAATTCTGCGTCTTTATAATTTTTATTTCATAATTTCTGATAATGTTAAGCATGTTGCTCTTTGTATGTGGTTCCAATGTGTGTGTTTTTGTGTATCATTTTTTGTGTTTGATCACTAATAGATTATATCATTAGGGCTAGTTAATTATTAGGGTGGTGTACAAATGTATAATGGTGAATTGGGGCCTAAAATGGCCACACAGACCAAAAACCACATTTATATGTCTGTTTTTAGTGATTGCGGCCACTTTAGGCTAAAATTCACCATTATATGCCATCCCTACAAAGAACCAGCCCCTATGGGTAATATTATTACTAACATGTAAAATGTTCTTGTCTTAGGCAAAGTTATTTTAATTTTTTTCTTGGTAATATAGTACATTAAATAATTTTGTATAAAACCTTAAATGATTGTGTTATATTTTGCATGTTTTATGTGACCTTTCATTCTACTGATGGATTGTATGTTACAATGTAGTAATCACTAGCCCCTTCACAGCTGTGAGTTCAGACCAGACAAATTCACTAGTGAGGAAGCTGTCTAGCTAGCTTACAGAAGGTCGGTGGTTCTTTCCAGATGTACACCTCAGGTCTCCCTCAACTTTCTTTGGCAGAATTATATTTTTAAGACATGTTTCCATGGGAATATACTGAAAATTCATCTTATGCAAAATTACGTGATTGTACGGTATTCCATATGTATTGATGTATGCATTTTCTAAAAACAATTTTTTTTAAGTATTGTTAAAGCTAGGTATTTGTTTTATGAAGTGCAATAGTAGATACAAATTTCCAGTCAAAAGTACCCATTGGGTCTAGAACGTATCCTGTGCAAGAAATGACCTTCAGATTGACCTTTTCGTCTGAAATATTCTTCATAGAAATTCATAGCCAAAAACTGGCCATACTTATCATCTAGAAGCATTTTATATGAATGTTTGTTCTTCAAATCCGTTTGAAACTGTCACTTTGTCACACACATTTATGTATTTAGATTATTATAAATGTTTTGCCAATTCATCTTTAATAAACACTTATTGCTTGATATATAAAGATATATGTGTGATAGACATTTTTATATATTTCTGCTCTTCATTCTTAATACCAGACATAATATTCTATGGTAAAACCTCTCCTAGTGACCACCTCAATATTACAACCACCTTGTTATAGTGACCACTTATTTTTGGATCGGCTTTCAATTTTTCCCCTATAATTCAACTTGATAGTGAGACCATCTCATTATTATGGCCATTTTTTAGGGTGGTCGCGCTATCAATGTTTTACTTTATCTTAATCATGACGAAAAAATTAACTCTTTTGAATCAGTATTAAATTTTCTTGCACATCCATGCAAGCATTTAATGAGAAGAGATGTGGTTTGAACATGATTTGAATCAAACTCATTTTATTGTAAAGCCAATGATATTATTTGTACCATTTTGTTGCTTCTTTGTATTTTATTGTAAATCTGTATTTGCCTAGCAACAGATGATGGCACCTGCTTTGAAAATCAATTGCACCATTGTAATCTATGCCAAAAATAAATTGTCTTGGTTTCAGTTTTTTCTTACACTTCCACTGTCTGTTTGATATTTAAGGTTTAAAAACTTTCAAAACCAATACCTATCACTTTGAATCTAACACCATAGTGAATTGGTTGCTTGAATATTATCCATATTTTTCTACATACCATAATGTGGATATTTAATTTTTGATATTATTGTCTACATTGCTAACAATGTACTGCAAAGTTGGGTTTTAAAATGGAAAGTGTATGCATTGTGGTCTAGCAGTCAAGTGTCTGATACTGAGTGGTATTGTTTTGTTCAACACATTCCATGTTTGGTGAGAGTACTATAATGCAAGCCAGAATGCATTCATGGACACAGATGCGTGTTCTGTGTGTGACAATTGTATAGATATCAAGTAATTAATTTATAATGGTCTTAGCTGTGTTAATGCATGATGAAATGGGTAAAATACAATGACTGTATGGTGACTAATAATGAAATAAAGTTTATATACATCACTTACTCTGTGTTGTCATATTTTTATAAATGTATTGTATGAAGGTACAGCACACTATCCATCATTTCAATGATGCCAGAAAAAAATAGTTGTGTTTCTGATTACCAAGACTTTAGTGCTGACCATTAAGTTTCTAACACTAAAAATCTACGTGCAGCAATATTTGGGGACAAATCATGCTTCAAACTTGGAAAGACATCTTTATCAAAAAAGTAGAAATGAAGTTTTGTGACCTAGCTTCCCTATTTTTAACTCTTGAGCTATAATGATCAGTCAGTCTACTCTGCTGTCCTCACCTGGGGGTTGTTATCACTCTAGTGGTCACACTTTTGAGCGAATCTTCATCAGATCTGGTCAAAATGTTGTCTCAATGATATCTTGGACAAGTTCGAACATGGGTCATCTGGGGTCAAAACTAGGTTGCTAGGTCAATTCATTGGAAAACCTTGTTAACCCTCTAGAGGTCACAGTTTTGATTGAATCTTATGAAACCTTGTCAGAATGTTTGCCCTAATGATATCTTGGACAATTCGACCATAGGTAATATGGGGTCAAAAACTAGGTCACCAGGTCAAATCACAGGAAAAACATAGAAGTTACAATCTTTACTCAAATGAGCAAAAAGGGCCATCTTGGCCCTCTTGTTTAGTCATGTAGCCAGAAACACAGCTATTCTTTCCTGGCCTTATCAATGTTGGGATCTCCGTTGGACCAACAATCTCCCATAAGCTAACTGGACAGCTTACTAACATAAGTACTTTTTGTCCTTGGTGGGATTTGAACTCACAGTGGTGAGGGGCTAGTGATTACATGTTAGAGACAATAACCTCTTGATCTCAGAGATCCAGAAACTTATTTTATTTAAATGTTTGGCCAAGAAGAGGAAGAACTAATAAGTAAAATCAAGATGTCTCCAAGTATGCAATGTGAATATTTAGGCAGGAGCATATTTTACTGTTTAATGAATTTATGTGAGTTTAATTTTGTTAAAATTTCTTTGAAAACATTGATTTGTAACTACAATGATTTTGTTGTTAAAGTTGAGAATTATACGGTAATAAAAAATGTTTGAGTCACTCCGGGTAACTCCCAAAAAGAAAAATAGGAATATTCCCAAAAAAACGTATGTTTCGGTATTTACACCAAACCAGAAACTAATTTGGTACCCGTTCCACGAGCGCGAAATAAGAGGGGTCAACAGGCACCACTTAAGCCAGGCACCACTGGTTATTAACTTCCTGATTTTGCCGTATAAAACAAAACCCAGGTTTTCTATTACAAGAAGACAATTTGTAAAGGATTTTTCGTCATTTTCTCCTTGTTTGTGTTTAGATCAGTATTATAACTACAAGAAAATCGTCGTATTACTGTGTGACATCGTGATATATCAAAACGAGGTGACTTGAAACTGAGCGGTAGAGTGATTGTTGTTGTGCTTTTGTGGTAGGCTTGTAACGTATATATTTATAAGTAAATTTATTCATTTTTCTGTCCATCTGCACCTCTTTGTTGACATTTGCACACGTGCTAGGAGTTGATGCATTGACAACGCCAGCTAGATTGCTTAGTGCATGTGTAAGCAGTTCTAGCGAGCCGTCTGTGGTTGATCTGTAATTGCTAGATAGTTACCATTCTTCTTGGTTCTTCAGAATCAAGCAAATGAGATCATTTTGGGAGAAATTTGTCGCTCTGTTTCAGAAGTCTGGTGTTGTCTTAACAAAGCCAGAAGTTAGTGCTAAAGGTTTACAACATATGAAACCTGAACTCCCTTCTAAAAGTATGTTTGCCGCAGCCAGTTATCAGTTTGTAAAATCTGTTGGAAAGAATACGCTGCTCCCAGTGCCATCCATTGATGAGAAAGATAATGTGAAACCTTTTCAACTCGTGATAAAATCCAGGAAACGGAAGTTTATATTCTTTGAGAAAGCCATATATCGGCCCACAGAATTCAAGGTATCGTTAATGTATTTTTTTCTTTTATTGGCAATTTTTTTCCTTCTTTGTTTGGGTTTGGTAAATGGACCCTTCCCAATTAAAAATATTTTTTCCAATACCTGACCTAACAATTTCCAATTTTGGCATCACGCCAACATTTTTTCTCAACTGGATTGGACCTGGACCCTTTCCAAAAATTGCAACAAAAATGCATTTAACAGGATTGCAATGGATCATAAATAAGTAAACACAGTATTTTGGCTGTGCTGACAGGTTTTAATCTGAAAACTTTATTTGCAATGATTATGTTCTAATATTGTGAAACGATTGTTCTTTTGTATGTATATTTAATTGTTTAAATAGAAAAGGCAACATCAAAGCCTGGATTTTGTAATTTCAGTTGACTGATGTTATGATGGAAACAGAAGACTTGAAGACCACACCAGTGGAATCTCAATTAATGTCAGACTACAATAGAGTATCCAAAATTTCTCTGAAAGGAAAATTTGGTGCTGAAATCAGTAAAGAAATCCTAGGTTTGTTGAAATTAGTTTGGTAATAACAAAAATGTACTGGTAGTAAAACACAAAAAGGTGGGCTAAAATGTGCAATATGACTCACAGATATTAATTTTTAAACCTATTTTACTGCAGTTATACAACTCTAAGTATTTTCTGCAGTGACGAAACCTTTGTGCTAATGAGAGTTGACTGTTTTCCCTGTGATGACAATTAACTGTTTTTCATAATTAGATGTTGGTATTTCTGTATACTTGACTTTCTCAGTAAGCTAAATGTTAATATATATATATATATTATAAATGCAGGGAAACCCCAAAAGAAATATATATATATATATTTCTTTTTATATACAACAATATATATTTCTTATGGGTTTTTCCTGCATTTATAATTATTTCTGTTTTTTTCTCTGTTGTGAAAATTGTTATATGATGCACACAAAAGAAGGAAAAGGAAAAAATAAGAACAAATATGTTTGTCAATCCATATTTATAAAACTGTTCTCTACAGAGGAGGCAGAAATTAATAAATACAAACTACCAACATCAGTTTGCCTTAATTTACTGTGGCACGTATCAATGCATTACTCATCATCAGTTACGATAACACCTTGAGATGTTTGGTATTAAGTCAATTAAGCACAGATAAAATTTACTGAAAAGTAACTTACAGATTAAAAAATAATGTTGTTTCAAAAACATTGTCTTGATTAGAAAATGTCAAGTTTAAAAACGTTTTTCATGAGAAACGCTGGGAAGGCAAAGTCGGGACTTTTAAATAATGTTTTAAACTATCAATTTGAGCGATGTTGTTATCATGAGTTACAGTTGTACATGTAGTACTTATGTTTTGTGATTATGCTCCTTTAATTACCTTAACATTTAGTTTCCTGTTTTGAAGATGGAAGTTTTATATGCTTAAGAGCTTGCGTGCTTGTAACTGTCTGTAAAGTCATTGAGGAAATATCTACATTTGTTTGTTTCGAACAAACTTGATAGTTGGCCAGTGATTAAACATATATTTTGCCGGTAGGGATGGATTTCTGACTAAATTTAATGAAACTTAGACAAATAAGTAAATAAAACTGGTTTGAATTGAAATGGACAAAATGTTCATTGGTTTTGTGTAGTGTCTTAACCAGTTATCAGAAACTAGTGTGAATTTTGTGTTGAACAAACTTTGTAAGGAAACTGTCCTTTAGGAGTCAAATTCCTTGTATATGTGCCACTACGAAATGCTTTGAATACTTAAAGCTAAAAGATTGTTTGGGGGTTTTTTTAATGAGTCATCCATGTAACTGCAAACCAACAATTATTTTAAATATGGCTGTAGGTAGTGTCTAAAAGTGACTTAAATTTGTTAAAATATTTTTACTTTTGCCTAAATAGTACATGTATGCAACTTTTAAGGTAGACAAAATAGTATAATACAACACAACACAACACAACATGTACTTGGTATGGTTATTGGGTCCATGCCTTTCTGCTCTGTCTCTGGGGTTTCACGTTCCACCAACTGCCAGAGTCAGAGAAAAATGTCATATTTTCTTTCAGATGCTGAGCTAGAAGCTTCTGATACAGTAACATTAAACATTAAATTTGGAAAAGTCAGCAAACTTGAAGTAAAAGAACCAGAACTCCTGCATGAGTTAACACAAAGGTGTGTACATTTTATTAGAGGGGCGGAGCTTACATGTGTAGGCTCCTACTCTGAAGGAATGAGTACCAGTATCAATTTGGTTAATGGGGCGGAGCTTACATTGCCAACTGAAATAGAGATTTTGGGTGTTGACAAACTGGTCCATTTATTGTTTTATCCCAATCTCAGGAGCTGGAATCATACCAAAGTATTATCATTATTGTCAGGTAAAATTTGTGTATGTACTAAGTTTTATATTAGTGCAAGAATACATTAAGAACTGCTGTGTTTTTTTCCTGTAAAGTGCTGGACAACCGAAATAAAGGTTGTAGGTTTAAATCTTGTCTGATAAAACTCTACATCTTCACAGTGCCTTTATGATGCACAATGTCTATAAGTAACCATGGTAACAAGTACTTGTTATAATCTTGTAAAGTTAGAAAAAAATTGTGTAGCAATTATGCTAAAAGTCAATAAATAAGAACTTGATTATTTTTTCAGACGAATTAACTTAGAACATCCTTATATTCAACAAATTCGTGAGGATGCGAGCAAAGTGTTGTGTTTGATCACGGGTGTTGCTATGTTACCAAATGGTGGAACTATTCATCGAGAAACTGAAAAAGACGCCACGGCTACGTTGAAAGCTTCGGTAAGTTACTTAAGTTAGAAGCTGCTCAACTGTCCACTGTTACATATTGAATGATATATTTTTCATATTACATCTCAAAATTATACCATGTTTGTCAAATTCTGATATTTTACATTTGATGTTGAAAAAGTTGAACTGGCTGGATTTTCAAAGGCAAGTCAATGTTAGAACTTAGAAAATTTAAATTGGTTTTGTGCTACCAGTCAGGACTTTATGAACTAAACAGGAAGTGATGTCATGATTTGATGATGTCATGTTGTGGTCTTGTATTCAGTGATGCTATAGTTTTCATAAAAATACTGAAAAAGGTCCATGATTTACAAGACTGTTTTCATTATATACTGAACACCCCTTGTATAAGAATTTCAGGGATTTTTTCAACATATTGAGAAAGGTACTGGTGTCAACTGAATTGGGAAAAAATGTGTCGTCTTGTGCTGAACTTTGGAAATTTTTATGCAAACAAAGTATAATGAAGGGTTGTGAAATTGTATTATTGTAATGGCCACATTTGATTTATTACTGTTGCTGAAGAACTGTGTTTATTGAGTAAATCAAATGCTTCAGTTGAAAATTCCTCTTTTTGGGGTTTTTATCCCAAATTTGGGAAAAATTGTCAGTATTTCTGACTTGGAATGGGTTCATTTACTGGTAGTTGTTATTTAAGGTAAAAAATTCCCATATATTGAGCTGGTGCCCTTATTCTTACAGCTGTTGAAAGATGCGTCAGCCAGCGCTGGAGGTACATTAAGTAAAGAAAGAGATATTGGTTTGTCTGTATCAACCCCTGTTGCTTATAATGTACATGAACTCAATGTTGACAAGCATTCTGGTGTAATGCAACTCGTACTAGCTAAAGGTATGATATTTATACTTCACATAATTTCTGTTTATTTGACTGAGCCATGCAAAACAATAGTTGATTTGCCAACCATTTGAGATTGTGCCCTGTAGCTTTGCCACAAACTGTTTCAAGGCAATAAACTTACTGGGCATTTTTTCCAAAAATTGGGAAGGGAATATAGCCTTCCATTTTGGGAAATTCAAATGTGATTTTAGGCCATATTGGGAAAAGGTATACAGACTCAAGATATAGGGAGAATCATACTTCAGCATATTGGGAATTTCAGCATTGTGTTTTTGGGAAATTCTTCCACCAAATAGGGAAAAAAGAGGCTGTTTGCAATTGGGAAGTCACTGAATATTGGCCTCTATTATAGAGGGAAAAAGGCTCTGAATTTCGGAGACCGCTTTTTGTCCACCATTTTTTGTGCTGGGTGGTTCAGAGTTGATGGGTTTTGGGGTATTATGGGGAAGGTGAAATTTTTGTGTATCTTTTTCTAGGAATCCTTTTCTCATCTATATTCAGTCTCTTTTAATTTAATTTAAACAAAGTTTCAATTACACTGAGAATGTAAGAAAAATAACATTTAGGCTGATGATTAAATAGTTTAACAATATAACGATTATTTTTATCTAATTGGTCAATATTTCCTGTTGGAAAAGTATTTCCTTCTAAGCTCATTAGAAAAGATATGATTTGTCATCTTACCGATTGATATTGTTAAGTAGACTTGTGAGGTATTACGGCTTATTTTAGAATGTTAGTCTCGTTACCTGACCTACCCTAATTTTTCCCCACAACCCTGGACATTTACAAGGCCCGAGGAATAGTTCATCCACTGTTGCCTTTTCAGCTCACCTGAGCACGTAGTGCTCGGTGAGCTATAGTGATCTGTCAGTCTACTCTGGCGTCTGTCGTCTGTCATCCACACCTGGGGGTTGTTATTGCTCTAGTGGTCACACTTTTGAGTGAATCTTCATAAGACCTGGTCAGAATGTTTGTCTCACTGATGTCTTGGACATGTTTGAACATGGGTCATCTGGGGTCAAAAACTAGGTCACCATGTCAAATAGAATGGAAAATTTGTGAACACTCTAGAAATCACAGATTTGATTGAATCTTCATGAAACTTTGTCAGAACGTTTGTATTAATGATCTTGTAATATTAGGTGAATATGGGTCATCTCTGGTTATGTTTATGCTCTAGAGGTTACAATTTTGATTGAATCTTCATCAAACTTTTTCAGAAGGTTTGTTTTGATAATATCTTGCACGATTTCGAACATGGGTCATCTTGGGGTAAAAAACTAGGTTGCCAGGTCAAATCATAGAAAAACCTTGTTAACGCTCTAGGGGTCGCAGTTATGATTGGATCTTCACCAAGCCTTGTCAAAATGCTTGTCTTAATGATATCTTGATTAAGTTCGAACATGGGTCATCTGGGGTCAAAAACTAGGTCACCAGGTCAAATCATAGAAAAACCTTGTTAACGCTCTAGGGGTCACAGTTTTGATTAGATCTTCACCAAACCATGTCAAAATGCTTGTCTTAATGATATCTTGATTAAAGGTCGAACATGGGTTATCTTGGGTCAAAAACTAGGTCACCAGGTTAAATCATAGAAAAACCTTGTTAACACGCTAGGGGTCACAGTTTTGATTGGAGGTTCACTGGACCTTGTCAAAATGCTTGTCTCATTGATATTTTGGTTAAGATCGAACATGGGTTATCTGGGGTCAAAAACTAGGTCACCAGGTCAAATTGCAGGAAAACCTTGTCAACCTTCTAGAGGTCACAGTTTTGATTGGATATTTGTTTAACTGTGTCAGAATGTTTGTATTAATGATATCATGAACAGGTTTGAACATGAGTCAACTCAGGTTAAAAACTAGGTCACCAGGTCAAATCACAGGAAAACCATAAAAGTTGCAATCTTTACTCAGGTGAGTGAAAACGGGCCATCATGGCCCTCTTGTTTAGCTTTTGGCAGAAAAATAATCTCAACAGTGGCTTTCAAGAATAATAAAATAGTAATAAAATTCCCTTAAGATGGATACACATAGCTTGATAAATAGACCTAATATAAACCATGGAGTATAGACCACTTATTTGTTAGGTGTCCATATTACTGATTTGTTAGGTGTCCATATTACTTATTTGTTAGGTGTCCATATTACTGATTTGTTTGTATTTAAATGTGTTTTTGTAGTTTTTTGTACTTGTTTTATTCCTGTACCTCAGGGTTTCATGGTGGATTTAAGGACTCTGTTGGGTATGATGAAGTAGATGCTACCTGTGACAGTCCAGGCTCACAAGACGCTGGTCACCAGAGAAGAAAACAATTAGGTACATGTGCACTCACTGAATGTCCAACCAAGAGTTTCATGTTTGATTGTGGTAGATTTCATCTGCATCTTTCCAATGTGATGTGTAAAGCCGAGAGCTAGCAACTTCCACTATAACACTTTGGACAAATTGTCGAATAAAATACATGTATCATCTAGGTTTTGAATCCTCTGCAGCCATTATATCCATTCTATACTCCACTTAGTAATTTCCCTTTAAATCCACATAAATTTTAATCTTTGCAGTGTGTGGCACGGTGGTCTAGTGGTAACACACTTGACTACCAATTGCAATGTTGTGTGTTCAAATCTCTGCTGTGATTGGGCTTGATATTAATGCCCATGATTACAAACTTGTACAGTACCATTTGAATGCTGAATTTGAGATTGATTGTTTTTTATTCTCACAGAAATGGATTTAAATCAACCACTGACCGTGTTTAAACCACTGTATGACCTACCAACTGACAAAAGATCAAAACTAAACACATGGCTCTTACATCTAATGTCAGTACCAAGAGATATGTATCTCCTCTCTGAACTGGTAAGTACCAAGAGATATTATCTTCTCTATGAATTGGTAAGTCAGTAACATTTTAAAGCCAGAGGTAAAGTAATCATCATGTTTCTTTGTACTTAACAAATAGCATGGGAAGGTCACAACATTTTTTACCTTATTTTTTTTAAAGATATCTTTTGCATTTTGAATTTTGAAGAGTCCGAAATATGATTATGAAAGGTTAACTTCATTCCCTTATATTGATAATACGTGCTTAAACCAATATCAAGCCTGACCAATCACATTTTTTGAAAAAATGTTTACTGTTCTTTGGCTTGATTTAAATCAGACACACACATTGTATGTATTTGTGTGTTAATAATACGTATGGGCTACGTGGTTGAGTGGTCAAGGTCTCTGATATGCAATCACTAGTCCCTCACCACTGTGAGTTTGAATCCCATTCGGGATCAGACATTTCACACAAGCGGAACCTGTCCAGCTAGCTTTCAGAAGGTCAATGGTTCTACCCAGATATACACCTGGGGTCTTACTCCATTGTTAAAGCTTTGGGAAAGGGTCTGGGAAATGCACAATATGATACAAAAATTGGGAACTTTAGGTCAGGAATTGGGAAGAAAGTCTTTATTTTCAATTGGAAGGGTCTGTATACCGGACCCAAACAAAGAAGGAAAAAAATCGCTGGCAACATCATACCCTTGTAAAATGAGTGATATGTATTTCTAGATAGACGATGTCGAGAAAGGTCGACAAATGCAAGTGAAGGTCAATGACTTGAAGGAGAAGTTCCTATCCGTAGATGATGCATGGCTTCAAATTCTTCAGTTCATCGGATTTAAAACTGACGTATGAAATATTTAAATTCTAAGATTTCATGCATCCAAATCTGATAAAGGTTCCAAGACATTTAGAGACCAGTGTTATGCTAGCAAAACTGATATGTGTGTCGATATTATCTGCGATGATAATCTATCTGACATGGCTGATAAACCATTTTTCATTCTTTAAAAAAAGAATTTTGATCATAAATGAAGAAACTATTTATACAGTGTAGGAAAGGCTGATAATAGACTTGTTAACTGTTTCAGATACCATTATCTGCCATTATTGAATATGTGCAGTGTGTTGTGTTATAACTTTGTAACATTTTGTAGGATAATCATTTAACACCCCCTCCAAATAAGGAAGGAAGATTTCATGCTGTTGGGGAATTCTTTGACGCTGCCACAATGTTGGAAGATGAAATACTCGACCTTATCAGAGACATACCGGTTAACAGTGTTAAAGCTATACTCAAAGTGGTAAGAA
Organism: Lutraria rhynchaena; assembly: GCA_008271625.1. NCBI lineage: Eukaryota > Metazoa > Mollusca > Bivalvia > Venerida > Mactridae > Lutraria > Lutraria rhynchaena. The sequence goes on from VIBL01000011.1 coordinate 1,157,508, forward strand.
AGATATGTCTCAAATTTATCACTGAAAATGTGTACCTCTATTACAAAAGTAACAGTGAACACTAATCAAAGATGTTATAAATTTGCTGTCATCAAAATTGCAGTAAAAATATTGATATTTATAAAACTAGTTATAGTAATTCAAACATTATTTATAGAAATCTGAAATAAGTTGAGATTAAAATTTATATCTGAGCTTAGAGATCAATATCTTTTAGTTCTTCTGTTTTAAAAAAAAGTCCAGTTATTATGATCGCTTAGTTGCCTTGTCTTTGTCGTCATCGTTGTGCAAAATTTTTATGTAGCCCATTACTCAAATACTTTCAACGATATCAACATGACACTTGGAATACTTGATCACCATGACAAGGCACAGTTGCAAGACAATGGGGCATTATTCTGGCAGCTATATTTTTGGAGTTATGCCTCTTCTTTTGTTAGAATTTTGAGCAAAATTTTACATTATCGAGTTCAAACTTGAAATCTCAAATTTGGCCCCTGTAGCCAAAACGTAAAGCAGACGTGCATTGGCGCTGCTCTGCAGTGCTTTAACCTTTGACCCCGTGCTCTACCATATTAGCTGATTGGACAGACTTGTATATGCTTAATGATATATTATCTTTGGTATGATATATTTATTATTATGTTTCAGATCAAAGAAGGTATTATTGGAAAGCCAGTGAAGGAATTGGATATTTTACAACCTTTATTAGACAACGCTTCCTGTCTGAAACTCCTGTTAGAACTACAGTTTAGAATACAAGACAATATATTTGAACCTCCAACCGAGCTGCCATACTCTATAGACGAAGTGTATTGGATCATATTTGCTTTGTACTGGAATGTTTAAAACTTCAATTTTGTACGATGATTTTGACCTAAAGCGCTTTTTTATAGTGAGTGGAACTGAATAACGTTTGTTGACTGAACTCACTTTCTGAGCTGAAAGTATGACATTATTTTTGACTGACATTAAAAGTAAAGTTGGGAATTGGCCCTGACAAGTGGCCATTCTCGTGTGCATTATGAATTGATTAATTCATAGAGCTGTTCAAAGATACTACATTGGAATATAAGCCAACCATATATTGAACCAATGATTGGATTTTGTTAAATTTCAATGGTTTTGTATACATGTACATTCAGTATTTTAATGTGCATGTTTATATTGATGATGTGTCTAGCACCTGTGTTTTAAAGTTGTTAATTTAATGCAGGCTTACACATATACAATAGTGGATATACAACATTTTGTAATGTTTGTTACGTTATTGATTTGAACTATCGAAAAATCAGATGTATGTGTATGAGGTTATACTGTTTATCATTTGACATTTCAATATTTAACTCAGTGTGCATGTTTTGTTGGTTCCTGGCTTTCAGCATCATTACTGATTATTGCCTAAACATTAGTTATAATACTTGATTAAATTAGAACCATGGATAATACTTAATACTTTGTAATGCCACTCTTTGATTGGTTGTATCGGAGCATGGTGTTAAAATTGACCAATGACAAGGCTGCTTTCTGAAACTTGTCTTTCAAGTTTAGTATAAATTGCCTTTGACCTTTAATTATTTATACATCTTCCCACCAAGAAGTATTACAATGCATGAAATGGTGCCAATTTTGATTTAGTTATTTAATTGAACCTTTTATTGCTAATGTTTTATTCTTGCTGTTGCGTAAACTGAGTGCTTTAGTACTTGTATAAGCTTGTATAGTACAAGGGCGGTCCTTGAACATGAGTAATGTATGTTGTAAGGAATTGTTTCACATTAAATGCCAAATAATTTATAGAGTACTTTATGATTAAATTATAGAGTTGTACTATTTTGTTCACATTTTTGCTTTTATTAATTTATTAGTAATTTGTTAAATTATTGTTTTGTAATTGGTAACATGAGCTTGGAACAAATCATAATGTTGAACTAACAGATTTAATGATTTTTATGTTTGTGCGCCTGTATATAGATACAGTGGAAACTCTTTAAACCAGTTTTCCCTCTAAATCGGCCAAATGTTCTGGTCCTGACCGCATCACTTTATACTACAATAATCCCTCTAAACTGGCATTCCCTCTAAACCGGTCAAAATGACCTGGTCCCAGGCTTGACTGGTTTGGAGGGATTCCACTGCACATGTGTGTGGGTGTGTGTGTAGTTTAACTGCATTACATGTTGCCTTGTACAGTTAAACCAAAAGTTAATAACTGTACATACAGTCAAACCTGTGAACATTAGTCACCAAAGGTGAGAAATATAGGGCTGTACGCAGAGTTGGCTTTTGTTTAGAGATTCAAGTGTGTGGTAAACATCAGCTGTTGTTAACAAAAGGGCCTGTATTCACTAGTTTTGGTAAAGTGATATCTCTAACTAAGGCTGTGTAATACTAGGGATCTTAAGATACCATATTTCCTGTGGTATGGGTAGGCAGTTGTGAACATGTGCCATATTGATATAAAGTTACTGATCAACTTAGGTATGTATTATATTATTATCAGTTATATTAAAACGGCCTTTTTTGTTTGTTCTACACTTTTATTTTATAGTACATTTCAAAATAAAAACTACGAAAAATGGATACAGTTTCTCATATATCGGCAAATACAGTATATATTACAATATATATTTTACAAAGTGACACTAACACAGATAATAAAAATCCAAAAAAATGCTTCTAGAGTGAACTATCACCTCCCTCCAAGTCCATAAAAGTCCTATTGGTCAGGGACCGTGGTTCACAAGCCTGTTCGTCAGCCTTGTATTAAATGAAAAATGTAATTATCATGAAACATTGAATGGTTGTTTCATGACCTCTTCACCCACTTTGTATAAGAATCATTTGGGGTAAAGTACTATGACACCAGGTCAAAGCCTAGAAAAATCTTGTGAACACTAAAACGTCGACCAGAATATTTGTCTTTCAATTGATCATCTGCTATAAAAAGTATAGCATATTTACATATGTACGTGTACTGTCTATGTTGTTCAGAGACAATCGCTTCCCCAGTGCTTTCAGTGCTTTGATTTGTTACTCAGCTTAATACACCATGCTGTGACTGCATATAATTATGATCTTCGCCAGATGTTCGTTATTTCCGACTATTTGATTGTTTGACATAAAAGATATCTATTTTCCAAATATAGTATCCGCGGGAGTTGGGTATGATTATATTTTAATGACACAGAATTTAAACTATTCGCCAGATCAGGAAGTTAGAAACACGAGTTTTCACTGCAGTGTTGTCAAAACATACGTCGTAACACAGGGAGTATCACGTTTCATTTGAGTGAAATTTAAATATGTTAATGATCGATAAGCTTTTTAACTACTTTAAAGTCGCGTTCTATGAAAAAATACTACGAGGATAAGTTGGACATATGCCAAAAATATTTTTCGTCTATGGTTCAATAAATTCGACTAATATTCATAATTTTGCTCAAATTTAATTCATATTTCAATGAATCTGTCAAACTCTAAAAAAACATTGGATAATGAGTAGATATGAAATGTTTGGGCTATTTGTTTAATCAATTATGGATACATTAAATTATTCTTCAGTTGTTTATGACGTTAGAAACGCGTGTCTCGATGTGCTACCTACATATTTTAAGAATGAATTTACTTGACAACAATCGCAAAAATTACAGATTGCATATTTTGTTAATAAAATACATGTACAGCAAAACCTATCAAAACCGGACTCCCTGAAAACCGGAAGTCTCTGAAAATTGGATGTTCCACATTTTCTCTTCTATAAACAATAGTTCTCGGAAAACCTGAATTCTCAGAAAACCTGACATTTGGCCAAGTTCGGTTTTCAGGGGTTATACTAATCCAGAAAAATTTGAAAAAAGGCCAAATTGTTTGAAAATGAATTGTGAATGGTAATTCTACGAAATGTGTTCCGCTTGTAATCTGAATACTTGATAGTTCGTCTTTGTACAAACGCGAATTAAGTGTACATGTATTGTTTTATATTATTACAGAACCCGTCATTTACAGCTCTGCTGCTTGTGTACAACATCTTTCTGTTTTGATTAAAACACATCATACCAGGGAGCAGCACTCCATCCCGTTGCCCCATCACCACTCTTGCCTCACTTAAATCCTCAGACATTATGTATATTGCATGATTATCGCTGTTACACAAGAAGATAGCACCGTATGGTGTCAGCGTGATGTCAAGTGGATACGCAAGTCCTGCATCTTTATACAAAGATAAGAGCGCGCCATTTATATCCATACAAAGGACAGCGTTATCTTTCATGGCAGACACATATATCTTAGTTTCATCAGGGTGAACGGCGATATAACGTGGAACAAGGCACGATGCAATAAACTTGGCTTCCGGTTTAATCGTTTTCAGAATTCCACCAGCCAGATTCAAAACTTGAAATTTTACTGGCTGGAAGAACGAAACGTACAATTTATCATTACAATATTCAACAGCAGTACAAAGACCAATGACTTTAATTGTTGTTTTTACAGACAATTTACCTGCTGTTGATAAAATCCTCAGTAGGAATTCGTTCGGAAATGTAATCGCCACTTCTTTATTCGGTATTGTTGTTGAATCAAATGGTTTGGTATCAAACTTGAGGTGACTGATAATGACACCAGTGTCAATGTTGATCATTTTCACCGAACTAAGGTCACTGTCGGTGATAACCATCTCATTATCTGATACGAAACTCATTCCCGAGATAATGCAATTCTTCTTATCGTCTTTATGATTGATCGCAATAGTTCGGATGAATTCAAATCTTTTCTGAGACAGGTTTCTATCGGTATCGAGTCCCTTGTTAATATTCAATGGTGCCTTTGCAGTAGACAAAGATTTGGTAGACATTACAGTCGATGTTGTAGAGTAATTCAATATATTGTGTTCTTTTGTTAGTTTGCTCTTGGAATGAGTGCGCATGCAAGATTTACAATAATATTCGTCACAATCCGTACACTGACCAACAGCCTCCAAAACATCACCATCTCTGCCACACGGATCACACGTTTTGTCGAATGCTTCATCAGAACTATTGTAAACTGAAATAGATGAACTCTTGTTCGTCCCTCGGTTGTGAGTTGTGACGCTGGAACCCATCCTGTATTGTTATGTTATTATAATTCACGATCTATATCCTGAATGAAACACGATTTAATAAAGTAATTATGTTTTTCTTCGGATCAAATCATACACGAAGCATTTCTCTATGATTTCAATTCTCGCTCAGTGTTTTTTTTTTCACTGGGTTTAACGCCGTTTTTCAACATTTTTTTCAGTTATATGCGAGAACTCAGAGTAAAGAATACACCATCGCTTTCACAGCACTTCGTTGTATGTAATACGCAATAATGCAGTAGTGGTAATGGCCTCAAACTTATTTTAAAATATAATCGATAATATGTAAATAGATTTAACAATTCACAAAGAGGAATGTTCCCATATATCGGGTCACATGAGTATCTGTGAACATCGCATTTCTCTCTGTCTGTCAGTCTGTCCTGGATGATTAGAACGCAGCTAAAGCTAAGACGTGATCTATTAAATATTCCGTTTGCTTTAACATCCTAGAAGGTTCTAGAAGATGAGCGAACCGACAGACATAGAAATTGAAAAATACACCATTAAGAATAGGTAAACCACCCCGCAATTATAAGTTAACTATATTATAGTAAAACTTCGTTATTGCGAGCATTGATATCTCGTGCAACAATCTTATCTCAAGAAGTTTTTAAAGTCCCTTCAATATTTGTTCTTAGTTGTGTGTAATTTTCAACCTGCAAACAAATACCTCGTTATTACGAGCTTCACGTTTATCTTAAGCATTAAGTCCGTTTCGAGGACATCTCGAGGTACTGTATTGGGAATTTGATTTACCAGACAAGTTTCTGAGCTATGTATTAAATTACGTTTCAACAAAGTGGTATTGTCTATACTACACTTTAAAAATCATCTGCCAACAAGGTACAAGGATCTTTACTATATACACGGAGAAAATCATGAGAGGGTAGAGCTGGTGATAATATGACTATTTGTCGAATAATGTAGTAAAGTTGCATAATACCAGTGACTGTGATAGTCTGTCATCTACAGTTGAAATACTTAATACTTATGCAAAGAAATCTATAACATATACATAAGTATAATTTATTTTGTCTTTGAGTATAATCTTCTTAAAAAAATCCCATCAAATTCATGTTACCAAACGTAATTATGTTTTGTAACTCCATTTAATGTTTTCTCCATGAACCATTGTCGCATCTAGTCATGAAGCTTTGGTCAGATTGTTAAGAGTTCGTGTGTTTCTGTTCTATGTTTCTCTCGGTATCTTTGCGTGTTTGACTCGAACGCCAAATATAAACAATATTTCAGATATACAGTAAAACCTGTGCTTGCGATCACCTCCAAATAAAGACCATCCTATGAATAAAGGCCGTTCTTTAAACAACCGTCACTGTTTACTTAGAACAAACTGACCTCCGAATATAGGCTATCTGTCAATGTAGGCCACATTGTGTCTTTCCAAAGGGTGGCCTTTCTTCACAGGTGGTGCTTTGTGTGATTTCCCGGGACGGGTATACCCATCCTGTAAGCAAGTATGCCGAAACTTGGGTGTACGGTGTTCATTGTCCTCGGTCAATGTCCATGGTTGCTTGTCGGGGTCCCCGGCAGGTGCGTGTAAACTATGACGGATATACCCGTCCTTATGGCAGCACATTTATCGTGCTATGCAATATTGTACATAGTTACGCAAATATTTCTTTCTGTATTATTTCAATTTATGATCAAAGCATTTCGCTAATGATGCTTACATAACGTATGATAATATTTGAGAACCACTCATATGAGTTGTAATTCAAACATTACACTTGTCCCCTAAGACGTAATCCGTTTATTTGAAAATACAATCAAATTATAAAATACAAAAATAATGTACAACGATTATTGGTGGCCTCTATGATTATACCATAAAAAGTATGGTCGGTTAAAAAATGGTTGTATAAAGTCGCAATGCAGCAGCGCGAACTGGAACGCAGTTCACGATTCAAATCGCGAGCTGCGTTCCAATTTTATACAACCTTTTCAATTTTTATGCAATGATCAAAAGGAAAGAAACAGTTTCAAAGAAATAGAAGCTAACATTCGGGCCTGCGATAAGGAAATAGTATGTAAACCTGATATAGATAACCACGAAAATACGATAAACATCATACATGTAATTCAGTATAAAAATATGAAAATCATTGGATAACACCATATAGCGTTATTGTGATGTCGAGTGGATACATGACTAGCATCTTTGTACTTACATAACAGCGCACAATTCAAGGAAAAAAATAAAAATCCAAGGATATTTTTGAACTTATATTTATAGTACATTTAATTGAAGAATAGTATTTATTGTTTTTAATTCTGATTGGATGGTGATTTTTCATCATCTGGGTGAACAGGAAACTTGTTTCTTGTTCTTGTTTCTTTCGACAAAAATCATCCGTAGGCTATCGTATTAACCCTAAGATTCATCAGAAGGTTGTTTTAAAGTAATCTTATCACATTGCCTTTAATGGAGTCCTCAAGTAACTTTTAATCGGCTAGTCTGATGCTACAAACACCCCCACGTGATCCTGACATATCTTCAACTGGTTTAAATAATGCACCAGATAGAACTGAGTCACGTGGCATTGCAGTTTGGTCCAACAAGGTATGGTCTTTGGTAACTTGGTTCCGTGCGTGTGTGCGGTAGCAAGTCTTACAATAGTACTTATTGCATTTTTTACAAAACCCAATAGCTTCTACAATTCCACCCTCCTTGTTACAAGGGTCGCACTTAATCACTGCCACATAAATCTGGTCAACAGAAAGCATCTTTAAACTTGTGTTTTTACATGTAGTTGGTTTGTTGGGTGATAAAGACGATCCCATGACTTTCTGGTATAAACAATCCTTTAATGTGTTTTGGTGTCACAATTTCTTAACGATTATCCTGGCTTTCTTTTAAAGTTGTTTCATAAAAGATCACAATTCCATTACTTGAAAAATTCAATCAAACATACGGTGATTACCATGGTATTGTGTTTTAGTCAGCCACCAGTGATCGTTAATTATGAAATTGCATCCATATAATGCTGTTGCCTGCATGTGTACGATTTTCCTGACTAGTCAAACATGTTGAATAAACCAGAATTTGAATTGGTCGGCAGGTTTTAAATAGATTTATTTGCAAACTTCGGGAGTTTCCAAACATTTGACGCAACGAAGGGAATTTTATGATCAGTGTTTGGTTTGTTTGATTGATATTCAAGTAGAATATTAATTGTTAGTGTCAAGTTCCGCGGCTCGTTATAAATATAATGACGGGCTTGTCAGATGTATGCAAAAATACATTTATTTGTATTTTTCAATACCGTATTAAGATTTTTTTATTTTGATTGATGTAGTTGGGAAATATTTGAATACGTAATAGAGTAATAGATAGATTGAACTTTAACTAACCGGTACGAACAAGCGGGTACATGTATTTAACATACCACTTACAAATGCACGCACTTGTTTAACACACGTCATTTAAGGTCCCCATAGAACTCGAGTATCGGTCGATATTCATTTTAAAGGGACTGCACTCCAGGTCTACGTTTTACTTTTTTGAAATCTTGAAACTCCATTCTTTTGCCTAAATTCCTTCTTTGGTTTCAGAATAATTCGAAAACCTCGGTTTCATCGGCAATATGTTTGTACAATTTATTGCAAATAAACCACGTTGTTGTGACATTAAACACTCGTGAAAGATAAAGTACCCGATTTACCGCCAGCATTGTAAGAATTCCATAATGTGAACATGTGGCACTTTCTATACTTCTATTGACATAACAAATCAGACAGAATTCTGAATAAATACTGAATATACGTTGACCATGTTCTTTTCTTATTTTGCTGACAAGTACCATTGACTGTATAAAAATACAGATAACTGTACTATGTTTAGTTTTAAAGAATTTTATTGACAGTTAATTTAAAAACAAAACAAAAATAATAAACAGAAATATAGATCAAGTGAATTCATCAGACGTAGCAACCATCATTATATTTTATTTTCAAATTTTATTTCGTTGGCTTGTTGTTGTTATAGTTGTTGTTCGATAACAAAAAGGTCAATATGTTTTCATTGTGATAAAATATCGATTAAATTCGTGTTCAGGATAAAATTACCATGTTTTGACTAGCATACCCTCCTCCCCAAAATATAGGGTCTGCAGCACTATTTTTCCAAAACAGTAAAACTTCACCTTATGGACACCCAACTATTCCGGACTAGTCGGTATTAGGAACAGTTTGGAAAGGACAGACACATTGTCACCATTCTTCAACTGATAAATAAGCTCCATTGTTAAGGACACCCCGCAATTAATGACTGTCTTTTCACCAGAACCACAGCTGTCCGTAATACACGAGTTTTACTGTATATTCATATTTAAGTTCGGAGATACAGTTCACGAAAATGAAAATATCGGCAAGAAAAAGATTACAGAGACGAATAAAAAGTCTTGTGCCGACAGAAAAGGGGTCAGACAGGTTCGTGGAAACCAGGAACTCTCTGAATCATTAGCTACAAAATTCATGTACAGTAACAAGTAAACAGAGCTATATTTGTGCAAGACAAAAAAAAGAAAAAATATACAAAAAAAAACCGGAATGACTCATTCATCAATACATTATTAATGTATTTCATCGTTGAAATCAATTCCCTAAAACACAACATGTATGACAGTGACTTGGTAATTAAAACAAACATAACGTATATGAGCTAAACATTATCACGTGGACATTATCCATTTTAAATGATAAATTTCGTTCTTTCTCACAAAACGTGGAAATTGTTCGCACCAAATTACCGTTACTCTCGATTTTGTATAAATACTATCATAAACAAAGTTGATCTCAAAAAGTGGAGAAGATTTTAGCTAATTAATAATTGTAGTCCAACTTCCAAAATTTCCAACTTCTGTAAGGGAAGATAAATTTCTACCAACTATCAAATTTCATCAAATTTTAATTTTAGCTCCAAACAGATGCAAGACTTTAATCCTACCAAAACAAAATTAAAGAGAACGTATTTTAACAGTTCTAAAAAATGATAATTTTGACATAATCTCTCAACTTAGCTCAGTCAAAAACCGCCTTCATATAATCCCGCATTGTCATGGTCATTATTTTGTGTTGTTCAAAGTTCCTATACCTTACGATTAATCTAAATTTACAGTGTGCAATCTATTGCCCCATTTTTAAGATAATTTAAATCTTTTCTTTGGTCTCTCCTTACGGAAAATTAAAACTCCCTTTTTTACTCAATGACGTGTACTAGGAGTTAATACTTAATAAACATAGGTTTAATTGCTCGTTTCGTTTCGTTCCATTCCGTTTCGTTTCGTTTCGTTTCATTTCATTTCTACCGTTATATTTTACTCAGTACGCACTATATATGGCGATCAAACTTAAGCGTAGGAAAGAAAACATCAAAGTTATCAAATTGAGTCGAGTTCTCTTGATCTCAGTGTTGTTCATTCAACATTAGCCACTTTCTACATTGTTACTGCTGACTGAGTGCTGCTGGTTTGTTTTCTAATTGCATTTGCATTTCATCTTTTTTATGCTCGCAATTTCTCCCAGAAAACCACTTTTTTTCTATTTTGCAAAATTCGACATATTTTAGTAAAAAACAGGTTTTTGGATGAAAGGGTGTTTTAAATATCCTGTTCATAAAAACTGATGCGCTACGTTTAGTTTGAACACTTTTCATAATCGCACAGGCCAGATATCATTCCAAGAAATGAAATCTATATTTAGCGGTTTGGGGCCGAACTTTAGTCACCAAGAGGATGAAGTATAAGTTCTAAAGCTTCCAAAAATAAACCCATTATTTCAATCTGTGCGTGTACATCAAAATTTGTTTGCAGTACGGCAGCAAATGCTGAATGACGGCCGAAATTAAGAGTTTATGCAAACTACAGAAATTGAGCCACAAGGACAGTCATCAATGTAACGACTGCTCCACTGACTAGAGCCACAGCGGCACTACTGCAAGACTTTACAATCACAAACACAGTGGTGTCGCCTGTGAGAGTCCCGTCTGTGGCACGGAGAGTAAGCGCATATCCTGCCGTTACCGAGTTATCCATTGCATTAGCTGTAGTTATTACGCCGCTACTGCTCACCGCGAAATCGTTGTTGGTATTTCCCGCTGGAAAAAATATGATTAATTTAATGGTTTCACGTGTTTTGTCACGTGAATCATGAATTCTAAACTTTTCTTAATTACTTTTTAGTATGATGACATTAAAGTTTGTCTACGAATATTTGTAACAAAATCGTACATTATTGTTCTATCTACGACTGATTTAGATTCTAGTATAGTAAAGAGACGGGTGGAAATCCTTAACAATGTTTTCAGGATTTCTTTCTTGGTGTATTTCTTACTTGTCAGATACTTAACCTCCTGCCTCCATGCTCGTTTTTTTTTTGCTTGTTTGTGTGAACGATTCGTATGATTGGTTTGTTTATATGGGGTTTTTTGCTTGTTTGTGTGAACGATTCGTATGATTGGTTTGTTTATTTGTTTTTTTTTGCTTGTTTGTATGAACGATTCGTATGTTTGGTTTGTTTATTTGGGGTTTTTTTATCGCTTCTTTGTTGATGTATTTCATCAACCAAGTTTCACCGTAGTACAGCGTGCCACAGGTCATTCTTGAAAACCTGTATTACCAACCAGCACTAAGCTGTCTCCATAAATACTAAGCTGTCTCCATATTTTACTCGGAAACTAGGACTTTTCTGGGTGAGTGTCCCTGTTATGGTGTTGTAAGTTTTCAAACACAAGTCATATACATTGTACATTGAAAAATAGTTCTTACCTGCTAAGGAATAGCCAGAAATGACGTTGTTAGCAGCAGTACCATCAGCATCTGTTGCTGTTAGAGTGGCAACCGTGACACCTAAAATATAACCAATAATTATACGTAGAGCATATATGCTTTAGTGGAACTCATGTCGAATTCCTATATATTGAACGATAAAAACGCGTATTTCCTACATTTTGATTGGATAATAAAATATTCTGCCATTTTTGATGAGTTAATAAATTATTTTCCCATTTTTTATTAATTAATAAACTGTTCTCTCAGTTTTGATTGGTCAATACAATATCCTCATATTTTATACTTGTTACTAAAATGTTGTCTTTTTATCGGTTAATAAAATATTTTCCCATTCTTTATTTGTAAATGAAATATTCTCTCATTTTTTATTGGTCAATTAAATGTCCCCTCATTTCCTGGGTGGGGCGTTAAAAATATCGAGCAATATCTGAATGATTGATCAGCGTATTAGGACTAAAAATCAATCACTGATTCATATAAACATATTAAATCTCCTGAATAAATTTCTACAGCAATAAGCAACATGGAGTTGGAATGGCATGAATTTTCGGGTCCTGAAGGTGGTCTCATTATCGACTTTTATGTATTCATTAAAAATTAGTCTACAATGTATAAGTTTCCGCTTCGTGTAATAGATTTATCATAGTCCGTACATACCGGACTTTGTAGAGGGCCCCAGTCTATACGCATACGTTGTAGCTGCAAAGGCTGGATCATTGTCATTAACGTCCGTGATTGACACTGTAACAGACGCAGTCCCTTTGTTAGAGGCATCTTCTGTAGCTCTGATAAAAGAAAAAAAAATGATGTATTTACAATACACAGTTTTGGAATGGTTCTAAGCAATGTCCCCTTTAATACACAGTTTTGGAATGGTTCTAAGCAATGTCCCCTATAATACACAGTTTTGGAATGGTTCTAAGCAATGTCCCCTATATTTGTACTGTATCTAAATGTCTCATCTTTCTGTGAAGTTGCCGTATTATGGCTATATGTACGCTTTTCCAATATTGTTTTCCGTCTAAATCGGTTGATCACTATCGTCCCGTCTATCGTAAAACATGTTATGTGCATTACTTTCCCCTCTTTCATTTCGTTTACTGAATAATATTGTTAAAAGTTTCTAATATTTCCATTACCAAATTTACTTAGAGAATTAGTCGTTAGACTGGACATGTTTCACAAAATATGTTCAATAACAATGAATGCAAATAGAATTAAAACGTTTTCGTATAATATGATCCTATAAAATTGATAGTACGAGGATGCCAATTTGGAATTACTTCCCTACATTATCATCATCGGCAGTAATAGGAATATACATACAACTCCAACAAGAGTATTACATAAAACTTACACAATAGTCAGTACATATTCTGTTACAGTCTCGTAGTCCAAAGTCCCTGTGAAAGTTAGAACGCCTGTTGATGAATCAATTGCAAAGGTACCACCGGAAGTTGGGGTCTGAGCAGTCAGTTCATAAGACACAGCATTTGTGGCGGCGATGGTAATACCCGTTGTGGTGGTAGCATCTTCTGCGACCGTACTTGACGCAGTAGCGGACCCGTCAGCACCAGATATGGTAGGTTCGGTCCAAGCAGTGATGGCGCACTCTGGAATATTTAGAATCAGTGCGAAAAGAATACAATGCTGAGATATCACATTGTCCAATGCTTCAGTCTTGAAGGTAGAGATGACAGAATATTTTTAGGTAATAGAATCAGAACAAAATCAGTTTAACGCCCTGTGTTATTGTCTTGCCAATAGGAGCATTACTTAAAAGTAGAGTGGAGCAGAAATTTAGAATATAATCCTGAAATTCAGGTGGTTACGATACAAGTACATTACATCCTAATATGATGGTACTACACTTCCCTACTGCAATGTATTTATAAATCCACATGTCATGTATAATGACATTTTTAACTTCAAAATGGAGAACAAAGTACAAAATGCATGTGTTTTGTCAAATGCAATACAGTTGCTGATGAATGATACGTGATTGAGTAATCTCCGCCGTTGAAAGTACGAAAGTAATTTGCTAAACTGCCTGTCCTATTTTTGACCAAATAACAAAAGCACACGTACTTTTGGGATCATAAAGCGAAGATGGAAAAATATTACAAATTCAAAAACGCATTTAAAATGATTTAACTTGCACCAAAACTAGAGCAATGTCTATACTACTATTAACAAAATTTCGCGATTCTTAAGTGTTGGGCTTAATGTAAATTTCATCAAAAACTTCTGAAATGTTCAATGGGAAACATTTCAAAGACGCTGAATAATTGAAGATGTTAAAAATCGGATCTTTTTTTTTCTTTCATCGATTTTCGTCCTTTCGTCGCGATCTCATACCATTTTTGCCATACATATGTACATGCATAGTGCGCAAGTTACAAAATTACAATAAATTAGAAAAACTAATTCGGCAACCTCTATTATCCGAAATCGTCTTTATCCGGAAACCTTTATCCGAACACTCCTCTAATCCGAACATATTCTTTGGTTCGAAGATACTCGTTCTAGGCGTAAAAAATGTTTCCACTAACCCGACCAACCATATGTTTTTTTTCTGCTGATCCTTTTTTCGGTCTAATTCAATGTTTTCAGGACATTGTTTTTCATTTTTATATGTATTATATCTTTAAACTGAAAGAAACAGATTTGAAAAAAGTTCTGTCGAGCCACCGAACCTACGTTTTTCAGGGATGTCAGTGGAAACTTGGTTTTCATTTTTTGTCTTGGAGAAGTGTCCTTAAATGTTTTTACACGAATCAAATAAAAAATTATTATTTAACTATTATTATAATATTGTTACAACTTTACAACAATATTGGTACTCTAAGTATGATAATGACAAAAAATAGCTATGTTTTAATCTAATTTGTGCTTATAAAAACAAAACCCAAATCCTTTATTAGTAAATGTCACGGTTTAAAACAAGCTTAATATTTATTTTAAAACCATAAATGTATTTGAATTCGTAATATTATGTTCTGATATGAATATTATTAGAATACAATAATGCTGTATCTAACTTTGAAATTAAAAGCAAAATTTTCATTGAGTCTCAACACATTCATTGTTTCAAATAAATATAAAAAAAATTGATGATGCATATAACTGACACTACTCATAGATTTAGTTATTAGGTATGGAAATATACATTCAAAGATGCCTATTTAAAAGTGCAAAGTAAAAACAGTTTAGTAATGTTGAAATTGACCTACCAGCCGTATACATGAAAGTTATCAGAAGCCCTGAAATAAGACACAAATTCTTCATTTTACCCGTTCTTTTCAGCTCCCGACAAAACTAAAAAAGGAAAGTTCACAAAGACAAAGTTCCGCCTCACTTTTCTAACCGGTTGACGCCAAATAACCTCCGCGCAAATAACGTGTTTATATATGTGCGGAGCGTGTTTCTATGGGCTTTGTTTTATACACATTAGATTAAAGCAATATATTCATGGTACCCGACTGTTGCTTAGGAACTGTGTCATGGCTATTTCTCCTGGTTGTAGGCAGAATCAACAGACACTTTTAATTGGACACAAAGGCGGGGTTAATGTTTCAGACTCCGCCTTCCTCTGTGAGTATTGAATCAGACAAAGTAATGTCCATAAAAGTCATTAAAACGCCCGTTGCTTTCCAGGTAAAAATTGCGAATGAATCAATCCGTATTTGAAACGTGAGCTTTGAGCGAGTTGCATATATGTTTTAAGAAATTTGTTTATTCATGTCCAAGTAAGGCGTAAAAAATGTTTGTTTCTGGTTACCCGACCTACACTAATTTTTCCTCCCGACCCAAGACTTTTTACCAGGCCCGAGGAATGGTACATCCACTGTCTCACTTTTTTACCTTTCCGTCCAAAAAAATCTCAACAGCGGCTTTCAAGAATAATATTATGTGAGAGAGGTCATACGATGTTTTTTTAAATACATATACAACCTTTTTACCGTATCAACAATTATGTGTCTTTACAAATCTGTCAAGCAAAATATTTTTTTCAATGGGGTTTAAGGTCGCACCAACAGCCAGCGTCTTTCCCATCTTTAACAGTGGAAGAAGACAGCAGGTACTTGGGTAGAACCACCGACGTGTCGTAAGCCAGCTCGACAACTTCTCACTTATGAAATTTGGTCCCGCGTGGAATTCGAATTCGCAGCGGCGAGGGGCCAGAGATTATTAGTCATACGTTATAACCATGAAGGCCCCCGTATAGCGAAAGAGCATACAAACCAATAGGAGTTCCTGGAATACACGCTTCCCAACATCATCAAGCATGACTACCATAATGGTATCAATATGTTTACATACCAGTGTTCATGATGGTCCGAAGTTAATTGGCAACATAAACAAAACAAACATTTATGGTTTTTATTTACATGTAGCGTCTTCTTTTAATTTTTATTATTGCCACTTTCAGGCGTCACTGACCCGACCCGGCTCAATAGTGTTTACAATAACAAACTTTCTGTTGCCAGTGACCAATTCTAAATAATTTATAGAATACTTAATATGTCATAAATATTCCGTATCTGAATAATGACTTTAATCTAAATTTATTTAATGACTTCATAATTGGCTTCATAAAAACCAGGTCCCTCTGGAGTTACATGTTCTAAACGTTGGAGAATGTAAAAATTTAATTCTTAGAAGTGTTTCATGGACCCGGAACAAATGACGTTATTAACTCGGGGAATTTAAATAGGACTGCATGTGATTAATATTTTACGTGTAATAAAAGTCACAGCACTTTGTAGTATCATTAAACGATTGACGCACCTTTGTGTTTCTTGATCATATCATTCAGCGTAAAACTTCCCGTCAATACCAAAGCTCAGGTTACTGAATCCGGACATCCAAAACTAATTAAATTAATAATGACTTTACATTTAGAGACATTATTCTATGTCTGCATTGTTGATAGCTGCATTTAACGTAATAAATGACTAATCACCAGCTATGACCGTTCACTTTGTACAAATGATATGACCTGTAGCTGGGATTCTCATTAATAACGCACTAACACTATCCCGGGTAAAGAGTTTCTGACAATCCTGTGCTTTAAAGTTGAATGTATTTTTTCTTACTATTTCAGAATATCAATATTCACACAAATTAACTTCCTAAAATCTTAAAAGGAAATAAGAATTCAAAGAAACCGTTTCTCAAAGACAAATTCGGATCCTGAGTCGAATGTTCTTCGACAATTTATCTGTCTTGGCTTCATCGACACGAATCTAACATAAATATCACCGAAGCGACACAACGAGATAACAAATGGGAAGGAGATATAACAGATGAAAATGTGAGACCGAACAGGTCTACTGAAATACAGGATAATAAAATAAGTTATTAGAGACTTTCTTTAATTGAACAATTACCGGTCTGTTTGGGTTAATGTCATATTAATACGTCGATGATAAAAATGTATCGATGCTTTCAAACATCTTGTTTTTTTTTATCATTATTTTGTCTCCACATTAGTCACACCAGCTGGTAATATATGCGGGTGCGTGGCGTGGTAGAAATCCATATGTTACTGTTGAGGAGAAACGATATTGCCCGAATACATCCGAACACCAGCCAGCTGTTACATTTAGGCTCTTCGTTCAAGTATAATCCCTCTCTTAATCCTAATTCCTATAAACGCCACGACATCCATTTTTCCCTCATGCCCTGCACTATGAAAGAAAGTACAAAGAGTACAGATTGATTTATAATTTTGTTTTTTATTTTCAAAAATAAATAGATAATTTACTTGGATATACATATTTAGGAAGAATACAACTGGTAAGCGATTACATTGGTGATTTAGTTATTTCGTTTTCACGTTCATACACACCAAGCCAGGTGTTATACATTTATATATAAAACTTTTGTTTTTTTTGTTTTGGACATACGAGTATGTAATTGAAAATATCCCGACAAGAACTGCACACGTGTGATCCTAAACGCATCACAGATAAATTAATATTCAATTGTAATCAAATAAGTGATTTATAAGTGTCCCACAAGTCATTTTTTTTAAAACGCATGTCCGAAAGATCAGTCAGTTGGTTAAAAGGACTCTTGGTAACTTGCCTTTTTGAGATATAAATTTTATGTATAAATTTTATTGGTACGTCATTACTGCCAGCATGTAAAACATGTACATCTAAATTCATACGTAAGGTCATTCTTTAAAAAATTGTTAGTTTGTATTGATGCGGCCGACTCATTCAAATATCCCCAGGCCTTGTTCCAGCTTTTGGTTTCTCGTATACCTGCACCATACCTACCTATTGGTAAAAGTTTGGGTCGTATAACCGCAATTTTTTAAGGATGGCCTTACGATAACACACTATTTCTGTTGCATTACTAACACTGTAGACACTTTTCTATGGTTTTTTATGTTATAGCTAGGTGATTTTTACTTTTTTATATAGGGAACGACTAACGATGTTGTGGGTACTCCTAGTAACTACATATTGTTTAAATGTGGCTTATAGCCTGCCAGAAATAGGCGCCTTTACGAGTTCTGTCAATATTGAGAAACTTTACACAATGGAAGATGAGATTTTAGCGTTAACTGATGTTATTCTAAGCCACGAACGTACTCTCCATGGAGACAATGATGTTCATGGAATAAATAACGTAACAGAGTAAGTGTTTGGTCCATGTATCATTGTGTCACAAGTTGGGACAAAAGAACTTATTATTGCACCATAACAAATAATCACGCGACCCAATATAGCCAGTGATAATGATATTTAGGGCCTTCTTGACTATTCTCCAGTTTTGCAATCCCTCCATATTTGAACTGTCCACCATCTATTTCCTTCAGTTTATTTATTTCCGTATTTGTATTTGTTTTGTACCTGTCTGTATTTGTACCTGCTTGTGTAGGATGTATTTTGACACAGTCCCTTTTTAGAATGGACGGAAAGTTATTTTGACACTATTCCCTATTTGCTATGTAAAAAGTACAATCAGGTACACTCCTTATTTGTTATGGACGGAATATTATTTTGGCACACTTCCATTTATTACCTACGAAGTATTATTTGTTAAGTGCGAGGCATCATTTTGACACACTCCAAATTTGATAATTCCTAAGAATTATTTTGACACACTCCGTATTCGTTTATTATTTCTCTCATATCATTTCACGATCCATTTGTTTTAAAATCTGACGCAACTGAATGGACAGCACTTTCGATTTGGATGCTCCATAATTGGTTTCAGTCCCGCAAACATTTTTTATTGCCGCTAATTAGATGAAATAAAATCATTCGGGATACCTCGGTCGAATATATATATATATATATATATTAGAAGTAGTCTGTCGAGGTGCCCCGAATGGTCATTAAATAGAATGCGATAAAACCACGACAATAAGACTATATTTTGGACCGAGGAAATTTATCATTATTATTATTGTGGTTGTGTCATTATCAAGTTCAGCTATTCTAGAAATATTAGAAATTGGTACATAATAAATTGTGTTAATATGAGGTAATGTCAATACTGAAGTGGTACTTTAGTGCACTTTTAGTATTTATTAAATAAATGCTGAATTTTAATGAATAATATCTATTTGTAGAATCGTAAACAAGGTGAAAGAAATACATAGAAATGTCGTGTCAAACAAACTCGTGTCTAGTTATATTGCCCATCCTGTCAATATGTTTCACTTGACCAAACGTTTGGCAAAGAACTGGTCGAGAGTCATAGCAGTCCTCGAAAATAGCAAGTCATGCGTTAAAGGTAAGTATTGTTCAATATCAATTATCAAATTTAAAGTGGTTCTGATTTTTTGGTATCATCATAGAAGTACATTTCAAACATGATACAGCGCACTGAATAGAAAGAAATCAATTTTTTATGTCGTGTTTTAAGTAAAACAATTATTCTTACATTCAGATAACAACACGAAACAATACACGCTAGAATAACAATGAAATCTGAGGAATACTGCATAAGAACAGAAGGTGTCAGACTTTTCAATGGCATCTAAATAGATTACTAATTTGAACTCGCGTTTGCATCATATATTTTCTCTACATATCGGATGTTAAAAGGGTTATGTTGTGAACACGCAACTTACTAAGCGCATAAACATCAGCAGCAATAGCAGTATTAGTATGATATTAACTCTGCACTTCCACTTCACTTTCCGATATCAAAGTTTGACAACAGGGAACAGAAAAAAAAACACATAGTCATTGTAAAGCCAAAACAGCGGTACAATCTTATTGAAATCTGTGTGGAGTTATTCATAAGTGCAAACATGTTTTGGATTACTACATGTTTTTTGTTATACTTATGTACCACAAAAATCGCTGAATGTGAGAGCTTCTATATATTATATAAGATGTTTAGCTGGGTCAGATTTCTCTTTGTACTAATTTCCTGAATAAAACTGACAGTTCTCGTACGTTGTAAATAGAATCTCATGATACCCTAGTAACTGTTGCCAACAACATATCAGTTTGTGTTCCATTGTTCCATTAATTTTCGTTCAATACCAATAATTACTATCTGTTGTTTATGAACTTCGTTGTCAATATTTAGTAAAAGTTATCGCTGTTGGTGGCTATCAAGACAGCAGTGATCGATAAAGTGGAAAAAAATGGTAAAAAAACGATATCATAAAGATGGGGTCAATTAATTTCCTCTTTGTTCGATTTTATTTTTTCACAGCAAAAGGTGCTACATTTGTATAATGTAAAAAGACCATTATTACAAAATATAACAAAGGAACATTAACACGGGTAACCAAAGCAACAAAATACATCTACACAAACCAGTAGTTGGGGTTACTTAGATACATGCATATGGAAATGTTAAATGAATATGATTTCTGATTGTATTCAAGAAAAATGCCGATTAGTTTTCTGTGAAAAACATTCTTAAAATTTAAAATTCCTACTTGGGTTATTTTTCTTCCTTTTTGAAACATCATTTCAACGATGGCTTAACTTAGAAAAACATGCAAATTGCAGCAATGCGTGCCAAAATAGAAAACATGGCAGATAATCTACCCACTGGCAAAGATGTTCAAATGATTTCGTATGGAATTCTACGCCTTCAAGCGTTGTACAACATTTCTGCTACGGATGTCATGTCCGGTAACATTCTGCAGACGACAGCGTATTCTCCATTTTCATTGGAAGATGCTTTTGATTTGGCGCGTATCGCCTACGAGGCAAAATTCTTCTTACTGGCGATTGATTGGTTGAAAATTGTGACGTCACGATACGATCCGGATATAGCCTCGTTCAAACTAACAAATGCACTGAACCTTATGTCATCAGCTTACCTTAAGGTAGTTTTAACTAATAATATACATGTACAAATTTTCATTAAGCTTTATTAATCATAATAGTATACTAGTATGCAAAACATATTTCGGACCTTACTGCAGGAGTCCTTGTGTTGAATACAGATAAGAAAAGGATTCCTGAAAAAGGAAACAATCAAGACACCCCACTTTCTCAAAAATATTACCTACCCCAAAACTCACCGACCCAAAGTCCACCCAACACATATGAACATACCAAAAAATGGTGGAAAATACACAGTCTCCCGGAGGGTTCCGTTCTTAGAACGGTCTGAAGCAAAGCTTCATGATGTGCAATGCCATTGCTTTGGACAATCTTAATTTTTCATAATAGTTTGTAGAATATGAAACAAGCGTATTTTATATTAACAATGCATAAAAACTTCGTGTAACTGATCTTTTCAATATTTCATTTTTGCAGATACAACAACCCACTGAGGCTCTGGCGACCTTAGACGAAGTATTAAGACAAGGTATGATATTACATGTATAAAGAAATTTTTACATTGTTTAATTCGATAGAAGTCACACCTTGTCCATTTACAATTATTCACTACTGTCTTGTCAGAGCCAACATATTGTCAAAATACCTAATAGTTCCATTAATGTAAATGCTTATAGTCACAATGACAGTTGTCAGCAGTATTTAGGTACCAATAACTACTGCTTTAAAGTTACATACCAGAACAAATCGGTCCATAATTCTACGAGCATCTGTCTACCCTCCGACATGACATGCGAATCTGAGGAGACCAATCACCTCTGGTAAAACTGATACACCTCGTCCATGTCTGATACCAGCAATCTCTTGATTAACATTCATACACTACAGTTCCATGAAATAAGTTTTTTTTCTATTACGCAGTTACTTATCACCTAAGTTCTTAAAGAACAAAAATGTATACCCTTTACGACGAATTTACGACAAAGTAAGAAGGTTTAGATTAATTAATACAAAGCAACTGCTCATATTTTCAGCGCCTGTGTTGCTCTTAGGTTAGTACCACCATGTTCTGTTGTATTGGCTTAAAACTTATGCATGTTTCTTAAATCAGCCTAATGACGTACTTAATTACAACTATAGAAGAGATTTATTAGAGTTTATTGGTATAAACCAAATGTACGGTGGTTGGATTGATGGCGCCTTATTTCCTTTTATCCTGATGCAAATCTTGATTGAGTCGCTATAGTGATGAATTAATACAGTGTATCATCGTACATGAATTTCTACATAGAAGTCCTTCATATATTATTCAAATTAATTTGTGATTATTAGTCGAGCCGTAGTGAAATACGAGAAAGCGTGTTGCTAAAACTCGACGAATTAAATTAATTTCCTTTGTTTAATCAATATACAGAGGCAATAAGTATCCAAGGCGACAGGAGTCTATTAATCATTCATGGGTCACATTTCACTATCAATAAACTGGTTGTTTTTGTGTCATATTTGCTACGGGACTCTCACATTCCCAGAATTATGGCGATTCAGGTATGGTACTACTGGCACGATCTCAATAATATCTTGTTAAATGGTGCTGCGGTGGTTTTCGCCAGGTAAAAACATTATGTTTCCACGTAAACTAAAACATGATGTCCAAAATTACCCCGTCTTGATTGACCAATCAAATTGTCTATTGATTTTGACTGAGTAGTCATTTTGTCCTTATTTATTATTGCTATGTTTAATTGAAACCGATGTAATACTAAACAGAAAACGGGACAATGATAATCTAAACAAAACGATCAATAAAAACGGTCGTTTTTGTAATGTTGTAATTTTTATCACCTGATAAGAGGAAAGAGTTTTTTTTTACGAAATCAATTCTCTCGTAACAATTAAAGTCTGAAACGAAGAGGATAATCGAATAGTGAAAGAGATGAGTAAGAACAAGCTTAGTAAATGAACAATAATCTTATTAATTTCATGTTACTGAGGATAATTTATGCAATGGTTAATAAAACTTTAAATCTCAAAGGTCCACAATGCCCTAGTTGGGACAAGGCTCACTCACAAGGAGAGAAACTAACTCATGTTAAATAAAGTCAATCAAAGCTTTTCGCGAAGTCATGTTGTCTGACATAAAAATTCACAGTGACTTAATTTCCGATCGTGATTAGAATATTGATATTGTACTTTTAACTCTGAATGGACGATGGAATATGAATAAATAATAGCAATTAAATCTTTGACATCTACACCAGTCCATGAATTATTCATCTAGCGTTCGGGTCCTTAATTTCACGGACTATAATATTCAAATAGAAGAGAAATTTTAGGAAGGAAATAAAAAATGTCTTTTTTGAACATTACACTGTTTAAGTATAGTCGTTTCTATCCACGTATGATATCTCATCAATTCATGGAAAATGACAATTAGGTCATTCTGTTTGTAATTTGGTTCTGAGCTCCGTCAGTCAAGAAAGCTCCATTTTATTTCAATTCACCGTCTATTAATTGGATTCCACAGCTTCCAACAGTTGATTGTTGTTTTATTTAACATGTTTAATATAATGATTCTATTAAAGACAATTTGTGTTTTTTTTTCAAAATGATTTTTTTCGAATAAGTAGCTATGCTTTGCTTTGCATAATGAAGTTGACGCTTAACAAAAAAGAATGGCCTGACAATTGATTTGAAGCCTTGGAAAACGACACGATGTTTGTTCAAATCTCCTTTTCGTGGTCTCACACAAAAACGTTTGAAAGTCGGTTGTTGTTTTCAACGGAATAATGACCTCGGCTTGCCACATTCGTAAGATAAGATCCGATGCTTATACATGCATTATTGAATCTCGGTATTGAAATATGTTAAACTGGAGAGGGAATCCTACCAGATAAGAGAAATCGATGGTCAATGGTAAATTGAAAATAAAGAAGATAAAAAAAGATTGAAAAGTGAAACCGTTATTGGAGTATATATAAAGTCAAACCTGTGAACAAAGGCCACCCTTGGGTAAGACAAAATGTGGCCTTTATGACTTTGTTCTAATTAATCAATGACGGTTTCAAGGGATGGCCTTTATTCACCAGGTGGTCTTTATTCGGAGGTGACAGTAAACACAGGTTTGACTGTACAATGCTATAGTAGAAAAGTCGGTTGTTATTGGTAAAATGAAAAAAAGAACGGAAGAATAAAACGAAAGAAATATAGAAAAATAAGAAAATATGAGTAGGTAGGATAACCAGAAATATTCAATTTTTGCGCCTAATAGACAAAATTAATTATTAGATAAAAGCCTTCATGTGTACAAAAGCCATATCTTCTCCCCTTTGATGATCTTGTTCATAAGTTCAGCCTTTTTTCTTCCAAAATCAGACCCAAACAATGAAATAGCAAAGCGCAACAGTCGTTATGTTATCATGAAAATAGACGAGGGTCTTACAGACAGAGATGTTAAACAACAGAACTTCAAACGGAAGAAAGATAAACTACTACAAAGATACTGTAAGAGCCAGGCTCGAGTAAGTACACCAGAATCATTTTATCAGGATCCTTTTAATTAGAAAACAACAATCCTCTCTGATCAGAGCACAGCCGTCCATCCAGAATATCTGTTTACAAACGTATCAGAACTGTTTAAATGCTAATAGTAATTGACATGAAACAGAAAACCTCTCTAGTCTGTAATCCTCTCTTACGCGAAAATCTCTCTTATTCGGAAATATCTCTAATCCGAACAAAATATTAAGACCGAATATTTTTTGGAATTAGGGAGGTTTCACAATGAAACGCAAAGGTCTATGTTGTTTGGATTCAATGCTTTAATAATCACATTTATGGTAAACAAATAATTTCGGTCAGCATAAATTACAAGCCAAGTACATTTGGGTACCGAACTATATCAAGATTGTCATTTGTGCATTACATCTTTAGCAATATAGTCAAACCTGTGAACAAAGACCGCCCGTGGGAGAGGAAGAATGTGGCATTTATTGACAAATGGCCTTTACTTAGAGGTCAGCTTGTTCTGAATAATCAAGGGCGGTTTTCAAAGAATGACCTTTATTCACAGGGTAACTTTTATTCGGAGGTGGCTGCAAAAACAGGATTAACTGTAAATAAGTTCTCATATCTAGAAAAGTTTTATTTGACGAAATTTCTTTGTTTAAGGTATTGCCACGAGGCCGAGGTCAGTTCTGTTCGTACACTAAATGGAGAAGCATGGATATGTTTGAGAAACCGAAACTAAAGACAGAAGTTCTAAGTATCAAACCATTGGTAGTTTTGTTTCACAATTTCACCACAAAAAATCAACAAAAAGCGATAGCATATATGGGTTACGAACAAGTATGTCTACTTTTCAATGATCTTTTTGAGTTTTTAAGTAACGCGCTCTTATTTTTCTCTTGACATTCCAACTTCCGGTCGAACGATGAAACAAAGATGGCGAATAGATTCGCAGTCATTTATAACCACGAAATCAATGTAATCGTCAACCGGAATTTTTATCAGATCTGTTGTTCAGAGATTGGGAGATATAAAAATTTCGCGCGAATAAACAAAGGTCACGGAAAGGCCATGATAATTCAGAATTTAATTTGTCGATATTTGGGTGCGCGGAACTACGATATCAATTATGAACGTTTAACGCGCGGATAGTTTGTTTGTATTTGCGTCCCCGGATAAACAGAGAAATGTGTACGCAGTCGGCTTACTGTATTTTATTAGACACTAAACACTTTATAACATTCGTCTAACTCTGTTTATGTAATTCAAATCCTGTTTTATTTCTTCTGTCTTGACATCAAACATTTAGACGTTTATATATACATGTATATATTCTCAATGGCTTTAAAAATTCAGGTTTGATGTCACATGAGAAATCCAGTCAGTTTAATTTGATTAAATTGAAGAAGGACACAAACAAATTAATATTTGATCATGTACAAATAAATTCATTGACAAATTACTCACATTAGTTCAAACGTTCTCATTTTATACCTTTTTAAAACTGGAAGGTGTAGAGTACAAAATGACAAAAACGAAATAAGTTCTAAATATTTTATCATATTCAACATTTATCAATAAGTTATACATGTAAGTGAACTTTTTTATTGAAAGTAATTGGATTATTTATTAAACTGATATTTTCCATTTATTACCGTTAGTTGTCCGGTAAATACGATTTCTATCGTATGTATTACAGTAATCGACGTAGAATGGGTCGTCACGGTTAATTTATTGTCAGTCACATAAAATTACTTGTGTGAATAATTTAACCTTAATGATTACATAATGAACGTTTTATTCTGATCAATTATTTTATAAATGATTTCATTCAATTTGTTACTCATCAATCTATTACTTATTAATTATATTAATATTCTCTATTGTCAGATGACCGCGACCGTGGCAAAAAATCGCTACTCAAACCCAAGTGGACTCAGTGGGTAAGGGAGCTTACTCTGCTACAATTATGAATTATCCCAATGCTTTTGCATGAATTATTCCCCTTTAATACTGTTGCTCAGTAAATAACATTTTATTAGCTGAGCGTGTTAGTTTCGTGACTTATTGATACTTTTTCTATTTTTTACGATTCTTATCTCTAAAATGTCTTCTGTTTTAATATTAGAACAGATATCTAATGCTGTTCTATAAACGAATATAACACAGGTATACAGTCGAGGATCGCACATACTGGCAATGGATTCCAAAGTTGAAAACATCTCTGGCGAACATCCGAATAACCGTGAGAAAACCTGAGACATCGCAGTTTGTTGTTAGAAACATCGGCCTTGATGGACACGAAAACACGGCATTGGTACGTACTCTGTGACACTCATGCCTTATTGGTGGATTTTCTTTTAATGTATCAAGCAAGGTTTATCATCAGTAGTTCAAGCATTGAAGAAGAAAACTTGACATCACCTGTGTTTGCACATTTTTGTCAGTGATAAACATGTCAAATCATTGACTTATTGAAAAAAAACTCTTCCCCTAGAAAATACGATAAAGGTGACCTTGACTGATAGACGTTGGCCCATAGAAAAATGGAGGGGGCGTGTTTAACTTGATTAAAAATGTTTTCTTCTAGCACTAAACAGTCTCCTTTCCATTTTGTAAGGACCAAAGGTGTAAAACTACTGACTTTAGACGTACTGTTCTCTGTTACATTGTCAGGGAAACATTGGAATCTGCCACCTCCTCAACATCAACAATCCTGCTTTCTAGGAACTGAGTCAAGCTGTTCGTATTTGGTTAAATCCAGATACCAACTTGCGGACACCTCGTTGAATTACGAGTAATTTTCTTGCTTGCACACTGTGGTAATCCATATCATGTCTCTCATGATAAATAAAATATTTGAAGGTTTAGTTGTAACATTGTACATGATTAATATTCACTGTATCATTTCAATAATAAAAATCTTCATTCAATAATGAGCTTGACTGGACTTGCAAACAATGTTTTATTATATTCTATTTTCCAGGACCAGACCGAAAGGACCAGATTGGGAACATATCTTGTTTTCGTAAGTTTTCAGATTCTTTTACGCAAAAGTTGATGGATCATTTCTGTAAAATTACTTTTCTAGTTCTAGTAATTAAAAATGAATAAACTATTTAATCTTATGCTTATCTATGTGCGATAAAAAATTGATATATTTTTTTACAAATTTTTGTCACGTACCTAAGTAAAAGTCGCCTGTTAATAAAACGCCTATCAATAAAACAGAGATAACGGTCTCTTTATTCTCATATTTATTGATTAAATAGATTAAATAAATGTCCAAATAATGGTTAACTATGAGTCAGCCATATTGCCTCTTTCCGATTGGTGGGCTATGGTCACGTGGGTGATTGTATTCCAAGTACGCTAATAAATATCTGCGGTGCTAATGGTGAACTAATTAAATTTTATTTTTTTTGTCATCTCCGAAAATTGTAGTATATCACCATTATCACCACTTTATATAACTGCCTGAGTCTGAATAATTCAAGCTAGTCTGTGAATGATAATCTATGAATAAAAAGCTGTCTTACTATTAAATTCTTGCTCATGTAGCAGAATAAGATAAAATCTAGACATCGATTTGATAACCCAGAACATCGATTTGTATCAAAATGGAACACAATTAATTTCAAAATTGTCTTCATTTTATTCGAATCAGGTTGAATTTGAAATGTTTTATAGTTGACAGAACCTAAATATGGAGGAGGAGATGTGGTATTTCCAAAACTTCGAACCAAAGTAACGCCCAGAAAGGTTGGTAACGTGATCTTGAAGTTTCCTTGATGCAACGCAACACGACACTATTCAAAACAATTCTTAAGCAGAAGTGACTAATTACACATACACAACGGGTGTGCAAAAATGTTTCGAATGCGAATTCGATCGACCGCATCTTAATGAAGTCTAGTATTGATTTCAGGGACTGGAATTTGTTTTTGAACCATTTCATTTTGCGATTGAGTGCATTTCGAATAACAGCATTTTTTAAAATGAATAAAAAGTGAAATTCGCCTAGACCACAAGAGAATTTTCGAACTAGCCCATTATTTCGAAAGAGCGTGATTCAATCAAATTGTAAATTTTTAATACATCATCTGTACTGAGTATACGTTCTTACGACAGATCGGGACAAGAAATCGTAATTTCACATGTAAGGGAGCTGTCCAACTAGCTCATGGAGGTCGATGGTTTTACCCTAATCTGTGTTGGGGTTTTACCCTGATCTGTGTTGGGGTTTCACCCTGATCTGTGTTGGGGTCTTCCTTTACCGTTAAAGCTAAAAAAACTCGTCAAATGACCCTGGCTATTGGTGCGACGTTACACGACAGAGTGAGAAAAAAATATGAAATTAGAGACATTTTAACTTCATATGGTTTTGTTTCTTTACAGGGGGATATACTGTTTTATGAAAGAACTGCCCACAAACAAACGACTATTTGTCCAGTAATATCAGATTCAATATGGGGTAAGTGTTAAAATATGGGTTTACCGGTAATATACAAGTAATTTAATGTTGCTTTATGGAGCATCGACAACTAATGGTCATGATTGTAGCGCGCATCTAGGAACTATACATGCAAACAGGGATTTTATGTAAAAAAAGCAAATGGATTTGTACAAACGAATCCAAATCTTTGAAACATTTTATTGACTAATCAGAAAAGGCAAACCCGCTCTGTTTTGAAAGTTTTGGACAATGTCTATCAATACCAAGTGCTCTCAATATGAAAAGTTATATTTTAACAAGATTCCGATAAACACTGCACCGATATCATTTACATAAATTTCGATAATCGTCCTAACACTGAACATTTATCTGGACTGGTAAAACCGAACCATGTTTCTGCTAACATCATCAAATGAAAATATAAATAATACCAAAAGAAAGACTTCTCATCGGCAGAAATAAT
Organism: Lutraria rhynchaena; assembly: GCA_008271625.1. Lineage (NCBI taxonomy): Eukaryota > Metazoa > Mollusca > Bivalvia > Venerida > Mactridae > Lutraria > Lutraria rhynchaena. Next base: position 1,187,143 of record VIBL01000011.1, read on the forward strand.
TAGAGCCGGTCGGTTCAGTGGAAACCAGGACTATTTTATTTTACGCCTTATCAATTGCAAACAAGAATAAAAAGGGGTTCATGTCTCTAATTGATTTAAGAGTACCAGCAATAATCGTCCACACGAATAGCAAGATAACAAAATAAGTAACAAATATTTCATCTTTATCAATTATGTCAACATTTTTTCGTTTCTTTTTTCAGTTGGCGTATATCCGGTACACGAACCTCTGTTGTTTGAAAATGTTTGTTATGCAGACAGACTTATCAGACCAAAGCCACTTTGAAATATCAGATATCTGAGTTTGTAGTGTTGATATATCCATTTGTTAGAAACGTTGAAATTCTAATATTTTATATAATATTCATTTCTGATTAAAACATGGGAGTTTCCCCCGCTAATGCATCAGATCATACTTAAAAAATACTGGTTTGCTGTTACGCATCCCAAAGGTTTCGCTGTTTCTAATTATAAGTGTACTTTGGCCATATTTTAAAAACATGTCACTGATTTACACTATTTTTACTCTTCTGTTCCCTACCCGTACCAATAAATTGTACTCATAAATGACTTGTACTGCTGCTGTAGTTTTTTGCCTCTGAAACAATTCCGTTTATATTCCAATAAAAATGACTAAGAAACACAAATTGATAAAACAATCAAGAATATTTGATTGGCCATTCAGAAAACAAAGAGGGTATGCTATCTGTATTCTCAATAAACTTTGAAAGAACTGAAAAGGGGCCATGACACCAAATCTAGCTGGCCTTTTATTTTGAACTGTATAAATGGACTAAGTCCTACAACACACATCAAATGCTTTATTTATAGTTGATTGTCTTGTTTTCAAGCCTGATAGATAATTGATGTCCCTTGTCAGATATTGATATAGATAAGGAAAGGATTCCTAGAAAAAACACATACAAAAAATCCCACCTTTTTCAAAATACATGTACTACTTTACCCAAAACCCCACCAATTCGAAACCCAGGGACCTTGGAACTATTGAAAACATCAGATTAATACAATCCTCTGTTTTAACATTGAAACTTTCAAACCCTTTATCTACAGACAAACGATTGCTCAATACTCATTGACTGATCAATTGTAACTTTAAATTAAATGACAAAGTCGATTAAAAACAGTTAAATTCTTTTATTTTCTCATTAAATTCTTCTGTATCATTGGGTGAAACTTAATTATAGCAAAGCCTTAAAGTGTGACCAACTCAATATTACAACCACCTTGTAATAACGACCACCTCATTATTACGACCACCTCAATATCACAACTACCTTGTAATATCGACCACCTCAATATCGCGACCACCTTGTAATAACGACCACCTCAATATTACGACCACCTTGTAATATCGACCACTTATTTTCGGACAGGCTTTCAAAAACTCCCTCATAAATTAACTTGATAATGAGACCACCTCATTAATTTACGACCGGGTCTCGAAGGTGGCCTCATCGAGGCTTTACTGTATATTCAAGCATTCACTGATTCACACATGTAAGAATATTGATAAAGTAATCTTCAGCTTTCTTTTGAGAGTTTTCGGAAATCTTGGTTTAATAATACACTTTCGAAAAGTGGTAATAAATTTCTGATTTCTCGACGCAGAAATGCAATTATCTTTGAGACATGTGCGATTGAAATAAATTCCGAAATGCATTTCATGTGAACCTCTATAATTACAATGATATTGTAACAAAATTGTAAGATCTCTGAATGAATTATTTTAACAAACTTGAAATTTTTCGTTAAATTATCCATCGGTGTTGCTAAGGAAATCGATGTGTTTTTGTAATTTTGGTAAAATCCTCATTATATTTCGACCAAAGAATGACGGGTTAGAAAGTAATTATTATTATGAGGTAAATATATTTCGTAATGTGTAATTACATGCGATAAATTATAAATCACTTTATACAGTTACACGATTAAGGACAACTTTGAGATTACCGAGTTGAATTTTAGTGGTAGATTGGAATAAAATATTGGCTTGGACCATAATTGTGTCAGAAACTTTATCATCATGCATAAAAGTGCTTTAAAATAATATCATTGCTTCAGATGTTTATTGTGTGGTGTCAAAAAGTAACTTATACACTTCTAGCACAATATTTGACATAAGCAAGTTGACATCTGGAACAAGCAAGACTTGGCACAACTTTTCTACTTTCACTTTAAGTCAAGGATGAAAATGACAATTCCGGTATCAAAGACTTTTGTCTCACATACGTTAAGCTTAACCAATACATCAGCTTCGTAACTTCGAGTGTGTTTTTTACACCAAGTCACCAAATGCTAGAGTGTAGACGATGCTTGCTAATTGTGGAATTCATGACATTTTTTCTCAATTATTAAAAAGAAAATAGACTCCGTGATGATGAATACAGACATTATTTGCTCGTGTTTCGCGGGTCAAACTTTGTTTATTTTGTGGTTTATCGCGACTTCTATCCGAAAAAATACATCTTGGAACGAATTGGCGATTAACAACTGTTGCGCTTTGTAAAGTTATTTAATGATTTTCGAATCGTAAATGTTATTTGGCAATTATTTATCTTACATATTTGGGTGTAGCGCATTCACAGTCACAGTCACACATTTTTTATACATATTCCAAACTGAAACAAATGAGTAACTGTTTGTTCAATAAAATTGTATTCATCTCCTCAAAGAAATTAATTAAAAACATTTATAAACATTAATATGTCAAAGGTTGAGTGCTATAATTAGCGTTATTATATCGCTATGATTGAAGTCTTACAGCAAAGATGGATCATATAGCAATTTATAGGCGAAGCCTGTTTGTGTAAGTTGAGTCAGAATACCACAAATATAATGACAAAGAAGGCTTACTGGAAAATCACACCAGATCTGTTGAACGTGGATTAGGACGCAAGATTTTCCGATTGCTTCGGCTAACTAACTCATGCATGAACAATTTCAAAATTAGAAAAAAGGGATTTTTACCATCCTCGCGTGGGTTTGTGTTAAATTTGTTTCGGAATGTTTTATAACAAATTTGAATTTAAATTTTACTGCCTTCAAAGAATTTTGCAATGTTATTGTTATTGTACAAAACGGAAAGGATAAAAAATATAAAATTGAATTATTCTTCGCAAGTTTAATAAAAATGTGCTTAAATTGTGTGATGTTAAATTTGTTTTTCCAACACTTTGCTAAAACAGAGACGGACATTTTTTAGCCAAATATGGACATGTTACACAAGTGTCGCCATTGTGTCAAATTGAACATTCTGAAGTGTGTCTTTGTTTCGGTTGTCTTGTGCGACTATCGATATTTTGTTTTCTAATGTAAACAATATTTTTACTCTGATAAAATTTAATCATATAGACAATACTGTGCGTTTGAATTCATGCAGACATGGAGTATACAGTAAGTCCGAACGAATTAGCCACAGTCAGCCCTGGAAATTTAAGTAATTCATCAGACACTCCGAATTCACAGTACGCAAGAAATGAGGATTTAGCAAAAATTGAAATAATCGTACAGAGTGTTATATTCGCCATGGCTGTCCTTGGCAACGGAACAGTCCTTGTGGCATTGACCTTGGAGAGAACGACCTTAACCCGGATGCACGTGCTTATGTTGCATTTATGTATTGCTGACCTGTTTGTTGCTTTTGGAAGTGTCTTGCCGCAACTCGCATGGGACATTACATATGTGTTCTATGGCGGGGTTATCCTTTGCAAATTGGTTAAATACATGCAGGTAAGTCCATGAATTTTAATATTTTAACACATATTTGGTAAATCAACAAAAAATACTTGGTTAGTAGTAGAATACAAACAACGGAATTTCTAACACACATTTCTTTGATATACCACAACATTTCACTCAACAGAAGTACATGTATTTGGCAACATTGTTAACTACTTTAGATAAGAAAACGTGCTTTCAGGAATACGCCTTACTATTACAACATTGAAATAACTAAATTAAATGTTGTCTGGAAGTCAGTTCGAAGCTTGACTGTGATAAAACATTTATTTCAATCTTTGCTTTGGAGATAAATGAGATTGACAGTGAAATAAAAATCGTTATGTCTGCTTTTAGATACACGGTCCAGTTTGGTCCTCAGTAACTCCAACTCACTTTTATCTCTAAACATGTCATTTTTTCACATGCACTGTCTCGTTTCAGACTTTGGCTATTTATGCGTCGTCCTACGTGCTAGTTATGACAGCAATTGACCGCTATATAGCGATTTGTCACCCATTCCTTAGTCGCAGATATTCGTCTAAAGTCGTACAAAAGATGGTCTTTGTCGCATGGGCGCTTTCATTTTTGTTCAGTATCCCCCAGATGTTTATTTTCACGTACGAGATGACGCCATTTGGAGTATACGATTGTTGGGCGACGTTTGATCCCGACTGGACAATGCCACTCTATATAACTGTGTTTACCGTTCTAGTTTACATAATTCCTTCGTTAATTCTTATCGTCTGCTATGGAGGTATTTGTGTCACCGTTTGGAAATGCAACAAGGTTGGGGAAAGACTAACCGGCGGTTTTAGTAAAAGAGTTCGGAGTTTAAAGCGCCAAAACGAAAGTGAGGCTACGGGGGAATACCATAATGGCGGAAATCAACCTGACACAATATCAACAATAACGGAACGCAGCATAGAAATGGCGGGAAACTCCAAAAGGTCAATAGGTACATTGGAAATAGATCCTGATCGTTCGTTTACTAAACGAAGAAGAAGCAGCTGTGGGATTTCTCAAGCTAAACTGAAAACAATACGACTAACATTAACAGTCATTCTGTGCTATGATCTGTGTTGGTCGCCATTCTTTGTGGCACAAATGTGGGCTGCGTATGACATCCATGCTCCATTTAACGGTATGTTTGTTTTATTATCAAATGTGTAATTATGTTGTACGGAGGACAAACCATGTACTTCTTAAAAAAGTTAACTGCATTTCTTCTCCAATATTCTGTTCATATCATGATAATATTGACGGCTGAACAATGTGGAACAGAATATAATCCATCGAGCACAGGTTGAATCAGTGTCGTAAATAACCAAGTAGTAATGGCTGCGACCTTTTCACCAAACAAAAACATACTTGAAAACAGTTATTCAGAATGAATGTGGGGCCAAGTTAATCAGCCATTTTTCAACCGTCGTTATACAGTTATTTGGTAAAGAAATATCAATTTCATCGGCATTAATATATACCTGGACGTCTTCATGGGTCCTCTTTCGCGGAAAAAAACATTTCTTATCGTTAAATGGCCAATTTTCCCCCAAAATAACACAACAAATCAGTAACTAGGTCATAGGAGCCTCATTAAGCCGTCAACTATGTTGTTGGTGGACAACATTTACCAGGAGTGTAAAAGAATAATCGTTAAAATGATAATAAAACGCAGACAATTGGGCGACCCTGCTAAATATATCAAATTGTATTATTATCTGAAAAAAGTGCTTGGTACAAAGATGATTTCAGTAATGACCGAATGAGTCGTCTGCCTCAAAGACCTTTGTTCACAACAACATATTTCAAAATATTGTCTTTTTATTATAAAAGTCAGACGACTTGGTTGACTCGGATCGACAAAGAAACAACACTATTGTATTGAAATGGCACGGGTTTGAATCAAGTGTAAGCTGTTTATTTTACTGATAATTTGAATGATTCAATAGCATCCAGTGAAGTTGGTTTCTCACTTCATAAAGACATCACATTGGGAAGTTGTCAGCTGGTTGCAGAATGTTGGGAAACAAGTTTGCGACCTTTGATCAATGATAGAAAGAAATGCTGATATTTATCATTCAGACGAAGAAGAACAAAGTAGTTGAAAATAAACGACCCCCAAAAAGTGACTAGTAATGTGGCTTCAAAATGTCCATTGATAATAATACCAAAGATTATGGAAATGTCATGTAGTCGTCATATATTTGTGACATATTTCTGTAACTAGTACACGCAAAAACATTATACAACTACGGTACATGTTAGTAGATAGCGGAGACGTTATATCGGAAAGTAATATGTTTTTGTCTCATTATTAAAGTTTATACTTAACACAAAAAGTGTACCATTTTTTATGTGGAATGGATGTTTAGAACATTATCAAACCCAAGAATGATAAAAGTGATGTGGTTAAAAATGAACAAAATTAGTGCGGTTATATATGGAAAATATTGGTGCGGTTATGTATGGAAAATATTGGTGCGGTTAGAAATGATTAATAATAGTGCGGTTTGAAATGATCAATACAGGAGAAATCTTACGATAAGGCATTGCTAACAAATGCGTAAAAATGACCAATCTCTATCAAATTTGTGCTGGTACATGTATTATATGGACAATACTGATAAGTTCAATCATAGAATAGTACATGATCGAATTTGGCGGCTAGCAACAATAAATATTAGTGAGTTGATGGGGTAGAAGTTCACGTTGCACTGTGGCAAAATGTTTCCTCCGAGTCGACGTATATAATCTTAGTCTCATTTGCATGTTGCCTATAAAATCGGTGTTTATTGGAAGTTTCTGTCAATTACAGCGTGTTTTACGCACGCTTCTGACAACCACACGCCATGAGCTAATTACACTGTAGTCCATTCTATTTTAGTGTAAATTTGCATTTTAGTCTTATACCAGCATTGTCATGAAGCAGTGAAATTTGTCCCAGCGTTACACAAATAATTGCACCAATGGTCAACATTCGTATTAAACGAGGCGTTCAAAAATTTACAGTTCAATAATTCCGTCACGCGAAGTGCGAATTTTTCCCATTTAAGATTATTATTTCTAATAATTATGACCATTTGTGTATCGCGTGATGGTGTTTTGTCAAAATTTCTCCCGATTTTCAGACAAATATGACGCGGAAAGTCACCAGTGAACTTGACAATTAACGTTATTACTGTCATTGTTTGTGAGCCTCGTGCTTAATTAATGTAGCATTCTATTTAATAACGAATTATTTCCAGCTCTTAAAAGATATGATTAATTTCATAATTTGTAAGCAGTGACGACCAATAATTGTATCAGACCGTCTAAAAGTCCAAAAGACCGACATCTTCAAAATAAGAAACGATTTTATCATTTTATCATTTTTATTGAAGTTTGATTGAAATACAATCACAAGTTTTTAACACATAATACTGTTAGCCTGGACTATCCCTCTATTACAACACAGCTGTTGCTGTTTCTTGCCAAAACTCAGTTTGAAAAAAATCGACATAGAGTCTGGTCACGTATTCTTATAACATGGAAAATCAATTTAAACTGAGTTACGGCCCTTTGAAAATTAAACAAAAAATGAAAGAGTAAGTCTTCAAAAACACCAAAAAATTGAAAACATGTAGTAAAATTTTACTTAAAGATATAAAAGTAACTTTTGTTCCTGTATGAGTTGAGTGTAAAATATTCACATGTTTACTCCAGACATCTTCGTTAGTTTTTCAACCAAGCATTTAATGAAACCAAATTGGAAAGACGTCCGCTTTTAGCAGAGGCAATCTGTAGTACTGAATCTTCATTCTGAACAAATAAAGGATCTTTTTACTGGTACTGGGATCAATACCATCTAATACTGTAAGTCATTTGTTATATTTATATAAATGATTAAGTCTCTGCCAGGAACCAGTGTTTGTGAAATATATTCCATAAATCGTCTGTCTAAATTACAAAGAATGACTTCAAAGATTGGGAAGATTACCATGAAAAAAAGTAGAATCTACATATCAGAATTGGTTTTGTATATTACAACAGAAGGAAATACGTCGCGGACAAGATTGATAGTGTTAGATGTGGGTTCAGAATATCCCGGTAACATTAGATGTATGTTTATTCCACTATTATCATTAAGGATTATTAATGTGGTCCAATATTTGCTGAGGAAAATTATTTACACAAACTTACAGGAAATGTTTCATCTATGCTACGAACTTTGCTAAAAGTTCTGTATGTTTGTCTATGAATCTAACGTGCAACTTTGTGCGTTGCTTGTACATATATAGTAAAATTTTGATAATGAGACCACCTTCGGGGCCCCAAAAATCAGTCGTAATATTGAGGTAGTCTCATTATCAGGTTGAAGTCTTAACTACCCAAGTACAAATAACAAACACATGTTTGATGCTGGCATGACTTCACCAGTTTAATGGAGATAAAATGAAAACAGTTACATAATGTGTATACGTGTCATACATTTCATATAAAGCTTTTACAATAAAGAAACCTTGTAACATGGATCAACATGCTATGATGGTAACCTCTATCTAGTATTTATCCCAGGAATGACAGCCATACACAAAAAAACCCTTTGGAGGAAATGTGTTCCCGCCGTAATGCAGCTCAGTCAAAGCTGATATCATTCCTCAAACTACAGGATACGCGGGCTTGATCCAAGCATGTGATACATGTACACATATGTATTACCTCAAATACTCTGCAATAAATTTTACATAAAACACTAGTAAAGAGCATTTCAAAACATACGAAAAACGCTCAAACTTAAATCATCATTATGTTAAAGTAAATGTCTTGAAGTCAAGCATAGAACTGATATTTCCCCGTGAAATACCACTATATATAAACCGCACCCACCACGTGATTTGCTAAATCCTATGTGGTAACCATCACTAAAACCCGAACTCATACTATTTGTATGGTCACCATGTCAAGGCAAGAGTTCTGTACTAACTCCGTAACGTTCAGAACTAATAATTATAGATGAGTTATTGAAAATCGGTCCGATAATGAATAGTCGTTATAACAATATGGTTGTTATATTTAGGTGGTCGCTATTTGAGGTTTTACTGTATCTCCTGTTTTGTTAATGCCGAAGCGGTGGTGATGATGATGATGATAGTAATGTTTTTACATTTTTTTTTCTTAATTCATCTCTAAATAATTCCCACGGTTATTGTTTGATTTCTTTTTTCAGGTGCTGCTTACACCATTATTCTTCTACTGGCGAGTTTAAACAGTTGCACCAATCCCTGGATTTATCTATTCTTCAGTAACTCAGTTTTCAGAGAATTAAAGCTTTGTTTCACTAGACTGTGGCGTACTTAACACAGCGGCCTTGTAAGGCAAGTTTCAGTCAGCATGCATGTTTGCAAAGGTGTCCCAAGTCTTGAGTCAAGGCAGGTGTCAACAAATGTTGTTAAAAACTACATGTATACTCCTTGAACACTTAAGTACCTCATTGTCATTAGTTGGTTGATATAGAAACGGATTCAGGAATATTATAAATATACAGAAAATTCCTCGATGACTTGTGCCAAATGATAATGATAAATTATATAGTGTTTTATTGATATATCCGTAGGCTATGTTGGTCGCCAGTTCGGTGATTCATATTTCTTTATAACTTTGAATTTACATTTGCAACAAATTGTGAGCTTTACATATTGATTGTATTACTAATAAATGATGATGATATAACGTTCCTGGTTTTTACACAGTACAGTTGGCTTGTCGGTGTTCCTGGGTCCAAGGTTATAAAACTTGAGATCGGTCTCCAAGCTCAAATCTCATATTTTGTCCTTCAATGTTTCTGACTTCCAACTGCTGATTATTATTAAACAATGAAGATTTCAATTCTATGTTATTCAGTCAGCTAAAATGATCTAACAATGTGTTAAATCATTAAACTACAATATCTTTCAAACCAGAATGATTCACTTAAAAAATTGAGATTTGAGCCCGGAGACTGCTCTCAAGTTTTTTAACCTCGGGGCCTGAGCTGTTAGCACTATTCTGTTTGTAACTAGATGAACTACATTAATCAACTTTCATAATATTACTTGGAGAAATAGAACAAAAATCAATGTCTTAATACTATACTAAATTGACTGAATGCTTTCTAAATCCCGGAACAAAATTTCTACGCGTACAAGCATCTAATCAAGTTATTTTCTATTATACACCACAGAAAATAACTATCATTCACAACGTTGTGCGCTATTTCTTTATCTAAATTTTCTGTAAAATCATCAAACATTTATCTAGTACCTAAAGACAATTAATCATTTTTAAAATGGAACACATTATATCATGATGTATGCGTCAAAAATAACTCACACATAACAAGGACTTGTTTGTTATAATTGTTATATTTATGGCTTTTTAAACATCACTACAACACACAACATGAAACAACATGGAGATACATTCTCCGAATCCATTAACTTTAAAAAAAAAGAAATTCAAGAAGACTACAGGAAACTCAATAAAAGCGCTTCTATATACGTGTCTCAATTACGACTTAGTAGAAACACTATTTTGGACTTTTAGATTGTTGCTTTGTAAGTAACCCCTTTATGATTGAGGAGAGCAAATTTTAAATACTGAATTGTATAATAAATTTGCCCCTTACCAAACGGCCAGTTTGAAAAGGGCGAACTGCATATTAAGACATATATGAAGACTTCATTGTCTCTCTACCATTGTTTGTCTTTGTTCAAAGGTTTTACGATAAATGTGCAGTGAACATCTGTATTAAAACCACCTAAAATGTCTTAATATTAAGGATTTACTGTACGTATGATATATGAGCACAAATTTTGGACAAAGTGACTAAATTTTACAGGATGTACATAGGAAAAATATCTTGGAAGAGAGCCTGCTTTCAGGGCCTCCAGCCATCAGTTTAAGAGACTAAAGAAATTGGTGATTACTGAAACAATTTATATAAAATATTATACATGTTGAATATCATACAAAATGGCCAAAAAATCAGATATGTACAATTTCATCCATTACATGCAACTTCACAATTTTTATATAGATATATTGTCCTCAGATGTAACAATACACAGAATTGTCCAAACTCAATGTGCAGCCATGTCCCACCAACCAAATCTAAACATATATAGTGTTTTTTTTTCATTTTGCATGTATATGGGCAAATTAGTACAATGAATCAGCTTGGATTACTTTTGAAATGCGCTAAGCGTACTAGTACTTTGATAATCAATGCAGTAAAATTTCGATTATAAGATCTCTATTTGGCCCCAAAAAGAGTTATCTTAATATTGAGGTGCTCTGATTATCAAGTTCAAATACAGATGAATAATAAAAAACTAGTCTTAAATGGAGTGGTCGTTATAATGAAGAGGTTGTTATATAGAGGTGGTCGTAAATTGAGGTTTTACTGTACAAACATTTAGCTACGCTAAATTGTTTCCCGTACCATGTTGCAATACAGAGACAGTCAATAGGAACCAGTTCAATAGCAATACAAGCCACTGGTACATGGTAAAATTGTCTAACGTCTATGATAGATAATTCACTTAGATTTCTTATTGGATTACCGTCTTTCATACAAACAACATACTTCATGAGTCTTATCAAGTTATCTCACAGTTGATGAATTACTTATACAAATTACAACAAAGCTTTATGTACTCCAATTATACAAATTGGAACCTTGCGATAATGTTTGTTCTACAATATATGATAAAGAACACATATCCGTACAAGATGTGATTAAGCGCAGTATCCATACTTAGGCGATTGAATGTAACTAGACGTATCAAACATATTGTCAAAGATTTTTCCAACACCATTCGGAACCTCTTTGACATTTCCCTTTACTGGAGAAATAAAATCTCCAGAAAATAGAAGTATTCCGATTGATAGATTAGATTCTTCACTCCAACAAATACGGTGTATGGACACATATTGACATTTATAATTTATCCGTATTTTGCTCCTTGGCGTTATTTTCGTATTTTTTATTTATAAAATCATCAAAATTGCATTTCAAATATCCAAAGTGTATTCAACTATGAATGCTATCATATCCTTGAAATTGTCTTAATATTTTTTTTATCTTTTATCTATCTTTGATTAAAATAGTCTAAAATAAATAAAAAAATATACAATATTATGTCTTTTTGTGATCTTTAGTTAAAATATCATTGTGAGTATTTTTATGAAGAGGAAAAAAATATTGATAGTTCTTCATTCCAGTTTTTGTTTTCAGTACAAGCATATAATATCAACAAAAATGCTTGTCTACCTGCCCACTGTTTAAAGTTAGGGTCGTGTAACCACAAACCAACATTTTTTATGAACGGTCCAAACTTAGCTCTTATTAATTAATCCGCGCATTAATAACATGATGCATTGTACCGTGTTTTTTTTTTTGTAAAAAAAACAGACTATTCATTAAGACTATGTCATTCTTTAATTCTTAGTTAATATTCAAATATTCCACCGAGTCAGCGTTCAATATATGGGATAATTCACACCCTTCGTTTAATGTAGGGTATTTTATTTTTTGTTTAATTAGAAATTTGGTTAACACAGTGATGGTAATTTATGAGCGTTAAACACGTGATTAAGAAATAAATTACATTTTATGTACACAAAAACTATCCCAAATGGGCCTTAAAAGGGGAGAATACATTACTATTACAGCAACCATATTGATTTCCAACCTCTAAAACCTTTTAACTCATTTGAAAAAATAAGACCTGGAAATATATTTCCATTACATTTATTTCTGATGTAGTTTGATGGTAGTTGGACATAAAACACTCTCATGTCGAAATTGTGACGCCTGAATTCTAAATTAAAAAGCCAAATCTTCGGAATTATAGTCTCAAAATTCATGTACACTGATTGACTAACTAAAAGCACTCTCTTAAAATTGACAAATAGTAATTTTGTTTTATGTGAGTTATTGTCACTGGGGTTTAACGCCGTTTTTTAACAATTTTTCAACTACATTTGTATATACGTCGACTGGTTCACCTAACCAGTTTTCATGGACTGTACACTAACCAGTACTAACTTACCTTTCCACAAGGAGTCAGCAACTCCTCCACATATGGAGGAAAATCGACATTTTCGTCGAATTTTCATAGAAGGGTATGACCTGCCACGACCTGGATTCGAATCCGGATCTCCGGGTTACAAGTCCAGCGCAATAAGCACTGGACCACGGCCGCGGCCGACGAATGGTAAAGTGGTAAAGAATTATCATATAAAGATAATTATTTTATTTATTAGGATCATTATCATTTAGTTTATATCCTCGCTAAATTGAACCATGAATGAAGGGCGACTTATGTCGACGGGAATGCACGGGAACCAGAGTACATCCTTTTTAACTGGTACCTGGTACATGGATAAGTTGCAAAGAAAGTTTCTTTGCATATAAAGACTAACCGGGAATCTGGTTCTTGTTCCATAGAAATATAACCCAAAAACACTGTAAAAGTCAGTGCGAGCTTATTTTCATTAATCTTTTCAAACACCTATTTTATTTAAACAGAATACTTGCTGTTGATTGGTTAAGCCGGGTCACGTGCTGACCTAATACATGAATTTTTCGTTATTAGGTCGGTAGTAACTCATATCCAATCAGTAATCATAATTTCGAAATAAAAATGGCTGGGATGCCATAAAAGTTTGGTAAATTGATTTATGAATGGTACTCGGTACGATAAATTCGTTACCAAGTAACTAATTATACAGGTACCATATCTCCATTCTCTGCCTGTCGACTATTTACGTCATGTACAAACACTGGATCTTCTAATTTTTAAGTCATCAATTACCAATGTGCCTCTGTGTCACTTAGCGGACCAGTTTTCGCCCTCATTAGAACAGAATAATGTTGCTTTTATTCTTCCAGAAATCACATGACGTAGAACACACTGATTTGGACTATTCATTATACAGTTTGTAACGGTCAATAATTTTTGCATTAATTTTACGACTCGCCAACTATTGAATGAAGAGATTGAAAAATAAGATCTTTGTAGCAAATTTACAGACACGAAGGATAACACTTTTTATAGGAATTCTACATCAAAGCATGCAATTTGCCAGCATGGGCTAATTTGTCCCTCCTGCATTGAAAATAACCTTCTTTGAATAGCGACAGAAATGTTGCCACTTTTTGCTTGCACAATTGTTCAATGATGCTTGATCCAATCCTGAGTTTAATTTCAATATTCTTTTGTTGCTCCAGGTTGTCCGTGATAACCTATGACATTGTTTATCTATTTCGTGTATGGTTGAAGACCTGGTCCAAGCTAAGCAAAAGGCAAAGGTAATGAAACTTGAGACCCGCGGTCTCTTGTTATGGTCCGTTCCAAGACGGTACCAGTAATAAGGGACCTCCGAGTTGGAGTGGTTACGGTTTTTGACTTGTAATCACTAGCCCCTTTTCCGCTGTGAGTTTGAGTCCGGGATAAGGAAAATTTCACATGTTAGGGAGTTATCTGGCGAGCTTACTGGAGTTCGTGAGTTCTACCCAAATGTATGCATGAGATTTTCCTCCACTGTTGAAAGTGGAAAGTCGCTGAATGACCCTGGCTGTTGGTGCGATTTTAAACCATGGAGAAAAAATAAGAAAAAAATTAACGTTCGAGTTCAAGGACTTGTAACTTTTTCTGCGACCCTATAAGAAACAATATCATTTACACTAACAGGATTAATGCCATTCACCAGGTTTGGATATATTTACTTAGTTGATTGATATAACTCATATGAGCAGAATTGTCTTAATCTTCTTCGAGTGATAGAATGTCAAATATCGACATAGTATTCCTTTCTGCTAAATTAAACCATAAACGGTATGAGTAAATATTTACATTTCCATGGAAACCAATTTAAATATCATTGATTGATATGTCTACCTACACACATTACGGTATAAATAAGAATAATGGAAAAATGTTCCCAGTAATATAAACATAGAGACGACTATATCGATTCAAGATGTTCTAATTGTGATTAAAATGCACGCTACGTGTGATTTATTTCAATTAATCATCAAAATGTGGAAAGATGGAAGGGTTTTGTCCACATTTTTATTAAATACTTATTTTAATAAATAAGCTCTTATTTTAACTAGACGTGTCGTCTTTCCCTCTAGGTTTTCAGAGACAAATTTCATAAATGGTTAACAAGCAACGAAAGTGATGCTGAACGTTTCTGAAAATATGAGTACGCTGTATTTAGTTTTTATAACAATTTTATCATTCCTTTTGATAAATTTTTAGTAAAATTAAACATCAAACTAGACAAATAAGGAACTTAAAACATTACGAAAAAAAGCAAATAATGAATATACGGTTGTCTACTGCAAAGAACAGTTACTGTCCGTCTGTTATGAATAACGTAAAAATAAATTTATCAATATAAAATTGTCTATTTAAAATGTATTTCTTTATTTGAATCACTATATTCCGTGTTGTTTCTGATATTAATTTCAATAAAATGACGGGACTGTAATTTACTGTAGTGATACCAGTTTCAACTCGATACCAGAAGGGAACTTCAAAGAACAATTGTACTGTGTGTAAAACTAATGATATTGAGGAGGAATAACGTTTTAGTATGGAATACATGTATATAACATGTCATTTGTACGTTTTATGATCCCAATTTCAGCTTTCTTTAGGTCTTTATATATTCTATCCCGATTGTCTTCAGTGACTTATTTCTTATTTGTTTTCATATTAGAACCTAAATCATTTTGTCTGTTTGACAATTTCGTTTAAGGACTTACGACAGTAATATCTATATTATATTATGATCTGGTGCCGGTAACAGTCACAGATTCCCGAAGTTCATTCAAATCAGAGACAATAAATTTGTACGCCATTATTTACCAGACATTCCAATTTCAATATTGACTATTTATATTGGTACCCTCTATGCATAGTAGTAAAAAAGTCACGCAGATTTACACGATTATAGACAGAGAGATAGTAAGCCAAAATACGATTATAAAAAAGTTGTTAGCAGAAGTCTGGGTCAGGCATCAGGCAATGTATCAATTTCTCGACTTTGGTTCATCCCAGGTCACATGACATTATTCTCTTATTTATGTGTTGAATTTGTAATTTTGCGAAATTTTATATTTCAATAAGGAGCTGTGATTAGTTGAACGACAGACATTGAGGATTTGAATTTAACTAATCCCGGATTCCACCACTCTCACGGTATCTGATCATGCCGGAACAATGGTACAAACCTCCGTATCAATGACTTCACGATCAATATAGCAATGGTCTCACCGTATATCGTTGCTATTTCCTCTGCTACGACATTCACAGAAGGTTCTGTCTTTAGAGGGAAGATGTCTGTATTCGCATTTTCGATCAACCAAAAAAAAGAAAATATTTCAAAAATACAAATTTAAATGTGTGTCAAATAAAGACGTTTCTCTACCAAAGCTATCGTATAAATTTTGTATTTATTTCATATTTTAATGTTTAGTAAGCATTTACTACAATTCAAGTAAAAATTTAACGATGATAAATAAACAAAGAAGTACGAATTCCGTTCGGAATGTGACGTAAGGTACCGACTCCATTTGTGTGAAAACTTTAATGTTTTGCATACATAATGTCCAATATTGGAGCTGATAGATTTTGGAAACTTGTATGATTTTTATAACTTTCTATAATTTCCCTTTAATCTTTGAAACATTGACTATCCCCATAGACTTTCAATGCATATTTTAAGTATTTAGATACACAGCATCAATCTAATTCAATGCATCCATTCAATCATTGTCAGTCCTCAGTGAATATCTGACAACAAGTAAATAACGAATGACCATAATGTGTCACTATAAACCTTCACTCCTTGATACGTTTTATAGATAAACCATGACAGTGATCTGTTACAAAGTTCGAGTACTTTGACTAATGAAAGCTATTTCGCTGACGCTGAAATTCGGGCGTTTTGTCTTCAACAATATATTTCTGCTTGCAAATTTAGTAAAGTGCAATGACCCACGGTGTTAAACTAAGAGAATGAATAGGTACGGAGAATATGCTAAATGTGGTGACTTTTGTTTTGTAATGAAAGGTTGAACTCCAAAGACCTAAAAACTATCAATAATGAAGAGACTTAATAAAACCAGAAATACGTAACAAATGCATAGTGTAATTCGCCCTCCACAGTCAAACATGTGTTTTCGGTCACTTCCAAATAAAGGCCACCCTGTGAATAAAGGACATTCTTTGAAAAACCGTCACTGATTATTTAGGACAAACTGTCCTTCGAATAAAGGCAATCTGTCAATAAAGGCTAGATTTTGTCTTCCCCAAAATTGGCCTTTGTCCACAGGTTGACGGTATCTTTACAAAATCTACCATGTACAAAATCTGTGTTCCATACCCATTTAATCACGTGGTATTTTTCTCTTTTTTGATAAATAATGTCTGTCCCAGTGAACTGTTCAAATGTACAGACAATTTTAAGTGTTTTAAACAATCAGAACCAGACGTAAAAAACAGTAAAGTGGAGTAAGTCATTAGGAAATTGTCTTTTATGCTTTATTTTCTAAAAGCATCCTAATGTTAAAACATCCAAATGTTTGAATTATTAAGTTCTTGTTTACTTAAGCGTGAAAGTAAATAAGTAGACAAACACTATGCTTGTTTTATCTTTTATGATGTTTGAATGATGCTTTAAAGTGATATAGATGTTCTCTGGTTGGTGTAGTGTTTAGTGTTTAGAGTTGTGAAATTTGTTGTTTAAATACAATGTATTATCTATACATACCAACGTTATTGAAAAAAAGTCTGACGTAATATAGAATGATTGTTTCTCCCGATTATGGACTATTAGTGGTATCAAGATTTATTGGACGCGTTTCGCTGACTAAAACATGGAAAAAATAAAATATCATATCTATAACGACTATTTATTGTCCTACGGTACAAAGGTCTATAATTTTAAGTCTTCGAAATTTCGAGTAAAAATCCATTAGCGGGAAAATCGCGTGTGGTGTGTCTGTTATATAATTTAGTTAAACTTATAGGGTTACATGGCGTTTAGTAGATTCCTAACACGTGATAAAGAAAACAGCACGTGACTGACGAAGTAGGAGAGATAATTCGTATGTAACATTTTTAAATTGACTAAAGCCAGTTAACAGTAGTGATGGGAATCGGAAGGTAATCTCACAATAAATTAATCGGACACTATCGGATTGATTAATCGGAATAATCGGAAACTGTTAATTGCTGATGTACAACAAACATGTGACAGACACAGGATTATCATATTAATCATTATGCTCAGATGAGCTAAAACAGAAAACAACTTATTGGGAAACAATTCCGTAGCATTATTATTTTCATCCATGCGCGTGGAAGACTGTAGAGTACGTAAATACAATTACCACGAAGAAATAAAAACAACGAAAAAAGGACCTCAAATCACGATAAACATCAAAGTCGTTACGCCAATGTCTCTGAGGTCTACACTTTTTAAGCGAGTACACACAAACGCAATCTTATTTCTAATTTATCTACGTCTGAATTTTAATGGGTTTGCGAATTGATTGCAACAAATAACTTGCAAGCTCAAATGAACGATTCATCAACTCAATGCATCGTAATCTATCTTCGTTTGCATCTTATGAGAATAAATATTACTTCAAATAAAAGACCGATTGGCGTCCCAAGATATTATGCATCTGATAATGGCACCGAATGACAGATCATTTGAGCAATCGGATTGTCTCGGCTTTTTTGCATTTCAAAACGGTAATTCCGAAAATACCCGATATTTCACGGCTGTCCGTCCAAATGGCGGTTGAAGTTGAAAACTTTTCCCAACTATTTCTTTGTATCAAATCAGTAAAATAAATGATATTTCAATACATCAGTTTCCTTTTAACAACGGTTGTATTTCACAATTATAACGGATCGTAAAAGCCAATGTGGTTTATTTCATGAAAGTTCAAACAGTACTTTATGAGTTTGCTGTGAATGTAAACAGCCTCGCATGACTTCGTAAAATCAGACAGATTATCTTGTAGTTTTTATTTATAGCCTTTGGAATTCAACAAAATGTGATTGTATTTACGCCTCAGCATTTGATGTATTTTTAGGTACTTCACATTATACATTTTCACGATACATAGTGTCTACTCGATCCAAAATTCTGATTGAAAAATGAACTGCGAAGCTTTAACCCCGAATCCGTGAATTTTACCATTTCTCTATCATAATTTCATGATTTCGGTCGAAATTATTCAGTAGATCGCGAGCTGTGATGTTCTGGACAGCTATTGTCTATGGGAGAGTTTTGATTCTTTGAGTTCAACTTACTTTATATTGCGCAAAACTGAGAGTTCGTACACTGTAGTGAGGCGCGTATCTTACTAAAGACTTGTTGTATTCTATCTTCATTTATGGAGAGGTACAGTATCATCTCCCTAAACCACATGAGTATTAAGACAACTTCGAACAGGTTGCGTTTACGGAGAAAATTTTACTAAATTAAAAAAATTAGCGAGCGCAGCGTAGCGTACAAAAACTCGATCCGACTTAGTATTAGACCCCCCCCACCGTTCTTCAACATTATAACACAAAAAATAACAACCGTCGATGTGCACATGCGCAGAGGTGGCATATTACTTAATAGTGGGGAAATTTTTTCTTGAATAAGTAACCTACTTCATGGATTAGAAACGAGAACATTTGAATAATGAAGTCATCTGATTTGCTTAAAATGCAGGGCAAGCTCTAAATTACAAAGAAATCTTACTCTCGGACTGGTTTTTTTCTATATTTCACTTTTTTTCTTTTCAACTTTATAATGAGAACACCCCAATATTACAGCAATATTTTTTGAGTCCCAAATTTGTCTAAATATTGAGATACTACAGTAGACCATTGTTTACAGATCATCATCTGATCATCGGAGATTTGCAATCTAGAAGCAACTACATTATGGTTTATTTCTGTTGATTTAGGCGATTTTTCCAGTTTTAACAATTGAGGAAGACCCCACGCGTACACCTAAGTAGAACCACCGACCTTACGTAAGCCATACGTAATCCATACGAAATTTTTTTCAGTCTTTAAATTGCTTGATAACGTGCATTTGAACTGGTACCAAGCATCACACAGTACAGTTAAACTCTTACGAAAGACAACCGGAAAATAGCGACCAACAGGTTGTAAATACCGAACGTCATATTCCCAGTACGAACATTTGCATTTTAACTTACACTCTTAAAATAGACCATCTCTAATGGGGAACATTTTTTACTCAACTGAAGTGGTATTTATAGACAGGTTGATCGTGTAAGGACGTAATCTGGATTTAGTTGCAATCCGATAATGTGCTATTGGTTATAACTGGGACAGATATACATATATTTGTCCCAGGTTATAATTAAACACGATACGAAGATTTACGGGAAAATCCTATGATTAACAATTTTATTCCGGCGTCTCTGATCATTCAGTACATCTCGGCCGAAATTGGCCGATTACGGAATCAGTTGAGGTATTCCGAATGCGTTTATTGTCGCCGTTCACGGACAGCGACATATACAGTTAACCAGATTTGACCATTTCTTCCTTTACACCGCCTACTCTAAGCCAATCAGAAAGGAGAATTTAATACCACATGATCAAAGATGGCGGACAAAAAGATCTCAAAAGGGTCTCATACGGGGCACATCATCCGCCATGTTTTTGTCGGGTTATCTCTTTGTATTATTGACGTGCCTTTTTTAATGTATGAAGCTCGAAACCAGTTTGTAGGCTCCTACGAAGTAAACAATATTTCGAATATTTCACTCAAAAACATTAGCTTTTATTGTTCAGAAACGAGTCTATTTCTATAAATAGGAGGATTTTACTTGATGAATATTTATATATGAATGCTAGTTAAATTCATCATGAAATCTTTAGTTTCCTCTGAATGCGATACTTTGATATTTAATTTTGTTTTACATAAAAAATATGCTCTTTTAGGGCATTTTTATGTCGTAATTTTTCAGCATGTGCTCTTTTGGGGCAGTTTTATATCGTCGTTAACTGGTCCCTGTTCCATGTTGCAGTGCACCAAAGGAACGTTGTCTCTGTACGACCAGAATCAACGGGAACCTGTTTAATATCGTCGTAAATATACAATTTGTGTTGCATATTCTCAAAAAGAAATGAAACCAGAAATGAAATCTCTAGGAAATCTTTCTTCAATATTCTATTCTTAGCTCTTATACTTGGCTTATACATTTTTGGAAATGCTCATACTTGTGATATAGATACATTTCCTCCTTGGCAGCGTGTACTTTTAGGGATTATTTCGTAAATTTAATGAGATGTGGGTCTGGAATACGAAAAAAGGAAAAAAAGCGTAAAGCTGACTGACACGTAAGGAACAAATAATTTACTAAGGGTGATAGCAAAAAGATCCAAGACATGTTAAATTATGAAGCATTTAGATCCTATTCGATTTTACCCTTGTGGTATTAAACTGATATAATCATTCAGAGGGGTAAGCCAGACCCAACACTGTCACTGTTAGATAAATTCCAATTTGATTCTAAATTTGGTCATAGTTCATAGATCTCATAGATAGTTTGATTAAACTAATAAATCTACACAGTTTTTTCTTTCGTTTGCAGACGGTTTCCTGGGGTCTTCATTAAACTATGTCTGAGAAAATAGACAGTAATAAGAATTTATGTTGTAATCTTTAGATAGAAATCACAAGACAAATATTCCTGTCCAGGAAAAAATCAACAAATGTTTAAAACGATGTTGCATAGTGCCTGTAACGTATGACATGGGGTTTTCAAAGTACAAATGTACTTGGGTGTCAAAATGTTACAAAACACTGGGAATAAACCAATAATATAGTATGATTTATGAATTATGAATGTCCTTTTAATGATTTTCCTATATTCAAATAAGTCTAGACGGTGCCCAAATAACGACTTAAAATAATACCATGTGCAGGTCGATTCGGTGAAATTACTTATCAGACTGCAATGTAATCATTGCCTCACGTAAAAAAAGTACTTAAAACGAAGATGTAGATAAAAGTGTTTTTCAAAAGGAAAAATGTTTCAGAACGCAATTAACATGGAATCATTTACCAACATGCTATGCGTTTTGCTTGTTGCTGTAAAATGTAGCACAGTTGCGATGCATACAGTATAGCGACAAAACAATATGTGAAAGGACGACAAAAGCTTAATTAACCTTGACGTAACCTTTTGACCTTAGCATCGCCATGAACAAACTTTTCATATATATAAGTTTTATCTTTCTTAAGCCAGAGAGGTTAATAAATTGAACTTCTCGATGATTGACATGAGTTGCTGATATCCAATTAGCTTTCAAACGATTCTTTGTCATAGAACAAAAAGCCGGGAGGAAATGATGTGAACAAATGAATTATACTGTAGTGAAGTGGACACAGAGATTGGGAATCAATCTGCTTTTGTGAGAGGAATATTTATGAGATATTATACACCCTTTGATTACATTTTTGGCAAAACTGGATTGTATTGTATTAACTGCTTTTTTACGTTCAATGTACTCCGTCATTTGAATAAGTCTTTAGAAGTTCTATTACATCAGCAGACCCGTTCCATAGAAACCATAATAAAATGGTAAATTTCATAATTGCTGGAAGTTGTCATTGAAAATGTCTCCGCTTATTCAATGAGTATGAATTCCAAAGACTTCACAAGCCATAGTTATGCAATGACGATGATCGCGCGATCTGCGACCAATATAATCATTATAGTTTCGCCAGAATTATGACTCTGGAGTGTGACAGCTACTTGGGCATATTCATTTAAAAGGGACATAACTTATCTTTCTACTTGGGCAAATTCATTTAAAAGGGACATAACTTATCTTTCTACTGTAATGAGTTAAATTGTGGTTCGTGGTATCGGACCGTGTTTTTAATATATTGTAATAGTCTACCTATAATCTATTTGGTCAAATTTATCTAGAATTTGCAATGAAAAATTAATTTAAAGTAGAACCTTTATAAAGAGAGACAACTCTGACAAACCAAAAATAATTATCAAAAGTGAGTTATTTCCCTTAGATTATTTTTTGCGGAACGAAAATCTGTAATACGTTTAATGCGAAATATCAACAGAAATCGTTTTATTACAAGACGATGAAGGCTATTCAGTATTTTCAAATCCTGCGATAAAAAACGATTTGATTCGTTAAAGAATCACCGATTTCCACATTAATATGAATTTACCGAAAGAATATTTTTATTAGTGCCGCAGATCAAGGGATTTGGCTCTCTGTTTAAACATACGTTTATGTTAGCCAATCAAATCCATTGCTACTGCTAAACATACAGGCGTGCTAGCGAATCGTTTTGTAATCGTCGAGGGCAAAACTGAAACGAAGAAAATGCCAAAGGTTGTTTCTAAATCTCTTGTTTGTACTGATACGAAAGATGAAGAGGAATATCAAGGAGAACGACCGCTCAATGTTTACTACTGTATTTGTGGACAAATGTGCTTAATTCTTGGTAATTTTTTCCATGTCAATTTTCGCCCTCGAAACTTTCATCCCGGTTGAATAATTTCTAATATTGAATTAGACTCATTAATTCATTGATTTATAAAACCTTTGATAATATCAATGATAGCCAGTTGAATTTAAGAATTCGTTTAAAATGTGATTGTTAGATAAGTCTATTAAATAATTCACCCGTATCAGAGACTGCCCATATTAAAATCTCTGTTTCAATGAATGTAGTTTTACTTTTAATGAAATTTTCTTTTGAATTGGTAAAATGACAGTTTTACTTCACTAACATTTTTTTTCTTAATCTCAAATGCAAGTGTTCTATAATTTGATTTCCAGATTGTCCCATTGAGAAGTTGCCATTACGACCCAGAGATGGTGCTCGCGTTATTGACAGTGCTAAACATGCATACAAAATGACATGTGATCCAGATGAAATTGTATACTTACAAAGGTGAAAAATCATTAAAATAAAATGAAGAACCATTTTAACATTATGTGTTCCTGTTCTGTAATTTGTTTTAGATTTTAGAAATTTCTGTTTAAAAGAATCAAATGACAAATGGGATGTATAATGATTTCGAAGATCTTGGAACATTTCTTTTATTTAGTTTGCAACTGATTATTTGAATAATATGCTGTTTATCTTGTTATATAATGTGTGTTAATTTTTTGTAAGTGTATCTAACCTCTGTGGTATTTCATACATAAGAAATATTACTCATGTTAAAAAAATTCGTGCTAAAAATTGGGATTTTCCAAATCAGATAACATCAATACTTCAGATATATACTCAAACCATTGATAGGAATAAGCATTCAAAAGGTTGAGAAAAAGTTTATTAAGAAACCCAGCAAATATTCTGAATATGTTACTAAACAGAATTATTGGAATTGATTTTGTAAACATGTTAGTATGTTTCATTTGGCAAATGTTAACTTGGAGCTATTCAGAGAAATGTAACATCCCAGACTGAACACTGATTGTTTATGAATATGATGGATAATTGTAAGCAAAAGAAACAAAAACCAGACTATTGAAATACTAAAATAATGATCACTTGCTCCCCCCTTGTCGGAATATTTTGACACTCAAGATTGTAAAAGCAATTAAGGCGGTGATTATATGCGCTTGACACCTGCCTAACCCACGAGAGATAAACATTTACATTGGTACCTTGTAACCACTTGTAAAAGGGCTGATGGATTAAAGTCATGACCGCTGACATTTATGAATGTAGAAATAAAATTTCTTTGTTTAAAAAAGTATATCAAACAGTGATATTGATTGCATTTACAAAATTTTAATATGATTGTAATTCAGTTAAACATTTGTTTTAGGTTGAATGATCAACTAGTTCAAATTGTTATGTAGCAATTATTTTATTAAAAATGGGAGGGATGTAGAATATACACTATGAATTGTACTATACATTAGTTAGACTAGTAATGGTAGGGTCCGGATGCATGATTATTGAGTAGTTGTTGTTGGACACTATGTTAGGGTATTTAAATAGAGAGCACAATAAATCTATGGATAGAACCACAGTTGTCATAGGATTAAATTCAGTATACATCTTTCATTTGTGTCTATTTTTAGGCCAGCAGGAATTGAAAAACAGTACAGACAGAAATGCAAGAGGTAGGTGTCATATTTGTACAATGAAATATCACAATACAATGCAAATTTCTTTATAAAGGGCTATGGATGTCATTGATTCCATTTATTGCATATCAGCAAAACTAATACATTGAGAAATCAGTATCTACAATATATTGATACAATTATAGTAATATGTGAGTGAGAAAAATCCATGGTCCTAACTAAATGGGGATTGAACCCAGGACCCCTAGCACTGTAGGCGGGCACGCAACCATATCGCTAAAGAGTTAACCCAACAGCAAGGCTTTTTAAAGTGACCCATATTCCTACAATCACTACACATTTATCCTTGTAAAATAAATAGGCCAATAATGCCTCTTTTCCCATGTTTATATTTTTCAGCCCATAAGTAAAACTAAAGTAGTTTTTTTTCTATGTACATGTACTTCAGAAGAAACAAATTTACTTTTCAGTAGTTTAATTACCAGATCATTGAACCAAGACATTTTTTTTAAATAGTCCCAAACACTGCTATTTTCTCACTTCAAAATGCAGACATTTACTTTTTAGTTTCTACCATAGTTTTCTGCCAAATATTGATTTTTTTGATATTCAATAGGCAGGAAAAAATGTTGATGCAATGATATCATTTGAATCAATGACAATCAATTTCTCATTCAAAATAATAGAAAATCATTTATCATTTTTTGATATCTAACTGATGTCTAATCCTTTGTATGTTTATATCCTAGATGTGGGTTGTGGATTGCTTACCATCATCAGGGACGAAGTACTGTGATGTTTATCATTGATGGTGCAATGAAAACTGAGGGTGTGAAGAAAGATGTGTACAGTCAGATAGCTAAGCCAAAGAAGGTAGGCAAATTTGTTGTAGTATAATTGATATGATTTTTATAATTTTGCTACCTTTTCCTCTCAAACCACTCTTCAACCTTTAATCCAACATCTTTTACACTCTACTGATTACGTTTTGTACATTTAATTGGGTAAAAACTTGATGTAAATTTATGTTTATTTCATTAAGTTGCTGACCACTTGGTGAGTATATGCAAAAATCAGGTTTTGAATATTTTACAATGGGCTTAGTTCCTATTTTATTGTTCACTATCAACTTATATTGTGGGTACAGTAAAACCTTGATGATGAGACACCCCCCCCCCCCCGGACCCGAAAATCGGTCATAATAATGAGGTAGTATCATCAAGTTGAATTATAGGCGAGTTATTGACAGCCAGTCCAAAAATAAGTAGTTGTTATAACAAGTTGGTTGTAAAACTGAAGTGGTTGCTACTTCAGATTTTCGTGTACATTGTATATGTTTTATTTGATCATCTTTGGTCTCAGCATCAAGTATTTATATTTAAATTAGTGTTATAACGTATATTCTAGCAATGGATAATTTATAAGGAGAAAATGTTACAATTTATCGCTTGATTGTACCATTGACATATTTGATTATTACAGGTGACTTTGACTAAGCATACAAAGAATATGGGAAAATTCAGTTCTGTTACCGTGTCAACCATGGAGGATGAAGAGGAGGAATTAGAAGCTGTAAGTACAGGGACACAGTCTGATAATGTAGACACAGTCTAATGATGTAGACACAGTCTAATAATGATGTAGACATATTCTAGTTATGTAGAGACAGTCCAGTGATGTAGATACATTAATGTAGACACAATCTAATTATATAGACACAATCTAATTATATAGACACAGTCTAATAATGTAGACACAGACTAATGACGTAGGCATAGTCTGATAAAAATGTTTGAGTATGATTGGGTTAGAATGCAGCTGAAGTATTACAGAATTCTATAAATTTTTGTTTTCACTCAGACTTATTAGCGAAGTGCCTTAACCCTTTACCTCATACAGACGCATAGTGTGTCCAGACTGTTTACCTTACATAGATGCGAAGTGCGTCCATACCCTTTAACTTGTATTCTGCTCATCACGAAACTGACTGTACTAGGGATGAAAATCAGGAAATAAAGTATTTAAACTTTCAAATATCTATCATTTTTCAAGTTTTCTCAATTCCTTGAAAGAGACGCATCTAAACAAGGATTGAATCACTGTCTTAAATTAATTAGGTCATATAAATATTCTCGTGTCAGCCGTCTTGAAAAAGGAGGTCATTACTAAACTCACAGTAGACCGTTACATGCTTATTTTTGGGTACAATCATCCAGTACCAACATGTAAAATAAATTTAGAGGCTTTTGGCCTAATTTCTATGTACCAGTCAACGAAATTTCCATAACATTTAGTGTGAGTACACCTAGGTTTAGCAGACGACATGTAAACAAAACATAAAGTTTATTGATACAACTGCTGAATTTTAATCAACTTTCGTTATTTTCGGGGAGACATTAATAAAATGTGCTGAAATAAAACTTTCCAAGATTGACTCATTGTGAATGAAAATTTCGTATCTTCCTTAAAAAACAAAATAAAGGTCAGCTTTAACTGATGTAAACACCGGCTAGATTAAATACCGCGAGAAGTACGTCTTCGAAATTAAACCGCCGATAAATCGTCATTTTCGCCGAAATTTCGTTTATTTATTCGTGCATATAATGCATCTAACATTTAACGTACAAAATAATGTTAATATATATATATATATATATCCTATTTAAAGTTTTCTCTGGCCGTGGTCCAGTGGTTAGTGCCTGGACTTGTAACCCGGGGATCCGGGTTCGAATCCCGGTCGCGGCTGGCCATACCCTTTTTTGAAAATTTGACAAAAATGTCGATTTCTTTCAAATGTGGAGAAGTTGCGGGCTCCTTGTGGAAGGGTTAGTTATTACTGGTTAGAATACGGTCCAGGAAAACTGGTTTGGTGAACCGGTCACCGTATACAGCTGAAAATTGTTGAAAAACGGCGTTAAACCCCAGTGCCAATAAGTCACATAAAACCAAGTTTTCATGCAATATCGACCAAACTTACCTATGTCGTGTTTGTTCGTTTCACTCCCGATTTCTATTAAATATCCAGTTTTTTAAACACTGCAAGCACTATTTAAGACTGCAAACAACTGATAAATCGTTATTCTCGTGGAAATCGTGTTTTTAATGCATCTCACATTTTACGCACAATATAATATGTAAAAAAATATTGTCCTATCAGAGACGTAAGTTGCATATAGTATATAATATGTGTCTCTGTTTCTATTTAAAGTTTTCTCGCAAATACCGATCTAACATACATCGTGTTTTTTCCCACCTGATTTCAAGTGTTAATTATGTGCAAACTTTCAAAAAACGTGTAAGTTGCATATAAAGTTATGCCACCTATTAACCTTAAATTGACATTAAAATACCCGTCGAGTGCCTCAAAATTGACACATTCCAATGCGACGTGACGTAATTTGTCGCGTGTCGCTGAAACTGAGTATTAACAGAAGCAAACAACGGCCGATTTATGCATATGCAATATATTTGGGACTGAAAACACACCAGAAAACCTTGTTAATACTCTAGAGGTAACAATTTTGATTGAATCTCCATTAAACTTTGTCAGAATGTTTGGTTTAATACACATTTTGTTAAATAATAATAAATGCGTTGTTTTAATCGTTCATCATGAAAATCAAGGAAACTGACGGAATTAAATAAATCGAAGTAGTTGTGGTACAGCATTACGCGTGTACATTCGATAGTTCTGTGTTTTATACGTACGTACAATTATTATTCTGTTTGCATATGTTGTTAGATTTACAGATATCAGTATGATTAAATTGTAGCTAAAGTTTATTGGCGTAACTATTTCGTATTAAGGCGAGATTTCGCTGTTTTTGTCACTAGGTCAACGCACCAGAAAACCTTGTTAATACTCTAGAGGTAACAATTTTGATTGAATCTCCATTAAACTTTGTCAGAATGTTTGGTTTTATATTATCCTGGAATAGTTTGAACATGGGTCATCTGGGGTCAAAAACTAGGTCACCAGGTCAAATCATTGGAAAACTTTGTTAACCCTCTAGAGGTCACAGTTTTGATTGAACCTCCATCAAATCTTGCCAGAATGTTTGTATTAATGATACCTTGGACTAATTTGAACATGGGTCATCTAGGGTAAAAAAACTAGGTCACCGGGCCAAATCTTTGGGAAAACCTTGTTAACCCGTTAGAGGTCACAGTTTTGATTGGATCTTCACCAAACCTTGTCAAAATTGTTGTTCTACTGATATCTTGGGTAGGTTTGAACATGGGTCATCTGGGATCAAAAACTAGGTCACCAGGTCAAATCATTCTAAAACCTTGTTAACCCTCTAGAGGCCACAGTTTTGATTGGATCTTTGCTAAACTGTGATTATATGTTTGTTTGTGTTCATGATAATTTGGATAGGTTTGAACATGGATCATCTGGGGTCACAAACTAGGTCAATAGGTTAAATCACCTGGAAACTCTGTTAACATTCTGGAAGTCAAAATTATGATTGGATCTTTCCCAAACTTTGTCAGAATGTTTGCATTAATGATATTGTGGACAGGTTTGAATATGGGTCAACTCAGGTTAAAAAACAAGGTCATCAGGTCAAATCACAGGAAAATCATAGATGTTGCAATCTTTACAGTCAGTGCATCTTTGACGTTCATATTGTCTATTCTATGACAGAAATTATGGCTTAGAATAAGTTAAATGTTGGCAACTTATTATAATCAATATCACAATCAGGGTAACAAACATATTCACGGTGACACGATCCATACTGATAACAATTAATAACAGACACTACCGGCAGAAAAACAGAATTGGGTCCTGCTCATTAGCACATATATATATATATCACCCATTGTTTTATGGATGTACATTGTTTTTACACCTGTCTAGGAATGAATCATTAATTATGTACATAGTGTCTGTAGAAAACCATGCATCAGAAATAAACATATGACAGTGATCATAATATGCCTAAGCAAGTTGTTTGTTATTTTCATGGTCATCTTACATTAGCAATGACTTTCTTCACACCTTGCCTAAAAATAAAATCAATTCATCATTACAAAGAAAAAATAATTTCCTAAATCGTTTATATTCACACTAATTTTATTAAATCTATATTTAATATAGTCTGTTGAAAAATATGTGTATCAAAAACAGTAGCTGATCCGAATAACTGTATGAAAATAAGGCTTTCACTGGTACTGAGCTAGTATTAGTAACGGGTTATCAGTTTATTCTGTCTTCTAATCAGTATGTGGTAGACAAATGGAATAAGGGGCTATGAGGTAAAGGGTCAAGTGTTGACAATGTAGTACACTTACTTTGAAAGATGTGTTTATATGAACATCAGTTTATGTCTATTTAATACATTCAGAGTTTGCTTCAATAACAGTATAAAGCAATTGGCTAAGAAAAAAAATCACATGCTATTAAGTTATTTTTTGTTTATAATTTATTTATTTGTAATTTACAGAAAGAGATTGCAGATTCATATGCAGCCAATGCAAAAGTCATTGAGAAACAGATGCTCAGGAAGGGTATGAGTAAACGGAAGTTGATGGAACAGGTTAGTACTTGTTGTCTTATCAATTATGACAAAGCTTTTAAAAAATAGTTGTGCTTAAGGTTTGCTAACCAACCCTGGTTTTTTTTTGCGCAAACCCTAAAGTTTCCAACTGCAAAATCCTGGCTATATTTTGGGGATGAATCATACTACGCAGTACTAAATGTTAATAAAAAAACAACATAGAAAACTTTCTGGGACCTACCAACACAATCCTTTTGGTCTAGAAACTGTAAACATAATGTTTTTTCTAGCTTAATGGATTTGTAACCAAGGCCTAAATTGAAACATTATTTGTTTGCCGTTGCAAACCCACCCACCAAAAAAACACCAGTCCAGAAAATTTTATCACTACAAATTGAATGCATACTTTTCAAAATTTCATTTCTATACTTTTGAAAATATTTCCTCTAGTGTCATGATCAATTAACATGTGTCTAATGTAAAATATAATTCTCCATTTGACCGGTCCAATCCAATAACTGATAAGCTCTACCCACTGGATAATACATGCTGTGTATATGACCCTTTGATGCTTGTAGAATATAGAATTGATTTTATAACCTAACCAGGGTGTTGTTCACTCCTGTGAAGTACTTAAGATACAAATGTAACAGTTGCCAACATATAGTACCACTATTACCCCTTTTTCCGCACTCATCAAGGTACATTTGAAATGTTGTTGAAAATAGACATTTAATTTTCAGCAAAACTAATAATAATGCTAATATTTTATCTAGTTACGTTGTTTTGTATGTCAGAAGTTTCACACTTTATTCTCAAGCATTTCTTAAATATGTTGCTTATGTGGTCACTGCTGATTTTTGCCTTGCTTGCAGATGACAAAACTTTCAATTGTTAGGGTAATAAAATTTATCATTGAAATTTTGTTTTCAGGCTGAAATGGATGCCAAGAAATTGAGACCGAAGGGAACTTTGATTGATAAATGAGTCACATGTAATCTGATTGGTGGAACTGTGATAACTGATCTCAATAATCATTTTGATTGGATGATGAGATAATGGGTGTGGCTTAGTCTGGGAGAATATTTACATGTTGTCATATGTTGGCTACACTGGAAGGAAATAGGTTTAAATTGTTATTTATCTTGTGACATGAATATGCATTTAGTGGAATTTTAAATGCTACAGTACTGTTTAAAAACTATTTAAAATTATGTTCAAAATAAGCTATCAAAAATGTTTTTTCTTCTGACTTTCTGTAAACATTTTGTTATAATTGTCCAAAAAGGGACTTTTTATCTGTGATTTTGGCTGACTTGAGGCCAAAATTTCAGCCAGTTGTGGTTTTGATCAGCAATTTGCTGTTGGCCGATGCCAACATTTGATGTCTATAATACTTAACACTTACATTATGTCTAATGATAGGTCAAATAATTTTTTTTCCTGGGAACAACTAGTAAGACTGTTCACCTATGATTGTTTTGTTATAGAAAGGATTTTTTTCTTCTTTGTTCTATGTAATTCTTATTTAACGAAAACTTTCACTGCAACAATACAAGTACCTTTTGGTTTGGTTCTGGATACGATCATTTCAGTTTTGACTCAGGATATTTGTACAATAGTGCTATATAAGAAAACACTACACAGTTTGCTAACCATATTTGTTTTGTTATGAGGAAAGGCAAAATATTTCCAAACTGAAGACTGTTAACTTGCTGGTGGTTCTATGTATTCAATCATTTTGTTACTAAGCAAAAGTGACCGAATGAATGACTTGTGGCTAACTGATTGGTCAAAATATCCCTGTGTGAGCTTATAACCATATTTGTTAGATGTACCAAACCCAAATTTTGGAAAACAGTAAAAAAATTGAACCAAATCTGAACATTCAGGTATATCCAAAGTTTGGTGAATTGTTGCTCTACTTACAAAAACATAATTGCTTTCTTACATATGAGTTCTATTATACAACATTTGTATGTTTGCATTATTATGATGCCACCTTAACAAAGTTGATATTATGCTTCCTGGTGATATGTTTTTGTCGTTAATGAAGTCACGAATTATTATGATTATGGACAGGGGAGACAACTGTTAATTCATCATGTCACCTCATTATTTCTATTGGAGGTTATTAAGTGACTATTTTGGCAATAAAGGTAAAGACACATCTTAAATCCATTATGTAAAAATCTGGTAAGGAATCGTTTCAATCTGCAGTTACATTGCTAAACTGCACAACTTTGGCAAAAGCTAGTTAAAATTCTGGCACTTAGCCATTCCAATATGGCACTAGGACAAATCCAGTCTGCAGTTATATTGCTTAACTGTTTTAATCCTGCAGCAGCCAACTATAACTAAAAGTATAAAATCCAGCAATGAGCCATTCAAATCCACAGTTATATAGCTAAATTGCTTAAATCAATTGATAAAAAAATGCTTATTAAGTACTTGGCCAATTCCGATCTGCAGTAATTTCCAAACTGCAAAAATCCAGCATAGAGCCAACAATCCAACTGATACTAAAAATGAAAACTGTCTAAAAATAATAAGTATTTGTAATAACCCAGTGGTAGGTCCCTAATATAGGATATCTTAAGTTGAGCCTATGAAAGGTTGCAACCACAAGATTGCTTTTCAACTACGATCAAATACTGATAAAAGTTATAGTGTTTGCTAACCATGTATATATTACCTTACAGAACCATGGTTATATGGAATGTGCATACCAGGCTTACTAAATTATTTGGCCGCAGAAAAATTCCCAATAAATTTATTTGCCAAAAATTCTAAGGCTGACCATTAATAAAATTCTTATATAGGTAACTTGGTAATTGTAAATCTGTGTACGCAGTTGATACTAGCTATATAAGTGCGTATGGTGTTAGAAGAAAGACCCTTTTCAAAACAGTATGAAATAAACATGACATTATACTTAGCTAATAAGTGTAAGAGTAATAATTATAGAGAAACAAATTATCCACAACATGATACAACCAGACCTGTTTACTTCTTTGATTTCGCCGAAGTTTTTACGGATTTTGATATGAAATTACGCGATACGGACGTGAATAGAAAAATTACGAATTTTCATGGAAAAACTCCACCGAAATCGGTAAAAAAAGTTCGTCTTTAGCCATGACATTTTTTATTGCTAAGGGAGACAACACGTACTCTATTTAAACGTTATTAATACCAGTTGTCTCCCTTCGGTGTAGAGACGCTTTTAAATTATAGCGCGGTAGACGCTTATTGAAAAGCGTTTGCAGGTACCCGGATGCGATACTAAAATGGCGTCGAAGCAAAAGGCAGACGATGAATGTGTCGTTAAAAATATGTTATTTGTGGTGTGATTTGTGAGGAATGTATCCAAATTTGTAAATAAACTAATGACAGACAATGAAAACTACTGCTAAACGGTTCCAAAACTACTGACAGGCTCGGAATGGGATAAACAGGTCTGTACATTTTTTATTATTATAAAGTTGTATAATTGTGCATTTATAACATATCACACACTGATCAAGTGTTGTATATTTGCAATAGATAAATCCAATTCAATTCTAATTAATCACATTAAACGGATCAATGATGTAATTATCACTACAAATACATCTGTTACCACTTAGGTTTGAATATACAAATGTAAACAATGCACTTGGGCATATTAGCCTGTTGTCTCCTATATTCGAGCCGCTAAGCTTCCATTTTCGCGCATGCGCAGTACGCTTTGAATGTGGTTGACAAAATTGATAATATGAAATATGAAAATCTACTTCAGAAGTAAAAGCATTTAAAAATGTATTAAGTGTACAAAAAACAACAGTTATTCACACCTGAATTGTATACATACCGTGATCTGAATCCTACAGAAGCTGTTTCCTAGATACTGTGTCATGTTCTCATAGAAGGTGTCATCTGTTATGGCCTTTCCACTAGCATTTGGTTTGGTTGAGGCATTCTTCACTTTTTTCTTACATGAACAGAGATCACATTCCCCGTTATCAATCTTGGCAATAGTGCTTACTTGTTGCTCTTTTTCTTGAAGAAATTGATCTACAGCTTCAGGACTTGATTTAATAGTTTTCACTTTGGCAATGGGATTCTTCTTACAACTAACACATGGGAAAGTTGCTGTGCTGTTATCAGGTTTCATAGGGTATATCCCCGTCTTCCTAAAACCTGCTTGTATGTTTAATGGTGTGAGAGCTTTGAGGTAGGCTCTTGATGCAAGTGAGCAAATGTCAAATCTGGTTATGGGTTCCCATGTTTCTGAACATATATTGGGAGCACTCACTGTAGTAATATTTCTTGAAGGGACCATAGATGGCCACATCAAGAGGTTGTAAGATATGGGAACTGTGTGCAGGAAGTACAAAGAGTATAATTCCTCTTTCTCTGGCCCATTTTATGGTCTCAGGACTTTTATGAGATGCATGACCATCATAAATCAGGAGAAGTGGTTGTTTAGAAGTTGGTGATGGTCTTGCAAAAGGTAGAAAATGTTCTTCCAGATACTGTCTGAATACCTGTGTGAGTATAATAAATATATTCATATATATATTTAATATTAATATTATGTATAATGTATATTTTTATTGATCATTATTACATTAGATATTATTACTTAATTACATTGTTTAGTTGATACATTTTTATTATTATCATTATTACTATTATTATTATTTATATTATTATTATTATTACTTCACTGTTTGACCAACCAGTTTTAGACATTGTTCCACGTGCTCCAGTGCAGGCACCTTTCATAAGGTCATCATTCCAACGCTGCCCTTTGAAGACAAAGAACGGTGGCAATGCATGGCCTATTGCATTAACACACCCAATCACTGTTGTTGTTGATGATTTTGGCGATGTTATTGCTTGGGGCTTCATATTTGGATTGCCAATGATATATTTGATGGTCTGTGGATGGCTGTCTCATCTAAATTATAAATGTTGTGGGGTTTGCTTTGTAAGTCATTATTGTCCATTACAGCTTTCAGGTTGATGAAGTAATTATTTATTGCCTCTGGAGAAGAATTTTTAGCTCTTACACTCACAAGCTTGCTTGGTTTCAGTGTAGCTATTTCAGTTGGCCATCTCTTAAGAAATGCATAGAGCCACTTGCTACTTAAAGGGGTATTTACATTCTTTCTGCCCAGTTCATAGGCCATTTCACCTGCTAACCGTTTAGTTTCAACATTTGTCATACCATATCCCAGTTCTGCTCTTGCCTGTAAATGTTCTATTAGCTTTTTTTCTTCCTCCTTGGTGAACAATGTTTCATGTCCATAACTTACAGGATCAATTCTACCCATGACTCTATCTCTCAAAGTTGTCTCAGGCAGTCCAAACATTCTAGCTGCTTTTTTTACTGGAACATGTTTATTTTTAACTAAATAGTAAGCCTTTAACATTGTCTCAGGTGAGTAGGGCCTATATTTTCCCAAACTTTTAGTGGGATTAACCTGAAAATCAAATCAATGTAGTGGGGTTTAACCAAATAATCAACATTTTTAGTGGAATTTAACCTTAATATCAAATTTATTTAGTGGTGCTTAACCTAATAATAGATTTGAAGAAAGTTTTTTAAAAATTAACAGTATGTTTCGTTGGTGAACTTATTGAAAACAACGACAGGAATAATGCCCAGACTTAAAGTGTTGCAGTGACGTTAATTGGACGTAAAATGGAAATTTATTGTTATCGAGTGCATAAAAAGATGTGGATTAAACGTTTTGAACGTTACTATATTTGATAGGTCCGTGTGCAAAATTTATAGAGCACCTTACTGACACCGATGACTTCTGCTAGTATGTAAACGTTTGTTTTTTTTATAAAAATGGATTTTATTTGGTACATTTATGGAAAAATTGGAAAAATATTGTAAAATTATCGGTAATTATCAAGTTTTTATGAGATTACTTGCTTCCTTCTCATCCTATTTATATGTGTATCGGCTTTGCAAAGAAAGATGTACAGTAATCGGATGACATATATTTCGGCACGCGCGGATAATCGAAAAAAATATGACGTCACGAATATAGGAAACGGCTCGAATGTAGGAAACACTAGGATATAGCTATCAGGGAAAATATGTGGAAGGCCTTAATGTATGCCTAAATACTTCAATAATTTACATGCCTGTAGTCTGTGGCATTATTCCCCACATAATGTCGTTTTGACAGAAGACCTGGCTTAGCCATCATTCCAGAACCTATTTTGAGGTCTCAGTCAAGTCAGAAAAATGATCAGTGTGTGTTCCATCTGCACAGACTCGGTTTATTCAACATACTGAGCAGTCAACAGTCAGTCTTTCCATAGTATATGCCTGTGCCAACACAATATCCAGATGAAGCCTCACACAACTGGAACAATTTTATTCCAAATTTGTTTGGCTTTATGAGGTTTTTTACTCTGAATCACACTCAGTCCTGGTATAGGCATATTAGGCTGACTTTCATGATGTGAGGTATCCTCGTAACCTAGCCCCATTCTTCTCGACTGTGCTTGTGACTTAAACTGCTCTTCTTTATTTATTTTTCTCCAATTTAAGAGAGCATTATATTAAGTAACAGTACAACTTATGAACATATCACAATTTAAGTACCTAAGTGCAAACTACTATGCAAAAGTATTGAATGCTTGCATAACATGTACAAAGTTAGTATATACTTACCATCAAGTATATTTGAGAATGATCTCATTTATGAATAATTGTATTTACTGGGTAATAAACCTTTCTTAGCAGCTTCAAATGAATGTTATTAGTGACAACAATGTATGTTGTTTTCTATGTGCATTTTCCTGTTTGTCCATTTGTTGGATAAATGTGTGGTTGCTCCTGCCACACCTCAATGTAGTACAAGTAGTTTGACTCTTCAATTTGTAAAACAATCAACTAGCTAAAAAGTAAAATTAGTAGATATTGGCTGGTAGGGAGCCATGGAGGACATGTTTTTGAGATGATTGGCATCCCTGACTGGTTTCATTCAGCAGTTGTGAACTTTTCAGAAATTTTTGACCATTGTGAGAAACATGTAGTTTGCATTTATACATATATATATATGTATATATATCTGTATTTCCTTAAATACTCTCCGGTGGCGGCATGGTGCCGGTGCTAGTATAACCAGCTTGTGGAGAGAGCTGCTGAACATTTCCTGATGTTCTGTATACAAGGAAATGAGCAGCAGCACTTCCTCATGTTTCCAGTTCACAGCTGAAGGAAAAGATAATTTTTATTAATTAATTAATTAATATCTTGACCTAGCCAAAACTTTAATCAAAACAAATAAGTTCATCTTTTAAATAAATAAAAAATGAATTCATCATTGCATTTGGTTGATAACCATAGATTATTTTTTTAAAATTACTATCAACTTTACTCTTTTTGGGATACTTAATAACCAACATATTTCACTGCAAACAAGAAAATATGTTTCTTAAACTTACTGTCAGAGGGATGGACATTAGATGCATCTGATTCTGTTCCAGTAGCTTCCTCAGGCCTGGACTGACACACTGTACCTGTAATCAGAATATCATCATTATGAATAAAAACTAGTGCAGTTTTGGTAGCATATCATATCAGTATATTGCATACTAAATATAGAAGTAAAACAAATCCATGTGTGTAACGTAAGTCCAAGATGTAATCAAAACAATTATATTGCATATTGATATCATTCTTGAGTAGGATCACAGTCAGTGATCAGATTATTAAGAAGAATCTTTATATTATACTGATTGTATAGCAAACAAACTTACTCTCCGATGAGTGTGTACTACCACATGCATCAGCTGGCCGACTTTCTAATTCTTCACTGAGCTTGCTCACAGCATCTATAAGTAAAATTAATAATTATACACATTGTACTTTAATAACCTATCAATAACATTCATGTAGAATCACAGTACTGTCAACAAATTTCCTTTGTAGTTATTAGTATCATTTACATTGACTCTATTGTTGATGATATCATTACTTCCTACCAAACCATTCTTGCTATCAGTATATGCAGAAATATAAATGGACATAAGTAAAATTTTGTCAACATCAGCACCAATCCTGTTAATACTATGGTCAACAGAGCCTAGTGAACTTATACAGGAATATTTACATAATGTACACCACTTTTATTTTACATTCTATATTGAATTAATAAAATTGACCATTACATGAATTTGATAAAACATTTAAAATAGGTGTTAATCTCAAAACAGGGACTAGAATATAGCATATGTAATTGTAAATAAAGTGGTTTATTTAATAAATTCCATCTACAAAGCGTTTCTTTCTGTGTAATCAAGTCTTACAAAATCTGTAAAAATAACTTTTGGTTCGTCTATGACTTAAGTCAAATTAATTCATGGACAAGAGCATTTTTTATCACACCTGGACTGCAAAAAAGAAAAGAAATGCATTTAAAGTTAAGGTATAAGTTTACCAATCTGAAAATTGCAAGGAGTCGAAATAGATTCACTACTTGTTCAACAGACAAATAATCAATTCACATACCTGCACCCTGCTTTTGTACATCCATATAGTTTTTGAGGATCTCATCAATGACTGACTGATCTGAAAAAAGTACAGACCAAGGTTAATTGCTTACAATTTCATTAGACCAAATAATATCTTCTAGATAATAATTAAAAACACTCTAAGTCACGACCAAACTGATAATTATTAGTGCTCAATGATTTATTGGAACCAATATACTGGCTTATGTATAATAAAGTTTGTCAAAGTTTCTAGTCATACAAAATTTTGACTAAGTACACAAATATACACAAATAATATAGGCTATGCACAGTTGTCTATGTTAAAAGAGTTGTCCGATAAGGAAATGCATTTCTGCATGAGATCTGTAGTACATTCAGCAATTATATGATCAAATGAATACCACTGAAAGTGGGTCAAATAGCAAAGTACCCTTTTCTTCCACAGCAGATCTGTATGTTGGAAGATCCACAGTTACTGTGGCAGAACTTCCATCAGGAAATGATAACGTCAGGTCCCGCCAATAACCAACATTCACAATATTGTTGCTGAAAATACAAACAGATCATCATAAACATGACTTTTTGACCGGCTATGACAGTATTGAAGAACGAGAAATACCCACTTGGCCACTGTCATCACTGGATAGACTCTCAAAGAGCTCTATGAGTCGTAATGCTATATATTTGCATATATATCAAGCATTAAACAAATTACCTGCTTTTATGACAATTGTAAATGGCCCTGAACGCCTTCAGTGATAAAAAATCTTTGAAAAATCAAAGCGAAATTTTAAATGTCAAATTCAAAATTCGCGCGGATTACGTTTACACTTATATTGTCGAATTTAGGGGCTCAGTAGTATTTTTTTTTGTGCTACATTAGTCTAGAGTTGATACCTATACTATATCGCTCCAATAATATGCAGGAAAAATGGATAATTACTCCTTAAATTGATAAAGTAAAAAAACAACAAAAACAATATTCACCTTTCTGCCATTTTGGTTCGCCTAGTGAGCTATGTCGAGATTACATTCGCGATTGGACAAAACGCTCGCGGCGAACTTATCGTTCAGTAACGCAAACTCTCGTGTAGTTTGCGAGCGTTTTTGTTATTGAACGCAAGGCAGGATTCTGGCATTTAGATTTGCTGTTAAAAGTGGTGCTGGTACCTACTCTATGCCTGTGGCAATGCTAGTGATGGTATTGGTGCTGTTCTAGTGTAATGACAATATTTAGATTGAGTGCCGGTGCTGATAATACAGAATTCTATTTTTAGATTTTGAAAAATGGTGCCGGTTCATGGTGCTGGTAATAAAGTACTTGATTTAGATCTTGTGGGTGTGGGCTATCTGGTGTTATTGAAAATTGTGTTGTAAATTGGCAGGAGAGGAGGGTAGAGGGTATGTGGGCGAACTAAGACACATATCCATTTAGTTTAGCTTGTTTATTTTGGTCAAGCTTTGCTACATAGAATGCTAGTTAGATTTTTGCTTAGCACAGGGTGGCCGTGCTGTTATACAGTTTGTCAATGACTTCTGGTGGAGTAGAGAATTGTTTGTAGATATTAAATATTGCTAGCAATTGGTAGTCCATCATTTTTGTTGATGAGATTGTTTGAAACTTTGTATTTGTCCTGTTCTCTGCTAACTTCTAGGAATTTATCCTTTATTTCAAAGGCGTTGTCTGGAACCGCAGTTTCTGGGTTTTCCGTTGTTGGTATGTTTTCAATGTATATGGTGATTGTAGCAGCAGCTATTTTCTGCTGTTTGCAGGTAACTAGGTGTATCAGTAAGTTTTCTTTCCTGGCATATTTTTTACCACAGTTTCCACATGCTTGACTGGATCCTTGGTGTGCTATTATGTAGGTGATGATAGCCTCAATGTTAAAGGAAGCATTGTCTCAAACGTACATATGAAAACATTTTTTTGTTAATTTTGATAAAGACCTGGTTGACATGGTTTTTATGTATGTTGACATTATGTGTGACGATATTGACGTTGTGACATCATTATGTGGTCTTTATGAATATGTAGTTGTGTTGCTTGCAAAATAAGCTAAAAATGTGTTTATTTAACGCATATCGTCGGTTGTATGCGCAAATGATGCAACTACAAAAATGTAACTTTTCAGGAGACGAAAAAAACTTAATATTTTTTAGCGGCACCTTTTTCTTAAAGATATTATTTGCACATAAATAACATACATGTATGTATGTTCTTGGGTCACATTATTGTAATCAGAAGTTCCTTGCTTAATTTAGAAATGTAAGTTACGACATTTGGTTTCCAAATTCTTCATCATTTTTGTATTTACGACATGTTACTTTTAGATAAACTTTGCAATCAGTTGCATATTTTGTATGCTAAATAAACCTTTAAATTGGTTTCGACTCAGGAAAGACCCAATTGGTATGACAAATGCACAGTTTGAGTGATTTGTGCACAACACGTACATGTACTCCCGAATGATCGGTATCACAAAAACTCACTTGGGCAAATTCTGCTCATGTGATCAAAACAATCCACAAGCAGACTGACTGATGACGGACATTATGGTCACTGACCTACTGATGGACGACGGATATTCCAGTAACACATAATCCCATTTTTGGGCTTGGGCTTAGACATTTGTGCTCATGTGAGCAACAACACCTATTGACCAAACGGACTAACTCACACATTGTCATTTTCTGGTAATTGCAATATTAAGGAAAGTACTTTAATAAGGCTTCTTTCTATCATTAATAAATTAATATGACATTACAGAACTTTGAATCTTTAATGCTCTCATTTCAATTGAACAGAACTCGTTTATTTCAAAAACCATGACATGTCATTACATGTTAACACCAATACAATTATAGTCATGTCTATGTACACCTCAACTGCTGAATACACTAGTTCTGAGCAACTGGCAGGTTGTCATAGAATCCGTGATAATCTTTCGGTATGACTGATTTCAGTTGTTGCAGGTGTTGGTACTTGTTACGTTTCAGTGGAATTTTATGTTGGTACAGTGGGGTAACCGTGCCTTCCCCTGCGCTGGCAAAATTTCGCGGCTCTCTCAAGTTTTCATAATTGTCATTGTATCCTGTTTTAAACATGATTTTGCCATCTTCAGTGTATTTGAGAAGTCTAATATCACTCACGGTTGCTGAGCCAACGCCAATCCCTGGCCTTATGGACGTGTATCCACCCAGTTTGCTGTAGTCGTTGAAAAACGAATAGTCAATATACTTCACTTCGTAGGGAGCAGGATGTTTTCGTGCAGATACAATTGCATCCACATAATGCTGAGGCACATACACAGCACGCTGGCAAGAGTTTCCTATTGCAGGTTCTGCTCTGGACTTTACAGACTTTTCAATAACACTATGGACGCTGTCACACTCCATTTGAGTATGTCCACGTTCTAAATATTTATGTTCAATCGTTATCTTGTGATCCATAGCAAACCTTCGCATTGCATTTGACAATATAATGTTCCTATTTTGATAACCAACTCCGTCCGAGTATATAATAATCCGTTCAATCCCGTCTAGATTTGAGTTGGACAAGTAATCAATGATACAAGAAGTGAACACATTGGCTGTGAGATCACCATCACACTCATGCCAGAAATAACACAATGCGGCACGTGTGCATAAGTCAAACACTGTGTAATTATGACATGAAAGTTTCATCTTGTAGTACACAGCACTGGCATTCAACTTCGGGCAAATTAGCAAACTCTGAAGATCAACTGTGATTATCTTTATGTTGTTATCGTTAAGGGCGCGTTCTTTGTCTTCTGCTTTGGCAGCTCTTGCGTCGTCCTTTCGTTGGATATGCTCTCTATAGTCAACATCTGTTACTGTTCCAGCTTCATGTCCGCAACAAATATCGCACAAATCTTTCTTTGGTTTAAATAAACGGATGTCCATTTCGTCAAGCAGACCTGTAAACCGATTGTAACCTAGTGATGGTTTTGATTCTTCTCTCATTTTGTCTTGATATATTCTGTGGACATCAGCCCTGCTGCCGAATAAGGGTTCCAAATATGTCTTGTTTGATTCGGATCGGCAGTAGTGGGATGGAACTTTCGGTAATTGGTTTAGAAACTCCTTGGCACAGTTAATTGCCTCCGTATATTTAGATGGTCTTTTCATACTAAGCGTCTGACAATCAGTACCTGCTTCTTTCGCTGGAATGCTTGTTCCTTGTTGATCACTATTGAGCCAAGTGTAGACCATTTTCTCATTTAATCCGAGAGTGGATAAGAACATCTCTTTACACACAGGCATTCTCTCGCCATTTACTTTCAGAAAG
Organism: Lutraria rhynchaena; assembly: GCA_008271625.1. NCBI lineage: Eukaryota > Metazoa > Mollusca > Bivalvia > Venerida > Mactridae > Lutraria > Lutraria rhynchaena. The sequence goes on from VIBL01000011.1 coordinate 1,230,369, forward strand.
TACACATATGATATCTTTCGTCTGTGATTAGCGTTGTCAGTACCCGTTGTTCTTCTACCTACAGCTTGCTTATCTATCAGACTAAGCACATAGACCCTTTTCTCTTTCCAGTCCATCAATCGCCAAAATTGTCTGAATATCTGTTTCCTACAGTCATCATCTACATCTTTGCAACGTTTTCCACCGGCTCGTTTCTCACAACGCTTGGAACACTTACTAGGTGCTAAAATACGTTCAGGCTTGTCTGCAATATAGTGCACTTTGCCATCTGTGTCACGTTTTCTGGCCTTATATTTCATTCCAGTCATTCTGAGCTTTTTGTTTCGAATCCTTTTGCTGTTTGAGGTATTTTCCATACGACTTTGAAGCTGAGCATCTTCTATATCTGGCACATTCTGTATTTCATTATCATCAGTCACATTATCCACTCTAGTAGTGATAATAATCTCTTCTTCATGTTCAACATGTTCAACTGTGTTTCTGGCTTCATACACTACTGTCGTATCATCACTAGGTTCATTGTTTGATGCTACATTCTGTATTTCAGTATCATCAGTCTCATTATCCCCTCTCGCCGTGGTAATAATCTCTTCTTCATGTTCAACTGTGTTTATAGGTTCATACACTACTGTTGTATCATCACTAGGTTCATTGTTTGATGCTACATTCTGTATTTCAATATCATCAGTCTCATTATCCCCTCTCACAGTGGTAATAATCTCTTCTTCATGTTCAATTGTGTTTATGGGTTCATACACTCCTATCATATTATCACTAGGTTCACTGTTTGATTCTTGAGGCTCAAGAGGTGTGCGTTGAAAGAGATCATTTGGGTTCATTACTTTTGTCGGCAGTGTATAATCATCGGTATCTGAGTCAGTCAAAGTTTCATTGCAGATTAAAATATCCGATCTTAACTTTTTCCTTTTCTTCTTCGGAGGAAGGGTGTACAGTGGATCACGCAGGAGAACATTTTGTGTCAATTCACAGTTCTGATCGAGCAGTCAAGGTGGTTACTCTTAAGGATCTGTAGGTTGTCTTCTTGTCCTTCAAGAAGAGAAATCTGCAAGAAAATCATACAAGGCTTGATAAAGTTTTCACACAAATCAGCTACGATCTGTATTCCAGATATATCGAGCACTATCAGGTCAGGTACAGAACACACTGAAGATATTGTCCTCAGTAAAATGTTGTTATAAGACAGCCATAGCTGATCAAGTTCTTTGCATAACGAAATCACTTCGAAGTCTTTGTCAACTAAGTTTATGCACTCGGAGACGTTTAGAATTTTCAAGGACTTTGTATGCTGAAGAAAGCAAAGCGTAGATAAATGGCACCTGCTAAGGTCTAACCAAACCAAATTTTTGGCGTTGCACAAATTGTTTGTAAATAAAAAGTCTAGTTCAAATGTGAAGCAATTTATATCGGCATATGGCAGAAGTAAACTTTCAAAGCCTGTACTATGTCGCAATAGTCTCTCAAGATCTGGTAAATGTAATACCATGCAAGAGTCTGTTGAGATGTCCTTCCATAGCTTTGAATTGTTTTCTATAATACAATGTAGTCGCTGGCACGTTCGGTTCACACATTGCAATAAATCTTGGATAGGTATGTGCGATAATATCTGTACTAATACAATGTCAGGAAGTGAAAGTAAAGAAATATCCGTTGCCATATCGTGCGATCAAACGTCGTATCTGCAAAAGAAGAAATGAAAAATGGTTGCACAACTGTCGTAACTGTTAAATTTATCATAATAAAACGGAAATACCACACTACTTTTCAATTCAAGTATGGCACACACATACTTTCAATACAGGACGTACCAGGGCAATGACAATTGGGCGGAAATTCAGCTTTATTGGACGTTTGTGTTTGAAAATCCACGATCATGAAACGTAATTTCAGGAAAGATAATTAAAAAGTCATTTTGCATTACACTTCTTTAAATTTTTATATCTGTCATACAGATGAAACAATGATTATTTCAATATTTACCAAATAGACCACGATCTACGCTGATTAAACACGTTAAAGACACCAAGTTGCCATTCACTTTACACCATGTCTTTTGTTTACAAATTGGAAAAAGTTACGTCCTTTGGTCATAAAACAATTTTCGACCAATCAACTTACGTCATTTAATCACGTGACCATAGATCGTTTTTCTGATTCGATAGAAGATACGGCATTTGAGCAAAATACGCGGGAGATTTCTATCTGCAGAGCAGAATTAAAAAAAAAAATTCGCAAAATTGTAGTTACGTCATTTGCGCATACAACCGACGATATGCTGATATTCGAGTCTTTATCAATGCACAGTTATACTCATATATTTTCAAATAGCATAGAAATGAAAAAAAAAAAACTATAGTGGGGAGTTTCGTATGCAGTCTTGATTATTATTATTAAAAAGTAAAAATTAATTTCAAGTTACAGAATATTCTTCAATTCATGTGTATGTAGCATTCACTTTTTATGCTTTACATTCAAGTTTTTCTCTTGCTGTCCTTCTTTCACTCTGTGTGTATTTGACATTCTTGTAAGGGTAAATATGTGGAATGCTTAAAGTTGTGTGTTCACAATTTTTTTCAAGACAAAACTCTATCATAGATGATAGTATGGACTATAAAAACAAAAGGTTTTATAGAAAAAAAATCTGTACAACCAGTAACAACATTGAATTTCCTAAAAAGAAGTCTTGCAACATGGCTTCTTTATATGATTTTTTTGCTGACAATCAAGGTCTGTTTTAAAACTTTCTTAGCAGCTTCAATGAATGTCATTAGTGGCTGAGTATGATTGTGGTATATTTTTTTTTTTGTTAAAATTGTAACTCTGTCCAAATTAAATCAGGGTTTTCTCTCAAATTTTCAAAAATGTGTATAAGTTACAATGGGGTATAAATACCCTAAAATAAAAAATATGCAGTGATTTATATCAGTGCCTTACAGATAAATGAAACAGTACAATATGGGATCAATTCATTACCATCCACCGTCTTGTTGTTTACACAAACAAGATACTTTTTTCTGTTTCACCAACTTGACACTCGTAAGAAGACCCCCCTTCCTCTGCAAATCCTCTACCGACACGAGGATACAAGGAAATACTGTGATAGAAATTAACCTGGTTATAATATTCCTGCAAACAAAGTTTTCGGGGTATACCAGAATCGCCCTGGTTGTTGGTTGGTAGGTCAGTCAGTCGGTCATGTGGCCTGTCCCCATTTTATGGAGGTATTTAATCACAATTCAGTGATAGGTCTAGTTAATATTAAAAACAGAAATAAAAAGCACTTGGTTGAATAGTTCAAAGTAAATAGTTACTTTTCCTAGACATGGATGAGACACATGGTTCTCAGTAATAATTAGGAGAGATTACGCTAGAGATAATATCTTCTCTCCACTGATTCATGACATTATGATGGAGGTGCTTACAGAATTAGAGGAAATATGAAAGGTTTGCTGCATAGAGCTGATTTAATGTTGACAAATGAATGAATTGAAATAGATTATCTTTATACATGATAGTACAATGATTCTCACTGACCTTGCTGTCTGTTCCAAAAAGATTGTAGCATTACAGAATTACACAGAATTCTTCCCGAAATTCTGATTGATATTACATGTTAGATATTAATACCTTTGGAAGAGAAACTGTTAAATCAACTGCTCTGTCTACTTTCAATTTACTTGATTGCCCTCGGCATGTTGACCTAGGTTCATAGGAATGAAATTGTTAAAAAAAACCTAGTTACATGCACATCCTGGTCATTGAATATGTAATTATAATTTACTGTAACACTATAAATTCTGAGGAAATTTAAAAGAAAAGCTACAATAAACCATGCAAAGTTTTAAAATGACTTCACCATGTTGTATATGTACCAATCCCGTGTCCTTTGGTAAACATGAATACCAACTCAATATCTAGACAAAGCCTCAAAGAGTTGAAATAATTTTATTCTGAACTTGTCTGGCTTTATTGGGTTGTGTTCCTTAAATTGTACCTGACCCTTGAAGGGGTACGTTCCCTTGTCAAAACTCTTTCTTACTGTTCCCATCAAAATCCCTGATGCTAAAAACTCTTTCATTTCTTCATCATTCACTCCCTTCCTTTGGTGAAACTGACTGTGAGGCTTCCACCAAGCAGATCTTAGTCAGAGTGCCCCATAACGATTTGTTCCACAGTTATAATCTGTCTCATATCATCATCAAACATGATAAGAAAAATATCCAGTGGTGGAAAATCGGCTGGTAAGTCACTGGTTATTCCAGAATTCCCATAAAATGACATCAAAACATGGGTCAAACTGATTGCATCCCACCGATTTTCACTGTCAACTTCAAGCTCAACATCTCGTGCACATTGCGCAATATCTACCTCTTTTACTATGTTTGCCTGAATTAAAATAGATAATTTATACTGAAAAAAAGCTACAAAAGGATTATTCAACCCAGGTTCAAATTGATTAGAAAACTGTTAAGTTTCAATTTCTGTTCTCTGTAAAATCATGTACAGCATCTTAGAAATAATGTAAAATAATGAAACTGACAAAATTTAATTCTTCCCGAGCTTCGCATTGACATTAAACATCTGTAATTGTTTGGAGGTATCCACCGACAGTGATGTGACTCTTAAATCTGTCACTAAATTGTCTTCTCCTTAACTTGCCCCCTTCCACTTCAAATTCTGTCTCAGAATTTCAACTAAATGAGCACGAAATTTGATGTCCAGTCAATTATGAATGAGGGTGTTTAACATGTGTCAGTTGGTTATTAGTAAATCTTGAAAAACCCTAGTACTTTAACTGATTTCATTTTCTCAACATGCTTTCTTTCTCAGTGTTTTCATTAAACAAACACATACAGGTTTACAGAACATTTTTTACTTTCCGTTTTCACAATAATGAAGTGGGAACACTCGTTTTATAAAGGTATTCTATATGCGTTCACATTGTCTTTATACAAGTCATTTCTTGTGTTGGTTAAGAAAAGAATTTTTAAAAACTTAATTCTAACATGAATTATACAACCTAAGAAACAGTTTGCTGACTATTAAAATAGAAATATTGGTGTATGAATAAAAAATGGTATGTTTGAAAAAAACTTCCTTTTTATCCTTGGTTTTGATTTTCCGTATAGTGTAGTCATTAAAAATGGTAGAATGCCACAGTTGTGTGATGAAATGATAAACACCATAATATCATTTATTTGTGTCATGGTGATTTGAAACTGAAGTCAGTATTTTAAAAAAATTATCAGACAAGATATTTTTGTTTGATGGCTTATTTTGATAAAGCCTTAACAAAGATAAGACAGAAATAGGTGTAAGTGTATTATGTAAGTCTTTTGTAGTGTTATCACTGAGCACACATTTTCTGTATTGTTAGTTTCTGGACAAGTTCCTGAATATGGTCTATGCAATAAGTGACTGGACACACTGACAAATGGTTCATTGCAATCACAAGAATAATGATTGGTGGTTGAAATCTTCTACAGCTTCTAAACCATTAATTAATTTGTCTTCACTTGCCCCTCAAATATCCAGAGAATTGAATCAAATACAAGGATCCAAATTCTAGAACACAGATAAGTCCGGTTGAGAAAGAATGTAGTCTTTTAATTTTCTGATGAAAGAATGACCTAAGATATGTACATTCACTGGAACAGTCAAATGTAAATAAACAAAAAAAACCCATAAAATTCAATGCAACAAATTGCTGTATTTCATGAAGAATAAAATTAATTTGATCACAATAACCCCTAGTGTAATGTGTGCACTAACGCATAAATAGACATAAATAATATTAGAATACAACGGTTAAAACTGAATAAAAGATTAGATAAAATGTAAACAATGATGTTTGTTGTGGAACTTAAAAATTGAGTGCGCATGCAAGACGCGCATCAGCGGGCTAAGTTATATTCTAGTCAAAGCCCACGAAATCACGGAATGGCACCTCTGGGCATCTATTAGTTAGGACTAGAAATACACATCTCCAAAACATAATATTTTATGGAATATAAAATGCATTTGTTGTGCAACATTAATGTTCAACAGTCCAATTTGTAACTAATTCACATCTTCATTCTCATTTTACATTATCTTATATTTACATTATCTCATTTAATAACTTACCATTATTTTATCATTTTGATGGGTGCTACATTACCATTAGTTGTCGATGTGCCATAAAACACCATTAAACATTGAAAGTAGAACAGTTGTCTCCCCTTACTGCTGATCAGCTAGCTTACAGAAAGTCGGTGGTTCTATCTAGTTGTATGCCAGGGTTTTTCTCCTCTGTTAAAGCTGGAAGTTGCCAAGTGATGCTGGCTTTTGGTGCAGCATTAAACCCCAGTGAAAAAAATGTAATGAGAGAGGACATGGTGTTTAATTGTAAACAAATATTGATGCACTTTGTTTTTGTTTTGTGGTACCCGATGTTTTTTTATGATGTGTTACCACAATTACAAGCTATTTATGCAATGATATCCTGACAAATATACATTCAAAGTCTACAATATCATCTTTTAAATATAGAAAATATATTCTTTATACACAAAAGGGCTGATGATATATTTTTTGCATTTTGTTATTTGAAGGCCACCTTTGAATTTATGATATGTTTGTAGATATATATATATATATATATATATATATATACATGTTACCTTTGTTAAATAAAGAATTAATTATTAGTATTTTTGTTTTTCTGTGTTGCTTAGCAACTGTTTGAAACCATTTTTGTACATCTATCAGTCTAATGTTTTCTGATGGAAAAACTAAAAATTAATTCACAATAGACTTGGTGCATGTATTTTAATAATATGTGTATAATTCTTACCAATTCTTTCTTAATGGGCATATCTTTCTGCCATATTTTCATAAAAAACAACAAAATGTCAATTTTAATACTGGTTTACAACTTTATTGTAAAATGCTAACTTTCACTTTAGGAAGCATACATCAATGCGAACATAAAACAAGTTTGATGCCAACATCACATACAGACAAATGAACAGATATGGAAAGTATCGAAGTGTATAGGTGGCGCTAAGTACTTTGTTGGTTCAACTTGATCATAATACAGTCAAGCCTGTGAACAAAGGTGGCCCTTAGGAAATGTCTTTATTGATAGTTGGCCTTTATTTGGATGTCAGTTTGTTCTAAATGATCAATGATGGTTTTTAAAAGAATAACCTTTATTCACAGGGTGGCCTTTATTCGGAGATGGCCTCTAATACAAGTTAGACTGTATAAGTAAACATTCATTTCAACGCAATCTGTGCCATTGCCATTATAAAACATAAAGTTAACTCATACATTATTCTACAATAAAACATTTTTGGCTTTTCCATTTTTACCTGTCTGATAATAAGTTATCAAAGTTATTAAATAACCTAGCAATTCTATTGGCTAAAAAGGACAGAGACTACTTTTTTATTTGGAGGAGTAAAATGTAAAAGCAGATAGAAAATGTAATTCTTGTTGTTTTGAGGTAAAAAAATGAATGTATGTTAATACAAATTATATTTTTTGTTAGAATCGAAATGTTGAAAGTTTAGTGTCGCTTGGACAAGACATTCGGGATTTAATTTTGCATGTAGATAAGCAAATATGAATAAATTCAACAGTATTATTGTATTTAGCACAAATGGACATAATTTGAACACAATAAAAACTAATCACTTTTGACCTAAAAAATCAATTTCATAGATGAATGTTAAAATTTTTTGAAAAACCAGAAATCTTAAAGTTGGTGCCACAGAAACAATAAAAACCAGTAGAGTACGGACCTGGGAATAACCAGAGGTTCTGGAAAATTCCGGAAAGCTTTTGACCATGCACTTTAGATCTAAATAGTGACCTAAAAGTCATTTTAGACCTTAGTCACTTTTGACCTAAAAAAGAATCTGACAAATTTTTCATATTTGTTTTCGAAAGTGAATAATTTAATGGAACAAGTAAATTTTATTTGCAAAGGCTCTATACCATAGACATTGTGAAAAAAAATGTAGAAATTTATTATCAGAGTTGAATACTCCAAGACTCCACATTAAAGATATGATGTTAACTAAGAAAATGTGATTACATTCACTAGCATAAATTCTTAAATAGAACAACAGCAGAATAAATAATGCACAAACAACAAAAAAAAAAATACATTTTGAACAATGTTTACAAATAAACAGCTCACTTCAGTGACAGTCTAAATTTATCACAATACAGAACAGTCAAAGTGATAGACTCTGAATAAAAGGACTAGTCTACGGACTTAAAAAGAACTTTCTTTAGAATTAATGGAAATTTCTTTCAATTGTTAGTACAATAAAACGTTAATACACGACCATCTCATTATAATTATCATTATAACCACTCAGTTTTTCACCTGTTCTCTACGTTATTTCTATATTTGAACTTATTCAGACCACCCCAATATTAAGACTGCTCTTAGGTCCAAATTTAGGACTTACTATCAAGATTATACTGTAAATATAACCAAAAGTAGCACGAAAGTGTTTCAAGTATATAAATTTTGTGTTGATTTTATGTGAGCTTAGGCCTTCAAAAATGTAGAAAATCATCCAGTATAAGTTGCACTGTAGAATCAGGCTGATATTTAGTTCTTCAATCAAGAATTTAGCGAGCTCTTTCATTTTCATTACAAAAAATATAAATGAAAAATAACATACCAGAAAGTCACTCAACTCTGTATTTTGGTTGACTATTTGTACTTTTTGCATTATTGCATGGGTGATAGTTGGAAATTTTGAATAACCAGAAAAATTAACCTTAGTGCTGTAGAAACAAAATTCGGTAGGGTATTGTCCAGCGAAAAAAAAAGAAATTCCCGAAAACATTCACCCACATTATTGTGATTTTTTCATGTTAACCCCGAGTCCAGACCCTTCAGGGGCCAGGTAAACAACGAATATTCTTATTCACTTATTTAATATAAACTAAATACAGTAAAACCTCAATATTGTGACTACCTTTGGGACCCAAAAGATTGGTCCTAATAATGTGGTCTCAGATAGCTGGTATGAAAATAAATGGTCTTTATAACAAGTTGGTCGTAATGTTGAGGTGGTTGCTATTTGAGTTTTTACTGTATACCACAGAATAAGATCAACAGTGCATGAAAATAATATTTTTACACTTTGATCAACTTTGTTCACAAGTCTGACTGTAATAAGACATACAGTTAAACCTCATTTATCTGAATGGACCTGACTTTAATCTTACTTCAGAGAAAACATGATTTCAAATAATCCCAATTTTGAACTGTAACTAAGGGAAGTAATGTAAAGCAATTCAATCACAAAAGTTTATGATACAACTTTCATATAAACAGCTTCAAAAAATCACAGACTGTTAACAATTGCCAAAACAATCTAAAGTCTTCAAACCTGGTTGTTTTCTCAACTTGAGAAAAAATGCCTGACTGACGACCATCCACTAATTTCAGATAATAGGTGTAAAAATATACATGCAACTACTCATGTGAATTAAATAATTACTTAGGATAAAAACAGTTTTTGAATAATTGATTTCGGATGAGCTGGGTTTTTTACATACGTAATTTACATCATGAATCTTTTTAGAACAAGAGGGCCAAGATGGCCCTTTTTTGCTCACCTGAGTAAAGATTGCAAATCTATGGTTATCCGGTGATTTGATATGGTGACCTAGTTTTTAACCTGAGTTGACCTATGATCAGACCTGTTCATGATATCATTAAAACAAACATTCTGGCAAAGTTTGCGGAAGATCCAATCAAACTGTGACTTCTAGAAGGTTTACAAAGTTTCAGGAGATTTGACCTATTGACCTAGTTTGTGACCCCAGATGATCCATATTCCAACTTATCCAAAACATCATGAAAACAAACATTTTAACACAGTTAAACAGTGATCCAATCAAAACTGTGGCCTCTATAGGGTTATCAAGGTTTTTCAATGGTTTGACCTGGTGACCTAGTTTTTGACCTCAGGTGAGCACTACATGCCCAAGTGAGCTAATAAATGGCTTAAGATAAACGAGGTTAAACTATATTCTGGAACAACACAGAATTACACAGAAACAAATAAAAATGTATACCTACAAAAGCTAACATTAGATAAAAACCAATACTTGAAGTTGTTATGCAGACTTAACAACCTAGGAACGAGCAATATTGATGTTGGACGTCGTAATAATGCCTATGAATGAAAAGTACCGCCACTGACAATAAAAGTAAATCTAAAAAAATTCATACAATTTTTTGATTAGCAGCATAGCCTGACTGTATATCAGCAAGATGAAAATAATCATAAACATTCATATAATTACTAAAATCATACACAAAAGAACAAAATTTCTAGAATAATGCACCCTTTTCATGGTGTACAAATGCTCAATACACTTATTACGTAAGAATTTACATGTTTATCATCCAAAAATCAGACAGCAACGGTACAACATCAAACTTTATAATTATTTATAGTAAACTTTATTTCTCAATGGACATAATAACTTCTGAGTAAGATTTGTATAACGTATCAAAACAGAAAAAAAGTTTTCAAAATATACCTTAACTAAGTGATCTAATTGATAATATTAACCCAATTATTCTTCACTAGGACTAATTCATTGATAATCCACAAAATATACTAAAAACAAACTATGAAAGTTAATCAATGGACGGCAAGAAAGATAGACATAAATGCTTTCCAGACAAAAGTGATAAAAACATTGATACTAAAATACTTGACATAATCTTGGAATTAAAAATGAAAACACATTTGGAAAGAAACTGAAATAGGTTTTCTTTCTTTTTCTCACTGGAGTTGAACATTGCACCTACAGCCAACGTCATAAGACAACTTTCCAGCTTTAACAGTGGTGGAAGATCCCAGGCTTACATCTTGGTAGAACCACTGACCTACCATAAGCTAGACAAATAATTTTGATGCCGCCTGCCCATCATAGGTGTTCTCGTGTTCTGTCTGTCAAGACAGGTGTGTAAAAAGTTATGAGAGTGGGGCATTCATAAGAGATATTTGGTGTTTTTGCAGAATAAAGCTACAATCAAAAAAATGTTGAATCTGATTTTCTTCCCCAACACGTGTTCAATGACTGACAGGAGATAAAAAAGTAAGTTAAGAAATATTTCTGAGATAGAGTTAGATAGATCTTCAGTTAAATCTTTAACATCAGTAATATGAATTATGTCAATAATAAACAACAATAGATCCATACAAAAATCTTTGGTATAAAATAAAACATACAAAACAAAAAGAAATTATCAAATATCACAATAAGACAGCAGCAACAGAAGTCTGTATTTGGTGCGAGTGATGAGTGTAAAGAATATTTTGCAGGTTATTCAGTCAGGAAGTACAGGTTTTTAGCAACAACGAACTGCTTTCAGACAACTTAGAAATATATAATGCTTGTTTTATGTGGTGTTTAATGTTGCACCAACTGGCAAGGTCATATGGTGACTTTTCCAGCTTTAACGGTGGTGGAACACATGGTGTACACCTTGGTAGAGCCACTCACCTTCTGTAAGCTAGCAAGATAACTTTCATACAAGTGAAGTTTGTTTGGTTCAGGGTGGGATTCAAACTTTTACAAGTCAGAGTAGAGACCATAACTACTCCATCATGGAGGCCCCAACATAAAATGCATTTACTATTAATAGATATGGTTGCTAAAAATTTCACTGTGTAAATTATACAAAACATGGTTCAATATACACAAAATATTTTAAGATAAAACTAAATCGTTAGCCTGAACCTTATACCAATTTTTACTATTAAAAAACATTTCATGAAATATATAAAACATATTTATCACATACTGATACAGTTTAAAATTCCATTATCATTTGATACATAGCCTACAGATCTAGTCAATATTGCACAAACTTTAACTATAAAAATTAAGTGATGAAAATTTGCAACTCAAAAGCACATTCATGATTTAACACATACTGACAGTACAAGGCCCTTATAAAAAACACTGAAATTAAAATTAGAACTCAAACTATTAGGAAAACAGTAAAGACATTATGCATTAAATTTTGATGACAATCTGAGACACATCTTGAAAAGTGATATTTGACATGACAGAATTTCTTAAAGTAATAAAGACTAGCAAAACATGGAGAAAATATCTTGTACGGCAATTGATAGCTGAGACAGTATCAAGTTGTTCAGTATGGACCCAGTAATTGATAAAGGAACAGACATATGCAGTTACGATAAGCCTTCCATTCAGGGGCATAAATTATACACAGTTATACAACATTTATTTCACTCATTAACCTTTGGCAAAATGCAATATTTGCAAAGGAAAATAAATGGTTTTAAACATGTATAAAGAGACAAAACTGTACATATTCTGTATCACAACATACAACATTAAATTTGAACAATTCAACTCGCCATAAGACATAAGATATGTGTCTAATATACAACACACAGATGATATACAGTGTAACTTCAAAATACCAAACACCAATGGTACAAGTTGAAAAGTTCAATTCTCGGAAATTTTCGTTTTTTGAAAGTTTCTGGTTTTTTGGAAGTTTTCGGTTTTTGGAACTTCTGGTTTTTGGAGGGTCTGATTTTTGGAGGGTTCGGTTTTGGAGGGTCCAGTATTCAGATGTTACCCTATATATGGTGAAAAGGAACACATTCTTGACTCATGGAACATGTATTTGTACACACTTTCAAAGAGCCAAGTGCAGATAAAAGAATCACAGAATTAATACAGATAAACAGACAGACGTGAATCAGAGGATCAGAGGATATGTTTCGAAGCAGACAAAACAAGGGAAAAACAGTAAAACGTAATTGGATATTGAACCATCAGATTAACAGGATTGTGACTTGACTTTGAGCTATGTCCAAACTTATCCTCAAAGCTAGTTTATTAATTAGACTGAGAATGCAATTTCTTCATTAGCTTTCATTGCAATTAAAACAGTTAAAATTTAACAATAAATTGTTCAATAATTGGAAGCAACAAGATGACCAAATAAAATATTAAATCACTGATCATTGAAAAAAAAACAAGGTCAAAGAAAAGAAAACAGATGTTAGATTTTCATACAATGTCATAAGTCTTAGAGTTGGTATATGATTACCATTAATAACATAAAAATTATTCAAACAAATATCAAATGAAAAACTATGAATAATCTATTACAAAATTCTTCATAAATTATCTGCAAGTCTGGGCAATACTAATACATAATACTATAAAGATCTTATCACCTATCCACTTTCTCAAAGACAGATTTGGGTCAGAAAAAAAGTCATTTCTTATTACATAAGCCTCTTTAACAATTAAAAAAAACTGTCAAGATGTAAAAAAAAGTTCCTGGTTTCCGTTAACACCAATGACCCTATTTTTTTCTGTTGACCCTGGACTCCTTTTCTGTCAAGGTCATTTTTCATGGCAATATTTTCATTTTCAAAAAAACTTATCTCTAACCTAAAAAAATATTTGAAAAGTTCAGCCAACCTACTAATCCTATATTGTTCAAGGATTTTAGTGGAAACCAGGAGGGGGGTTACCAAATCAATAAAACAAATAGGCTTAGTAAATAGACACTGATTTTTAGGACGTATTAGAATCATATATTAACTATACTAAGAATAAATGTATCGATAAAACTGAGTAGACTAGATAAGATTTAGTATTTGGCTTAAAGTACCTGAGTTTCCAAAAAAATTCTAAAAATGTCATAACAACGTAAGTAAAAGCAGTGCAAGACTTTAAATATAAATAGTGGCAGTTGTGACAGAAATATTTTCTGTACACGCAGTAAACTTCAAAGGTCAAATGTCATAGAGTGACCTCTAAAGTCATACTGACATAGAAAGGTCATACTGACACAAAAAGGTCACACTGACGAGGAAAAACAAAAACTAGATAAGATGTTCTGACATATTTCATAAAAGGTCAAACTGAAATGTAGAAGGTTATGACCAATAACGAAAATATGTCTCTGAATACAAAATGGTTGACTGTTTAAAACACTAACTACAGTATACATTTATACAAGAATGTTCCAGGATTATTTTATACTAAAATATCAATGACGATTTAAAACAATGAATGTATAATTATTATAAATAAAGTTGATAATCTAAACTTAAAAAGCTGCCATCACACACAATTACTACACAAAGCTGTTTGCCCCTTGATATAGTTCCGGCATGGACACAATCTGCGTAAATTGTCTTGTGCTCCTACGCAACTAAAAAGTAGTTCTTCCTGTTGAAGAATACAATCATTCGTTTTCGTGTCTAACGCAGGATAAAAAATATCAATCAAAGTCTTATTAGCGGCACAAGATGCTCCTTTAGACATCAATGCACTATGAGCATTTGTCTCCAGAAAATGACTTGGTTCACAGATGAGATCTGAAAACATACAATCAAGTAATACTAAGTTATGAAGAAGAATTGGATATAATTAACACATTCTGGTGAAGAACTGGATGAAGTGTAAAGAATTAGATAGAGAGAAGAATCAGATAGACAAAAATTAGGCTGTCTGTGAAGAATCTGATGAAGAAGAATTGGATAGTGTGAAAATCAGATACATAGAAGAATTGAATGTAAAGAAGAATCAGATAGTGTGAAGAATATGATGTAGCATGAAGAACAGGATATAGTGCGAAGAATCAGATGCAGTGAAGAATTGGGTATAATGAAGAATCAGATAATGTGAAGAATCTAATCTAGCATGAAGAACAGTAAAGTGTGTAGAATCAGATGCAGTGAAGAACTGGATCTAATGAAGAATCAGATAGTGCGAAGAATCTGATCAAGCATGAAGAACAGGATATAGTGTGTAGAATCATATGCAGTGAAGAATTTGGTGTAATGAAGAATCAGATAGTGTGAAGAATATTATCTAACATGAAGAACAGGATATAGTGGGTAGAATCAGATGCAGTGAAGAATAAGAGATACAGAAGAATCAGACAAAGTGAAGAATCTATTCCCCTCCAAAGTCCATTCTTTATTCCTATGTAATGGGTATAGCAAAATGTGGATATAATAAAGTAATTATTTTGGTTCAAATGAAAATGAGCAGTCTGAAGGAATGGGTTTTACTTGATTGTTTGAAATTAGCAAGATTTTCAGTTTTGACAGCTCATTATGTTTCAGTGGTTCACTATTAGCATCAGAATTTGTTTTCATGTGATAGATAACATATTGTTCACATGTTATAAATTCAAATATTGATATTAAAATCGATAATTTGATTATAGGGAGTTCTTTTTGTGTGTAAAAGGTATATGCAAAAAATAGGCGTTAAATAAAGACAAAAGCTAGTCATACACATGTGGGCTGACCAATACCATTGCAAAATTAATTGGACACTTACTTTTCTCCCAGCAAACCTGCTTACAAGATTTGCCAGCCTCACCAAACAGAATATGAACATTACTTTCTGGTGGCCATTTTGTAAGCTGTTTTTGAAATTGGCAGAAATTTTGGTGCTCAATATAAGCATTCATTCTCTGTATAAATCCCTCCTCTGTATATTCATATGGCAAGTAACCTTTGAACTGAAATAAATCAATAACTTCATTAAAATATTTAACCGTTATATTTGGAAATGGAATAAAGTTTTCCAGTGCATGCCAAATCTCCGGCTTTGTCCCATTTCAAATTCACAGGCTGGGCTGGCTTTTATTGTCTCCACAGAACTGAGCTTGAATTTTCAGGTTATACAATGGATGTTGAAATTCTGAGAAATTAAGTAAGTTCAGCATTGGGTCAACAGACCTCAGGTTTGCCAGTTTGAACTCTAAGCGTGTCTCATATTTTCAGAGACGATTTGGTAGAACACATGCCACTTTTGGTCATTCGTCCTCAACTGCTGATCATGAAATAAGTCAAATTGGACCAAAAAAATCAAATTGGTCCCATTGAGAAGTGGGCAGTTACTTGAAGAGGATAAGGTTTCTACTTGTAGAAAATCAAGGAAAACTGGTTAGGTGAATTACCCACCAAATAAAAACTGATTACTTGATTTTTTAAATTACTCATGGCAAATAGTATTAGCATAAATGACTATATCTGAATTAATTTTAGTGAGCTGAGAACAGATTTTATACAGATTAAGTAAAAGACATTTTCTTCAAAACAGACAAGCTAAAAATGACATCTGATTGTTTCTTTTCGGGATGTGTTTCTTACTGACTTAAAAAGTCAAGGTCTTGCATGCACATAAAATAACCTCCATTTATCTTTCGGTACTTTTTTTTCTCCGGGGTTTAACATCTCACCAACAGCTAGGGTTATTTAGTAACTATTCCATCTTTTACAGTGGAGGGATTCAGGCATACGCATGGGAAAACCCAACAACCTTCCATAAGCAAGCTGGACAGCTTTATGATATGCACAACTTCTCTGGCACCTGTTTGGATTCAAACCCACAGCTGTGACAGGCTGGTAATTACCACAACCACGAAGGCCCCTGTATAATTATTAACTTACATGATTGACATCCAAGATTTTCTGTATCGTAGTTCGGACCTCTTCGGAGTTGTTTATATCGATAGTATAGACGTAGGGCTCTCCAATAAATTGTTCAGCGTATGGATGCTGACTCGTTAACTGAAAATGAAATCAAAGAATTTAAAAAATATCAAAGGGAAGTAACTCCAATATTTACATCAATTAATTTCATTAGTGTTAAAATTCAAGGGAGGTAATTCAGTGAAAACATTTTAATGAATGAAATTTACTAAAATGAATCCACTTGCCACTTTATTTTTAATTTAACTGTTCAGCTAAGTCAATATAATCAATAATGCAACTGTTCAAATATATTTGGAATATCTTCAACAAAAGAAACCAAATTATATGGATTATTGTTTATGTTATTTTACAAAGTGAGTTCACTCAAATAAAGTAAAACCTCACATAGCAACTACCTCAATATTACAACCACCTTGTGACAACAACCACTTAATTTCAGACTGGTTTCTACGGTAATAACTCCCCGATATTGGGACCACCTTAAGATTACAACTGATTTTTCAGATCCAAAAGGTGGTCTCATCGTTAAGGTTTTACTGTATATGCATCAAATGTTTTGATTTTTACAAAACTTATTCAGGGGAGAAAACTCTAGCACTTACCTCTCTTTCAGTTGGTTTTCCTTTAAAAAATGGCACAGTATTTCTGTTATGTGGTTTATCAAACTTTGGATTAATAAATACAGCTCCATTGGCAATAGCCTCTAAAGGGGCTGGCCCCTCATAGGGGAATCCAAGTCCTATAAATATCTGCAAGAAAAAATAATGAAAAAAAAAACTGAAATGATTCTGACCTTATTGGGAACATTTAATTTTATCACACTTAAATCTCAAATATTTCCTTTTGTTAACAAAAAAAAATCATACTGTCAAAAAATCGTACTGAATGTACCAAGCCTTGTAATAATCAACTGATAAAGCCATCCTTAAAAAATATTGGTTTGCAGTTATGCAACCCAAACTTTTAACAGTAGGCATTTTTTAGATTTTTTTGTTTGAAAAAATTATATGCTTGTACAGAAAATGAACAGCTTGAATAAGGTACAAAACCGAGTTCATGTAAAAATAGCTAAAAACATTCTGGAGTCGGAATATTTGGACAAGTTGGTTGTGAAAGAGTAAACTAACGATTTTTTAATGATGGCCTGAACACTTTAATTTAAACAGAAACAGGACAAATATAAAATAATGCAATAATTGTGATCAAAAGCAATATTTATCATTATGATTAATATATCAATTATTTGATTCATAACTGTGGTCCAATGGTCAGTGCGCTGGACTTGTCACCCAGCGATCCAGGTTCAAATCCCGGTTGCAGCAGGTCATACTCTTCTATGAAAATTTGACCAAAATGTCAATTTTCCTCAATATGTGGTGAAGTTGCCAGCTCCTTGTGGAAGGGCAAGTAAGCACTGGTTAGTATACAGTCCAGAAAACTGGTTCGGTGAACCGGCTGCCATATATTACTGAAAATTTGTTGAAAAATGACAATGTTACATAAAACAAACAAATATAACTGCATTCTGTCGAGACAATACAATACAACCATACTACAATGCGTCAAAGACTGCAGGAAAAAAGGTCAATGCTAGTCCGTTATTTGATTGATTATGGAGTTATTTTGAAGGTGATAAGAAATCAACTAACCTTGGATTGTCTCAGTAAAGTATGTAAATCTTCACCATTTAAAATACCATGATTTATAACATAACTAGGAATGTTGTTTAATTTAACAGACTGGTTCTCATTGTATACAGTCCCGTGTATAACTAAACCAGACTTGTTCACTATATTCAAAAATTCGTCTTTGTCCTGAAAATACAGATACTAATTTTCATAACTATAATTACTTTTAAAAATTGTTCACTAGAAAAAGATTTTTATTTCCTCAAAATAAGTTTTAGATTTGTTTCAAATACAATATATTGTTCCATTTTCAAATTTTGATTATTAAAAATAAATGTTGCAAGTAACAGCAGCATGCAAACTATTCACATTTTACCTTTCAAAAATAGGACATCAAGAAATGATTGGCTTGTCTGATATAACACTTTAAAATATCAATTTACAAACCAGCCTACACCCAAAATTATCCTAACAAGTATATCTGCATTTTGGGCCTCCATGGTCGAGTGGTTATGGTATCTGACAAATAATCAATATGCCCTACCGCTGTGAGTTCAAATTCCTTTCAGAACCAAAAAGATTATACAAGTGAGGAAGCTGTCTGGCTAGCTTACAGGTCAGTGGTTCTACCTAGGTGTAATCCTGGGGCCTTCCTCCACCATCAAACTGGAAAAGTTGCCAAATGACCCATGACTGTTGGTGTGATGTTAAACCACAGAGGTTTCAATAGATTTCTCTCAATATTACATGATTTTAATAAGATACATTACTGATTACCTTCCACATGTAGTCATTTTTCCCATATACAACAGCCAGGTTTTTACGTTCAATATCTTTAGCATTGGTTTCATTTAGATGACGCTCCACAACAAACCCCATGAAAGAATTATCTGGGCTGTGAGCTGAAACAAGGAAACCAGCATACAAAGCAATATACATAAATACAGTAAAACACAGTTATACTGAACTCTGATATAATGAAGAATCAGATACAGTGAAGTCCTTCCCCAAAACATGCCCTTATTTAACTATGCAAATTTACACTCTCAATATTTTGGCTTAAAATAATATTTCTAAAGGTATTTCCAGATGAAGGCATATTTTAGGTATAATATTTAATATTAGTGTAAATTTGTATCATAACTACACAAACAATCCCATAAGCTTGATACCAGGCTATTTCTGGATTTGGTAAACCACTGTTCTGAGAATTCTGATGTTCAGAGAATTTGAGATAATCTGGTATTTGAGATAATCTGACTAACTTTGATTCCAACCATGCAATATTTAGTACCAATAATATAAATAAATGGGAACATCCAGTATTCTGGGAGAAAGAATTGAACAATAATGGTCAGCTAACATTGTCCGGATTTCCGGAATCCTAAGAACCTGCTGTTAAGGGACTTTTCTGTTTTGCATAAGTAAGAGAAAATTACAGAATTAAAAAATTGTCCAATTTTCAGAAGATGCAAGTACTAGTATATAAGGAGTCTAGTGTTCAGGGAACCTGATATTTAGGGAGTCCAGTATTATGGGAGTATGGTATTCAGGGAGTCCAGTATTATGGGAGTATGGTATTCAGGGAGTCCAGTATTATGGGAGTATGGTATTCAGGGAGTCCAGTATTATGGGAGTATGGTATTCAGGGAGTCCAGTATTATGGGAGTATGGTATTCAGGGAGTCCAGTATTATGGGAGTATGGTATTCAGGGAGTCCAGTATTATGGGAGTATGGTATTCAGGGAGTCCAGTATTATGGGAGTATGGTATTCAGGGAGTCCAGTATTATGGGAGTATGGTATTCAGGGAGTCCAGTATTATGGGAGTATGGTATTCAGGGAGTCCAGTATTATGGGAGTATGGTATTTAGGGAGTCCAGTATTATGGGAGTATGGTATTCAGGGAGTCCAGTATTATGGGAGTATGGTATTCAGGGAGTCCAGTATTATGGGAGTATGGTATTCAGGGAGTCCAGTATTATGGGAGTATGGTATTCAGGGAGTCCAGTATTATGGGAGTATGGTATTCAGGGAGTCCAGTATTATGGGAGTATGGTATTCAGGGAGTCCAGTATTATGGGAGTATGGTATTCAGGGAGTCCAGTATTATGGGAGTATGGTATTTAGGGAGTCCAGTATTATGGGTGTATGGTATTCAGGGAGTCCAGTATTATGGGAGTATGGTATTCAGGGAGTCCAGTATTATGGGAGTATGGTATTCAGGGAGTCCAGTATTATGGGAGTATGGTATTTAGGGAGTCCAGTATTATGGGTGTATGGTATTCAGGGAGTCCAGTATTATGGGAGTATGGTATTTAGGGAGTCCAGTATTATGGGTGTATGGTATTCAGGGAGTCCAGTTCTTACAGTATATACGTACGGAACATATTAAAAAATTGCTGAGGCTGCAAATCTTGTCCACCCCATGATGTTAGTTTTTTGTTCCTCTTGGCAAAAGATCGAAGATTAAAAGCGGGCTCAGTTCCAAAGGAGTCCAGAATTCTCAACAAACAACTGAAAATAAAAATATAATTATCATAGTAAAAGGCTTTATGTAATGATTTAAAATACCAAGAATTTTGAGATATCCAACTAAAAAGACTAGATAAGACAAGAAAGAACATGGTTACGTTTATGGTTATTTGACCACAAAAAATTAGGGTATGTAGGTCGTAACTTTCATTTTTGAATTCTTTTTTCTAAACATACCTTTCATACCTCACCGAAAAAGTCACTGAAAAAAAGAGATTTGGTGGACAAATGCAGTAAAATGCAGTCATAGTGAAGTCTGATATAATGAAAACATGGACACAGTGAAGTTTCCCTAAATATTTCTCTGTTACAGATACAGTGACATAACAATTTGGGTCCCCAGGAATTCACTTTAACCATGTTCTACTGTAATAAAAAAAGGCGAAGAAGCACAAGTTTATATCAAACCTGAATTTTCCGTATCCTGTCTTCACATACTTCTTGAACTGTTTCAAACCAACCAAATCTATATAGATGATATTAACAGGGAGCTCCTTTCTACTCTGGCATGGAGAATTCGCAGCAGGTAGCTGTGATACAATGCTAAAAATGGAACAAAATACAGGGGTTAGATACGTGAGAATATAATCTGGTTTCAGCTAAGACGTTATAGTTCTGAGTCAGAGGCAAATTTAAAATCCAGCTTAATGGACAGATTTCATTTTTTGTCATATAACAAGATTATTTTTTATTATGAAAAATCCAGGAATAGCTAGAATATGATATAAATGATTGCATAATTACAAAAAAAAATATTAATCAAAAGATTAAGATCAGTTAGATAATGTAGAGCCTCGATCTTTGATTACATGAATTGAGAGTGACCTCAAGTTATGTTATCTTGAATTAAGAGTAATCTTAAATCGTGTTTTCTTGAATTAAGAGTGACCTAAACCTTTAGTATCTTAAATTGAGAATAATCTCAAGCTTTGAGAGTGAACTGATGTCTTGGTATTTTAAATTAAGAGTGATCTCAAGCCTTGTTTTATTGATTTGAGAATACTCTCAAATCCTGGTAGCTTGACCCAGTGCACACATACATTCTGGTCACACATATAACTCATAAGTGATTCACTTCAATTACAAATGAACAATGATCAGGATTTAAGGATTTTTACGCAAAATTAATGTGAAAAAATAGCTGTATAAGAGATGAAATAAAACATAAAATAATAACCACAGACTAATTACTTAGTGAATAAAACATAAAATAATAACCATACACTAATTACTTAGAGAATAAAACATAAAATAATAACCATACACTAATTACTTCGAGAATAAAACATAAAATAATAACCATACACTAATTACTTAGAGAATAAAACATAAAATAATAACCATACACTAATAACTTAGTGAATAAAACATAAAATAATAACCATACACTAATTACTTAGTGAATAAACAATAGCTTATCATGATAACATTAATTGATAAAATAATGAAAACAAAAAAATAAATGTTAACAAAAATATCACAACGATTACTCAAACACGTATTAGTAATTATATAATAGCTGCATGATGTATACAATTATGTAGAAAACAACAAAATATAGTCAGACCTGTGAACAAAGGCCACACAAAATTCTGAACAAAAAATGTGGTTCATGTTCACAGTTGGCCTTTAATGTTAAGTTGAATTGGCTTCTTATATCAATAATGGTATGAGTTTGAAACTGTGTTTAGGACTGGCCTTTGTTCACATGGTGGTTATTATTTGACAGCGCCTGTTTGTTCAAATTAGGTTGTATTATAGGAAAGTCTTAAACAATAAAATTCTGCCAGTTATTTTTACAAGCTATATAATGTTAATAATTGAAGCATTTGTTAATAACAAACTGAAAAATTAAAGCGAAGTTTCTTTACAAATGAGAAACATGTGAATTGTATTGCATGTTAAATATTCACAGCATAATAAATTTCCAGACAGCAATAACATTGACATTTTAAAATATCACATCAATATATAATTGGTCTCTCATATGGGTAAGCTGACATTTATCATGCAATCTAAAAGCAATAATGATACTAAATGACAGGTAACTATGCATTAAAAACTCAACTCCAATGATAACGCAAATATCAGAGATTACTTGCAGTGAAAGAGAATATTTTCCCACTGAGCAACATAACCTTGACAAATAATTGCTTTAAGGATGGGCAGTAACAACAAAGATATTAAAGATATTTTAATTATGGGCAATAACTCCACTAAAATATTAAATAAAAAAAATTAAAGGGCAACAACTCCACTGAAATATTCAATAAAGAAAATTAAAGGGCAACAACTCTACTAAAATATTTAATAAAGAAAATTAAAGGGCAACAACTCCACTAGAATATTCAATAAAGAAAATTAAAGGGCAATAACTTCACTGAAATATTCAATAAAGAAAATTAAAGGGCAGCAACACTTCTAAAATATTTAATAAAAAGAAAATTAAAAGGCAACAAATCCACTATCAGTTAAGGACCCCAAAGTTGAGTACACAATACTAATACTCCCGACTAATTTTGATGGAATTTCAACATGTTCTCAATGAAACAACAATGTTCATACATATTAATAATTAATTATTTACACACATGCAAAAATTGGTTTATATAACTGAAAGTCTGTCAGAAAGTAAGTGTTCATCTTAATGAAGTATATTCAAGACATTTTTTTCTCCCCAAAGTCTTAATGTCAAGGTTTTATTGCACAAAAAAGCTTTCTTTACCTAAAGTGGTCAGCACAAAAAGGTTGAATGTATAGAATACAGGCTGTCCAGGTAGCTTACAGAAGGTCAATGGTTCTACCCTGGTGTAAGCCTTGGTTTTTCATCCACTGTTAATGATGGAAAGTTGCCAAATGACACTGGCCATTGGTGCAATGTTAAACTCCAGTGAACAAAAAAATAGAATACAGGATATGTCAGTAGGTTTTGTCCATTGAAGCACGGAGTTTTTACTAAAATTATACAGACAATGCATATACAAATACAAGGATTAGTAAATTCTGAAATATTGTTAAAGATATATAAAAGTGTGAATAATCAAAGCCAGCAGTTATAGCCATGTCACAGCAAAATTATAATCAGAATGATCTAATACATTGCAAAAAAAGAAAAAGTTGACTCAAAGAATGACCTCGTTCAAATTGATATACACACTATAAAACATACAAAGTTTATAATTTTACAATATAGGGTCCATTACTGCAACTTGTGTTGATAATGTAATGTGAACGATTTCTCAGTAAAAAGACATTTTAAAATTAAGTATGTCATAAACAAATTCACCATTTGAAGCATGGAAATACCATATTAACTGATAACCAAGAAATTACATCGTATTGTTCAATTATGAAATTGGCTGTTTTTTAATGGTACAAAAGAATATAGAATTTTTTTACGATTAAAATATAATTGATTTTCATATCTTACATAGCAAAATAATACATAAATGAAAACAAAACTAAATTAAAGAGTGAAATAAAATACAGTGACTATTTTCAGTTAACTTCAGTTAATAAATGTTTTTATAATAAGGAGTTTTATAGCAAACATTTTTATAATAATTTATGATAAACATTTTTTATAATAAACGATGGAAAAAAGCTGGTAATACCAGCACATATCAGGAAGCTTCCAGCCAAACTTATGAACCAAAATCTCACCTCAGAAAAATTAGTTACAAGCAAATTACATGTACATACTACAGAGTTGGTCACAGAGTAAGAATCAATTAATACAAGTAATTAATGAAAATATTCATACACACTTGAAAAATTGTTAGAAAAATGTGCAACTATTTTAACACACTGTTATTGTTAAATTCTTATTAAACATAATCTATACTGTGTGTATATACCTTTTCTTTACCTTTCTTTGTTACACGTTCATTCATCTTTGGAACACATCAAGATATCATAATATTTATAAACAATTAAATGTCTAAAATAGTGTCAATACACAAAGCCCGAACTAACTATTTAAAATTGAATATATATCAGTACAAATATCATAAGGAAGATACTAGTCATAACACATAGCCAATTTTGACACCATTCAGTACTGAGTAACAGTGAGGTCACTTAAATAGTGTTCCTGGGTTAACGACAAGTTCCTAGCCCTCAGCTGGAATGGTCAACTTCAGTATGAATCACACATGGAGAATAAAATGTCACCAAGAGCACAAGTACATAATGAGCACAAAGTACACTAAGATAAAAAATACACAAAGAGAACAAAGTACACAAAGTGCACAAAAATACACAAGGAGATTTAACCTGATATATCAACTTAATACTTTTGTGAGTTTGTACCAGCTATAACAGCATTAATCAACTAACTCAGATCTATGAATTTATACACAAATGTACCAGATACATATTTTGAAAATTTTTTCTCTCAATCATGAAAGGATCTATTGATCAATTTGAAAAGCCAGACAACATATATGCAATAATAATTCTCAGCTTCATAAATTTATCATTTTTGAAGTCACTGTTATCCAGGAATAATCAAACCATAATTAAATTAATTAAATTATTATTAAAACATCCTTTTTAAAGTCACAACATCTACAGGGAGGCATGCAAAATAAAACTGCTACAGATACAAGGCCAAGAAAAGACAGTCATGTTTCCAGTTACTTTACCAAAAAAATTGGGTAGGAAAGTCGCAAAATTTCTTTTTTTTTCTTAACAGACCTTTTATACTTAGGAGGAAAATTCATCCCTAAATATTTTTGTACTATGCATTTTGCAGTAATTAGAAAATTTAGGGAATGCACAATAAATTAGAGTTGGTCAAAGAACCACAAACACAACTATTTTTTTCTGGCCTGATAAAAATGATGGAGTTAGAAATTCTATGAAAATTCCATATAAACCAAGCTAAAGTATATCAATGACTGACCTGCCCAACTGGTCAGCCTCACTTGTGATAGTCAAATGATGTCCAAGAACATACAACGCTGTTATAAGATCAGACCATTGTACCAATTCCCCCAAAGGTCCACCTGTTGAATTAAAAATAACTCATTATGAAAATTGATTCCACTATCATGGTAAGCCCAGACCAATCACAATCATTGTAAGTGCAGACCAATCACTATCATTGTAAGTACAGACCAATCACTATCATTGTAAGTACAGACCAATCACAATCATTGAAAGTACAGACCAATCACAACCATTGTAAGCCCGGACCAATCACAATCATTGTAAGTACAGACTATGTGAAATAAGTTACTTTTCAGACAAGCATGTAAACATACACAAATGACACATTTAGGTGAATTTAAAAGTAATGATAGTATACGCTATATGCATGTACAGACATTATCATCAACATTGTAAAAACAAGCCACAAACTTACCTTTAAATTGCATCTCAGCAAATTTCCACCCTGCTTGTTTGGAGAGTAAGCCCAGATGTATTAAAACCTATAAACAAAAGAAAATAGTAAATACTATCAAATATCCCCTCAGGCCAAAGGAACAAAATTCTATCAATTTCAGAATTATTCACTTGATCTGAGCTCAGTAGAGACTGAAATCTGACTTAAGGCTAACCTCAAAAGATGTTGATTTGAGGTTACACAACCCAAATTTTTAACAGTTAGTAGGTAAGCAGACATTTTTTTTATTGGGGTAATACATGCTTAAACAGAAAATGAAAAGCTGGACTAAAGAATAAAAAAAATGATCAGATGATTGAATATTTTCTGGGTTGGAAGATTTTTAACAAGTAACTTCAAACCAACAATTTTTTTAAAGATGGCCAAATTTCAATATTATTCAGGGTTTCCGCTGCCATTTGCCAGTTTCACAAATGGCAAAAAAAATCAGCAAGTGGCGAAAAAAAATCAAATTAAGCAGTATCAAAGTACCAAATGACCCTCCCCTCCCTACATGTAGCAGAAAAAATATAATGTCCAGTGGAAACCCTGTTATTACTAAGGCACCTTTTTTGGTTTTCTTTTGGTCATGTCTTGTTTCTCTGCAAGCTTACGAATGGCAGACTCCCATCGTGGCCAGATACGTTTTATTCTCATTCTAATCCAGGCGTAACCTTGACGTTCATTTGGATCTTTCAGTAACTGCATCAAACCATCAAGGTTCGTCGTGATATTTGCCTGAAAAGATTCCAACATAAGCAAAGGTCAAATGATCTAAAGGCCAACTGAAAAATGAAGGTCATCTAAAAGTGTAGGTCAATGTTATAAAGGTCAACAATAAATAAAGGTCAACAAAAAGTGAAGGTCTACAAAAAGTGAAGGTCAAAACTGTAAATGAAAGTCTACCAAAAGTAAAAGTCAAATGGCAGGCCAACTACAAATGAAAGGTCAACCACAGGTCAACTAAGGTCAAATGTAAATCAGAAAATTTACAGAAGTGGAATGAAATGAATAGCAAAGCTGCTCATCCCGACTGACTTTAAAGTAAGAATGAACGACAAAGGTCAGAGGCAAACAAATAATGTTCTAAAACAGGGAAAATTTTGGCAAAGGTACCAGTATTGACCGATCTGAGAAAAATTATGTTTTGTCAACAATGGGGAACTTTTTACATCATAATGCTGATAATAGTTTGTATGTTTCCATATCATATTAATTCACAATTATTTAATAACAGAATGAGAATTGTTCATTTAATAATGTTAACAAAACAATTTTATAAATGGTCACAAAAATACCTTATCGAAAGAGGTGCATTTGATTAAAATTACAGAAGAACAATTCAAGAGTTAATTGAATATTATTTAAATGTAATGCATTATCTGAAATTTTCAACATTTTACTTGAAAATTCTTCATTTGTTTGGGGTTTTTTGTTCAAAGATTGGGATAAATTTAAATGGATTGGGAAGGGTCTGTTTACTGGTAACTATAAGGTAAAAAATCCCTGTATAAGAATAATCACCCCTAGAGTTTAACATCCAACCAACGTCCAGGGTTACTAGGCAACTTCCCAGTTTTATCAGTGGAAGAAGACCCCAGGCTTCACCCTGGGTAGAACCACTGACCTTTTAGCTACCATATGTGGAGAAGATGCCAGCTCCTTGAGGAAAGGTAAGTTAGTACTGGTTAGTGTACAGTCCAGGAAAACTGGTTAGGTGAACTGGCTGCCTTATATAACTGAAAAATTGTTGAAACACGGCTTTAAAACCAAAGAAAAAAAAGTAAGAAAGACTACAAACATTTTTAGTTTCAGGACCGCCTTTTGTTGGTACCAGGTTAGATCCTCTCCATGCTGAACGTGGGCACCAGCCTTCAATCTGAAATAAATATACATCTATTCAAAACACTAAATTCCATAATACATCAGGCCAAAGAGTAAATAACAACTACAAATCATTTCCAAGTGAAATATAACACCAACAATTCTTTGACAGATCAATTCAACCCAACATTAAAACTAGAGCTCCGCAGAGTGGCACCAACGCTAGTCTGCTTTACGTGGCCAAGTTCGAACGCGATAAGGTATAATTTTGACCAAAATTCTAAGTTAAAAATGGACATAACTCCAAAAACATAAAGTTTCAAAATAATGCCCCATGTCTTGCAAGTGCTCTTCACCATGATAAATAAGCATTCGAAGTGTTGTGTTGACATCTTTAAAAGTGTTTGAGAAAATGGCTACATTGAAATTTTTGCACAACAACAATGACAACACAGCGATCATAATAGCTCGCCTTTCTCTTGAAACAGACAAGCTACAAATATACAATGGAAAAATACATATTACACATTTAAAGAAAATCTCAGTTCACCAAGTTGATTCTGAAGGGTTTAAACAGTATTTTAAGTGTTCATTGTTCATTTAACTGTTCTTACACATAAACTACAAACAACATATATGAATGAAAAAGAGACACAAAAATGCATTTTTGTATCATAGAATGCATAATTATAGCTAACAAAGATTTTAAATGAATCAACCCTCAACCAGCAGTCATGTCCTCTGCTGACTGATGTTACAAAGACCACCATTGGGTGATTAATCATTCATGATCTTCATTGTAGATATTTTTTCAGAGTTTACAATAAGATGCACATAATTGTATAGGAATTTAGACTACTGGGCCCATTTCATGGACATATATCAGCCATGACAGCAGTTATAACTTCAGAATCTTGCTTATTATTTACCTTTAACAGCTGATACCAGATCCCCAAAACAATCAGTACGATAAATTCATTTTTATTTACAAACGAGGGTAACAAGATTTTTAATTTCTAAGCTGAGAAGATATGAAACAGGCCCTTAATAGTGACCTTTATGTCTACTTAAAATTTTCAGTTGACTAAACATTGAATGGAACTCAGTGAGATCCCCAAAACAATAAATAACGTAAAAGCAACTTATTTAAGAACAAAGAGTACCAAGATATTTAAATTTAAAAACTGCTTTCTCAGGCAAGATATGTCTATGAAACAGTTCCCTGGTCTATAGTGCCTTACGGATGGTAATCACAGGTGCGCCTGTGAAAGTTTGGAAAAACGTGAAAACTTATGCTTGGTGCCCCAGAAACAATGCAAGCCAGTTTTCACTGGACCCACAAAAAATTCTGGCACATCCTGGAAAACTTTCACCCATGTGGTGTTTTTTTCAAACACTTTTGACTCTTAATTGATTTTCTTACCTCACTAAGGTACATAATAAAAGAACACATGGAACCATCCACACCATAAGAAGCATAACAAGGATCAGACTGCCACATTTGCTTCATCCACTGAAATTACAGTAAATATCATAAAAAACTGAAGACCAGTGTTCAGTTGAAGCCTTGCTATTGGTCAATCTTATTACCTCATTCAAAATCAACCAATCAGAAACTTTGATGGATTGACTGGTACACTAACAGAAATTTATTCATAGAAATTCTCAAAAAAATAAATGCTCTACAGTAATAAAGATCATAGTATTAGAAGTGTGTACACTATTTAATATTTGGTGTTTTTCTGCATAAAATAGCAATGTCAAAACAGTACACAAACAAAGGAAGTAACACTTGTAAAGAGTTCATTCTACCATATAAGATTATCTGAAGTTTTCAGGGTATAAATTAGTGAAAGTGTTTTATGCATGTGTTATTCTTTTACTTGAATATTAGTTGCTTATGCTAAACCCCTTTGGTTGTTCTATTGAACGCAATAAAACACACTTAATGAACTATATTAAGGATAAATCAATCTTTCCCCTGTTGCATCTGTGTTTCATTTATTTTCAAGATCATTATAATTTCATAAGATGACATTCTTTTAAAGATCTTTGTAGTCCAAAACAGATAATTCATAATGCACAAACCTTTGAAGACATAACATAATCTATCGTAAATTACTAATAACCTCATTTCATTTTGTTTTAACACACCTTACTTTAATTTACTTGATGCATTGTGGTTCTATTGAGAATAAATGCTCAATGCTAAATGTATGCAATCATTCTTTGCTGCAAGTTATAGCACTGTTCAGTTTTCAGAAGTAAATTTATGGTGAAACAGTCTAAAAATTGTCATATAACTTTGGTATTCAGAATTCTGAAGTTCCAGTATCCGGAAGTACAGACTACAGAAATTAGAGGGAAAAAATCAGGTCCACAAAACTTATTCAATTTTCGGAATTGTTCAGAGGGTTCATTATCTAGAGATTACATTGTACTCTTGAGTAAAACAAATCATGAAAAAATAAAATAGTAATTGAAATAAATTTGCCAAAAATGAGATCACAAAAATTAGATTTGGATTAAAATCATGAAATTTGCCAAAAAAAAAAGATAAACCATGTAAAGGACAAAAATGCTTACTCCAATTTTCCCTTCACATTTAGGATAAAGTTGATTTTCTTTATCAGTTAGAACACATTGTTCAGGTTCACCCTTGATCAAATCTGAAAACAGAACATAAATAAAATGTTTTAGATCACATTTAGTATTCAAAACTACTGACAGCAATCCTCTGACAGATAAATGAAGTGTTTAGTTCTATAATAATGATTCATTTTTTCACTGTGGCTTAACGTCTCACCAACAACCCAGGCCATTTGGCGTTTTTCCAGCTTAAACAGTGGAGGAAGATCCCAAGACTAGGTAGATCACCTATGGAGCCCCCAAAAACAACTTTTATAACAAAATCGATAAACTGAATTCAAACCTCAAGCTGCAAGTATTAAGTTTTAATAGCTCCAGACAAGCATACAAAGTTGGGCGTGACTTGAATTTTATTCAATAAAAAAAAACACAGAAACCTGAGGGCACAGTCTATCAAAGGGAAAGAAAAAGATTACCTAGATGAACAGCTGCGCCCAATTGTATAAACATTGGTTAACTTTAACCAAATGGTTAATTTAACCCAAGGTTAAATTTAACCATTTTGGTTTACTAACCATTCAAAAAATCTTTTTAAACATTTAAAAGGACTGCCATTTTGGTACTGGTTACCGTTTATGTTAAGATTTAACCAGCATCTTAGACTTGGGTTAGATTTATTTGAGCTTTAACAAAATCAACATTTAGTTATACTTAAACAAAATTTCCTGCAACAGCTAACCAAACATTTAACCAAAATTTTAACCAAAAACTCTGATTTAACCCAGTGGTTAAAGTTAACCAATGTTTATACAATTGGGCGCTGGTCTTTACTCAGAGATTTATTTTCGATATGCATATATTAATAATGGATGAAAGTCTTAAATTTGAAAAACCGGAAACAATATGCTCGGTGCTAATGAGACAATTATAGCCAGTAATGTCTGAACAGTGAACAAAAGGGAATTCTGTCACATACTAGAAAA
This sequence comes from Lutraria rhynchaena, assembly GCA_008271625.1. Taxonomy (NCBI): domain Eukaryota; kingdom Metazoa; phylum Mollusca; class Bivalvia; order Venerida; family Mactridae; genus Lutraria; species Lutraria rhynchaena. Next base: position 1,261,881 of record VIBL01000011.1, read on the forward strand.
CTTTTACTTATGTTAATAAAAGTAAGTTTAAGATTTGTTGTCGTTCATAATGTGACCCTTGCTCACAGGTGGCCAAAAACACAGATTTGACTGTATGGACACATTATTTATACACAGCAGACTCTAACTGGCTGAAACTTGCTTACTTCAAACATTCTGGTTGACTAGAATTCACTTAAGCCCTAATTGTATTATCTATTTTTTCACACTGGCTACATCACAGGCTACATCTCACCAACAGCCAAGGTCATTTGGTGACTTTCCAGTCTTAACAGTGGAGGGATACCCCAAGCTTACACTGACTTTCTGTAAGCTAGCTTGAAAGCTTCCTCCCATGTGAAATTTGGTCCCGGGTGGGATTTAAACTCACAGCAGTGAGGGACTAGTGATTAAAAGTAATAGACCATAACCATATGACCATGGATGGGGCTATATACTCAATATATTAAGTATTGTATAATTCAACAACAATTGATTCATACAGCCCATCCTCAAACTCTAGGACCTATTGTCCTCTCCATTGATCAGAAAAGGCACTGTATACTAAACAATACATTTTCATTCCTTTTAATCAGCTGAGCAAATTATTTATAGGGTTATTGTAATGCTACCATTATCCACATATCTCCATTTGATTAGAGCTCCACTTGACTGGAATTAATTTTGCCAATCCCAGTAAGTTTGAACTAATAGAGTTCCTTGTTCCATTTTCACTAACAATGAAACCCAAAGCACTCACTTTAAATAAGTTTCGGCATTTTAGAGGGAACTCAAAAGACATATAAAGTTTATATTGTATTGTAAGTCATACTAAAGCATTAGGCTATCCTAAAAAATTGGTGGTTTGCAGTTATGCGACCAACTCTAAAAAAATGCTTAGACCCCAAAAATGTTTAAGTGATTTTGACAAAAAAAATTTCATTCCACTCCAGCTTTTTATCTCTAATACATGATGAAAAAGAAAATGCTTACCTACCTACTCTCTATTAAAAGTTTGGGTCAGGTTACAAGTTTTAAGGATAGCCCAAGACATGAACATTAAAAAATATTTTTCTACTTACCTTGCGCAAGCAATGACGGCTCTTTTGACCCTTGACCTACAGATGAAGATGAGGATGTATTTAATGTTATATTCAACTGACGTTCTACTTTGTCCAATCGTTCCATGATGTTTTCAAGTAGCACTGCCATAGTTTTCTTGAGATCTGAAATATTTCAACATCAAATATATACATGACAATATTTCAAGGTCAAATACATTTTGGCACAAAACTTCAAAGTTAAATACACTGGCCCAAAATTTCAAGGTCAATTACATTTCAGCCAAAAATTTCAAAATGAATTAAATACATTTTGTCCTATGAACATCAAAGTCAAATAACTTTAGATAAAAAAAATTGATATCAAATATTTTTTGACAAATAATGTCAAGGTCAAATGCACTTTGGATCAAAATTTCAAGGTGAAATTTGAGTTTTTGCTTCAGATAATTTCAAAGCCAAAAATGTAGATTTATTTTTACTTAAAACTTTTAAGAAATCATAATTCGGTCCAGAGGAGTGCAGCAAATTAATTCATACATACACACTGCTACCATACAAGTAATTCATTTATCTGTGACATTTTGGGTGTTGTTGCTTTTTCAACTAATGAGTGATAGATCACAGGCATCAGGGGGCAGAGAAAATACAAATATAACAGATATATGTTTAAATAAAAAAAAACAATCAGAGAAAATCAATGGTCCAGTAATAGACAGATAGGGATGGTGTGAAATTATTATCAGCTCATCAGTCAAGGAAGAGAAATTTTTTGATGTTTGTGAAATGTTTAATGGTGTTTTATGGCGCATCAATGACTAATGGTCATGTAGCAGACATTTAAATAAAAGGGCAAGTAGCATGTTTAAATCGTGTAAAAGGATAATAAATCAGTTAGAATGAAGGATAACTGATACAAACAGGTTAAAAGTTGATTTTTAGTAACAAAATAAAAAAAAAAATTTAAGGGGAGGAATTTTTTATATACTGTGGTATCATTTAATTTCGCTGGCATGAAATTTCGCGCAAATGGGAAAAAAGAAAGATTCGCGCGGTCGTAAATTCGCGCATTTTGAATTTTAGATTTTTTTTAAAATCCAGATACTGTCGCGAATCACGCCGTTGTTCGCTACAGCGCGTGTCATCACTGGACCACGTACATGCTTATCACAGCGGCGCCCTTTGTCACCATGATTAATAAACAATATGACAGTTGTCACCGATAATTACTTGTTAATTGTCACTTTATATAGATAAAACGTGTCCGAGATCAAAGCATGGATTAGCATGTAAATTAGACAATTATCGGGTCCACATCTTTTTATGGCGCCCGAGCAATTACTAAAAAAACAACAACAGTCAAAGGTGCGAATAATCCCTTCCACTAGGAACGGTTTTAAAACATACAATTTATAGTTTGTTTCATTCTCATCTGTTCTACACGCTCTTCGTCGGAACCGGGCCTTCCTGACCGAGCCGATGCTTCTACTCCGAAAGAGAATACCAGTAATTAAATATGTTTATTTTTTTTCTGTGGGAAAATATCATTAACATTTTTCCTAAAAGGTATGTCTCGTTTTCTTTTTTAATTCTTGAAAAAAGCTTAACTTCTCGCAAATCGGTAATAACATAGCCGGAAGTAGATACACAACTTAAGTGGCATGGTATTCGGACAATGAAAATATAGGATAGTCACTTCTTTCTGGATGGTCTTTTATTAGCGCGGTCTTGAATTCGCGCAAAAAACGTAGCGCAAAATACGCGAAAATTCGTCCTGCGCGAACAATAATGATACCACAGTATATTGGTACACCAATTTTTTCCTTGATTCAAAGCCATGAATTGACATCTTTTTATCATCTAAATATATTGTTCAGAATTAATATGTGCACAGTCTAAAAAAAAAATGAAAAAAAATTATCCCCGTAGAAATGTATGTGATAATGTAGTCTGTAAGAGACTTGAAGATTTTCATCAGAGATGGAATAATTGGTTTCATGGTTTCTAACTGACCACTGATCGAGCTCCCAGTTTTAATTTACTGACCCTGTATCACACTGTATCTAGTCGGTAAGAAGCTGTGTAACAAATTTATCTTACCGAGTACCATTCATAAATGAATTTACTGAACTTTTATGGTTCCTTTAATTTATATTTTGAAATTTATTATGATTACTGACTGGAATATAAATTACTATTGACCTAATAAGGGAAAATATTAGGTCAGCACATGACCCATCTCTACCAATCGACAGTAAGTATTCTGTACACGGTAAGATTTATAAGTATTTATATCCATCATGTGCTATCAGCTAATAAATCTTTACAGTTTAAGAGAATGAAGTCAAGTACGCAAATTGATTTGATTAATCCATTAAAATTGATCAACAGGAATGTGATTTTTTTAACTTGAGGCCAAAGCTGTCAGTCTGTAATAATACGATTTAATAACATAAATGGTTACTTGAAACATTCAATCATTTAGATGCCAAAGAAAAACCTTTATCCCCAAGACAATGTTTTATACCACCAACATTGTTATCAGTGATTTCTATTTGCAATTTTGGGAAAGGGTCCAGTCCAATAGGGAAAAACATGCAGTGTGATACCAAAATTTGGAATTTTTAGGAAGAGAAATGGGGAAAAAATGTCTTTATTTTTTATTGGGAAGGGTCCATTTACTAAACCCTAACAAAGACAGAAAAAATTGCTGGTTATATTATCAAATGTATAAGTATACAATAGATATTGAAAAACCAGTCCAAACAAAGGGGGCTAGCACGTTGGATTAGGCTTAAAATGGCAACACGGACCAAAAACACCTATATTACTTATATACATATACAAGGGTTACAACTTCCGCAAAGACAGTTTCTGTACCAAGTTTGTTTAACACTACGTAACTTTTCAAGAAATCACTCAAATTTCTAATACCTGGTGTCTACGGATTATACATTATACTACACATAACCAATTAACAGTTGGTTCAATTTAAATTGATGAAGCAGGTATTTCATCTTTTTCCTCTGAAAAATCGTCAATTTCGTTAAGTCGAACGCGACCTCGCAACACCAAATTGATCAGAATAACCATACTAAATACACTTTAAAACAACAGGCGCAGTAATGACAATGCATGATTACTATAAATATTACTAAAATACACTGATTCAGCGCCAAAATGTAATACAGGAACGTTCTACTCACGCTTAATTCACAAAAATCGTCGCATGATTGAAACGTAAAATATCATGATGCAGTAACCTTTGCCCCGTAATTTGTTTGTAAGCGGACGTTTCATTGGCTGAATCATAATGGTGTAGCGAGGTGGAAATCTATGAGAGAGTCGACGATTTTGTTAATTTTACGTGAGTAGACCATTCCTGGATAATTCTTTTGTGCCGGATCAGTGTATTTCAGATATATTTATGGTTAGCACGTGTTGTCATTCCTCTACCTGTTGTTATAAGGTGCGTTTAGTTTGGTAATTCGGATCAATTTGGTGTTGCGAGGTCGCGTTCGACTAAACAAAATTGACAATTTTTCGGAGAAAAAATATTAAATATCTGCTTCATTGTTTTAAATTGGACAAAGTGCTTACTGGTTATGTGTAGTATAATGTATTAGCTATCTGTCGACACCAGTTATTAGAAATTTGAGTGATTCCTTAAAAAATTACGTAGTTTTGTACAAACTTGGTACAGAAACTGTCATTTCGGAAGTTGTAACCCTTGTATATGTATGTATGTAATATAGGTGTTTTTGGTCCATGTGGCCATTCTAAGCATAATACACCATTATACACCATCCCTTCAATGTGCTAGCCCCCTGTGAGTGCAAACATAAAGAGTGATACTTAAAATAATACGACCTTAATACTGAGGTGGTCATTGAGTGAAGTTTTACTGTTTAATGTGAGTCGTCACTACTGTCCGCATTACTGTATTTAAAATCTTGCAAAAATTACACATTATAAAGACTTATTAAAAGAGGCTGTACCAGATAATTAAACAAAAATCGTACACAACAGAAGTGAATAATTTAATCCGATTTTATAAATAAGAAGCTTTAAACCAATAATAAAATGGTAACCTACATGTAAGAATGAAACTTACCGAGCTTATGTTGAAGATAACACAGCCTAAGGTTAATAGATTTAAATTTTAATTAAATCACATTCAAAGTTAAAAAGAAACAAGATTAATTTGGATTTCAATGCATAGCAAATAATTTAAAAGGAATTTAAATGAAACAAGCCGTTAGCTGGCTGGTGAAACACAAATAATACAACAGGGACTGAGTATTTTTCTTAGAGATGTTGGTGCTGCTTTGATTTGTTTTCTAATCCTTGTATACAGTAGAACCCTGATTTTTTGACAATGGATTATTCAAAAACCAGGGTAATCTGAAATGACATTTCAATCCTGATTTTTTCCCAAATAAATTTTAATGTAAATTAACCTTGATTATCTGAATTGTTTAATCCAAATATCATGGCTTATCTAAAGGTCCTAAAAATCATTCAAATGCTTATTTGCATATGCATAATCATTCAAATTCAAAATCATCAAATAACCCTGACCAACCCGAATGGAATTTTTAAAATGTCAAAAGTTGCAAACAACAAATAATAAAAACTTATAAAATCACACTATTACAATAAACTGAGTGCTTGGTTTATTCTTTACAATAATGACAACACATTTTTCCTATTATGACTGTGAATAATAATCATCTGTTTCAACTTTAATGTTGGTTAATTTATAAATTGTAACAATGATGTAATAATTCCACTCTAATATGCAAATGACATTGTTTTCTTTATTTTCTGAGTTTGTTCAAAATTGTCACAAAATGCTGGAAACATACATGACTAATCAGGACTTTCTCAGTTGTTTGCACACAATAATGATGTGAGCATTAGTAGTAGGCAATATGTCAAGCCTATGAACTCAACCTCGTCAAAAACCTAAAAATATCTGTCACTGGCAGACGTTTGTTAAAAGTTATTATGAAATCCCCGAATAACTGGCAAAATTATAGTCCAGACTAAAAATCTACATGGAAAAACACTCACATCCACATACATAACCAACTGCCATTTTGGTGACTGTGTTGAGCTCACGGCTTGTGCCTGACAAAAATACTAAAATTGTACAAAATTGGAACAACATACTTTTTATTCATTTTTCTCGCTTTTTTTGCTGCTTTTCACAATTATTTGTAGTCAGCAAATATATTTTACTAAAACTTTGCTGCTTTTCACAATTATTTGTAGTCAGCAAATATATTTGTATTTAATATATTTATAAACTTTGATGCAGATAGCAGTGACAAGAATCTCAGATAATTTCCTATGGCCTAAGATAAAAAAAATTCCAATACTTCCATTATCGTCCAGGTTACATCAATCATATTGAATACTTAATGGACAAACGGTGTTAAAAAAAACTATATATGTTTCATAAACACAACAAAGGAAAGACACAATAAATTATGAACAACAGAGCACTTACAGCCATATAAATCAAACTTTAATACAAACTTAAAAAAAAAAACATTTCTCAGCTTTCTCAGCCTTATATAAACAAAGGCTTACAAAAAGTGTTTTAAAACGTACCATTAGTGTAATGGAGCCAAAGGGTCTTTTACGCCTTTCTAATCAAGTTATCTAGAAATCTCAGATACATTTGGTTTCAAGTACACACGTATTAACCAAAATATCCATATGGAAAATTTACATAAGAATTAATCCATAGGCGGATCCACGATTTCTAGTCGGGGGGGGGGGGGTGGAAACTGAACAAGTAGGCTAGGGGTCGAGGGCGCTGCTAAGTTTTGGTCATTTCTAAGGGATTCAGGCACATTTCCAAAACGTCACCTACCCTTTCCCAGGGTATACAATAAAATGTATGAGAGCTCTAACCTACTGTGTGCTTAAGGTATGAATCAAACAGAGACAAAAAAATATCTTTTGTACAATATATAATTTGAATGTTGGCGTGTTTCCCACTGGGTGCATCCATGTTTGTTGACTTACTTTACTCAAAGGAAAAATACTAATGGAAGTAAATGAAAGCGGGATTATTTAAAATACAGAAATGTAAACTTAGGTATCACAGTCACGTTTTGGGTTAGGAAGGGGGACGTAAAATCAAACAACCATCAATATACATTCTTGTTTTCATAATTAAAGTTTTAATTATTGACAGAACATTATATATGCAAGTATATTAGTCTGATGTCCTTGTGGATAAACATCAGCCCTGGCACATTAAATCTGTCCTCTCCCATTGACGACCTTGCTTTGTTTTTAATGAACCTTAGGGCTGAGCTCTCTTTTTCTACTGAACTCTAAGTGACTGAAGGAATTGTTTGTGAATTGTACATTATGTCATTGTGTTACTGTACTTGTAACTTATTGCACGCTATGCGTGCATAATTTTTTTACATTTATATATATTTTTATGTAAATATCATATTTCATGATAGAAAAAAACCTTTGCTTGGGCATTTTTAGTGGGAGCATACGCCGGGTTCGCCCCCCTAGATCCGCCTATGTAATCCAATCATTCTGACAGGAATAAACACTCAAAACAGATAAGATTTACTTAAGAGGATCATCTATTTGAGTCTAGATAAAAAAGGTGCTCATCTTTATAAAAAATTTACAAGCATTTATATGAGTGTAAAGTTAGTTAGAAACAGTGTGCAGTGTTGTCATTAGAAACTGTCCACTGACCCAAAAGGTTGGTTCACACAACTAACAAACTGGTTAAAACTGGCAAAACAAATTTTCCAATGAGGGGGGAGGTGCAAGCCCCTGAACCCCCCCCCCTAAAAAGCCTGTAACTTTTCGATTTAAGCCTATTCAACAAAGTCCTCGTGAGAACACTGATGTGTAAAGGAAAGAGTTCAAAAAATCATTTCTGAAAGAAAATGTCAAAAAAGAGTAATAGACAAATTACAATTTGTATTTACTCTAAATTTCTAAGGGAAATAACTGTTATAACATTGGCTGAATGGAAAAAATTACATCAAACATTGTAACAGAAAGATATATATTCACACAGATTAAAAAACATAGTACATAGGGCATTTATATGTAGATGTTTCTATAAAAGACTATTACTCACAGACACAGACATACATGTGGACAGAAACTCTGGGGAAGAAATAATACAAGTACAAATATATCTAAGCAACCAAACAAGACTAAGTGGGTGTGTGACACTTACCATAAGCAGTAAACCTCCCCGCATAAGGGCCATCCACAACCCCTTCATTATCACGCGCTAACGCTCGAATATATTGTTCACTAAGTTTTACTATTTCTGACTGAAAAAAAGAAACAAAAGCATCATACATAATTATCACATCAGTTGCAAAAATTTTTTAAAGAATTAGGAACAATAATATTAATTACAATTTATAAAAGCCAGTCTTAAAAATCCCAGGTTTACGTGACCCACTCAATAAAAGATCGCTGGACACTGTAATTTTTAAGCAATTTTTTCATTCTTTATTCCAGCTTTACATTTTCAGTACAAGCATGTAATGTTAACAAAAAAATACCGACCAACCTACCAACTGTTAAAGTTTGGTCACATCACTGCAAACCAACATTTTTTAAGGATGCCCTTATACACATACACTGATATTCTGTAATTCTTCAAAGAATCAAGTCTTACAAAAAATATCATTTGTTCATTTTGAAAAGAACTTGTTTTATTTTAAAATCAATTAATTTTCATTACTCAGAATATTTGAACCAATTCTTTAACAGTTTCAGCCTAAACAGTAAGTGGGCTATTGAAAATAAACAATTTACCACCAGCCTGAATACACAATTTTGAGAAATTTCTCTAACCATAACAGAAATTTGCTAGCTCCTAGCTTTGAACAAGTGGATTAGTGCCGAGACTGCATTCAAAAGTATGCGAATTGTGATACATGAAAAGTTTAAAATAACTCTAAGTTATCATAATATTGTGACTAATAAAAGTTGTATACTTATGTGAACAAAAACAAAATCCTAGAATTCTATTAAGGGGCCTCCATGGTTGAGTAGTCAAGGTCTCTGACTTGAAATCACAAGCCCCTCATTGCTGTGAGTTTGAACAAGGGGCCAAATTCAAATATGTGAGGAAGCTGTCCAGCTAGCTTAAGGAAAATCAGTGGTTCTACCCAGATGTAAACCTGGGTTTGTCCTCCACTGTTAAAGCCACAAAAAGGCCAAATGACTCTGGCTGTTGATGCAACAATGTTAAACTCCATTAAAAGAAGGCTGCATGAGTAAAAGTAAAAATATCCCTCCCTTCAACAATATAGCTTTGTTATAGTCCAAAACAGCCTGCATTAACAGTAATTATGTATTTCTTCAAACTTAGGTCGACTTTTGCAAAATTCAAAATGGTTTAGTCAATGAAAATGTTTTCTAGGATGAATAATAACAGAAAATCAATTTCTACAGGAATAAATGTTGAGAAATAGTTGAAAAAAATGTCTTTAAAAGCTTTCAGCCATTGTTGAAATGGAAAAAAATTTTGACAGATGAAGGATACATGTGTTATTAACGAGAAAAATTGAGTAGTTTCTGGACATAACGTAATATGGGCACAATAAAACATGAGGTTTGTATGGTGTCCATAGCAACCAGATAAGATTACCAGACAATATATGTGGCAACAATAAAAGCTGTTACCCTTGAAATCATTATTTCATGCATTAAACAAACAACATAAACATCATTAATACAATACAGTTTATATCTCTTAATACATGTATATATACAAAAATAGAGTGTAACAGATTTTCTTGATAAAGCAAAATATGATACTTTGAACAGTCTGTCACCTCTGACACTTACCCAACCTCCACATTAAGTAAACATTTTCTTGGACAAATACAAGTTTGCTATTTATTCACAGTGAGGCCAAAAATTATTTATCTAGGCAATGGAATGTTTTTTAAGTTGGTCAGTCCTTAGGTCAAGAAATAGTCCATTGTCTTTTACACTGAAAATTTTGTGCTGATCTAAGATAAATTTCCTTGTCCCAGATGTTCGGCAAGTGGCTTTGCGGGAGTGAAAAATGACCTGGAAGCTGGAAAAATCAACCAGCTAATTGAGCATTCTTGCTTGCTATTTGTTCCCCACAGGATCATTGCTGCTTGCCCCCTTCTAGGGGGGGGACCCTTAGACCCACCTACTATTAGCAGCTTACAGGCTACATGAAAACATTTCTACACCACTGCTTCAGTTTCCTTCATCAACACATTGAAACAAAGCCGACAAACAGAAGACAACAATAACAGCAGCAGCATACTGCATTCTAGAGATGTTCTCGATTTTCTACAACTGTTTTTATTTAATTTTCCCCAAAATCTAAAAAAAGCAGAATTATCTCACATATTCTAATCACACATTTATCTAATTTCCCCAGACAGTTAACAAGACTCCAAGTACAAATAAATTTCAATCAGAAGAAAAGAAAACAAAAAACAAAGACTGTGTTTATAATAACAGGCTGTTTACCAACTATTTCCTAATAAACGCACCTAGCAGTGTTATATAATCTTTTTGTCAATTTGTTTATTTACTGAGTGAACTATTTTCAGACATGTTGGACTTAATTAGAGGGATTATTGCAGCATTTATGATGTGTTGTGATTTTTTTAACATTTTCACAAAAAAGGCCAGGGCATTAATTAGGGGAGAGCCACTTATGATTGCATATTCAGTAACTTGTATAATTAATCTAATTAGATGTAAAATTAGTGTGCAGTATTACGAAATATGCATCGAGACTCTGTCCTAGATTCAGATCTAATGCAATTATCAGATAAAAACAGTTAAGTGGACATAATTAATTCATTTATCCCAGAGAAAACATCAATTACTATCAAGTGCATGTAACGAATGATTCAACTATGCATATTTGATCACAAACTATGAGGCTGGATTTTACTGGAATGACAGCTGAAAAAATGTGGAATATACACCTGGGTAAAATAAATAGCATTATTTATATCTGCTCCACATGAAAACAAAGACTACAAAAGGTTGAAAATATCCAAGCCAAATATGTTTCACACAAAAATGCCAAAACCCACAATGTCTTGTATGAAAATGCCAAACCCACGATGTCTTGCATGAAAATGCCAAAACCCACGTCTTGTATGAAAATGCCCAAACCCACGACGTCTTGTATGAAAATGCCCAAACCCACGTCTTGTATGAAAATGCTAAAATCCACAACATCTTGTATGAAAATATGCCAAAGCCTAAGATGTTTAATATGAAAATGTCCAAAATCAATGATGCATTACATGAATACACCAAAGTAAAAACTGTCTTACATGATGTTTTAGCCAAGAATGTCTCAGCAAAGACTGTCTAAGAAGAAAATGTCATGTGTAAGAATATCTGAGCAAAGAGTGTCACAAGGGGATAAATCTAAGCAAAGAATGTCTTATAAAAAATGTCTCAGTCAAAAAATGTGTTCAGAGAAAATGTGTCCCAGCAATGAAAGTCCTGGCTAATTTAAACAATTGGTATAACAAAGTACACCTGTCAATTGACATCTAGATCATTTGTTATTTACATATAGTCAACATAGATATATGGCCCTCATAATAAACTCAATAACTGATGATAATTGTTTTTCAAGAACAAAAGGCCAGTTTGATACACTGGTAATCAATTGTATTATGCACAACTTTAAGGTTAGTAACAAAGACAGAAGTCAATGCTTCACGATTTTTCATTTTAATTATTTGAACTTGAAGAAGCCAATAAGCAATTACCAAAAGTGATGACCAACAAAACATAAGTAGGGGCTGAAAGTATGGAAATAAGGGCCAAAATAATGAATGTAACCAATAAAAAAATAGTAAGAGCCCAGAAAAATTAAGTCAGGGGCCAAAATATTGAAAGCAACACCAATTTCATGGAAAAGTAAATAGAGCAGACACAAGGCTCAAACTAGAGCTCCGCAGAGTGGCGTCAATGATCATCTGTTTTGCATGTCAGCAACGGGAGCCACATTTGAGATTTCAAGTTTGAATACAATAAGGTATCATTTTGACCAAAGATCTAAGTGAAAAGGGGCATGACTCCAAAAATATACCATTAAAAATAATGCCCCTTTTCTTGCAACTGTGCCTTCTCATGATAATCAAGTATTCCAAGTGTCATGTTGATATCTTTAAAAGTGTCTGAGTAATGGACTATGTTAAAGTTTCTGCATGACACCAACAATGACAATGCAGCCTAATAGCATCATAATAGCTTAACTTTTTCTTCAAAACAGACAAGCTAAAAAGGGAGTCTGTTGAAAAACAAAACCAACAATTCTAAGCCTGTTGTACTTGCTGATGTTCCAAGGTAAATTTATTACACTGAATACATGTGGCTGTACATCATTCAGTACCTACACTAAGCAATTGATCAGAAACACCAATCAGACAAGGTACAGTACACATAATTAATAAATAATCACTGATAAAGTGATACAGGTGATATTGTACAGATGTGCTGACAAGCCTCGTTGTACCAATATGTCAGAACCTAGGAATTTTGTTCACAATAAAGTTACACAGTATAACAATCATGGCACCCTTAAAGATACGTAGGTTTCAATAATGCTACCTAAACTTTTAACATGGAGTTTGATGGAAGGAATTTTTAACATTATACGCATTGAAAAGAATTTTGAGCGATTCTTTTACTTAGAGATTGAATCTAGTCCAATTGGGAAAAATTATGCAAAATTTGAGAATTTTTTAAGTTATAATAATTTGTTCAATTGGGAAGGGTCTGTTTACTGGACCCAAACGAAGAAGGAAAAAATTGCTGCAATAAGTTGTTCATGTAACTGCAAGCCAAAAATTTTTTAAGGATGGCCTTAAGCAGATTTTTTTATAATTCAAAATTGTAATAGATCCTATGTTACACTAGAAAAATTTTTTTGCTACATTAAATTCAGAGTTGTAGATATATACACATGGCTTCCAAAATAATTTTGGAACATTCATACAACATATCACATACAAATATGATAGAATATTACGACAACACCTTACACCATCTGAGACAAACAGTCGAACTGAGTAATTTTCCATACATTCAATTTTAAACACATGTTGTTGTTTTTTTTTTCACTGGAGTTTAATGTTGCAACAACATCCAGGATCATTTGGTAACATTACAGTTTCAATAGTTGAAGGAAGACCCCGGGTTTACATCTAAGTCAAACCATCGACCATCTGTAAGCTAACTGGACAGCTTCCTCACATGTTAAATTTGGTGCCAGGTAAGATTCCAGCTCACAGCTGTGAGAGGCTAGTAAGCACTAGTCAGATACCAATTAACCACTCGACCATGGAGGCCCCATTTACCCATGTAACCTAGTACTTAATAATGTCTAAAACATCTACATTTTTTCCTTGACTTAGATTTAACATTCACTGTAAAGTATGTTATATATTACAAAATGTATAGGTTTTCAAATACAGAAATTATTGATATTGCAAATTCGTAGTAAGCTTTAAACAAATGTAAACTGTCATTATCGAGCATATAAAATATTTGCCACCAAGGGGGTCTATACTTGTGTATTTCCGATTTAGTACTGCATATATAAATATATTACAAATTACCATTCAGTTAAAATCCCTGAGTCAAAACCCCAGGATGCCACATATCAAATTACTTCTTACTTTGTCTACAAAAATTTGAAAATAATTTACCTTTATATGATCGCTTTTTCCACGTATCACAGCATCTGAGTTGAAATTCAATATTGTTACAAGCCATAACAATGTTGCTATGGCAACCAGAACACATCCTTGACGACGATGTAGATTAAAGTACCGAAGCCAATTCCACTTAGGCATATTAACGTCATATGTTCAACACACTTGACTCATACATCTGTAAATGAAGAAAAGATTTTAAATTTCAAACATTAAAGTATGTGCCCAGGGGCCTCCATGGTGAAGTGGTTATGGTCTCTGATTAGCCCCTCACTTCTGTGAGTTCAAATCCTTCATCTGGCACAAGACAAAATTCCCGTGAGGAAACTGTCAAGCTATTCTACCAAGGTACACGCCTGGGGTCTACCTCCACTGTTAAAGCTGAAAAAGTCATCAGGTGACCCTGACTGTCAGTGCTAAGTTAAAAGTAGGAAAAAAATATGCCATTCAAATTTTATGTTAAACTAGAACATCCTGAAACTGAAAGTAAGAAATGGTTCAACATTCTGAAATACAGTTATTATCATATGCTACACACTGTATGTGGTCATACCATGTGGCAAAATGATTAAGGACATACAAAAATAATCAAAGCTTCAGGTGATATTTGTCTTCACGTAATCATAACCATACTTGTTACCGTATGACAGCCTAACCAAGGTGGTCAACACAACTTATACCTATAGCAATAGTTATTATCAGGCCAACCATAGATTTTATCATCAATACAACTGAATTGCTGTTTAATACCGAGAATATGTCACTTTCCACAGACAAATGGACATACAGACTGACATGTGGACAGACACACAGACAGGCAAATGGACAGACAGAATATGAGCAAAATTTGACAGATTTTTCAACAGCAAAAATTAATACCTACATGACTTTCAACAAATTCCTTAAAATTGCAACACAAAATCTAACTCCCTAATCGTTCATGAAATTCACACTCTTGCAATTATCATGCAATTATTTCACAACATGCAAACAAAAAACGATTACCGGTATCACAAGACAGCAAATAGACTAGGTCACCACTTCCAGCAAAATATAGAAACACAGCCCTCGAAAGATAAGATAATGTACAATTTGCATGGCACTTTTTTGTACTTAAGACAAATTCAAACTGAAATCCCTACAATAGTAGATGATAATTACGCTGATACATTGTACAAACTAACACAAGCCAGTTATCTGATGTATTGTTACACTAGTAATAGCGACCACATATATTAGTGAAAGAGATTATATCGTTATTGGTTTCATTGTCCTTAAGGACCAATTACAGCATTGATATATGTAGGTTTATGACTTAGTAGTACTACAGAACATAGAGAATACCAGAGCATGTAACTACATTCATTGCCATTAAATAGCATTAGTGATCCCTGCTCAGATCCAGGATTTTCTAGAATCGTGTTGCATCAATGTGTTCTTTTCCTAAAGGCCAATAAAATGATTTGTGTGTTTCATTTTCAGGCAAACAGTCTGAAACAGCTAGATAGAGTAGGCATCAAGTTATTTTTGTAGAAAATCATTGTTCATGTATCAGTTAACAACAACCAAACACTAGAGATTTTTTTTGAAGTCTAGGGGCAGGGGGTTTCAGTAGGGATGGTTAGGTTCCCTAAAACACACATTTTTTTTTGGTCTGGCCTAGTATTACAGATTATTCCTTTCTGTAAAAAAAGAAAACTCTCAGACTTGTAGCTTTCAATGTCCCTGAAATTTATTCATCTTAAGTGCTGCAGAGTATACCGCTGTATTTTTATATTTATATTCTCATATTTGTTTGTAGCTTAAAGGGACAAGACATCATATCAAAGGATATTTTGATTTAAGAAAACTCCTTGAATAAGACATTTGATATAAGGCCATCCTTTAAAAGATGTTGGTTGGTGATTAATAAAATCAATTCAGTGTATATAACATAATGATTGTACCAGTCTGAAGTTGGGTCTGTTCAAATATCTTCATCAATTAGTACACTTGAAACAAGCACTCTGAGTTTGAGGTTATAAAACTTGAGATCAGTCTCCGAGCTCAAATCTCATATTTTGTCTTTTAATATTTTTAAGTTAAATATGGTAAGGCAACAAGGACATTATTGATAACTTAACTGACCTGAAAATGTATTTAAATATTAATCAACTCTATCTTTTCAGCCATAATACTTTGAGAATGGAATTGTGATTAGAGCTTGGAGACTGTCCTCAGATTTTATAACATTGGGGCCTGATGTAACCAGCCAGTACACTACCATTCTTTAGGCCAAAAGGAAGGAGTCATGTTTATAGTAACTTGACTGAAAAAAATAGGGTAAGTGGGTAGCATTACCCTTATTTTTCCTTATTTTTCCCCTTTAACCTTGGACTTTCTTTAAGCCTGAGGAACAATACATCTACATGCAGCCAAATAACCCTGGCTGTTGTTGCAACATTAAACTCCAGTGAAAAAAAACTGAGTAAACAAGGTACTTTCTGTTTCAAACAGCAACAACTTCCTCCTTACACAAACATAGATAACTAATTTACAAAATGGATTTATATAGGCATTAGTCCTCTAAATCAATTATGGTTTCATATAATATACAGAGGTAATTCTGCCCATGTTGTGTATATCAAATCAATGTTTGTACTGCCAATTTGACATTTGAGTGACCTTGACATTTAACTTAAAAACTAAAGTCACTAATTGATGGAAACCGATATATGTCAGCTGTAGTATCCTAACATCACATCAAACAGAAAACCATGCAATATGATTAATTCTATCATTCCATGGAAAACATTACATAAAAGAAATCTGTCTACTGATCTTTATGGGACATAGTGTTCCAACAACCATAATTTTTCAATCATAGCTTACATCTTAAAATTGTTTCAGGAATGATGCTAAATTAAAAGGTCAAAAACAAGGCAAGGTGCTACTAACAAAATTTTCCTAGCAGTAATCAAAACAATGAGGGTAATGAAATGTCAAGGTCAAATGTCAATCAAATAATTTCAAGAATAAACAATTCATCATTCCCAATCAGATTAAAAGACTCCATTTCTCCTGTATCTTCTCCCCTCTCTCTGGGGTGGTTCTGAAATGACCATAGCTGTTAATGGGCAGTTAAACAACAGATTCAGGATACAGCAGATATTATACTACAATATGATTTCCAAATACCAGTATTTTACTTCATTTTAAATTTCAAATTAAAAAGTTTCAACATCTCAGTCAGACAAACAAACAATCCTAGTTTTAACTTGTGTTCTTGTTGAGGTGCACAGAGAATAGATTGACAAAATTTTGTGTAAATATAGTTTAATGAAGGACAGGAAAAATCACATCCATAAAAAGTTTTAAAAAAACATAAAATCTTATCAAATAAAGGTTGAACATATACTGCAATAAATCATAATATCTTAGTAAACATTGAAATATATAGCATCATCAATTTTCCTGGTGAGACCCGGCCCAATTAATTAGTACAACATAAAAGGCCTGATGAGTCATGAAACTGTGGGAACCGATTAATTAATACAAAGGTGCATATATGTTTCTTGTACATGTAAAAGATTGCATAACAGTAGTGAACAATCGAACATAATGCACAATAAACTCCAGACTTCTTTCATCACATATTTACCATAAGTATACACAGACAATTTTGAGAGATAAACAAACATTCTGCAGATGTTTTATTTGTAAATAACTTAGAGTTAAATCAGTTTCTGTTTATTGAACTAAGTACAGTAAAAAACATGCAAATCTTCCATGGGTGTAACAAACAAGCTCATATTGTTTTAACTAAAATCTTTTTTCACTAGAGTTTAACGTTGCACCAACAGTCGGGGTTACATTATGACTGCACAGCTTTAACACTGGTGGAAGACCCCCCTGCATTTTTTACCACAGTTCTGGAGAAGATACCAGGACTGACCAAATTGAAAGAAACTGAAAGACCTTAATAATGATGTAAATCAAAATTAAAATGGGACCAGAAAATAATCCCTAAAGTCCAATGCATTTTAAGTTACATCTGTAAGAGACATTAATTTTGTTAATTTGGTTCAACCATCAAATTCTAGTGTCTTAAGTTCATTTTCACAGCAAATTTATCCTTAAGAAATTTATAAGTGTAATGCTAATGTGTAGTATAATGTATTAGCTATCTGTAGACACCAGTTATTAGAAATTTAAGCAATTTCTTGAAAAGTTACGTTGTGCTAAACAAACTTGGTACAGAAGCTGTCATTTCGGAAGTTGTAACCCTTGTATATGTATACATGTAATATAGGTGTTTTAGGTCCATGTGGCCATTTTAAGCCTATTACACCATTATACACCATCCCTTCAACGTGCTAGCCCCCTGTGGTTTGAAACATCATTAAAGCAATTATGGTGGGACAAAATCTTTTGCTTTTCTAATTAATGGTGTACGAATTTTTAGAGGGAATATTTGGCATCCATTTGATAAAAATAGTAATAAGTCCAACAAAACCTCCATAATGAGACCACCTTCAGGACTGGAAAAATTGGTTGTAATAATGAGGTGGTCTTATTACCAAGTTGAATTATAGGAGAGTTATTGATAATTGAAAGCTGGTCCAAAAATGAGTGATCCTTTTAACAAGGTGGTCATAAAACTGAGGTGGACACTTTCACGTTTTACAGTAATCATAATAAAATGTACACATTAAGGCTACCAACCCTTATCAATATATGAATGAATGATTAATAAAAATATGAATAATGTGCACAGCTTTTTCCATGATAAGTGACTTATGGTGCAGAGTGAGTTCATCTGAGGTCAATATTCCATATTAAAGCCAATAAAACACCGAGTTAAAAATTTGAACTTGATAAATTTAAACCGACAAAACCCCTAATATTCAGGGGATTTTGATGGTTACTGGGTAAATTGAATTTGAATGCATAAGATTACCTTTGTAACAAGGAAATTTCCAAATGAAGGTCATCTAAAGCTAATATTGGTAAGCATTTAAAAAAAAACCTAATCAGATTGGTTGTTTCAGAGTCAAGATTTGAAATTGACCAATGGCAAGGCTTTATTCTGACAGTGATTATCACATCAATATGTATGTATTCCTCAGGGATATTGTGGAAAATGAATTATTAGGCATTAAAAAAATGTTTGTTCCTGGTTACATAACCTACCCTAATTTTCCCCCCACAACCCTAGACTTTTTATTAGGTCCAAAGAGAGGTACATCCACTGACTCACTTTTTTACCTTAGTGCACAAAAATAATCTCAACAGCAGCTTTCAAGAATAAACATAAACTAACTTTCCTGTTTGTTAATGTTACAATTCCTAATGCAAGTTTCAGTGATAAAATGTGTAAATACAATCACAAGTCATAAAAATCTCAAACATTTCATTAACAATAAATGTCAGTTATAAAAGGATACACCATATTTGATAAAGTAATCAGTATCTTACTAACAGACTTCAGCATGATAATAAATTTAAAATATTTGTAGAAAAGTTGACACAAAAAAGATTTAAGAATTTACTTGGATTGACAATGAAGAATATTTTATAACCATGAATATATTGATATTTTATCAAAGCTACAAAGCAGGAGATAACTACAAAATCTGCATCAAGTTTCAACACTGACAATACAACATTATGTCATATTTGATGGTAATCATATCCGCTGAATACAATTATTTTCCTTATGTGTTCCGTGATATCAAATATTTCACCAGACCAGACAACATTGTGGACAAATCATTTCGAAATAATTGACAAAGTGAAAAAAAATATATTAAATATTAATACCAACAGGGGCATATATAGGGGGTTTAGTCAGAAAGTTACTTAGAATTAAACCTTTCAGTATGAAGTCCCATTAATTAGCAATTCACACTCATAGCAATGGATATGAGTGGAGTGCCTTGAGTGATTCAATGGATGAGGAATTTTCAGAATAATAAAGTCACTTAAGTCAAGTATGTATTCAAGGTCTGA